>CM053150.1:41827500-43027500 GCA_028571685.1 Heterohyrax brucei
GGTTCTATGCATCTACAGGATGTCATACTGCGGGCCTCTTACTGGTGGGGAGGTGGAGAGGGTGAAGAGGAGGGGACAGGAGATTGTTAGGGTGATATGCCATGTATAGAACTGCATAGGAGGAGTGTGCTGTCACTACACGGGGAGAGCAGTGGGAGCTGCACATAGGTGAGCATGCAAGTTTATATTGGATTGTACACTTTCACTTAATCACAGTAAATAAATATGCCACGTATCTAAATGATGTGGTGTATCCAGAATAAACAAACATGCACATACACACACAACTACTATGTATGCTTATATGACTAACTGGAATGCAGACTACAGGCTCTAAAGTAGACATGTCTGTCTGATGACAGCCACAAGACAGATGTACCAGACAGTTGTTTTTAAACTTTATGCATCAGAGTCACCTGAGGAGCTTAGTAAAATGCAGATGTCTGGGCTCCACCCCAGACTTACTGAGTCAATCTGTAAAGGTTGGCTAAAATTAAAGGACAAACAATAACAAATGTTGGTGAGGATGTGGAGAAACTGGGATTCTCATACATTGTTGGTATGAATGTAAATTTGGAAAAGTTTAGCTGTTCCTCAAAGTTAGACAGAATTACTGTATGATATAGCAGTTCCACTCCAAGGTATATACCCAAGAGAAATGAAAATATATGTTCACACAAAAACTGATACACAGATGTTCATAGGAGTGCTAGTTACAATAGCCAAAAGGGAGAAACAACCCACTGTCTATCAACTGATGAATCGATAAACAAGATGTGATCTCTCCATATAGTGGAATATTTATTCAACCATAAAAAAGAGTAAAGGACTGAGCATAAAAAGCATGAGTGAACTTGTAAAGCATCATGCACACTGAAAGAAAGCAATCCATTTATACGAAATATCCAGAATCAGGGCCAGATTAACACGTATGTGGGCCCTAAACAATGATAATCCGTGGTGCTCCCTCTTTTGCTTACTCACACATTTAAACAGGACATACGAGTTTTATACTCACACATATATACATACACATGTGTATTAGCTATCCATGATGTGATTTCTTTTTAAATTTGACTAGAGTGTCAGCAATTGAATGCAAAAAATGATGTATGCCGTTTTAGCAGAATGAGATAAACTAGACTACAAAATTTTTAGTGGATACAAGGTACTCAGATTTTACTATATACCACATTTTCTATAAAAAGAATATTCCACATATTCTACAACAAAGAAAATGGATAAGTAAACTTAGTTGTTTCAACAATCAATGTAAAATTCTGTACATTTCCCACAATGAAAAATTGCTTTCACTAATTTTACTTTAAATGGCTTGCACTTCAATTTTGATGCTTATTTTCTAATAAATGCTTTAATTGTAAATATACAAATGGAAAGATGTCATAAAAGTTAGTGATTAGAAAACAGCTATTACAGCAAATTACTCTATTTTATTTTTAGATAGATGTTTCATCTATGACTTAATTAACATTTTTTTCTATTCTATACTCTTACAAATTCTTCAATAATTTCAGCACAGTTCAGCTGCTTAACAATACCTATTTCTATACAAAATAGGGATAATGAATCAAGTCTCTCTTGATTCATTGCCCTGAGGGCTTTTTTTTTTTTTTTTTTTTTTTTTTGTCTCCTTAGGGATGAAAATGATCATTCAGTTACGCAGTTTATGATCATTGAAGTTAGGAATACGGGTAATGCAATTGCTACATTAGGAAGTATGCTTTGTGTTTTATCTTCTGTTATGGAATCAAGAAACCCTAGTGGCATAGGGGTTAAGTGCTACAGCTGCTAACCAGAAAGTCAGCAGCTCAGATCTGCCAGATGCTCCTTGGAAACTCTATGGGGCAGTTCTACTCTATCCTGTAGGGTCGCTATGAGTCAGAATTGACTCGACAGCACTGTTTTTTCTTTTCCCCTGGATGATGGAATCGGACAAGCCTATATGAGTAAAATTGGTCTCTCCTGTATCTGTAAACTTCGTTTTTGTGTAAGGATAAAAATGTTGCATTTCTCTGTACAGGTTTATGTGTAAGTCATTGGGAAAAGCCTGCACTAATTTCTTGAATGTCTTCATGCATTCTTATCAGGCATAGTTTAAACAGCCTTGTGTGTGTGTGCCCTCGTAACTCTGCGTGAATCTTATTTCCAGCCATAACCATCTCACCGGTGGAGCTGATATCATTTTCATCATTTAGTGCCCTGACAGTTCCCTTCCATGGAGGCACTTGCTTGGCAAGTATGCCTGACACCTGTGGGTCTTTGCTTTGGACAACTGGTGCCTCTGTTTCGTTGATGCTTGAAACATGTGCTTACCTTGCTTATTGGGTAATCCACCCCTGTCCAGAATAGACTGATGGATCATAGAGTCAGAAAACCGTTTAGTAGTTGCTAGGAGGGGAAACCCCACTGGCATGGTGGTTAAGTACTACAGTTGCTAACCAAAGGGGTGTCAGTTCACAAGCACCGGGTGCTCCTTGGAAAACATCTGGGTAGTTCTACTCTATCTTATAGGGTTGTTAGGAGTCTGAATCGACTCGGTGGCAAAGAGTTTACAATTCAGAGATGGAGGAGAATGGGAAACCAACCAAACTCACTGCCATTCAGTTGATACCAACTCTTAGTGATGGCAGCTGCTTAATAGACATGAGGTTTACTCTTGGGCTAATGAAGATGCTCTCAAACTCCAGAGAGCTGATGACTACACAACACTGGGGAAATACCAAATGCCACTGAACTGTACACTTTAAAATAGTGAATTCTTACATGTATTTTACCACAAGAGAAAAGCCAGTATAATGTTTAGCGACAGTAACTCTTGTGTGTTTGTATTCTTCCTATTACCCATTTGGAAGCCCTGGTGACACAGTGGTTAAGAGCTCAGGCTGCTAACCAAAAGGTCAGCAGTTCATATCCACCAGCTGCTCCTTAGAAACCCTGAGGCAGCAATCCTACTCTGCCCTGTAGGGTTGCTATGAGTCAGAATCAACTCGTTCACAATGGATTTGGGATTTTTTTTGCAGGGGGGTGCAGGGAGCAGGGGTAGTTGTGGTGGTTTGTTACCGAATTTAATTTTACTTGCCTTTTTTTCTATTGTTGAATAAAAGTCTCTCTTAGTACTGAAAGAAAAGACAAAAGGACTAAAGTACTGATACATAATACATGGATAAACCTTGAAAACTTGATGCTAAGTGTAAGAAAACAGTCACAAAAAGCCACATATTATGATTCCATTTGTATGAAATGTCCATAATAGGCAAGTCCATAGAGACAGAGTAAATTAATAGTTATCGGGAATGGGAGTTGATACTCCCATTTCATTTTTGCAGTGATGAAAATAATCTGGAATTAGTGATAATGGTTGCACAACCTTGTAAGTACACTAAAAAAAACAAAACCCACTGGATTATATTAAGAAGTGAATTTTTAAAATTTTTTTGTTGTAAATGAAAGTTTACAGTCCAAGTCAATTTTCCATATAAAAGCCTGAGCACTCGCCTCTCTGCAAATCTTCCTGCTCTCCTCACGCTGTGACAGCACACATTTCCACTCTTTACTTCCAGTATCCACTCAGCCAACCCTTGTCTCCTCCTTTCCCCTTTTCCTCTGCCCTCTAAAAAGAAACCGATAGGACAGCCTCATGTACATACTAAACCATAAAGTACACACACCACCTGCATCACTCTGTGTCCCCCAGTCCAGTCCATTCTTTGTCTGAAGTGTTGGCTTCAGTACTTGTTTTGGCTCTGGACTGGCAGCAGGTCTGGAGGTCATGTTCTTAGGGGACCCTCCAGCTTGTCAGACCGTCAAGTCTGGTCTTTTAGTAGAGTTCTTGATCCATACTCCCCTTTTTCTCAGGCTATGTCTGGGACTCTACACTGTGTTCCCTGTCAGGGCTGTCTTTGGTGGTGGTCAGGCACCATCTAGTTCTTCTGTTCTGCTGATGTAGTCTCCCAGTCGTATCGGTCCTTCTGTCTCCTGGCCTAGCAGGTAAATTTTTTGTGAATTAAATCTCAACAAAATAAATAAAATTATTTAGGGGTTGGGTCTTCTGGACTACAGTCAGAGACTTCTGTAATAGGTGTGAAAAGAGTGAGAGTTAGATCAGAGTTAGGAGCTTGTAGCCTAGGGGAAATCTTTGAGGACTAAGGAAGGAAATTTCTTCCTAGTCTCTAGAATTTTGAGCCAAGGAGGACCTTACAGAGCCAGAAAAGCTTCCAAATAGATTATCAGGACAACACAGAGGCATAGAGCTTGCCTGGGGCCATGCTTTATGTAGAAAAATTATCTGGTGACATAGTCTAGGAATTACTGGAAACATTAATGGTCAGCCTTCAGACTAAATTCTAGGGTATTTGGTATAAGATTCAGGCTTAAAAGAACTCAATAACACTGATTTCTGTGTTAACAGGACAATTCAGTCATCTTCTCCTCCAGAAATACTTCCGTGTCATTCTTTCCTTGACTTCCACCTCATCCTTAATTATCCCTTGTCTGTGCACCGCTAACATCCAGTGCTTACTTTTATCCCTGCCCTTACATTAAATTGAAGTTTTCTTTTATGTTGATCTCCCCCACTAGGAATACCACCCAAACCGACTACTGTGGAGTCAATTCCAACTCACAGTGAACCTACAGACAGAATAAAACTGCCCCATAGAGTTTCTAAGGAGCACCTGGTGGATTTGAACTGCCAACCATCTGGTTAGCAGCCATAGTACTTAACCACTAGCCACCAGGGTTTCCCCACTAGGCGTGGTGTTGTTGTTAGCTGCTGTCCAGTCAGCTCTGACTCATGGTGACCCTGTGCATAAACTGCCCAGTCTTGTGCCATGTCCACAATTGTTATTATACTTAAGCCCATTGCTGTAGCCACTGTGTCAACCCGTCTTGTCCAGGGTCTTCCTCTTTTTTGTTAACCCTCCACTCTACCAAGCATGATGTTCTTCTTCAGAGACTGATCTCTCCTGATACCATGTCCAAAGTATGTAAGACACAGTCTTATCGTCTTTGCTTCCAAAGATCACTCCGGTTGTACTTCTTCCAGAACATACCTGTTTGTTCTTTTGGCAGTCCATGGTACATTCAATATTCTTCTTCAACATCACAGTTCAAAGGCATCCATTTTTCTTCTGTCTTCTTTGTTCATTGTCCAGCTTTCAATTGCATGTGATGTGACTGAAAATACCATGGCTTGGGTCAGGTGCACCGTAGTCTTTAAGGTGACATCTTTACTTTGCAACACTTTAAAGAGATCCTTTACAGCAGATTTTCCCAATGCAGTATGTCTTGATTTCTTGAATGCTGCTTCCATGGGCATTGATTGTGGAACCAAGTGAATGAAATCCTTGACAACTTCAATGCTTTCTGCATTTATCACAATGTTGCTTACTGGTCCACTTGTGAGGATTTTTGTTTTCTTGATGTTGAGATGCAATCCATACTGAAGGCTGTGACCTTTGATCTTCATCAGCATTTCAGATCTTCTTCCAGCAAGAAGGGTTGTGTCACTTGTACAACGCAAGTGGTTAATGAATCTTCCGCTAATCCTGATGCCTCTTTCTTCTTTATATAGTCCAGCTTCTTGGACTATTTGCTCAGCATACAGATTGAAAAGGTATAGTGAAAAGACAACTCCACACACACATTTCCTGACTTGAAACTATATAGTGTCTCCTTGTTCTGTTCGCATGACTGCCTCTTGATCCAAGTACAGATTCCTTAAGAGCATAATTAAATGTTCTGGAATTCTCATTCCCCACAATATTATCCATAATTGTTTGTGATCTCTACAGTCAAATGCGTTTGCATAGTCAGTGAAGCACAGGTAAACATATTTCTGACATTCTCTGCTTTCAGCCAAGATCTAGCCAACATCAGCAATGATATCCATAGTTCCACATCCTCTTCTGAATCTGGCTTGAATTTCTGGCGTTTCCTTGGCAGTATTCTGTTGCATCACTTTTGAATGATTTTGAGCAAAATTTTACTTGTGTGTGATATTAATGATATTGTTCAGTAATTTCCACATTCAGCTGGATCACCTTTCTTCCAGTTAGTTGGCCAGGTACTGTCCTGCAAATTTCTTGGCATAGAGAAATGAGCACTTGCAACACTGAAGCTGTTTGTTGAAATATCTCAGTATTCCATCAATTCCTAGAGCCTTGTTTTTTGCCAGTGCCTTCAATGCAGCTTCACCTTCCTTCAGTATGATCAGTTCCTCATCATGTATTACCTCTTCAAGTGGCTGAACATCAACCAGTTCTTTCTGATATAATGACTCTGTGTATTCCTTCCATCTTCTTTTGATGCTCCCTGAGTGGCTTAATATTTTCCCTAAAGAATCCTTCACTATTGCAACACAAGGCTTGAATTTTCTCTTTAGTTCTTTCAGCTTGAGAAATGCAGAAAGTGTTCTTCTCTTTTGGTTTTCTATTTCCAGCTCTTTGTACATATCATTATAATACTTTGTTTTGTCTTTTCAGGCTGCCCTTTGAAATCTTTTGTTCAGTTCTTTTACTTCATCATTCCTTCCTTTCGCTTCAGCTACTTGATGTTCAAGAGTAAGTTTCAGAGTCTCTTCTGCCGTCCAGTTTGGTCTTTTCTTTCTTTCTTGTCTTTTTAATGTCCTCTTGCTTTCTTCATGGATGATATCTTTGATGTTACTCCATAGTTCATCTGATCTTTGGTCATCAGTATTCAACACATCAAGTCTGTTCTTGAGATGTCGTTTAAACTCAGGTGAGATATACTCAAGGTCATACTTTGGCCCTCGTGGGCTCATTCTAATTTTCTTCAATTTCAGTTCGAACTTGCATATGAGCAGTTGATGGCCTGTGCCACAGTCAGCACCTGGTCTTCTTCTGACTGCTGATTTGGAGCTTTTTCATCATCTTTTTCCACAAATGTAGTTGAGTTGGTTCCTGTATATTCCATCTAGTGAGGTCCATGTGTATAGTCGCCATTTGTGTTGGTGAAGAAAGATGTTTGCAATGAAAAAATTGGCGTTACAAAATTCTATTATGTGATCTCCAGCATCATTTCAATCACCAATGCTGTATTTTCCAACTACTGAGCCTTCGTTCCAACTTTTGCACTCCAACCGCCAGTAATTATCAATGCATCCTGACTGCATGTTCACTCAGTTTTGGACTTCAGAAGCTGGTAAAAATCTTCACTTTCTTCATCTGTGGCCTTAATGGTTGGTGCATGAATTTGAATTATGGTTGTATTAACTGGCCCTTCTTGTAGGCATAGAGATGTTGTCCTATCACTGACAGCATTATACTTCAGGACAGATCTTGAAATGTTGTTTTTGATGAGGAATGCAGCACCATTCCTCTTCAAGTTTTTGTTTCTGGCATAGTAGACCATATGATTGTTGAATTCAGAATGGCCAATACCAGTCCATTTCAGCTCACTAATGCCTAGGATATCAATGTTTATGCATTCCATTTCATTTTTGATGATTTGTAATTTTCCTAGATTCATACTTTGTACATTCCATGTTCTGATTATTAATGGATATTTGCAGCAGTTTCTTCTCATTTCGAGTCATGCCGCATCAGCAAATGAAGATCCTGAAGTCTCTACTCCATCTATATCATTAAGGTCGACTCTTCTTTGAGGAGGCAGTTCTTCCCCAGTCGTCTTTTGAGTGCTATCCAACCTGGCAGGCTCATTTTCCAGCACTATATCTGACAGTGTTCTTCAGCTTTTCCTAAGGTTTTCAGCAGCCAGTTCTTTTCAGAAGTAGACTGCCGGGTCCTTCTTCCTAGTCTGTCTTAGTCTGGAAGCTCAGCTGAAACCTGTCTACCGTGATTCTGCTGGTATCTAAATACCGATGCCATAGCTTCCAACATCACAGCAACAACAAGCCCCCACAGTGTGACAAACTGACAGACAAAATAAGAGTTCCACAATGTTCGGGGATGATGTCTTCCTCATCCAGTAACCCGAGACTGAGCACAGGGCCTGATATATGGCAAGATGTATGGTATCTTGATATGTGACATATGCTTATTGAGTCTAAGAAAAATTTAAGAGACTACAGGATTGTTTCATTCAGCTCAGAAAAATCTAGTGATAAATTTTAAAGATTTTTTTATACTACAGCAATACACTAACTTTTATAAGATCTATGTATTTTGATGTGATGGTTTTGTTGTGTGTTGTAGTTATTAGGAGTTCCTGAGAGGTGTAAATGGTTAATGTGCTTGCCTGCTAACCAGGAGGTTAGACGTTAAAATCTACCCAGAGGTACCTAGGAAGCAAGACCTGGCAATCTACTTCCAAAAAATTAGTCATTGAAAACTGTAAGGAGCATAGTTCTACCCAGGCACACATGGAGTTGCTGTGAGTTGGAGTCAACAGCTACTGATTTAACTGGAAGTTATCAGGCTCCCTCCTACCAAATGCTAAGTCCCTTGAAGTCAGAGATTCTGTTGTACTCACCTTTTTATCCCCCCCACAGCATCCAGCACACTGTCATCTATGCAGTAGATGCTCAGTAATGATGTATTAATTTACATTTAATTAAACAAGATTAAGAATGCCTGCCTTAGGAAAGACCTCTTAAGGCAACACACTGAAATTGCCTTATAAGAAGGGCTGGGATTCTGTTTGGCAATAAACCACAGGCCATTCTGTGGTCTGTGGAGACATAGACTAGGAATTATTAGAAGCATGAAGGGTGGAGAATTCCTCAGGAGTTTCTTGTTCTTTTGCTTCTCGAAGCTTGAATACTTAGGAGTTTCTATTTTTATTGCATTTCTTGACTGAGTGAATAAAGAGACAAAGCTTCATAGATAGCTGTCATCAGCAATGAAGTGCAAGGATCTAATGAAATCTTCACTAGCAGACAATGTCACTGGCTGATCTACAGAGGGCCATCCCTCTCATCATTTCTCTCCTCTTTTTTAGAACAAGAAAGAAGACTGCAAGCCAACAACAGACAATACAACAGTATGTTGGGATATCCAGTGAGTATCAGTTCACAGGCTATTTCATAAGGGGCTAGTATTCTCCTGTAATATTCCCCATTGTTGGTAGAGCAAGCAGTCTATTATAGATACGGATCGTACAACATGAGTTCTACTTTCTCTGAGGCTTGTATATGTTGAGGGCTGGTGCAGTGAGGGCTCAGAAGCCAAAATTAATCCAGTGACCTAAACTCAGGGGAGAGTATGTCTCAAATATTGGGTTTTATAGAAAACTCCTAGAAAATAAATAATTCTAGGGAAATAGTGCAAAGAGAGCAAAAGTATGGCTTTGTACAAAACGCATGCAACAGGTTCAGATAAAAAAAACCTTTGCTGTCAAGTTGATTCCAGCTCGTGGTGACCTTACAGACAGGGTAGAACTGCGCCATAGAGTTTCTAAGGAGTGCCTGGTCGATTTGAACTGCTGGCCTTTTGGTTAGCAGCCACAGCACAACCATTATGCCACTAGGATTTTTGAATAAATAGTCTCTAGAAAATGATCTTGCTTAGCTACAGAAGAAAAGCTAGTATCATAAGAATCTAATAACCTTCATTAAAATACATTCCCTACCCCAGCACATACTCTTTGAAAATGGGAGGGTTTTTTTTAATTAGCGTTTTTTAAAATGATAATTTTTGTTAATACCGCGTACCAGGTACTATTCTAAAACTGTACAGTCATTACTTCATTTAATGCTTACACTCTTAATGTTATTGTATTGCCCAAGAGCTCCATTTCTATTACCCCAAAGTAACTACATTTAGTGATGTGGTGTGTGTCCTTCTAGACATGTTTGCTTGTCTATTGTATTAATTCTCTAATGCTGCTATAACAGAAATACCACAAGTCAATGGCTTCACTAAAGGAAGTTTATTTTCTCAATGTTTGGGAGTCTAGAAGTTGGAACTTAGGGTGCCAGCTCCAGGGGAAGGCTTTCACTGTCAGCTCTGGGGGAAGGTCCTTATTATTAATCTAGTGTAATTACTAATTATAGTGTTTAAGATTTTCTCAGTGCACGGACCCTGGTTCCAAAAAACGTGTTCCCCCCTCTGGGTTCTTCTTTTCTTGATGGTGGAAGTTCCCTCTCCTCTCTATTTGCTTCTTGCTTTTGTATCTCAAAAGAGATTAACTCAAAATACAATCTAATCCTATAGATTTCTGTCCTGCTTCGTTAACATAACTACTTATAATCTTGTCTTCATTAACATACTAGAGGTTAGGATTTACAACACATAATAGGATAATTAGATCACAGAATGAAGAACAACCACACATGCTGTGAATCATGACCTAGTCAAGTGACACATATTTTGAGGGGACACAGTTCATTCCATGATATCCATCTATAGCTATATCTTACCAAAGTACATAACTAAATTTTATATCATATCTACATATCATATATATATATACACACTCATATACTTTTCCTTGCACAAATGAAACCATAGTTCCACAGTTTTCTTTTTTTCATTTAGGCAGTATGTATAGATCCACCACCATTATTTAATAACAGCAGTTTTCCATTGTATCAATACACTTTATTTAGCCAGTCTCCTGTTGATGAACTATAAAATATAACCAGTGTTTTGCTCTGGTAAGTGATCTTGAATAAACATCACTGTACTTATATTCAACACATTTGTATGAAGATATGAGAGTTTCCTAGAAGTGACTCGGTTCAGTCAAAAAGAAAATATAATTTCAATTTTTATATCGGTTTCTCTAAAAAAATTATATACATTTATATTTCTAATTACAGTAGAAACTTTCTGTTTCTCAACATTCCTGAAAACTGAGTATTATCAATCTTTTTAATCTTTGCAGGCCTTTTAGATAAAAATGACATTTTATGTACCTTTCCTTAATTTTGAGTAAGACTGATAATGTTTCATGTTAACTTTTTAATTTCTTTTTTATGGAAATTACCTTATTAATGATCTTTTCTATTGGATTGTTTTATTGTTTATTTCTATTAGATTGCCCGTTTTTTATTGGATTGTTTTTTTATTTCTGTATTTATGAATTAATAGCTTATAAAAAGGCATATATTGAAAAATTGTGACACTCTGTCCTTTCCCATATCTGCTCCCTAAACTTGTTGTTATCAAGTCAACCCAATTCATAGTGAGCTTGTAGGACAGAGTAGAACTGCTTAAGTTCCCAAGACTCTGATCTTTATAAAAGTAGACTGCCACATCTTTCTCCTCTGGAGCTACTGAGTGGGTTCAAACTGCCAACTTTTTGGTTAGCAGCCAAGCGTTTAACTACTATGCCACTTTTGTTAGTTTCTTGTGTATTAACCAGTGTTTCATTGTGCAAAGAAAGCAAATGTTCTTATTTTCCTACTTTGTTGCACTTTACTGTACTTTAACAGTATTCCTTGAGATGTTTTTATAGTCAGTACACAGCTTTTTCTTTCATCAGCTGCATATATTTCTAGTCTTTAATGACAGTAGTGTTTTCATACATGTTATTTTATGCATGTACAGCTATATATACCTCTATGTGTAGCTGTAAGTACATATAGAAAAACCTGTGAAACTTGGAACCTGTGTAAGGCAGATACCTGACAGAGAAGGAAAATTCAAATATTTTCCACTAGAAAGAGAGATGGAAAAGCAATAAAACTATACCTTGTCATAAGTGGAAAACTAGTGAGATCTAGGGGGAAAAACAAGTTCTGACTGTCACAGTTTTCGCTGTGTGTGTGTGTGTTTGTGTGTGTATGTGTGTACATATGGTCTTTATGGGATATTAGAATTTAGAATTTATGAGACAGAGAGGTTATATATAATGATGTTACAGGACAAAATTCCAAATTCTCATTACCTACCCCACATAGCCAATCTCTGAGACAGGTATCAGGGCTAGTAATCCAAAAGGTTATTACTGTGCACTAGCAGACACAGGAAGCAGGGAGGATTTTCTCTATCAAGAACCTCATCAAAAATCATGAGGTGGGATTGGAGTATATAAGGGACTGGGGAAACAATGTGATTGATTAAGGGTGAAGAGGAATAACCATTTGGGGGCATCAGGGACCCTTTAAAGATATGCATCAGGAGCGGGGATCCGGACTGTTTTTAGTTGCCGTCTGAAGCAGGGGTGTCCCAACTGGCGCCTGGCCATCTTTCATCTGTTTTGATGTTTCTAAAAAAGCTATGAAAACTGTAAACACAATATTTCCATGGCCCCTGTCAGTTAATGTGTGACTTCCTGCCAGGGCCAGGAATTTTTAAGATGGGAGAAAAGACAAGTCAATTTTACAAAGAGAATTAAATCTTTGCTGTCTTTTTTAACTTCCCTTTTTAAAACTGGGGTGTCTAAAGCTTCCCTTCTATCTCAATAACAGTGTTGAGAATGTGGCCATGGAAACCGGTTTTCTCCCTTCTCTGTCTTCTAGACCTGCATATTGTGGTGCAATAAAACTAGATTTAGCATCTCATAGACCTGAGTTTGAATTGGGGCTCTTACCCTAACTAACCTTATAACCTTAGGCAAGTTATTTAACTTTGTTGATCTTTAGTTCCCTCATCTTTAAAATGGGTATAATATTGTTTATCTTACATGGTGGTCTTGGGAACTAGCTAAAAATTAGTTTTATTTCTAAAAGACACGTATCCTCATTAAAAAATGGGGGGTATGTGTCTTATTAATCTCTGCAGTTTTTGTAATGTTTGGTGCATATCTGGCATTCAGAATTAATTCTGAATAGTTAATGAATAATAAACAGATTTGACTGTTTCTTATGTATTTACCAAGTATCTCATTTCCCTGGCCCTGATTTCTCCGGTTTTGGTTCCTTTTCCTCTTCCCACCTCCTAACTACTGATTCCTGATATATCCTTGGCCCATGTTCTTCTCTGTTCTTCTGTTTAGCCTTCAGTCAGGTGTCACTGCCCAAACAAATAGATAGCCCCAAGCAAAATCCTCCACCACTATCGTGCTTTAATTTCATCACTACGGCTAAAGAACTAAACACCAAGGAAGTTCATAGTTAAGCAGATGTTGTACATTCCTGAGATACTGCTTCTGGTTTGATGTTTAAGAGTAGAATAAAACACTCTACTTGATAATTTGATACAAAATACTGGTATATCTGTCTAGAGCTAGAATCAGCATGACTTTGGTCTTCGTTTCCTAAACAAATATTATGTGAGAAGAAACCCAGAACATATTAATTTGCTAAAAACTCAAATGGAAAATCAACAGTGAAGGCCAGCTGCTTCAGTAAGGTTACCTCTGGAAAGATCTTTAGGTCTAAGTATAGGAGCCCATCTGGGCTTAGACCCCAAGAAATTCAGAGTTATGGTTAAGAAAGATTACTTTTGTGTTAAAATAACATACTCTCAGGCTGAAAGAGCCCTTAGAGATCATACTTAGTTAGAATTTCTTGCAGGGAATATCTGTGTGCTGGTAATATAACCCCTGGAGGTGGGGAGGAGAACTTAGGTGGCTTTTTCTGCATCCTCCCCACCTGGTCCCCTCTTCCCAGTTTTGAGCTATCTTTTGTTCTTCTTAATGTACTTGTTTTCTTTTGCTCACAGAACAATACCATCAAGACCTCAAAATACAACTTCTTTAACTTCCTGCCCCTGAACCTGTTTGAGCAGTTCCAGAAACTTGCAAATACATATTTCCTCATTTTGCTGTGCCTGCAGGTACTGCCTTTTGGGATATTTTTCACAGAAGATTTTATTAGCTTTCTGGGATCAGGTTGTATTATCAACCCTGTCTCCTCCCTAAGCTGAGAGAAGTCTTTCCTCTTGAGACAGCAGGTAAATGGATGACTGGAGTCTCAGGCCAGTCCCCTAGAGTAACTGTGGTCAGGAGCGACCAGTGGGAAACAAGCCTCTACAAGACGAAGGAGATAAAGCCACTGAACTCCAAGAAAGGAGAGCTTGCTTATTGTGGTTGCCTGGCCACAGTTCAGCTTGACCGTAATAGGCCACAGGCTCTTTCACCCTAAGACAGCTGTAATCCTATGTGATATCACCAGCACCCACTGACTCCTTTATCTTATCCTAGCCTCCCTGACAGAAAGGTAACATGCAGGAGTGCTGACGAAGGAGAATGATTTACAATACTGGAATGCCAGTGTAAGGCAAGGAAACAGGGTGGGGTAGGCCGACCTTGTGAGGACAGATCATCCCACTTCCCTTTGTGCTGAAGGAGATTAGGAGTGTAGGTGGTTTTCCCATGTCCACTTTTAACCTTCTGCCTCCAGCACCCTTCATTGTCCAGGGAGATATGGCCTTTGCCATCAAGGCAAAAGTAGCAGAGTTCAGAACAGATAGGTAGCAACTTACGGCCTCTTCCTCCCTTGGGAAAGTGCTTATTTGTATCCTGAGGGTCATATGACAGCTACAACAGTGGAAAGTAAGTAAAATAATTGTATGTATTATGAAGCTTTGAAAGTGAAATGGTGGTGTGGGTAGAGGAACAGGGGGAATACATTGTACTTTCAGTTTCTGATCTAAGATTCTCTTCCTTTCCCTCTCACAGTTGATTCCTGAGATTTCTTCCTTGGCATGGTACTCAACTGTGATACCCCTGATGGTGGTGCTGTCCATAACAGGAGTGAAAGATGCTGCCGATGACCTGGTGAAGTGGCTTTCTGAATCCTTAGTCCCTCACTATACCTAGTCAGACTGTGGGGCAAGAAGTGTTAAATGGAAAGAGATATTTCCCTTTCTGGTTTCCTCATCTATCCCAAAGAAATACGCATTTCCCTTAGGCTCAAGAGGAAGCCCTGGTAGCATAGTGGCTAAGTGCTACGGCTGATAACCAGAAGGTCGGCAGTTCAAATCTGCCAGGCACTCCTTGGAAAGTCTGTGGGGCAGTTCTCTGTGCTGTAGGATCGCTGTGAGTCAGAATCAACTCAACGGCAGTGGGTTTTCAGGCTCAAGAATAATGGTCTGTGCATGGCTATAAAAAACAATACAAAGCCTTTGTCTGTCTTCCTACTATCATCACTTTTAGCCCCTCTTCAGGCTTCCTTCCATCTCTTCTTTACTAACCTATCTGTTCTTTACTCCACTCTTAGCTTTCTTTAGCTTTGTTCTCATCCTTCCCCCCATGTTTTTCCATTTTTTTATCTCCGTCTTATATTCTTCCCTCTTTCTGTTCTTCCTCTTCTCTGCTTTCCACATCCCCCTTCTCCTCTCCAGCTTTGCCTATTCCCCTTTTCGACACTCAATTCTATTAGGTATGCACATCTAGAAACCCTGTTGTTTTAGAAAGCCCACTGCATAGCTGTGCAGAGGCCACCACTTTTCTTGGCCTTAGAAGTTGAGAAACTGCCTCACAGTGAATGTGACATGGCTTCCTCTTTGCTCCTTACAGCAAGCTGACCTGAAAGGGTGCAGCTGAGAACCACATGCACAAGTAGAATTTGGGAAGCCAAGTCATGCTGATCTGCTTGGCTTCTCTAAGAGAGTTATTCTCATTTTGCCAGGATAAATTTTTAGACTAGGGTTTGGAAACTGAAAGTTTTACCAGCTTTTTAATACTTTAAAACCTGAATTAGCACATGTAGTAGTTTAAATTTCAGATAAAATTCGGATGTGTAAAAATGTAATAACTTTTTCTGTAACCGAAGGTAATTTAACTCATAAATAGACCCTGGAAACTTGTCAATTCAGAGTAACCTAGTTACCTCTGGTTTAGAACTCAGTCTCTTTGGGATAAATATTCTGAAATATTCAGGATTGTCCCCACCCTTTCCCCAGTCCTACCCTTTTCCCAGGGAGTACTCTCCACTGCCAGAAGGGAATTAATGTGAATCATAGCATCAAGACATACTCTGTATTTGTCTCCCTTTTATTTGCTCTTTGAATATTAACTTATTTCCTTGCTGCATCCACTGTAGAAACTTCTGTATGTCAACCACATTTAGGGTGGGGTGGGATGTGCTTGAGAATACTTTGCTTTCCTATGTCTGCCAAATTATATGAAACTTTGTGGTCCTGTCCGCCCACATGTATTCTCTTCTCCATGGCTTTTATACCAACTTGTTTGCCCTATTTCCCCTCACTTTTGATTTTTACATCCAAAACCAGAACTTTGGATTTTTGATATCCAAAGCTAGAATTTCTCTTTTTGCTGGGTTCTTTTACTTACCTGCCTTGTCAGCTCCCCAGAGGCAATCAAGTTTTAATGGTAGAAGGGCTTCAGGGAGAAAAAGAATTATAATAAAAGGGAAAGTACATTGAGTAATATTTCAAATATTATCTTTCTACATGCCGATTGCTACATGTCAATTTCCTGATTACTTTCCTTTGTAATTTTAGAAACGACACCAAAATGACAAGCAGGTAAACAACCGTCCTGTTCTGCTGTTGGTGAATGGCAAGTAAGTCTTCCTAGGGAAGCAAATTTAGATGGGACCACTTCTAGGATAGGGCTGGCCTTGCTACAGCCTGCAGTGCTTTGGAATAGTACTTCCAAAACCCAACAGAACCCATGGCTGTCCCGTTGATTCCAACTCATGATGACCCTATAAAAATGAGTAGAATTCTTCCATAGGGGTTCTGTCTTAGTCGGCTAGTGCTACTGTAACAGGAATACCACAAGTGGATGGCTTTAGAAAGAGAAATTTTATTTTGTCATAGTCCAGTAGGCTAGAAGTCTAAAGTCAAGGTGTCAGCTCCAGGAGAAGGCTTTCTTTACTGGCTCTAGAGGAAGGGTTTTGTCATCAATCTTCCCCTGGACTGGAAGTGTCTGAGGCACAGGGACCTCTGTCCTTTCCAAAGGACACACTCAGCTTCAACATAGCTTCTTGATGGTATGAGGTCAGATCTCTCTGCTAGCTTCTTTATTTCTCGAGACTGCCTCAAAGCACAAAACAATCATACACATTGAGTTTTGCTCCACCAGCACAACTGCTGCCCATCCTCCCTTATTCACATCACAGAGGCATCATTTACAGGATACAGAAAGCTCACACAATCTGGGGAATCATGGCCCAGCCAAATGTCTACACACATTTTTTTTATGTGTGTGATTGAGTGAAAATATACACTCCAAATCAATTTTGCATGCCCATCTATCTGCAGCTCCTTCTGCTCTCTTTGCCTGGTGACAGCACATTCCTTCTTTTCATTCTGTGCTTGAAGTATCCTCTTAACAACCTCCTGTCTCCTACTCTCCACTGTCTTCTCTCCCATCTAGAAAGAGTTCAGTAGGACAGCTTCATATAAATGCATAGAACTATAAAGTACACACACCGTATGGTCACACTGTGTCTGTCTACAAGTCAAGTTCATTTTTATCTGAAGGGTTGACCACAGTAGTGTTTTCTGGTCAGGAACAGCAGCAGGTCTAGGGGCTATGCTCTCAGAGGGTCCTCCAGGCTGTCAGACCATCAGTTGTGGTGTTTTAGTAGAGTTCTTGAGCTGCACCCTTCTTTTTCTCATATTGCCACAGGGACTCTATATTGTATGCCCATCATAGCCGTCTTTGGTGTTGGCTGGGCACCATCTGGTTCTTCTTGGCACATGTTGATACAGTCTCCCATTCACATGGGTCCTTCTGTCTCCTGAGCTCTTTTTATCTCATGTATTTGCTGTTCTCAGTCATCATGTGTTCTGGATGAGTTGGGACCATTTGGTATACCTCAGATGGCAGCTTGCTAGCTTTTAAGATCTCAGACACTACTTACCAATATGTGGTGCAGAAGACTCTCTTAGCAATTGCTAAAGGCTAGTTATGCCAGTTGTCCTCTATGTCCCCCGAAAGCATGATTCCCAAACCACTGCCCCTGCTACTCTATCTTTGCAACATGAGCTTGAGATTAGAAGAGCTTTCAGTTTATGGTAAAGTCCAGTTAAACTGATCTACTTTCTGCTGTGCACTGTCACTGCTTTCACCTAACCAAATTTCTGTCAACTATCTTATCTATAACCAACTCTCTCCCTCACTCCCCACCCTTGTAACTGTCAAAGAGTCTTTTCTTCTGTACATAAGTCTATTTTTAAGTCCTTATGGCAGGAGTCTCATACGATATTTGTCCTTGTGCTGCTGACTGATTTCACTTAGCATGATGTCTTCCAATTGAAACCAGGTTATGACATGCTTCCTAGAATCATTATTGTGCTTTATCATTGCATAGTGTTCCATTGAGTATATGTACCATAGTTTGTTTATCCATTTATCTGTTGATGGGCATCTGGGTTGATTCCTTCTTTTCACTATTGTGGACTGTGCTGCAATAAACATTCATGTGCATGCATCTGTTCATGTTACAGCCTTTGTTTCTGTAGAGTATATTCCATGCAGTGGAATTACTGGATCAAATGGTATACCTATTTCCAGCTTTTTAAGAAAGTTACAGATTACTTGCCAAAGAGGTTGTACCATTTTGCAATCCCAGCAACAGTGTAGGAGAGTTCTGATCTTTCTATAGCCTATCCAGCATTTGTTGTTTTGTGTTTTTTCGATTATGACCAACCTTGTTGGGGTGAGGTGGTATCTCATTGTAGTTTTGGTTTTGATTTCTCTAATAGCTAATGATCGTGAGCTTCGTCATGTGTCTTTTGGCTGCCTGGGTGTCCTCTTTGATGAAGTGTCTGTTCATCTCCTTTGCCCATTGCTTAGTTGAGTTATTTACCTCTTTCTTGTGATATTTGGCAATACCTTGTAGATTATGGAGATGAGACGTGAGTCTGACATGTAGTTGCCAAATATTTTTCCCCGTTCTGTAGGTGATCTTTTAATTATTTTGATAGTCTTTGGATAAGCAATCTCAGTAGCTCCAATTTATCTATTTTTTCTTCTGTTGATCGTGCTTTGTTTCTCAGATTTTGTAGTCTGTCTAAGCCGTGTATTAGAACTTGTTAACCCTAGTTTTTTCTTGGACTATCTTTATTGTTTTAGGTTTGATGTTTAGGTCTTTGATCCATTCTGAGTTAGCTTTTGTGTAAGGTGTGAGGTACAGGTCTTGTTTCAGTTTTTTGCAGGTGGATGTCCAATTTTGCTAACACCATTTGTTAAAGAGACTGTTTTTACCCCAGTGTATAGTCTTAGGGCCTTTGTTGAACATCAACTGTTAATAAGAGGATAGTGACATCTCTGGGGTCTCAACTCTGTTCCATTGGTCAACATTTTCTTTTTGCACCAGTGCCAGGTTGTTTTGACTACCGTGGCAGTGTAATAGCTTCTAAGGTTGGGCAGTGTGAGGCCTCCCACTGTGTTCTTCTTCTTCAATAGTGCTTTACATATCGTCTACATATATTTTGGGGGGAACACAATCCAATGTATAACAGGTTCCACACTAAATCTTTACAGAAGCAGAATGCCACATCTTTCCTTCATGGAGCAGCTGGAAGGTTCAAACCATCAACATTTCTGTTAACACCCAGGAGATTAACTATACTGCACTACCAGAGTTCTATAAATGATGCTTGAGGCCAATTATTTCTTGATCTAGCATCCCTAAACTTGCCAAGTGATCACATACCTCTCTGGGCCTCACTTTTCTTATCTGTAAAGTGAACACAATATTGCCTACTCTAGAGGATGCTTGTGAAAATAAAGATGAAATAATGCATGTTATGGCAATTAATAAATCATAAGATGTTATTAACATGTTAAGATATTGATGTTAGTGTAGGGACTGCATGGAGACACCTGTCCTTAGTACATTAATAGTTTCTGATGTAGCCCATTGGGCATTCTACTTTAGCTTTTGGTCAGGTCACTATGAGTTTGAATCAACTCAACGGCAGTGGGTTTTGGTTTGATATGTAGCTGAGGAAATCGAGGTTCAAAAAAGAAGAAAGAAGAGAACCAGTATTATTGTAGAATCTGCTCCTCATGCCAGGCTGTCTGTGATGGGAAGTGGGGATTTCAGGGGTCAAAGATATTCCTATTTTAACATAAATAAATAAAATTGGTACAACTAGAAGATAGAACATATTTTAGTTATCAAAAAGAATGAACAACAGAGTCTATGTGTGCTCTGAAAAATATATTATTATTTTTTTCTTTTTTTATTATGATTGAATGAAAATGTACATTCCCACATAAATTTGCATGCCCACCAATATGCAGCTTCCACTGCTCTCCCTGTCTGGTGAGAGCACACTCTTCCTCTCTGCTCCATACATGTCTTATTCCTCCAATAATCTCCTATCTCCTCCTCTCCACCCACTCCCCTTCCTCCAGTAAGAGGTCAGCAGAACGACATACTATAGATGCATAGAACTATAAAGTACACACCTGATATGGTCACTCTGTGTCACCAAGTCCAATCCATTCCTATCCGAAGAGTTGACCTCCATTATGATTTATGGACAGAGGCAGCATCAGGGCCAGGGGCCATGCTCCCAGGGGAACTCCGAGGCCCATGGACCATGAATTGCAGTCTTTTAATGGAGATCTCAGGGTGCACCCCTTTTTATTCTTGTGTTTCCAGTCAGACTCAACTTTGTGAGCTCCGTCATGGCTATCACCGGTGGTGGCTAGACACCATCTTGTTCTTCCGGTCACAAGTCAATGTAGTCACCAACTCACAAGGGTCTCTCTGTCTTCTGGGTTCTCTTTCCTCCATATCATTTTGGTCCTTGGTGATCATCTGTTCCTGCTAAGTTGGGACCATTTGGTGTACCTCAGATGGCAGCTTTTAAGACCCCCAGACACCACTCACCAATGTGGAGTGAAGAGGGATCTCTTAGCAAAACACTAGTTGTGCCAACTGGCCTTGATTTCCCCTGAGAGCATGATCCCCAGCCCACCACCCCAGCTACTCTGTCCTTGTAGTATTGGATCAAGGTGGGAGGAGTAATCATGTTATGTTGAAGTCCAGTTAATGCTGATCTTCTTTCTAATGTGTGCTGTCCCAGATTTCCCCTACCAAGTTTCTATCAACTGTCTAATGTAAACCCTTTCCCTGTTGCACTCCATCCCTCTCCACCCTTGCAGCCATCAAAGAGTCTTTTCTTCTATGCATGAGTCTGTTTTTGAGATCTTATTGTAGGGGTCTCATACAATATTTGCCCTTTTGACACTAACTACTTTCACTCAACATAATGTCCTCCAATTGAAATCAGGTTATGAGACATTTCCTAAAATCATTGTTGTTCTTTATCTTGCATAGTATTCCACTGAGTACATATACCATAGTTTATTCATTCCTCTGTTGTTGGGCATCTGGGTTGATTTCATCTTTTGGCTATTGTAGATTGTGCTTCAATAAACATTCTGTGCATGTATCAGTTGGTGTGAATGGCCTTGATTCTGTAGGGTATATTATGAGCAGTGGAATTACTGGATCAAATGGTATATCTAGATACAACTTTTTAAGAAAGTGCCAGATTGCTTTCCAAAGAGGTTGCACCATTTTGCAATCCCACCAACAGTGTAGGAGAATTCCAATTTCTCCACAGCCTCTCCAGCATTTGTTGTTTTGTGTTTTTTAGATCATAGCCAACTTTGTTGGCATGAGATGGTATCTCATTGTAGTTTTGATTCAAATTTCTTTAATAGCTAATGATTGTGAACATGTCTGCATTTGTTTTTTGGCTGCCTGGATCTCTGCTTTAGAGAAGTGTCTGTTCATCCCCTTTGCCCATTGCTTAATTGGATGATTTATCTTTTTCTTATTGATATTTTGTAGTACCTTATAGATTACGGAGATCAGACTGAAAAATGTATTATTAAATCCAAAATGTAAACTACAGAAAATTATATGTCTGGTGTAGACCTTTTAAACATTTGTGTTATATGTGATTATATGGATTGATATTTTCTAGAAGGAAATTTTAAAAATTACTAACAATGGTCACCTTTGGGGAGCAAAACTAAAAGTTAACTAGAGAGGAGAATTTCATTTTTCCCATTACACAGTTCTGTACTATTCGAACTAGTTTTACCATATGTATATATTAGTTTTAATTAAAAAATAATCATGTACACATATATATACATGTACTTTTTATAGTGTTTTAGAAAATTCTTATCAATGATCATCTTCTTGTAAATGCAGACTACTTACTTGGACTTCCTTAAAGTAGGGGACTATCTCCCTGAAGTGTCAAGAGACTTGAGCACCTAAACCAGGATGCTCACAAACCAGTTTGGTTCTGCTCTGAGCTTTGTCTTTATCAACTTTTGGTTTGTTTCTTGATCAAAGCAGAGCATTGGGAAAGCTCTCAGAGCAGACATTCAAGGACCATTTTCTTACAGGGTGGAGATGGACAAATGGATGAATGTCCAAGTGGGAGATATAATAAAACTAGAAAATAATCATCCTGTCACGGTGAGTTTCTCTTTTTGTTGAGGCCTTTTCTCTTTTAGCATGAGTGGTAGCTCTGCTGTCAGTGCTTTGGGTGACCTCCATCTGCCTCACTTTGCATCTGAAGGTCAGCAGGTCCTGAGGTAAGATGCTTGTCCTTGTCCTTCTCCCACCATTGCTACAGGTAAAATGTAAGTAATTTTGGGAGGGAGAATGTAAAACTGGGGCAGGGCCTTCAGGCCCTATTTTCAAAGAGGAAATTGAAGTAGGCAATCAGAATTAATTCCTTCCCTGTTTTTCTTAATATTCCAGTTTTCCAGCACCCGCTAGCACACAGAAATAAAACCTTTGACTTCTCACTACAAGCATCTGTCTCAGAGATTGGCTTGTGGTGGCAGGTAGCATGAACTCCAGAGCTTTGTCCAGTAATAGTAGCAATGATGAGTCCAAGACAAAGAAAAGAAATCAATGTCTGCAAAATTCTTAGAATGAACACTGGTTCCTGAGATGATTGCTTTTAGCATCCTGTAATGTTAAAAAAGCCACCTTCCTGCTGTCCTTATCTCCTCTGATGTTTCTGACCACAGGCGGATATAATATTACTTTCTAGCAGTGAGCCCTATGGTATGACATACATAGATACTGCAGAACTGGATGGGTAAGTATTCCCTCCTGTCATTTTGTTAGGAAAATTTAGTCATCTTAGAGTAGTTCTTCACTGGAGCAGAATGTGATACAGGGAATGAATGCTATTCTCAGATGGAAGCTGTAGTGTATGAGTCAGTGGGGCTGGAAATAATCCAGATGAAAGAAGACAAGAACCCAAACCCTTCATGCCTAAGGCTGAGCTCATGACAGCAAAATTGAGCCTACACTGGGTACATAATCTGGGCAAATGAACTCCACATCATACACTCTGAAATGGAGACATTCTGGCAAGTGTATTCAACAATACAGCAGTGCTGAGTGGTAGAACAGGGTGACCAGAACTGTACAACTTCAAAATAGAGTTCCAAAGTTCCCAGGAGAAAAAAACTAGTATGGTGATAACTATTTACTCATAAAATACCGTGTTCTATAAAGGATTTAAGGTAGAAATTCATTAACATGTAAGACTAAGGTCTTAGGAGGAGTGGGGCCATCTTCAGAAAGCTTGTCATGTGGCATTTCATATCCACCTGCATCTTACAACTATTACTCTTGGCACCCACAAGTTTTTGGAAATGTGGCTTTCACTTTTTCTTCTATCTCCATACATTCCTATATCAGAAAACTGTTGGTTGAAGTCCCTTTGTTGTCTGATAGATGTGTATTGATACACTGAGGTATGTGTAGATTCTTTACTTACTCTTGAAAAGAGCAGGTATAGGCCCTAGATCGTTTTGTGATTTTCCTCAGTTTCCCTAAAGCATCTGTTCAGAAAGGTCTCATGGGTTAGTTAGAGTAGTGGTGGTGTGTTGTAGGGAGCAGGTGGCAGGGAAAAAGGAGTGAGTGGGCTAACACTGCTTCCTTGCAGAGCCATCCTACCTCAATGTCATCCACAAGAGAGGGAAACAGTAGGAATGATTCTTAAGACTCAAACTTACAGCCAAGCTCCTCTGGGAATACCTGTTTCCTAAGACCCCATAAAGGAATAGGAGTCACTGGACCTATGTGGCTGTGATGTATGCGTGCTGCACTGTGGTGACTGTGTGTCCTTTACTCTAGTGAAACCAACCTGAAAGTGAAACAAGCCCTCTCAGTTACCAGCAACATGGAAGATAACCTGGAGCTACTGTCTGCCTTCGATGGTGAGTTAGGAAATAGGTTAGCCCATCCAAATTATCACCAGTAAACACACAAAAAAAGACCCCACTGCCATCAAGTTGATTCCAACTCATAGTGACCCTATAGTAAAAATCAAACCAAAAAACAAACCCAGTGCCATTGAGTCACATCTGACTCATAGCAATCCTAGATGTCGGAATAGAACTGTCCCATAGAGCTTCTAAGGAGTACCTGGTAGATTTCAACTGCCAGCATTTTGGTTAGCACACATAGCACTTAACCCACTGTATCACCAGGGTTTCCTACCCTATAGTAAAGGACCGGTTAAATAACGTATAGCACATCTATGCAGGGAACTCTATCCAAGTTATTAAAAACAAAGATACAAGTTGATATTTATTGACATGGAAAAAATATTCACAACATATTGATATACATGTTACAAAAGACTGCATATTTTATGTAACATAAACTTGTTTTGGAAATCCGGTGACATAGCAGTTAAATGCTACATCTGCTAACCAAAAGGTCATCAGTTCAAATCCACCAGGTCCTCCTTGGAAATTCCATAGCATAGTTCTACTCTGTCCTGTAAGGTCACTATGAGTCAGAATTGACTTGATGGCAGTGGGTTAAACTTGTTTTTTGGAAATGTGTGTGTGTGTGTGTGTGTATGTGTTTATGTGTCTATGTATAGAAAAAAACTTGGAGGGATATACTCCAAAAGATAAATATCACTTATCTCTAGACAGTTGTGCTTCTTTATACTTTTAGTATTGAATACATTTTTGTGAAGAGCATAGTTTACTTTACTAATTAGGAAAAAGTCCAATTATTTCCACTTGACAAAAGAAGAGCACTAGGCTTTCTTTGTTAAGTCGTCTTTTTAGTTTTTTCAGATTCAGAGCTCATATAATCCTCCAGTACTTATCATGATTGGTTGTCATGCAGGATTTTTTCTGTCTTACATGATCCATGTCTCATGTAGAGCTCTCTGTTTTGATGCCTTGGAAGCCTTTGTTTGCCTTTCTGCAGAGAGCTGGGAGAAATAAGCAGCAGATAAGAGGATAGGAAAAAAAAGTGTATATTTTGGAAAAGGGATTTTCTTTCCTCTTTCCTGTTAAGCCTCCTCCACCCTATTAGGAAAGGATTAAGATTACAGAGCCAGGACTCTTCACCCTTATTTTTTTCTGCAGGAAGAGTAAACTGTGAGCCTCCCAATAATAAGTTGGACAGATTCACAGGAATACTGACATATAAGGGAAATAAGTACTTCCTGGACCATGACAAGCTGCTGCTTCGAGGCTGCACTATCAGGAATACAGATTGGTGCTATGGTTTGGTGATTTATACTGGTATGTCTCACTGGAGTCACAGCCAGAACTCCAGCCTGTTGGATCCCATTCACAGCCAGATCATGTGCACTTAAGATTGCAGGATGTGAATATAGTACTCACATGTATATGAGAACACCATAGCTTTGAAATTGGATGGATGGGTGGGTGAGTGGGTGGGTAGGTGGATGGACAGATGCATAGATGGACAGACAGATGGATGTGGAGGGTTTTAAAGTGTATTTATTTTTATTTAAAAAAAAGTCCTGACCAGATAACATTACTGAGGTCAACTCTTCAGACAAAAATGAACTGGACTCAGGGACACAGTGTGACCATATGGTGTGTGTACTTTATGGTTCTAGGTATCTATAGGATGTTGTCCTACTGGCCTCTTACTAGAAGGAGAGGAGAGGGTGGGGAGAAGAAGACAGGAGATTGTTAAGAGGATATGATATGTATAGATCAGAAAGGAAGAGTGTGCTGTCACTGGGCAAGGAGAACAGAGGAATTGCAGGTAGATGGGCATGCAAATTTTATTTGGATTGTATACTTTCACTTAATCATAATAAAAAAACTAAAAAGAAGACTTTCCCCAAACAAAGAATTGAGCTGCCAACATATGAGTTCTGTCTTTGTGTTCCATTCCCATAAGGCACTCATAAAGCTTTCCAAATATGTATGGACACAGTAGGGTGGGGTGTACAAATAGAATAAGTGCACATAGAATGAGCATGTGAAAGGGGAACATGTAATAGAGAGTATACATGAGAGTGCCTGCTTGTCAATTATTCCCGTGAGGAAAGAAGAGACATAGTATTCATTATGGAGAAGAAAATAAAATACAATACCAAAAGTTTCTGCCAAAGAAAAGGCGTATCTGAGCCATTAGCAGTGACCCTTTTTGAGAAGTCATTTAGGTCACAATCAGTTATATTAGTGTGAGATTTTTCTTGGATTAAGTTATGGTTCAAGAAAATGGAGAAAGTTTCTAGTGATTGTGTGCTGTTGGTGACAGTTGATATTGATGGTACCAACTATAGTGGAAGATGAAGACACTGGAGTTAGCACTGAGAAAAATTTACCACAGTGAATGACACTCAACTCAGGTTCCCAGAACTCTCCTCCACTCCTTAGAGGTCATGTCCCATATTCTTCATGTGTATGAGAAATAATATGACCTAAGGAGAAGAGTACTAGTCCATAAAAACTGTGGTGGAATTTTTTCACTGGTCTTGGCTTATAGTGGCACCTTCCAGACTGCCTAGTGCCCAAACTCAAATGATTTGAATAGACTTATTTCCTTCATTGTACTTCAGCAACTATCCCCACACATGGTCACCCAGAAAAGGCTCATTTTTCAGTCATAGGCTTTTTCCCCTAAAGCAATAGTAGTGAGATTGCCAACCAGTGCAGTTAGTTAAGGTTTCCTCTGATTTCTGGTTGGTTACATGGTAGTAAGAAACCTGCTGGGATGTTGTGAGCCTCAGAGCAGAGGAGAACTGATGATACCTAAACCCATCCTGAGGTAGTAAAGAACTGAATCCTGCAAACATGATGGCCAAGTTCTACCATGATCCCTACCTTCTTTTGAAACTTGGGATGAAGTTAGTCTTCCTGAGGATTCTTAGAAGATATAATCTCTTGTAGTTTCCAGACTCTGAGCCAAACTTCTAATGATTTAGCACCATTTATGAAATGCTTAAGAGGAAAGAATGGTACAGCTTATGTCGTGTATTCTTGGTGTCTGCTCAATATCAGAAAAGTTTTGTTTCCTCCATGTGAAATCCCTTCATTAATACACATGTAAGAATAACATTCAGATGGGAAAAGGTCAGAGAAATTGCTACCTACAGTTTCTTTTAAGCCTTTATGTTTTCTCTACACCTGTGTCTCTGGTCAGTAATGTCTAGTCCATTGTGGCCATTAAGAATTCTTTGCTTCTGCTTAAACACTTCCCTGTCATGAAGAAAGATGAGAGTTTCTCTCTCTCAATACCACCGAAGTCTGTACTCCCCAGCCTTTACTTCAGAAGAAATCACTGCCATTGCTTTTCCCAATTAGAAACTTTAAATATGCCTGGTCTAACAGTTGGGTTCCTTGAAAGAAAAGATCTCATTATCAGAAAAATCCATTCTTAAGCTAAATAAAACATATGGTAGGTGAGAGAGAAGTTTATGTCTTTTGTTCTAACGTAACTCATCTATGAAAGATTAGACTTGTGCTGCAGAGAAAAGTAGGCACTGGTGTACTGCAAAGAACCAGTTGGAACTTGGCTTAGAAAAAAGTTTTCCATTCTTTGAGTTATTGGTGCCAACTGTGAACCTTTTCCTAAGGCTTTAACTTCTGGTACTGGACAGGAGGTTAAACTGCACAGGTACATTGTAACTCAATTTCAAGCCTCTATATGTTTTCAGTGATTCTAGGAGCTGATGTCTCCCTGTTTCACTTAGGCCCAGACACCAAGTTAATGCAGAACAGTGGAAAGTCCACCTTTAAACGGACTCACATAGACTATCTCATGAATGTCCTTGTGATCTGGGTAAGTTAAAGATTTTTTTCTCAGTGTCTTTACAAATGACATACTTGCCTTCATTTCCCAGGTATGACTGGTATTTCCAACTCAGAGTTTAGTTGTTGAAAGTCTCCAGCAGTTTCAAGATCCCACAGACTAATGTCTGAAGCAGAAAACAAGGAAGCCAATTTAAGAAGGAGTCTCTAATTTACACATCTGTTATGAAGGATAGTCACAATTTGTTTAAGAAGATTTTTATGCTTTGATTAGGGGTAAAAGAGTGGATCCAGAATCTAGCTCTAGGAATTAAAACACATTTTTATTTACTCACTTAAGAAAACAAAAACTCAGTGCCATCAAGCCAATTCTAACTCATGCTCACAGTGACCCTGTAGGGTAGAGCAAAACTGCCCCAAAGGGTTTACAAGGAACACCTGGTGGGTAGCCAAACTTTTAACCACTATGCCACCAGGGTTTTCTCACCAGTGCATAAGCATCCTGATTTTTTAATCACTGTACCGTAGGGTTAGTTTTATTCATGACCACCTGAGTAAAATCTTAGTTAGACTCTTTGGAAACATGATTTTCAAAGTGCATTTACTCAGAGGGTCTTAAGATGTGTTGCAAGAAAACTAAAGCCAATTAAGTAAGCTTTGTTCTGGCCTTCCTATTCTATAATTCCCTCTTAGAACATTATCTGTTCTGTAACATTTCAGTTGGAAAAATAGAGTTCCAGGGGAGGTTCACAGTCTGTTAGTGGAGGCTCGCTTGTTGCTATGATGCTGGAAGCTGTGCCTCTGGTATATAGGTATGAGCAGGGTCACCCGTGATAGGCAAGTTTCAGATGAACTGAAGACTATGGCAAAGAAGAACCTCTTAAATAGGCTTCAGAAGTCTACTTCTGAAAGGAATTAGTTGAGGAAAACCTTATGAATAACAGCTGAATGTTGTCAGATATGGTGCCAGAGAGTGAGCCCCCCAGGTTGGAAGGCACTGGGAAGACTACTGGGGAAGAGCTGCCTCCTCAAAGTAGAGTCAATCTTAATGACATGGGTGGAGTAAGGCCTTTGGGATCTTTATTTGCTGATGTGGCACGATTCAAAATAATTGAAAAACAAAAAGCTGCAAACATCCAATGATAATCAGGGCATGGAATGTATGAAGTATGAATCTAGGAAAATTGGAAATCATCAAAAATGAAATGGAACACATAAACGTCAATATCCTAGGTGTTAGTGAACTGAAATAGACCAGTTTGGGCTATTTTGAATCTGACAGTAATATGGTCTACTACACTGGGAATGAAAACTTAAAGAGGAATGGTGTTGCCTTCATCATCAAAAAGAACATTTCAAGATCTGTCCTGAAGTACAATGCAATCAGTGATAGGATAATATCCATATGCCTATAAGGAAGGCCAGTTAATAAAACTGTTACTCAAATTTACACAGCAACCACTAAGGCCAAACATTAAAAGATTGAAGACTTTTACCACTTTCTGCAGTCTGAAATTGATCAAATGTGCAATCAGGATGCATTGATAATTACTGGTGACTGGAATGTAAATGTTGGAAACCAAGAAGAAGGATCAGTAGTTGGAAAATATGGCCTGATAGAAATAACACTGTAGATCTTGTGATAGAATTTTATAAGACTAACAGCTTCTTCAGTGCAAATAACTTTCTCACCAACACAAATGATGACTGCATACATGGACCTCACCAGATGGAATACGCAGGGACCAAATCGACTACATCTATGAAAAAAGGCAATGGAAAATCTCCATATCAGCAGTCAGAAGACCAGGTGCTGACTACAGTGCAGATCATCAATTGCTCATATGCAAATTCAAATAGAAACAGAAGCAGCAATGGAGATAAACATAAGTAAATCAGTAGGATTCCATTATACCAACAACAAGATCATTAAAGAAGAAATCACCAAATCAATAGTATTTACTATAGTCCCCAAGAAAATAAAATACCAAAGAATAAATCTAGCTAGAAAAATAAGAGACCTATACAAAGAGAACTACAAGACCTTACTGCAAGAAACTAAGAGAGACTTACATAAATGGAGAAATGTACCCTGCTCATGGATAGGAAGACTTAGCATTGTAAAAATGTCTATTTTACCCAAAGCAATATATATGTACAATGCAATCTCAATACAAATTCTAATGACATTTTTCAACAAGATAGAGAAACAAATCACCAACATTGTTTAGAAGGGGAAGAAACCACAGATAAACAAAGCACTTTTGAAGAAGAAGAACACATCAGGAGGCCTCTCACTACCCAACTTTAGAACTTATTACACTGTCACAGTAGTTAAAACAGCCTGGTACTGGTACAAAAAGAGACATATAGACCAATGAAATGGAGTTGAGACCCCAGAGATGTCACCACCCCCTAAGATTATAAACTGGGTAAAAACAGTCTGTTTAACAAATGGTGCTGGCAAAATTGAATATCTATCAACAAAAAATTGAAACAATACCCGTATCTCACACCTTGCACAAAAGCCAACTCAAATTGGATAAAAGACCTTACTATCAAAGCTAAAATGATAAAGATCATCCAAGAAAAAATAGGATCAACAGTGGAAGTTTTGATACACAATGTAGACAAACTTCAAAATCTGACAAACAAAGCACAATCAACACAAGAGAAATTAGATAAATGGGAACCACTGAGAGTCAAATGCTTTTGCTCATCCAAAGACCTTATCAAAAGAATTAAAAGGTCATTTACAGAATGGGAAAAAATGTTTGGCAACTATATGTCAGACCGACGTCTGATCTCCATAATCTACAAGGTACTGCAAAATGTCAACAAGAAAAGGATAAATAACCCAATTAAGTATTGGGCAAAGGAGGTGGACAGACACTTCTCTAAAAAGGACATCCAGGCAGCCAAAAGACACATGAGGAAATGCTCACAATCATTAGCTATTAAAGAAATCCAAATCAAAACTACAATGAGATACCATCTCACCCCAACAAGGTTGGCCATGATCCAAAAAACACAAAACAACAAACACTGAAGAGGCTGTGGAGAAATTGGAACTCTCCTACACTGCTGGTGAGATTGCAAAATGGTACAACCTCTTTGGAAAGCAATCTGGTGGTTCCTTAAAAAACACAGTCCACAATAGCAAAAGGATGGAATCAACCCAGATGCCCAACAACAGAAGAATGGATAAATAAACTATGGCATATATACTCAATGGAACACTAAGCAATGATAAAGAACAATGATGATTTTAGGAAGCATATCACAGCCTGGTTTCAACATTATGTTGAGTGAAATTAATCAGCAGCACAAGGGCAAATATTATATGAGATCCCTACTGTAAGGACTTAACAGCAGACTCATGTGCAGAAGAAAAGACTGTTTGATGGTTACAAGGGAGGGGAGAGAAGGAGGGAGAGGGTTGGTTATAGATTAGATAGTTGATAGAAATTTAGTTGGGTGAAATCAGTGACAGCACACATTAGAAGGAAGATCAATTTAACTGGACTTCAACATAACCTGAAAATTCTTCCAATCATAACCCAATATTGCCAGGACAGAGTAGCAGGGGTAGGGTTCCAGTGACCATGCTCTCAGGGGACATCAAGGCCAATTGGCATAACTAGCCTGTTGGTAAGAGACTCTTCTGCACCCCATATTAGTGAGTGGCATCTAGGGTCTTAAAAGATAACGAGCTGCCATCTGAGGTACACCAAATGGTCCCAATTCAGCTGGAACAGATGATCACCACAGACAACAATGACATGGGGGAAAGATAACCCAGAAGACAGAAAGAGCCATGTGAATGGGTGAATATATCATGTGACCAGAAGAACCAGATGGTGTCCAGCCAGTACCAGTGACATCTGTGATGGGGCTCACAATGTTGAGTCCCAGTGGCAACACAAAAAAGGGGTGCACCCTGAGAACTCCACTAGAAGATCGCAATTGATGGTCTGAAGGACTGGGGGTTTCCCTGGGAGCTTGGTCCGTAGACCTGATGCTGCCCTGATTATAAATCATTAGTGAAGTCAACTCTTTGGACAGCACTGGATTGGACTTGGCAACACAGAATGACCATATCGTGTGTGCACTTCATGGTTCTGTGCATCTACAGGATGTTGTCATACTGGCCTCTTACTAGAGGGGAGTGGAGAGAGTGGAGAGGAAGAGACAGAAGATTGTTAAGAGGATATGACATGTATTGAACAGAAAGGAAGAGTGTGCTGTCGCCAGGCAAGGAGAGCAGAAGAAGCTGCAGATAGGTGGGCATGCAAATTTAGACTGGATTGTACACTTTCACTCAATCACAATGTAGCTAACTAAGTAAATAAATAAGCAATAGGAAGAGGCAGGGCCAAGATGGCAGAGCAGTCAGACACTTCCTGTGAACCCTATAACAACACAGACCCAAAAGAACAAATGAATGGATTAAATGTGACATTCTAGGAGCCCTGAAAGTCAAAGGGAAACTTGATTTTGAGAAATTTTACTGAGCAACAGGGGAGAGAGAGTAAGTCCATTGCCCTGCAAGAAGTACCTAGGATTGGCCAGACCTGACCCACCAAGAATTGGCTGCAGCCAGTGTGGTGAGCTGAGCAGTGGCATTTGGAGGGCATCCTCCTCAGCAGGAGAGACTGAATGGACAAGCCACTCATGCCTCCAGAACCAGTGAAAAGAAGAACTAGATCCTCAAAAGTTAAGTGGTTTGCCTTTAACCTACTGTGCTCTAATCTAAATCTTTCCTTTGGGATAAACCTCTCTCTCTTCTCGCAGCTCCTCTTTGTCTCTTCTCTGCACTGTGCCTGCCTCTGGGGTCTGACATCATTAACTGAACTGGAAGCAGGACTTCCTAAGCCCACCCTGAGCCATTCTCTGAGACTCAAAGAGGGAACAATTTAACAAACTTGGGGAAGTATGGGGAAAAAAATCTGCCCACTTCCCTGAGCCAGAAATTCAGGGCAGTTTTTTCACCTAGAATCAGACATGAGGAGACATGCCATCTTCAAAGATACTCAGAGATGGCTGTTAGCTCCCTGCCTTTCTCAGCACCTGCAGCCAGCTACCGGTATGTATACCAGTCACCCCTGCCCAAGTAGGACAGTAGGGAAGAGCCTGTACCACACACTTGAAGACTGACTACCTGGACACTTGAGCTAAATCCATACAAGAAAAGCAAACAGACTCTTGGGCTCACATGCCTAGTGACAGCTCTAACCACCTGGTGACAGGGCATTACAGCTTCAAAGGCACCAATAACCAAATAAGCACACATGACCAGCCTATTTGGACTTTTCAAAATAAAACAGGAAGCTAGAACACAGTAAGCAAACATAAAATAAATAAAGTCAACAACTTACTGATGGTTTGGAGACAACAATCAATATCAGATCACTTAAAGAGGCAGACTACTATAGCTTCAGAAAGTTCCCAAAACAAAGAATCAAAAAATTTTCCAAATCAAGAGAACTTCCTGGAAGTTGAGGCAGAATTCAAAAGATTGATATTTAGAACTCTTCAAGAGATCAGGTAGGAGATGAGACAACATGCAGTGGAGCATAATGACAAATTTAACAGGCTGTAGAAAAGCATATAGAGACAGAAAGTAGAAATTCAGAAGAGTAATAATAAAATTACACAATTAGACAACTCAATAAAAAGTCAAAGGAGCAGAATTGAGGCAATGAATGGAAGAACTAGTGAGATTGACAATAAGGCATATGACACCAACATATTTGAGGTAAATTCAGACAAAAGAAATTTTAAAAATCAGAAAGACTAAGCATTATGTGGGACTCTATCAATAGGAATAATTTACAAGTGACTGGAGTACCAGAATGGAGGACAAGGGGTGAGAATGTAGAAAATAAGAGAATTGTCAAAGATTTATTGACAGAAGACTTCACTGGTATCATGAAAGATGAGAAGACATCTATCCAAGATGCTCATCAGCTCTATACAAGGTTGATCCCAAAAGAAAGGCACCAAAACATATTATAATCAAACTTTCCAAACTAAAGATAAGAAAAGAATGTTAAAACTAGCTAGAGATAATTAAAAATGATCTATAAGGGAGAGTCAATAGACTAAGTTCAGACTACTCAGCAAAAACCATGCAGGCAAGAAGACAATGGGGTGACATACAAAGCCTTGAAGCAAAAGAATTGCCAGCCAAGAATTAAATATCCAGCAAAACTGTCTCACAAATATGATGGCAAAATTAGGATATTTCCACAAAAACATAAATTTAGGAAATTTGCATAAACCATATGAAAATTACAAGAAATACTAAAGAGAGTCATTTGGTTAGAAAATTAGTAACATCAGTTAACAACCCAAGACTAGAACAAAGAACAGAGCAACTGGATATCAACCCAAATAGGGAAATTGCAAATATAAATCAAAGGCAAAACACTGACAGTAGGGAAACAGAAATGTCATTGTGTATACATTATAACATTAAAGGAAGGACTTAACAAAATACAGTCATAAATCTTTCATACAGAGAGGAAGTAAAGCAATATAAACATATTAAAGGCAGTTTAAATTCATAAAAATAGGGGTAAATACTAAGTTAACCACAAAGGAAATCATCAATTCTATGCATCAGAATAAAAAACAATAAAAACATAAAGTCTCAGCAAATAGAAAACCAACAATGAAACAGATGAAAAGAAAACACATAAATAAAAATGACTCAGCACAGACAACTAAGGGGAACTAAGAAATTATCTACAGCACACACACAAAAGACATCAAAATGGCAGCATGAAACTGAGACCTATTAATAATTATGCTGAATGTAAATGGGTGAAATACCCCAAAATGAGACAGAGAGTGGCAGATTGGATTAAAAAAAACATGGTCCATCTATATGCTGCCTACAGGAGACACACCTTAGACTTAAAGACACACAAAAAACTAAAACTCAGAGGATGGGAAACAAAATCAAGCAAACAGCATTCAAAAGACAACAGGAGTGACAATATTAATTTCTAATAAGATAGGCTTTAAAGTAAAATTCACCACATTAGATAAGGAAGGACACTCTACAAAGATTAAAGAGTCAATACTACAGGAGGACATAGTATATTAAATATTTACACACCCAATGACAGGGATCCAAAATATGTAAAACAAACTCTAGCTACACTGAAAAGAGAAATAGACAGCTCCACAGTAATAGCAGGAGACTTCAGCACACTACTTTCAATGAAGGAGAGAACATCCAGAAAAAAGCGCAGTAAAGACACAGAAAATCTAAATGCCACAGTCAACCAACTTTACCTCATAGACATATACAGAGTACTGTACCCAACAGCAGCCAAGTGTACTTTGTTTTCCAATGCACATGGAACATTCTCAAGAATTAACCACTTATTAAGCCTGAAAGCAATCCTTAACAAAATTTAAAGTATTGAAATATTACCAAGTATCTTTTTATCATAAACCCATGCAAGTAGAAAACAGTAACAGAAAAAGCAAGGGAAACAAATCAAACACTTGGAAACTGAGCAACACTTTGCTGAAAAAATACGGGGGTTGTAGAAGAAATCAAGGACAGGTTAAAGAAGTTCACAAAATCAAATGAGAACAAAAACAGCACCTCTGGGATGCATAAAAGCAATACTCAGAGGTCAATTTATAGCAATAAATGCATACATCCAAAAAGAAGAAAAGGCCCAAATCAAAGCATTAACCCTGCAACACTAACAAGTAGAAAGACAGCAACAAAAGAACCCCTCAGGCACCAGAAGAAAGCAAATAATAAAAATTAAAGCAGAACTAAATGAATTAGATAATAGAAAAATTATTGATAGAATTAACAAGACCAAAACCTGGTTCTTTGAAAAGATCAACAAAATCGATAAACCACTTGCTAAACTGACAAAAGAAAAACAAAAGAGGAAGCAAATAACCTGAATAAGAAATAAGTGATATCACAACAGACCTTACTGAAATTAAAAAAAAAAAAAATCATAACAGAATGCTATGAAAAATTGTACTCTAATAAAACTTGAAAACCTAGAGGAAAGGGACAAATTTCTAGAAACTCACTACCTACCTAAACTAACACAGTGCAGATAGAACAACTAAGTAAACCTATAACAGAAGAAGAGATTTAAAAAGGTAATTAAAAAAACTTCCAACCCCAAAAAGCCCTAGTCCTGACAGCTTCACTGGAGCATTATATCAAATTTTCAGGGTTGACACTGCTATTACTAAAAGTATTTCAGAGCATAGAAAAGGATGGAACACTCCCAAATTCATTCTTTGAAGTCGGTATAACCCTGATTCCAAAACCAGGTAAAGGCAGCACATAAAAGGAAACATAAAGACCAGTATCTCTCATTATGATCCAACTCGACAGCACTTGGCTGGCTGGCATCTCTCATTAACTTAGATACAAAAATGCTCAACAAAATTCTAACCAATAGAAAGCAACAACACAATCAAGAAAATTATTTACCATGACCAAGCAGGATTCACACCAGGGATGCAAGGATGGTTTAACTTAGAAAAACAATCAATATAATCAACTACATAAATGAAACAAAAACAAGAACTACTTTATCAATTGATGCGAAAAAGGCATTTGACAAAGCACAATACCCACTGATACTAAAAACTCTCAGCAAGATAAGAATAGAAGGAAAATTTCTCAGCTTAATAAAGGACATTTATACAAACCAACTGCCAACATCATCCTAAATGGGGAGATTTTTGAAAGCATTATCCTTGAGAATGGAAACTAGGCAAGGATGACCTTCATTACCACTTTCACTCTACATCATGCTGGAGGTTTTAGCCAGAGCAATCAGGCATGAAAAAGAAATAAAGGGCATCCAAATTGGTAAAGAAGGAGTAAAAGTATCTCTATTTGCACATAGCATGATCTGATACACAGCAAACTCTAAAAGAAACTACAACAAAATACTGGAACTAATAAGAGTTCAGCAGATAATCAGGATATAAGATAAACATACAAAAATCAGTTAGATTCCTTTATACTAACAAATAAAAATCACTGAACCAGTAACATTTATAATAGCTCCCAACAAAATAAAATATTTAGGGATAAATCTAACCAGAGATATCAAAGACCTATACAAAGAAAATTACAAGATAATACTGCAAGAAACCAAAAGAGACCCATGTAAGTGGGGAAACCTACCTTACTCATACATAGGAAGACTCAACATTGTGAAAATGTCTTTTCTACCCAAAGCAATCTATAGATACAATGGAATCCCAGTACAAATTCCAGGAGCATTTTTCAGTGAGATGGAGGGAAAAAAATCGTCAGCTTTATAGGGACAAGGAAGAAACCCCAGAGCAAAGTGGGAGGCCTCACACTACTTGACTTTAGAACCTATTACACTGCCATGGTAGTCAAAACAGTTTGGTACTAGTACAAGAGATACATAGAACAGAATGAATACATGGAACAGAATGTAGATGTAAAATCATCCACCTATGAACAGTTCATACTTCACAAAGGCCCAAAGTCTGTAAACTAGGGAAAAGACAGTCTCTTTAACAAATGATGTTGGCATGACTGGATATCAATCTGCAAAAGAAATGAAACAAGACATGTATCTCACAATGATGCACAAAAACTAATTCAAAATGGATCAAAGACCTAAATATCAAATTTAAAAGAATAAATATCATGGAAGAAAAATTAGGGACAGTGCTAGGAGTCCTAGTACACAGCATAAACAGAATACAAAACATCACTAACAATGCACAAACACCAGAAGAAAAAACAGATAACTGGGATCTCCTAAAAATAAAAAATTTATACTCATCCAAAGACTTCACCAGAAGAGTAAAAAGACAACCTACAGACCGTGAGAAATAAATTTGCAATGACAAATTCAATCAGCATATAATCTCCATAATGTACAAGCTACTGCAAAACCTCAACAACAGAAAGACAACCCAATTAAAAAATGGGTAAAGGATATGAACAAGAACTTCACCAAAGAAGACATCCAGGTGGCCAATAGCCACATGAGAAAATGCTCACAGTGTTTAGCCATTACAGAAATCTAGATCAAAACCACAATGAGATGCCATCTCTCTCTAACAAGGCTAGCATTAATCCAAAAAACACAAAATAATAAATGTTGGAGAGGCTGTGGAGAGACTAGAACACTTCTACACTGTTGGTGGGAATATAAAATGGTACAGCCACTTTGGAAATCAGTTTATTACTTTCTCAAAAAGGTAGAAATAGAAATACCATACAATGCAGTAATCACACTTCTTGGAATATTTTCTAGAGAAATAAGGGCTGTCACACAAATAGATACATACATACCAGTGTTTATTGCAACACTGTCCACAATAGCAAAAAGGTAGAATCAACCTAGGTGCTCATCAGCAGATTAAATGGATAAACAAACTATGGTATAGTCACACAATGGAATACTATGCAATGATAAAGAACAACGATGATCTTGGGAAACATCTTATAATGTGGAGGAATCTGGAAGACATTATACTGAGTAATTAGTCTGTTGCAAAAGAACAAATTTATGAGATTACTATTATAAGGACTCAATAAAAGGTTCAAACACAGAAGAAAATAGTCTTTAATGGTTACAAGGGTGAGGAGGGAGGGAGAGGAGTATTCATTGATTAGATTGTAGACAGGAATTGGATATGATGAAGGGAGAGACAGTGTGCAATGGAAGGGAGGTCAGCACAGGTGGACTAAATTAAAAGCTATTTCCTAAATATAAACTTAACACTTTGAAGGACAGAGTATCAGAGGCAGGGATTGGGTCCATGGTTTCGGGGACATCTAGGTCAACTGGCATAGCAAAGTTTTTTAAGAAAATGTTCTGCATCCCACTTTGGTGAGTGGCATCTGAGATCTTAAAACTAGCAAGTGACCATCTAAGAGCACCAGTGGGTCCCAACCCACCTGGAGCAGAGAAGAATGAAAGACATCAAATATGTTAGGAAAATATGAGCCCAAGAGACAGAAAAGGCCATATAATCCAGAGACTATATCAGCATGAGACCAGAAGAACTGGATGGTGCCGAGCCACCACCAATGACTGCCCTGACAGGAAATACAACATAGAGTCCCTGAAGTAGCAGGGTAAAATGGATGTGCAGAACTCAAACTCTATTCAAAAGACATGGCCTGGAAGACATGGCCCTTGGACTCTGCTAGCCCACAGCTGAAACCATTCCTGAAGCCAACTCGTCAGACAAAGATTGGACTAGACTATGTCATAAAATGGGGACTGGCGAAGAGTGTGCTTCTTGGCTTAAGTAGATACATGAGACTAACTGGGCAGCTTCTGTCCAGAGGCAATATGAGAGGTTGGAGGGGGACAGAAGCTGGTTAAATAGATACCGGAAGTACAGATTGGAAAGCAGGAAGATGCTGTCACAAGGTGAGGAAAGCAGCTCGAGTTACATAGCAGTGTGTGTGTGTGCAAGTTTTTATTTGACAAATTGACTTGGTTCGTAAACTTTCGTTAAAGCAAATAAAAAATATATAATAAAATTGGGCAATGGATCTGAATATGAGGTGTGACAAACCCATGAACTGAATTGCTCTAAGTGCTACATACCTCATTGCTGAGTATCACTGTGGTCACCTTAAAGGCCCTTCTCTTAGGAAGCTATGCACTGATACTAGTGCCTAGTCTACCCTACAAAGCAATTTTGGAACTCTTTCTGGAATGGCCGTTGCACACAGTGGCAAGGTGGCAAGTTCACAGACTTAATTGTATAGTTATCTGTGAAAGAGTTTTTAGCCAGTTAAACAAATAACTGTATTGGAACATCCTCCATGCTCACCTGATCTGGCCCCCAAAGACTTTTCTTTACCCAGAGATAGAGGAAATATTGAAAGGAAGACACTTTGATGACATTCGGAACATCAAGGGTAATACAACGACAGCTCTGATGGCCATTCCAGAAAAAGAGTTCCAAATTTGCTTTGAATGGCAGTGTTTTAGTTAGCTAGTTGTGGATGGCTTTAACAAAGGGAGGTTTATTCCTACACCGTCTGGTAGAATACAAGTCCATATTCAGGGTGTCCACTCCAGGGGAAGGCTTTCTCCTTGTTGGCTCTGCAGGAAAGTCCAGTATTGCATCAGTCTTTGCCCAGAGAGCATCTTGGTGCAGGAACTTCAGGCTTGTAGGACGTGCTCTTCCCCCGGTGCTGCTCGCTTGATGGTGTGAGGTTCCCAATTCTTTGCTTGCTTCCCTTTCTTTTATCTCTTGTAAAGTGAAAGGATTAAGGGTGGAGCAAGCCATACTCCAGGGAAACTCCCTTTACAGTGGAGCAGGGAGGTGATCTTATAAGGGGATTTACTGTCCCACCCTAATCCTTTAACATACAGCATAGGAAAATCACAAAATGGGGGACAATCATAGAATACAGGGAATCATGGCCCAGCCACATGGCTACATGTATTTTGGGGGGGGCACAATTCAATCCATGACAGGTGGATTAGGTACTGGCATTAGTACATAGGTTCCCAAGAAAAGTACTTCAAAGGTGACTGTAGTGAAATTCAGCAATGAGGTATGTAGCACTTCTTCTATGATGAGTTCATGAACTTAATTGGCAGTCCTCATAGACATGTCTTCAAAGAAGATATACAAATGGCTAATTAGCACATGAAAAGATGGTCAGCCATTAGACATCAGGGAAATCCAAGTCAAAACTGCAGAAGACCAGTTCACATCCACTAGTATGGCTAGAATCAAAAAGCCAACCAAGGAAAAGATTAGTCCAAAAAACTAAAGAACCATAAGTACCACAGCTACCACCAGACTGAGTCCAGTACAACTAGATGGTGCCCAACTAACACCACCAACTGCCCTGACAGGGATCACAATGGAGGATCGTAGACAAACCTGGAGAAAACTGTAGAACAAAATTACAACTCTTTCACACACACACATACATAAAGCTACTTACTGGTCTGACAGAGACAGGAGAAACCTCAAAAGTGTGGCTCCTGGACACCCTTATAGCTCATTAAAGAAGTTACTCCTGAGCTTCATCTTTCGGCCAAAGATTGGACGGGTCCATAAAGGAAAACAAGACTCAATGGACGTACCAGCCCAGAGGCAAGGATATGAAGGCAAGAGGAGACAGGAAAGCTGGTCATAGGGAACCTATGGAAGAATGGGAGAGTGTTGACATGCTGGAAACTAATGTCACAAAGCAATACATGTATTAATTGGTTAATAAGGAACTTATTTGCTCTGTGAACCTTCATCTAAAGTACACTAAAAAATAAAAAAAAAAAAGAAGAATCAAAAAGTCAGAGAACAATTACTGGTGAGAATGGGTAAAAAGCAGGGCCCTTATACATTGCTAGGGAAATCTTGGTGATGTAGTGGTTAAGAGTTCAGCTGCTAACCAAAAGGCTTGCAGTTTGAATCCACCAGGTGCTCCTTGGAAACCTGCGGCACAGTTGTACTCTGTACTGTAGGGTGACTATCAGTCAGAATCAACTCAACAGCAATTTTTTTTTTTTTTTAATATACTGCTGGTAGGAACATAGAATGGTCCAGCCACTTTGGAAAACAGCCTGTAACTTCCCTCAACAGTAAAATATAAAGTTACTGTATGACCCAGAAATCCCATGCATAGGTATATACCCAAGAGAAATGAAAACATGCATTTGTCACCCAATCCCAAACAAGAGAACTCCTTTCTAAAGAAATTTAACAACCTATCTGGGGAAGGACTAGGGCTTCTAAAGTGATTATCAGCACTTCAGGGTAAAGCTCACTGAATTGTAAATTGACAGGGAGAGGTTGTTTAACCGCAAGATCCTTGTGAATCCTATGGTGAAGATTATCAAACAGCATATACTACCTACCTACACTGTCATGGATTGAATTATTTCCCCCTCAAAATGTGTGTGTCATATTGGCAGGCTGTGATTCCTTTTAATGTGTCATTTTCCTGTATGTTGTAAATCTTGTCTCTATGATGTTATTGAGGGAGGAGGGGTGGCAGTTGTGCTGGTGAGGTAGGATTCAGTCTAGAAGATTGTACTGTGTCTTGAAACATTCTTCTGGGATATAATTAAAGAAGCAGCAGAGAGACACGGGAACCTTATACCTGCAGGAAAGCAGCACTGGGAGCAGAGTGTCCTTTGGACCCAGGGTCCCTACACCTGAAAGCTACTAGTCCAGGGGAAGATTGACAACAAGGACCTTCCTCCAAAGCCAACAGAGAAAAGACATCACCTGGAGCTGATGCTCTAAATTTGGACTTTTAGCTTACTTTACTGTGAGACTTAAATTTCTCTTTGTGAAAACCATCCACTTGTGATATTTCTGTTTTAGCAGCACTAAATGACTAAGACATACACAGAACTCATAAAGTCTTATTCAGAGGAGCAGCCTGTTTGGAAAACAGAATAAACCAAAGAAAATTAAAACCATTCCAGCTGTATATAATGATCAAACTGTTATTTTATTCACTTTTTTTTTTAAGTGGACTAAAAGGAAACCAGTTACAAAAAGAGGAAGATGATGAGGAGGAACAAGTTGAATAACTGACCCTGGAAGAAACAAATTATAATTCAGAGAGAAGAAGCAATTGCATACATAAAATAAGAATAAAAACCCCAAAACCAAACCTGTTGCTGCCAAGTTGATTCCAACTAGTAGTGACCCTATGGGACAGAGTAAAACTGCCTCATATAGTCAGAAGAGTACCTGGTAGATTTGAACTGCCAACCTTTTGGTTAGCAGCTGAAGCACTTAACTTCTTAATGGAGTGCTAAATCAAAAGGCACCAAATCCACCTACCAGAAGTAGGAGAAAGAAAAAAACAGAGGGGACAACATTGTCAAAGAAATAACAGAAAAACATTTCCTGGAATTGAAGAAGGGTATAAGTTCCAGATTTATAACACTCACAAAGCATCATGAAATTTTAGAGCTTGAAGGATATAGATAAGACTTTCAAACTTTCCTTAGGGATGAGAATAAGATAGTGACCAAAAAATAAAAAACAGATTGGCATCAGATTTTTCACCCGTACCACTGGATCCTAATAACCAGTGGGGTGGTAACTTTAAAATCCCTAGCAAAAATTATTTTGACCTAGAAATCTATATCCAGGTGAACTACAAATGAAATAAAATAGCAAACTTGTGTCTGCTTAGGACTTTCACACTTGCTGACAATGTTTGTCTCCAGGTTTATGCGTGGTTTGCTTCTTTTCATCATTCAGTGCTACCTTTTCAGAGAAGCCTTCTCTGCCTGTCTAAAGTAGCCACCACCAAAGCCCTCTTTGTTCTATTAATCTGTTTTCTTTTGGGCATTTATCAATAGTTAAACTTTATGCGGTTGTTTCTTAACCTATTTATCATCCACTCTCTCCACAGAACTGTAAACTCTCTGAGAGTAAGGACTTTGTCTTTTTTCACCACTGTATCACCTTCAGTAGAACTATGCTTGACATATAATGGAAGCTCCATTATTATTTGAATGAGTGAATAAATAGCTACCAGACTGTGAAACTCTAAGGCAGAAATCATGTCACGTTCTTCTCTATAATCCTGACAGTGTCTTGCATGAAGTAGTGCTCAGAAAACATCCACTGAGTGAAGATAAGGCCTTCAATTAGCTAGATTCTTATCAACTCAGCAGTTTTTTTTTGTTTGTGTATGTATGTGTGTGTGTGTGTGGTATTTTTGCCAGGACATTGTCATTGTAGCCAGATATAATAAACTCTCAGTTGCTGAAGTAAGCTGAAAAAGAGACCCTCCTTGATTTAAGCGCTTCATTTTTCCCCATTTTTGGAAATGTTTCTTGGGTGAAAAATCTGCCAGACACAGGAAGCATGTTTAACAAAGCTGCTTGGTGGTGAACCCACATCTGAGCTGAGTGCTTGAGTCCTTTCCTCTCCCCGGTGACAAGAGGTGAACAGTGACAAGCCTGTCTGAACCCTGGTCTGTTAAGTAGGAGTGTATTTATAAGGCAAACATGCAGAGTGATTAAAATTTGAATAATACCAGAAATCCAAGATACAGTTGTGGCAGAAGACACAGTATTCAGCACAATGTGAAAGGCCAAAGGACTAAGGAATACTTTGGTTTTACAGCTGCCTGTAAGGCCTGGGAGCTTCACTGGGACAGCCAGTGATCTTAGTTCTTAGTGATCTAAATTGAGTCTGTTTCAGCCTTTACTAGAACCACTGTTTTCTAAATGGGAGACTCTTCTTGACTCTAACTTTGACTCCGGTAATAAACAACTCCAAAGTTTATAGTAACCAAACTAAAGATTTCCTGTTTCTTTCATCCTATGTAGAAAGGGAGAAAAATCAAGCTTTAAAATGGTTTACCAAGAAACCACACACACTGGTAAGAAAGGTAGAACACTCCCAAGAGCTTAGAACACCTCTGGATGTTAGGGAAAGCTGTAGGAACGAGGAAACAGCAGAGCATGACCCTGTCCTTGCAGAGCTCAGGGTGAGGCGAAGCACTGCGGCCTGGGGTTTGGTCTGATAGGGGTGGTCTTGCTTTCTGTTAGCTCAATATGAGTAGAAAGATCTGGTTCTAGGGGACTCATAGTCTGACAGTGGAAGCAGAGCACAACACTGAAAGCCGTGCGTAATGTGCAGTTATCCAGGCATGGAAACTAAGTGGGGAGTTTGAAAGTCACCCCCTGGTTTCCCCTACAGCGTTGGAGGGTATCGAATTATTTATTCTAATCATTTTATATTCACCATTTTTTCTCCACGGGAGTCGATAAAGTAGGGCCAGAGAAGTGGCAGGTAGAGGAATATGGTCTCAGGTTAAATGTTGGCCACGTATAGATTATCCAAAAAGGAAAGCGGCGTCAGAAGAACTCATCACTGATACTTGATCTGAACCATATGGCTAGCTCTGCTTACACATGATTCATTGAAGAAAAGGATGAGGAAATAGGAGTGAGACTGACAAGAAAAGGGTTGCATGGCCCACAGAGCCTCATCACAGAGCTGAACTCCCCAGTGTGAACTGGACTTGGGCTAGGAATAAACACAAATTTTATTCTGTTCTGTCTCCATCCTTCCTGTTTTGTTCTTTCTTCCCTTAGTCATTTCTCAAATCTCAGTTTTTATTGAATAATAAGGATTTATTATTAAGTTTTTTAAGTGATAAAGATATTGTAGTTGTTTAATAAGATCATTATCTGTTAGAACTGTATTGTCAGATGAAATAATACAATATCAGAGATTTGCTTTAAGATGGTAGAGGACTGAGGGAGAAAAGGTCTAGATGAAATAAGATTGGCCATGAGTTCATAATTGTTGAAGCTGAGTAGTATGTATGTGGGGCCACTGTACTATTTATATACTTTTAGATGTGTTTGAAGTTTTTCATAATAAAAAGTTTTTCGAAATTCTCAGTTTCTGAGAAATGGCCCCAGTCAGAACTGCTCCTCCTGCATCCCAAGCCCATTGCCCCCAAGTCTGTTTGGACTCATAGCACTCCTGTAGACAAGAGTAGAACTCGCCCACTGGGTTTCCAAGGAATGGCTGGTGGATTCAAACAAGCAACCTTTTGGTTAGCAGCTAAGCTCTTAAACACTGTCACCAGATCTCCTTCAGTGAAGATTCAGGAGTTAGTGCCTGAACCTTCTTCATCCTCATGTGCAAAGATAAACTTGCAGGCACCACCTCTCCCAGTGAACAGGGCAGGTAATCACTAGCTGTGGGGATGAGTTGCCTTGAGCTAATTATACTTTGTAACCAAGGGTACAGGTTTGAAGACCGTTGGGCAGAGGCAGTTCACAAAAACATCGTGCATGTTTTCTCTAGAGGCACCGGGGACTACACTGCTGGTGGAAATGTAAAATGATACGAGCATTTTGAAAACAATTTGGAAGTTTCTTAAGAAGTTACACATAAACTTGCCCTACAACCCAGTAATTTCATTCCTAGATATCTACCCAAAGGAAATGAAAGCATTTGCCCATGCCAAGACTTCCTGTAGCTTTATTTGTAATAGCCAGATTCTGGAAAACACCTGGATATCCTACAAAAGGTAGATGAGTAAGCAAACTGGTAATTCCCCCAACAGAACACTGCTCAGCAACAGGAAGAAATGAACTATGGATAGATGCAAAGACATGAATGAACCCTGAAGTCATTATGCTCAGTGAAAGAAGCCATACAAAAAAGAATATATACCGTATGATCCCATTTAAATCAAATTCTAAAAAATGCAGAATAATCTGTAATGACCAAAACAAATTAATGGTTGACTGGGAACCAGGAGAAGAGAAATGCAGAAGGAGGAATTACAAAGGATAGTGACTTGAAAAGGTCAGCAGTTCAAATCCACCAGGCGCTCCTTGGAAACCCTATAGGGCAGTTGTATTCTGTCTTATAGGATCACTTTGAGTTGGCATCGACTCAGTGACAATGGGTTTGGGTTTTTTAGTTTAGAGACTTGAAGGGGACATATGGATGAGTTCTAGCATACTGAAAATGTTGTTTTTCACATTACTACTAGTTCCATTGGTGTTATTACTTTAGGAAAATTTATCAACTTATATATTTGTGGTTTTCTTTGCGTGTTATACTTAAATTCAAAATTAAAAAATTAAACATGGAGGGTATCTGTTTAGTCTGGAACTATGTATAGCCAAGATAGGATGACTGATAACAACAAACAACTTCAAAATCTCAGTGACAGCACAATAGTTATTTCTTGCTCATGTGACAATCCAGTGAAGTTTTTAGGAGGAAAAGCATTTAGTTAGTACCTAGTATATCTTAGTTATTATCTCCCTTTCACATCCCTAAGATGATTCCTGCTGGGTTCTTTACTGCTCCATGCACTACTGCCTGGAGCCTGTGATCTATAGGGCTTCCGTGGCCTCCAAGGAAAAGGAAAAACTTTGTTAAGAGATAAGGTTTAGTTGAAATGTTAATTTAATTCTATTTCTTTATTTATAGATTTTTATTTTTTTAGCCTTCATGTGTTTTGTCCTAGCCATTGGACATGGCATTTGGGAATATAATAAAGGCAACTACTTCCAGACTTTTCTGCCAAAGGAAAAATATCTCTCTTCATCATTTGTCTCTGCCATACTCGTATTCTGGTCCTACTTCATTATTCTCAACACTGTAGTGCCCATCTCGCTCTATGTCAGGTAGGTTTCTTTGGTCACATTGAGTTATAGGAAGAGAAATTGACTTCATACTTCCTGTAATTAACTAGAATGTGAACTTCTAGAAAGCAAAGACTACATGTGTGCTCTTTAACTGTTTACCTTATACAGTGCCTATGTGTAGAATACTGTGTATAAATGTATAGAGACTGTATAAATATTTTGCACATCCTGAACACTGTACTAAATGTTGTTGTTAGGTGCCGTCAAATCAGTTCTGACTCATAGCAACCCTTTATACAACAGAACAAACATTATCTGGTCCTGAGCTATCCTCACAATAGTTGTTATACTTGAGCCCATTGTTGCAGCTACTTTCAGTCCATCTCCTTAAGGGTCTTTCTTTTTTACCGACTCTTTAAGTTACCATGTATGATTTCCTTCTGTACGGACTGGTTCCTCCTAGTAACATGTCCAAAATATGTGAGATGAAGTCACGCCATCTTTGTTTCTAAAAGCATTCTGGCTATACTTTTTCCCAGATGGATTTGTTTGTTCTGATAAACCCCCAAACCCACCCTGCTGAGTTGATTCTGACTCATATCAACCCTGTAGGACAGAGTAGAGCTGGCCCATAGAATTTCCATGGAGCACCTGTCAAATTTGAACTGCTAGGCTTTGGGTTAGCAGCTGTAGCACTTAACCACCACACCACTAGAGTTTCCTCTCTTCTGATGGTCTGTAGTATCATCAATATTATTTGCTAATACCACAATTCAAATGCTAAAATCCTTTGGTCATCCTTATTCATTGTCCAGCTTTCACATGCTTATGAGGCAATTAAAAATAGTCCTCATATGACATCTTAGTCTCAAAATGACATCTTTGCTTTTAAACACTTTAAAGACTATTTTGCAGCAGATTTTCCCTGTGCAGTATGTTATTTGACTTCTTGACTATTATTTCCATGGGCATTGATTATGGATCTAAGTGCTGCATATTATGTGAGTTGTACAAAAAGAAAATTATCCTTGCCTTTAAGTAATTTGTAATGTAAGTGACTAAATAAGACATACAAACACATGAAACAACTTGAAAAAAATGCACACAAATTTGGTGATTCTGGCGCCAGACTGGCAGCTTTTAGTTTACCAGTGAGGTTGGTTCCAAACATGACTTGTATGTCAGTTCATCAGAACTCAGAATGCATATTCCCACATCAACAGTGCAGCAAATGATGAGCAAGTGTAATTGTGATCTAAGTTGTAATTCTTAAAAGTAGGAGAAGAGAAATATGGGAATATGTCATCCTCTATTCATGAGTACTTTGGAAAAAGATTTGAAATTGGTGAAATAAATCTTTATAATATTCTGATATTCTTTTTCCAGGTTACACATTCACTTCCACATACACACATGCAAACACTTTTTAGCGTCCTTCTTTCAGGGCATCCTAAACCCTGCACTGTGGCATTCTACCCAGAAAAACACTCTTCATAACTAAATTACCTTATTAATTTAATAAACATTTATTGATCATCTACTATATGCCAAGCACTGTGCTAGGTACTAGGGATAAAATCAAACCAAAGCCGTAACTACTGAGTTAACTCCAATTCATAGTGACCCTATAGGACAGAGTAAAACTGTCCCATGGAGTTTCCAAGGAACAGCTGGTGGATTTGAACTGCTGATGTTTAGCTTAGAAGCCAAGCATTTAACTACTGTACCATCAGGACACTGGTACTAGGGGGAGAAATATGAACAACAAATAAGACACAGTGTAGCTATAGAAGCATATATAAACCAATAATTATGATAGAATATAAAAAAATGATGTAATAGAAATATGTAAGCGAGTGCTATAGGAATGAGAAGGAATGGATTAGTTTTGCCTGGAGAGGTTTAGGAAAGTTTACAGAAAAGGTAATAGTCAAACTGATATTTGAGGGAAGACTAGGATTCACCAAGCAGAAAAGAATAAAAGAACATTACAAGCAGAAAGATAAGTATGTACAAATGTTGGAATTTTTTAAAAGTTTGGTGAGTTCACAGAATAATGAGTGGCTAGACTGTGGTATTGGATGGTAATTCAGAGTCGATCCAAGAAAGTCTTATATGCCAGGCCAAGGAATTTGGATTGTATCGTAAAAGCTATGAAGAGTCAGCAAAGATCTTTCTAATGAAACAAATAATGTGATTATGGGGTTAGTGAGATTAGTATGGTAACTTGTATGGCAAAGGATGGTGGGGATCAAGACACCAGCATGAGGACTGGTTAGAAGACGAGGAGGGCCTGAGTACTTCCCCCCTTACCTCAAACAGAAAATCCATGTCACTGAGTGCAGCAGTCACAAACAGGCTTTACTAATAAGGAATCTAAACTACATATTAAGTGTAGTTTGATAGGAAGTAGACCCCTTTAAAGGCATCACTTTTTTAAAATGAAGATATTTGCTAGCTTAAAATCCACTGCTGTCAAGTTGATTCTGACTCACAGAGACTCTATAAAACAGAGCAGAACTGCCCCCATAGAGTTTCCAAGAAGAGCCTGGTAGATTCAAACTGCCAGCCTTTTTGATGAGAAACAGTAGCATTTAACCACTATGCCACAAGGGTTTCCAGTTGTCAGCCATAAGGAATGCATAATGCATGTTGTTTTGTGCAGAAGAGGAATATGACAAAGGCAAATTGAGATGAAATGGAGAACAGGCTGTTGAGGGCAGGAGTCACCCACAGGCAGGCTGGATCTACCCAGAAAATTATCAGAAGGTCAACTCCTATAGCTGTTTCTGATTTTCAAGCTTCTTCACTTCTTCTTAAATAGAAAAGCTCTTAATTTGTCAAGTTTCCCTCTCTTTCCCACCAATGGATTTACATAATAGCAGCAATAATCCTTCAATCTGAGGCACCTATTTGTAAATTAAGTATTACTCCATCAGACCTTGCATTACTGTAGAAGTTCAAAAATTGTTACTTTCTACCAATGTTATGAACCCATATGAGGACTGACAATTACATCCATGAACATCCTAGAAAAAGTGCTACCATATCTCATCGCTGAGTATCCTTATGGTCGCCTTGAAAGTACCCCCATTGGGAAGCTGTGCACCAATGCCAGTGCCTAAGCTACCCTTCAAAGCAGTTTGGAACTTTTTTCCTGGAATGACCATCAGAGTGGTCGTCCTGTTACCCTTGATGTCCTGAATATCATCAAATCAAAATGTCTTTCTTTCAATATTTCCTTTATCTTCAGGTGAAGAAAAAAGTCACTGGGGACCAGATCAGGTGAGTAGTAAGGATGTTCCAATACAATATTTGTTTACTGGCTAAAAACTCCGCCACAGACAACTGTACAGTTAAGTTCATGAACTTGCCACCATGTGCAATGGCCATTCCAGAAAGAGTTCAGGAACTGCTTTGAAGAGTGGGCTAGGCACTGGCACTGGTGCATAGTTTCCTGAGAGGAGTACTTTGAAAGTGACCATTAGTGGTATACAGCAATGAGGTATGTAGCACTTAGAACAATTAAGTTTGTGGACTTAATTGTCAGACCTCGTATGTGTACTAATTGTTTGATGAGAAACTCATTTGTTCTATAAACCTTCATCTAAAGTACAATTTAAAAAAAAATCAAGGGACATATTCATTAGGCAATTCTGCTCAAAAAACCACTTTTAAAAAGCAAAGATGTCAGTTTGAGGACTCAAGTGTGCATGGCCCAAGCTATAGTATTTTCAGTTACCTCATATGCACATGAAAGCTGCACAATGAATAAGGAGGGCTGAAGAATTGATGTTTTTGACATATGTTATTGGCCAAGAATATTGTATGTGGTGTGGACTCCCGGAAAAATGAGTGAGTCTGTCTTCCAAGTACTCTTTAGAAGCGAGGATGGCAAGATTTCATCTCACATACTTTGGACATGTTATAAGGAAGGAACCAGTCCCTGAAGAAGGACACTGAACTTGGTAAAGTAGACAGGGTCAGTGAAAAAGTGGAGATGGATAAACACAGTGATGGGCTCAAACATAGCATTGATTGTGGGGATGGCACAGAACTGGCAGTGTGTCTTATTCAGTAATACATAGAGATGCTGTGAGTCAGAACTAACTGAACAGCACCTAACAGTGACAACATTTGCCAGACATCCTGAGGAAGGTCTGTCAGGACCTCCTGTGTCTACTAAAAGAAAGATACTGCAGTGGTCAGTTGCTGCTGCTGCTACTCCATCAATCTCCTAGAGACAGTTGACTGTGAGGAGCAGACAACTCAGCTTCGATAAACTGCCCCATGCCCCTTGACTTCTTCAGTTTCAGTACACCAGTTATGAGTCAGCTGTATGGAGCAGCAAGCTGGGATTCCCTGTTAGCCTTGAGCTGTTGCCAACATGTTCTCTTGTCCTACCTAAAAGTGGCTTTTGTCCTTAATATGCATCCAATTCCTGAAAGCACAGCAAGTTCGTTCAGTTCCAGGTGGTGACAGCACATCCTCCCAGGAGGTTCAGCAGGATAATTTTCTCTTGATGCAGTATTAGTACATAATCCTGGTACTGCAGAGCACAATAGTGCCAGAATAAGTCTTTCTTCTGCTGCTTACTTATTCATATTAGTAGTAAGTTAGTTATTTTAACTCTCTGAGGATTCGTGGGCTCAGAAAACAGGGAAGAGACTTTAATCTCGTGACAGTATAGTACCCTTTGTGTTTGTGTTCTAGAAGTAACATAACTGCCCAATCTAAGAAAACATTAACAACTCCTTACAGCACAATTTCTAGTGGGACTTTTCATTTTAAAAACTACCTTGTTACAAACATTTATAGTGAAAAAAATTGAAGCTAAAATTTAGTAGGAAAATTGTCTTATATTGTAAAAAAAAAGATATTTTTATTGTTGCTCTATGTTTTTTTCTTAAGAAAAAGTACTGACAGCTCCTGATTTTACAAGAACTTTGCTTCTCTGAGAGTACCTTCAGACGTGTAAATGCATTCGTAATGATTGGATGAGGAGTGATTGCACACTTTGTGACAGTTTGCTCTAATGTGGTATGCAATACAGCATAATGGCAGAAAAGTAGATATTTTAAACTCAGGGTGATTCACATGGCAACTTCAGTGCTACCAGTTCCTGGCTATGTGCTCTGGGACATTTAATTTAACCTTTCTGAGCCTCGATTTCCATATCTGTAAAGTGGTTTTAATAATTGTGTATATCACTGTTGTGATGATAAATGGACAGTATATGTCAAGCAGTTGTCAAAGATCTGGCACACAAAAGACTCTTTAAATGGAGTAGAGTTGACTCAACAGCAATGGGTCAGGTTTTTTAATGTAATTACTATAACACTACATGCCCTGCTAGTATGTGATTTTTCTAAATTCTTCAGCTGTTGAAATGCGTAGAATAATGAAACTGGGCAACCCAGATGCATTTCTTGACTAGTAGAGATAGCTTAAGGAACTGTGGTGGCAGAGTAGTTAAAGGACTCATATGCTAACCAAAAGGTCAGCAGTTTGAACCCACCAGCTACTCCGTGTGAGAAAGATGTGGCAGTCTGCTTCTGTAAAGATTTACAGCCTTGGAAACCCTGTGGGGCAGTTCTACTCTGTCCTACAGGGTTACTGTGAATCAAAATTGACTGGGTGGCAGTAGGTGGAGAAAGCTTCCTTCCTTCATAGTATGGGCTTACCAGGGACAGGCTGGGTAATACAGGAGAATGGAGAAGATACCAGTCATGTCCTTGAGGGATCAGAGAATGGTTAAACAGAGGTGAGTCAAATGCAGGGATGGATATTGGTGATGGTTGCACAGTGTGATTGACATCATTGCTGTCAATGAATTGTACATGTGCAAAATGTGAAATTGGCAAATGTGCTGTCTATAATTTTACAACAATAAAAATCAATAACCTTAGAAAGGGAGGAGAGGTCAGCAAGAATGTAGGGAAAAAAGAACTGTGACTTTCCTTAAAAACATTTTAGAAAAAGAAGCATGCCTCAGAAAAGTTCATCAGGCATATCTGGGACTAGGAGGTAAAGCCTTGAGTGATAACAGTCAACGTCAGAGTTATACTGGGTTGGCTGGTGGAAAGGACCTTTAAATAGGTAGGTTACTGGTAAGGTAGGTGCTCTGATTTTTAGATCCTGCCCCTGACCTACCATGGAACTGCTAAGAAGAAAACCAGAATTATGTATGCATTTATCTTGCTCTAATCCAGGGCCCCTCTCTTCTTGCTTTCTCCTTAGTGTTGAGATAATAAGATTAGGCAACAGTTACTATATCAACTGGGATCAGAAGATGTATTATTCACCAAGGAATACACCAGCACAGGCTCGTGTCACCACCCTGAATGAGGAACTCGGCCAGGTCAAATACGTATTCTCCGACAAAACAGGGACCCTGACGCAGAACATCATGATTTTTAGCAAGTGTTCTATTAATGGGAAGTGCTATGGTATGCATACCCTGCTTTCCCTGGGGAGATTCTACTTTGTAGATTGTTGTCGAGAATGATGTAGCTCTAAATCTATGTTGTTTTTAGGTGTCATGGAATCAATTTTGACTCATAGCAACCCCATCTGACAGAGTAAAACTGTCACATAGGGTTTTTCTAGGCTGTTATCCTCAAAGGAGCTGATTTCCAGGTCTCTCTCCCACAGAGCAGCTGTGTGGGTTTGAACTGCTGTCCTTTCGGTTAACAGCCAAGTTCTTAATCACTGCACCACCAGGGCTTCTTTCTAAATTTATAACCCCTTGAAATTCACATGTACTCTTTATTCTCACAGCTATTCCAATTCACTATGTGAAAAACTCCCAGCAGGGTCAGTTCTAACCAAAAAGCTTTCATTTAGCATGCTGTAGATGGCAAGCCATTATGTTGGGTATTGGGAATACCAAGTACAAGACTTAGTTCTATCCTCAGTGCCTTGAGGAAAACTTATATTAAATCAGATGCAGCAGTCAGTGTATGACTGAAGCCTAAATCTCCTGATTCCTCCTGAAGCCACTGCTCTTCCCTTGAGAGAAGCCATCAAAGGGTGGGCTTTGATCAGTGTCTCCCAGGCCCAATCCTGCATGTATTTTACATCTTAAACATATGTACAGGCACAAGAATGTTTATCACAGCACAGTCCATGATATCAAAAAGATAGAATCAACCCAGATGCCCAACAACAGAGGAATGGATAGGTAAACTATGGTATATATACTCAATGGAGCACTGTGCAATGATAAAGAATAATGATGATTCCAGGAAACATCTCATAACCTGGTTTGAACTGGAAGACATCATGTTGAGTGAAAGTAGTCAGCGACGAAAGGACAAATATTGTACGAGACCCCTACAATAAGATCTCAAAAACAGACTTATGTATTGGAGAAAAGACTCTTTGACAGCTGCAAGGAAGGGGAGGGAGGGAAGGCGGGGGGGGAAGGTTTAGATTAGACAGTTGCTAGAAATCTGGTTGGGTGAAATCGGTGATAGCACACATTAGAAACAAGAACAATATTAAGTGGACTTCAGCATAACTTGAATACTCCTTCCATCTTAACCCAATATTCCAAGGACAGAGTAGCTGGGGCAGGGGGCAGGGGACCATGCTCTTAGGCAAAATTGAGGCCAATTGGCACAACTAGCATTTTGCTAAGAAGGCACTCTGCACCCCACATTGGTGAGTGGCGTCTGGGGTCTTAAAAGCTGCCAAGCTGCCATCTGAGGGCACAGCAAATGGTCCCAACTCAGCAGGAATGGATGCTCACCGAGGACCAAAATGACACGGGGTAAAGACAACCCAGAAGATAGAGAGACCTACATGAGTGGGTGCCTACATCGACTTGGGACCGGGAGAACCGGATAGTGCCTGGCCACCACCAGTGATAGCCGGGATGGAGCTCACTAAGTTGAGTCTCACTGGCAACACAAGGAAAAAAAGGGGTGCAACCTGAGATCTCCACTAAAAGACCTCAATTGATGGTCCAGCAGTTTTAGGGTTCCCCTGGGAGCATGGCCCCGGCCCTGATGCTTCCCTTGCCCATAAATCATAATGAAGGTCCACTCTTCAGACACAAATGGATTGGACTTGGCAATGCAGAGTGACCGTATAGTGGATGCACTTTATGGCTCTGTGCATCTATAGGATATCATCCTGCTGACCTCTGGCTGGAGGAAGGGGAGTGAGTGGAGAGTAGGGGAAAGGAGACTGTTGGGGGGATGAGACATGTATGGAGCAGAGAGGAATAGTGTGCTGTCACTGGGCAGGGAGAGCAGTGGAAGCTGCATATAGGTGTGCATGTAAATTTATATGGGAATGTACATTTTCACTGAGCCATAATAAAAATAAATAAATATGTGCTATTCTACTAAAAAAGAAAGATCAATTCTACAAAAAATGTACATTTTTGTGATAGTTTTAAGTCTAATATATGGGAACGTTGATTGCTCAGTGTCCTGGCGGAGGAAAGTATTCACATGTAAAAAGCTAGAGTACAATGGGGTAGTATTCTGGGGTGATGAAAAAGTCTTGAAGCTAGAAAGAGGTGGTGGTTATGCAACATTGTGAATACACTGAATGTTACTAGATTTGTATACTTTAAAATGATTGACTCTGTGTTATGTAAATTTCACCTCAGTTAAAAAAAAAAAAGCTAGAGCATTCTGTTTCTTGTTAACTCCTGCCTAACAATTTTTCATAAGTATAAACTCAAGGTTTAGTTTTGGATGTGTTGAATTGGTAAAGATCTTAATTCTCTGACTCATCATGTAGACCTAAGGCTGCAAAGGGTCAGGGGTGTTTCTGACCTTGGGATCAGATTGCTTTCCATCCCATTTGGTCTGTACTACTATCAGCCGGGAATCATAAACACCCCAGTGCTATTTTCACATCTCCTCTGTAGTCTTTTCTGACTGGAGGGTTCTTGAGAGATGAAGTCTGTCTTAAATCCAGTGAACAGTAACCGATATTACCTAAGGGAGAAGGACTAAAGCCCAGCAGATGATCTCTCCTTATCTTTGGCTGGGGGAAGGGAGCTTAAGGAGGCACTGATAGGAGGCCTGAGGGAATTTGAGATAGCTTGACTACAAGTTTAGAATGAAGGACTCAGAAGAAATGAGCTTCTAAAAACCCTCCTTTAAAACTCTTGCCAAGTTTATACTCTGTTTGCTTACCAACAGGTGCTGCCTATGACAAGAATGGAGTGAAGGTGAGTCTCTGAGGTGAGAGGTTACAGTTCCCTTTAAAGTGCTTATGGGAGCTGAGTGTGGCTGTGCTGCACAACATCATCTTTAACACAAATTGGAGCCCCTTTAGTACCTGAAATATTAAAGCTCTTGTTAGTTGCCATTGAATGGTCTTATGTATAACAGTGAAACATTGCGTAGTCTGGTGACTTCTTCATGATCACTGGTATGTTTGAGTCAGTTGAACCCCATGGTATTAAAAGCATTATATTAATGACCTATGTTTATTTAAAGAGTTTTGGTTTGTTTATAAAATGAAGATAGATTCATTGGCTTCTTTCCGTTTGAAAAATAATCCAAGCTAAATGCAAAACAGAATTTTATATTTTTGTGGAATCCAGACTTTCTAGAGCCACAGAGGCTGGATGAAACCCTGAAACTATTGCTCTGAGATAACCCTTAAATCTTAAACCAAAAATCCACTGAAGCCTTTTTTAAAGCAAACAGTAGTTTAGCTTGACTAGTAAAGAATGTTTGCCATGAGCATTGTGCACTTTTGAGATTATCCATATAGGATCAAGTTGACAACATCAAATCAGAAGATTATTGTTGTTAGGTGTCATGGAGTCAGTTCCGACACAGCGACCCTATGCACAACAGAACAAAACACAGCCTGGTCCTGTGCCATTCCCACAATCATTTTTATGCTTCAGCCCATTTTTGCAGCCACTGTGTCAGTCCATCTTGTTGAGAGTCTTTCTTTTTTCACTGTCCCTCCGCCCTACCAGCTGTGATGTCCTACTCCAGGGACTGATCATTCCTGACAACATATCCAAGGTATGTTAAGACATAGTCTTGCCATCTTTGCTTTTAAGGAGCACTCTGGTTGTACTTCTTCCAAGATAGATCTGTTTCTTCTTTAGGCTGTCCACAGTATATTAAATGATCTTCTCCAATGCCACAATTCAGAGGTATCATTTCTTCTATTTTCTGTATTCATTGTCCAGCTTTCACATGCATATGATGCATGTGATGGCTTGGGTCAGGCACACCTTAGCCTTCAAGGTGACATCTTTACTTTTCAGTACTTTAAAGAGGTTCTTTGCAGCAGATTTTCCCAATGCAATATGCCTTTGATTTCTTGACTGCTGCTTTCAGGGAGGTTGATTGTGGATCCAAGTAAAATGAAATCTTTGACAACCTCAGTCTTTTCTCCATTTATCATGATGTTGCTTACTAGTTCAGTTGTGAGGATTTTGTTCTCTTTATGATGAGCTATAGTCCATGCTGAAGACTGTGGTCTTTGATCTTCCTCAGGAAATGTTTCAAGTGCTCTTTACTTTCAGCAAGCAAGCTTGAGTCATCTGCATAATGCAGGTTATTAATGAGTTTTCCTCCAGTCCTCATGCCTCATTCTTCTTCATATAGTCCAGCTTCTAGGATTATTTGCTCAGTATAACAGATTGCGAAGGTATGGTGAAAAGATATAACCCCGACACACACCTTTCCTTACTTTAAACCGTACAGTATCCCCTAGTTCTGTTCAAACAACTGTTTCTTGATCCGTGTACAGATTCCTCATGAACACAATTATGTGTTCTGGAATTCCTTTTCTCCACAATATTATCCATAATTTGTTATGATCTGTATGGTTGAATGCCTTTGTGTAGTCATCCAAACACAGGTGAACACCTTTCTGGTATTCCCTACTTTCAGCCAAGATCCCTCTGACATCTCTTCTGAATACAGCCTGAATTTCTGGCAGTTACCTGTCAATATACAGCTTCAGCCACCCTCCTCCCCATTTTTATATTTTTAGTGTTTTATTGTGCTTTAAGTGAAAGTTTATACTCCATGTCAATTTGTCAGACAAAAACTTGGTAACACACTACTGTGTATATGGCTGCTCTCCCCAGCACTGCGACAGCACACTCCTCATTTCCAACTTGTATTTCCCATTTCTGTGCAAACAGCTCCTGACCCCTCTGCCCTCTCATCTCACCTTTGGACATGGAGGTGCCCAGTTAGCTTCGTGTGTCCACTTAAGCCAAGAAGCACACTCTTCAGTCTTAGAGTCCAGTCCAATCTTAGCCTAAAGAGTTGGCTTTGGGAATGGCTTCAGTTCTGGACTAACAGAGCATCCAGGGGCCGTGTCTTCCAAGGACCTGCAATCTGTCGGACCATCAAATTTGGCCTTTTTACACAGAACGACCATATCGTGTGTGCACTTTATGGTTCTATGCATCTATAGGATGTCATCCTGCTGACCTCTTACTGGAGGTGGGGGAGTAGGTGAAGAGGAGGGGATAGGAGATTGTTGGGATTAATGTCAGCCTTGTTGGGGTGAGGTGGTTTTGATTTGGATTTCTCTAATGGCTAAAGATCATGATCGTTTCCTTGTGCAGCTCTTAACTGCCTCGATGTCTTTGGTGAAATGACTGTATCTTTTATCCATTTTTAATGGTTATTTGGCTTTTTGTTGTTGAGGTTTTGTAGTATCTTGTAAATTACAGAGATCAGATGTTGATCCAGGTTGTCAAAGCCAATCTTTTCATTCTTTTTATTCTTTTAGTGAAGTCTTTGGATGAGCTGAAGTATTTGATTTCTAGGAATTCCCAGTTATCTGTTTTCTCTTCTGGTGCTTATGTCTTGTTAGTATATTTTGTATTCTCTTTGTGCTGTGTACTAGGTCTCCTGATGTTGTCCATATTTTTTCTTCCATAATTATTATTTTAGATTTTATATGTAGGTCTTTAATCCATTTTGAGTTAGTTTTTGTGCATGGTATGAGATGGTGTGTCTTGTTTCATATTTTTGCAGATGGATGTCCAGTTATACCAGCACCGTTTGTTAAAGAGACTATCTTTGCCCCAGGTTGCAGACTTTTGGTCTTTGTCAAGTATCAGCTGCTCATAGGTGGATGATTTTATATCTAGATTCTCAGTTTGGTTCCTTTGGTCTGTGTGTCTGTTTTTGTACCAGTACCAGGCTTTTGTGACTACTGTGGCTGTGTAATATGTTCTAAAGTCAGATATGTGACCCCTCCTACTTTGTTCTTGCAGTAATGCTTTTCTTATCTAGAGCTTCTTCCCTTTCCATGTGAAGCTGGTGATTTTCTCCATCTCATTAAAAAATGCCATTGGAATTTGTGTCGGGGTTGCATTATATCTTTAGATCACTTTGAATAGAATAGATATGTTCAAGATGTCGAGTCTTCCTATCCATGAGCAAAGTAGATTTCTCTGCTTATGTAGGTCTCTTTTGGTTTCTTGAAATAGTATCTTATGATTTTCTTTATATAGGTCTTTTGTTCCTAAGTACTTTATCTCCTTGGGGGCTATTATAAGTGGTGTTTATTTGGTGATTTCTTCTTCAAGTTTCTCTTTGTTGGTGTAAAAGAGTCCAACTTATTGTTGTATGTTTATCTTGTATCATGATAATTTCCTGAACTTGCCTATTAGTTTCAGTAGTTTCTTTGCAAATTCTTTAGTGTTTTTTGTGTATATCACCTGCAAATAGAGATACTTTTACTTCTTCCTTAACAATTTGGATGCCCTTTATTTCTTTATCTTGTCTGATTGCTCTGGCTAGAACCTCCAGCACAATGTTGAATAAAGTGATGACAAAGGGTGACCTTGTCTGGTTCCCATTTTCAGGGGAATGCTTTCAGACTCTATTTAGGATGACATTGGCAGTTGACTTTGTATAAATAGCCTGTATTATGTTAAACACTTCCTCTTCTCTTCCTATTTTGCTGAGAGTTTTTAACATGAATAGATGTTGGACTTTGTCAAATATCCTTTTCTGCATCAATTAATAAAATCAAGTGGTTCTTGCCTTTTGTTTTATTTATGTTGTGGGGGTAAAATGATTGTTTTTCTAATGTTTTACTTTCCCTACAACCCTGGTATGAATCCCTCTTGGTCATGGTGAAAAATTTGTTTTGATAGATTGTTGAATTCTATTGGCTAGAATTTTGTTGAGCATTTTTGCATCTAAGTTCATGAAAGATATTGGTCAGTAAGTTTCCTTTTATGTGCAGTCTTTACCTGGTTTTGGAGTCAGGATTATGCTGACTGCATAGAATGAATTTGAAAGTATTCCATCGTTTTCTGTACTCTAATATACCTTTAGTAACAGTAGTGTTAACTCTTCTCTAAAAGTTTGGTAGAATTCTTCAGTGAAGCTGTCAGGATTAGGGCTTTTTTTAGTTAGAAGTTTTTAAATTAACTTTTCAATCTCTTTTGTTATGGGTTTACTTAGTTGTTCTATCTGCATTGTGTTAGTATAGGTAGGTAGTGTGTTTCTAGAAATTTGTCCATTTCTTCTAAGTTTTCAAATTTATTGGAGTACAATTTTTCATAGTATTCTGTTATGATTTTTTAGTTTCATTTGGTTTCTTTTAATACCCCCTGTCTCATTTCTTATGCTTATTTGCATCTTCTCCTGTTTTTCTTTGGTCACTTTGGCCAATGGTCTATTGACTTTGTTGATGTTTTGAAAGAATCTCCTTTTGGGTCTTGTTAACTCTGTTGCTCATTTTCCTAATCTCTAATTCATTTAATTTTGCTCTGATTTTTATTATTTGCTTTCTTCTTATGTTTGAGGGGTTCTTTTCCTGCTCTCTTTCTACTTGTCAAGTGGTAGGGTTAGTACTTTGATTTGAGCCTTGTTTTAGTCAGCTAGGGCTGCTCTAACAGAAATACCACAAAGTGGATGGCTTTAACAAAGGAAGGTTTATTCTTACACAGTCTGGTAGGCTACAAGTCCATATTCAGGGTGTTCACTCCAAGGGAAGGCTTTCCCCCTTGTCAGCTCTAGAGGAAAGTCTGGTATTGCATCGGTCTTTGTCCACGGAGTGTCTTGGCGCAGGAACCTCAAGTCTGAAGGATGCACTCTTCTCCCGGTGCTGCTTGCTTGATGATATGAGGTTCCCAATTCTCTGATTACTTCTCTGTCCTTTTATTTCTCATAGGGTGGAAGGATTAAAGGTGGGGCAAGCCGTACTCCAGGGAGACTCCCTTTACAGTGGAGCAGGGAGGGAATCTTATGAAGGGATTTATAGCCCCACCCTAATCCTTTAACGTACAGCATAGGAAAACCACAAAATGGAGGACAGTCACAAGATACTGGGAATCATGGCCCAGCCACATGGCTACACATATTTTTGTGGGGACACAAGTCAATCCATGACAGGCCTTTTCTTCATTTTGGAGGAAACCCTGGTGGCGTAGTGGTTAACTGCTACAGTTGCTAACCTAAAGGTCAGCAATTTAAATCCACCAGGCTCTCCTTGGAAACTCTGTGAAGCAATTCTCATCTGTCTTATAGGTCACTATACATTAGAATCAGCTCATTGGCAATGGGTTTGGATTTTTGGTTTTCTTTTTGGATGTGTGCATTTATAAGATAAATTGTCCTCTGATCACTGTTTTGCTATGTTGCATAGGTTCTGGTGGAATATGTTTTCATTCTCATTTGATTCTATGAAATTCTTTATTCTGTACTTGATTTCTTCTATAACCCAGTAGTTTTTTAATAAGGTGTTTAGTTTCCATGTGTTTGATTTTTCTTCTCTGTTGTCCTGGGTTGAATTTTATCTCCCTAAAAATGTCTGTAGCCATTTGGCTAGACCTTGATTCCAGTATTGTGTGGTGTTCCTCTATGTTGCAAATCCTGACTCTATGATATTAATGAGGGAAAACAGGCAAGTCAGTTGTATAGGTGGGGCAGAGCACAGTGTGCAATATTATACTGTGCCTTGAGGCAATCTTTTGCGATGTAAAGGAAAGGGATTCAAGCAGAGAGTTGGGGATCTCATACCACCAAGAAGCAGTGCAGCGAACTAGCGCATCCTTTGGAAAGGATCTGCAGTCCTGTGCATCAGAAGCTCCCAGTTCAGGGAAGATTGCATGTAAGGACCTTCCTCTAGAACCAGCAGAGAAAGCCTTCCCCTGGAGCTGACACCCTGAATTTGTACTTGTAGCCTGCTGGACTGTGACAAAACAAAATTTCTCTTTTTAAAGCCATCCACTTGTGGCATTTTGGTTAACGCAACATGAGATGACTAAGATACTTGCTTTTTTTAATACCGATTTCTACTTTTATGGGTTTATGGTTTGAAAAGGTGCTTTGTAATATTTTGATGCTTTGAATTTTGTTAAAATGTTTGCTTTATGGCCTGATATGTAGTCAGTTCTGGAAAATGTTCCATGTGCATTGGAAATGAAAGTTTACTTGCTCACTGTATGTGTATGTCTATGTTATGTTATGTATATGTCTGTGAGGTCAAGTTGGCTGGTTGTGGCATTTAGATCTTCCATGTCTTCACTGAGCTTTTCTAGATGTTCTGTCCTTCACTGAAAGTGGTGTGTTGAAATCTCCTACTATTACTGTGGAGCTATTTCTCTTTCCAATGCAATTAGAGTTTGTTTTATGTATTTTGAAACCCTCTTGTTGGGTGTGTAAAAATTTAATATGGTTATGTCCTCTTAGAGCACTGGCTATTAAATCACTGTATAGTGTCCTTCCTTATCCAATGTAGCAAGTTTTACTTTAAAGTCTATGTTAGGAGAAATTAACATTATAGCTCCTGTTCTTTTTTGAATGTTGTTTCCTTGATAAATTTTTCCTATCTTTTGAATTTTCGTTTATTGATTTCTTTAAGTCTAAAGTGCGTCTCCTGTAGCTGCATATAAATGGATCATGTTTTTTTATCCAATCTGCCACTGTCTATCTCTTTATTGGTATATTTAATCCATTTACATTTAACATAATTACTGATAGGTATGGGCTTAGTTCTTGTCATTTTATTGTCTTTTTTTGTGCATTTTAGACAATTCCTTTGTTCCACTTAATTTTCTGTGCTAAGTATGTTTTCTTTATGTGTTTTCATCTTTTTCTTTGTTGTTGGCTTGGTATTTGCTGAGACTTCATATTTTTCTTGCTTTTTATTTTGGAAGTGTAGGATGGCTAATTTTCTTTGTGGTTACCTTAATATTTACCCCCGTTTTTTTTTTTAATTTAAAGCTGTTGTTTTAGTCAGCTAATGCTGCTGTAACAGAAATACCACAAGTGGATGTCTTTAACGAAAGAATGTTTATTCTTACACAGTCCAGTAGATTACAAGTCTCAATTCAGGGTGTCTGCTCCAGGGGAATACCTTTCCTGTGTCGGCTCTGGAGGGAAGTCCTTGTGTTGCGTCAGTCTTTGGTCAGGGAGCATTTTGGCACAGGAACCTTGGGTCTGAAGGACATGCTCTTCTTCCAGTGCTGCTTTCTTGGTGATATGAGGTTCCCCATTCTCTGTTTGCTTCTCTCTATCTTTATCTCCCATAGAATGAAAGAATAAAAGATGGTGCAAGCCACACTCCAGGGAAAGTCCCTTAGCAAGGCTGTGGCAGTCCCACCCTTATCCTCTTTTAACATAAGCATCCTATTTATTAACCACAGGTAGAGATTAGAATATAGAGCATCAGAAAATCACAAAATGGAGGGCAATCGCAGAATACAGGGAATCTTGGCCCAGACAAATTACTACACATATTTTTAGGAGAACACAACTCAATCCATGACAACTATCTTTAATTTCTTTGTATTGCCTTAACTTCCTCCCCATGTGAAAGATGTATGACTACACTTTTAAGTCCTCTTTTTATGTTGCAAAATTTACGTAATGATGTCCCTGTGGCAGCGTATAATGTATTTTCAGTGTTTTGCCTTTCATTTATTTTTGTGATTTTGCTATTTGTGTTGACATCCTATTGCTCTATTCTGCATTCTAGTGTTGGCTTGTTATCTGATGTTACTGATTTTCTAACCAAAGGATTCCCTTTAATATTTCTTCTAATTTTGGTTTGGTTTTTGCAAATTCCGTAAATTTATGTTTTTCTGGAAATAATTTCACCATCATATTGGAGGAATAGTTTTGCTGGATATGTAACTTTTGGCTGGTGATTGTTCTTCTTTAGCGCTTTATGTGTGTGATCCCATTGCCTTCTCACCTACATAGCTTCTGCTGAGTAGTCTGAATTTAGTCTTATTGACTTTTCTTTGTAGGTTTTTTTGTTTGTTTATCCCTATCTTCTTTTAAAAATCTCTCCTTATCTTTCATTTTGACAAGTTTGAGTACAGTATACATTGGTGTCTTTCTTTTGAGATCTATATTGTGTAGAGTTTGATGAGTGTCTTGGACCGATATCTTCTTATCTTTCAAAACATATGGGAAGTTTTCTGTCAACAAATCTTCAACAGTTTTCTCTATATTTTGTGTTATACCCTCCTGTTCTGGTACTCCAATAAATTATAGACTATTCCTCTTGGTAGGAAAAAAAAAAGCAAATTCATTTCTGTTAAGTCAATTCTGACTCATAGTGACCCTATCAATCAAAGTAGAACTGTACCACAAAGTTTCCAAGGAGTACCTGGGGATTTGATCTGCTGACCTTTTGGTTAGTAGATGTAGCACTTACCCCTATACCACCAGGATTTCTGCTCTTGATAAAGTCCCACATAATTCTTAATATTTCTTGATTTTTTAAAAAACTCTTTTATCTTCTTTTTGTTCAAATATATGGTGTCACCCACTTTATCTTCAGTATCAATAGTTTGACTTTCCATTGCCTCAGTTCTGCTCCTTTGACTTTCTTTTGAGTTGTGTAATTCTGTAATTTTACTATTAATTTTCTGAATTTCTACTTCCTTTCTGTATATTTTTTTTGCAGCCTGCTTGATTTGTCATTATGCTGTGCTGCATTTTGCTTGATCTCCTTCCTGATCTCTTGAAGAATTTTAAATATTAGTCTTTTATAGTCTACCTCTGATAATTCCAGGAAGTTCTCTTCATTTGAAAGTGTCTTGATTCATTGTTTTGGGAGTTTTCTGAAGCCCTTATGGTCTGTCTCTTTAAGTGATTTGCTATTGACTGTTGTCTCCAAGCCTTCAGTAAACTGTTATATTTATTTATTTTGTTTGCCTACTGTGTTCTAGCTTTGTATTTTGTTTTGTTTTGAAATGTCCAAATAGGCTGGTCATGTGTGATAGTTTGGTTGTTGGTGCCATCGAAACTATAATGTCCTGTAACCAGGTGGTCAGTTATTACTAGGCATATGAGGCCTAGAGTCATTTTACTTTTCTTGTGTGTAATCAGCTCAAGTGTCCAGGTAGTTAGTCAGAAAGTATGTGGTACAGGCTATCCCCAACAGTCTTAGATGGACAGGGATGATTGGTGTAGGCACAGATATGTGGCTGCACACACTGAGAAAGTCAGGGAACTGACAGCTGTCCCTGAGTATCTGTGAGGAAGGCATTCCCGTTATGCCTGTTCTGAAGGAACTGTTTCCATCCCAAAAATCCAGCTTAGGTAGGTCTGCAGATTTTCTACCCATTCCCCCTGCTTGAATTGTTCCCTCTCTGAGTCTAAGAGAATGGCTTAAGGTGCACATGTGGAATCCTACTTTTAGCTCAGTTAATGATGTCAGACTTCAACTTCACAGCACAGTGCAGAGAAGCAAGGGCGAAGCACTGGGAAAAGGAAGAGGTTTATCCCAAAGGAAAGTTTTAGATCCATGATCAGTATGTTAGATTTCAGACACTTAGCTTTTTTTGATCAAATGGACTCTCCTCTGCTGTCTCTTCCATTGAGGAAGACACCCTCTGAATGCCACTGTTAGGTTCACCACACTGGCTGCAGCCAATACCTAGTGGCTTAGGTCTGGCCAGTCCTTGGTACTTCTGGACCCACTCTCCATTGCCTGTCACTCAGTCCAATTTCTCCATTTTCCTTTTGATGCTCAGGGATCCTAAAATGTCATATGTAATTGATTCATTTGTTCTTTTGGCTTTTTGTTGTTAAAGGGATCACAGGAAATACCAGACTACTCCACCATCTTGGTTTCACTTCCTGAAGCCACTTTTGAATGATCTTTAGCAAAACTTTGTGTGTGATATTAATATTGTTTGATAGTTTCCATGTTTGATTGGATAGGCATAAATTGAATTGATTGAATAAGCATAAATATGAATGTCTTCCAGTTGATTGGCCAGGTAGCTGTCTTCAAAATTTTTTAGCATAGACAACTGAGAACTTCCAGAGCTGCATCTGTTTGTTGAAACATCTCAGTTGATATCCCATCAATTCCTGGAGTCCTGTTTTTCACCAACACCTTTTGTGCAGCTTAGACTTCTGCCTTCAGTAGCATTGACTCCTGATCATAAGCTACCTCTGAAAATGGTGAACATCAGCCAATTCTTTTTGGTATAATGAGTCTGTATATTCCTTCTGTCTTCTTTTTATGCTTCCTGCATCATTTACTGTTTTACCTGTAGAATCCTTTACTATAACAACTTGAGGCTTGAATTTTTTCTTCAGTTATTTCAACTTGAGAAATGCCAAACGTGTTCTTCTCTTTTGGTTCCTACCTCCAGCACTTTGCACATATCATTATAATACTTTACTTGTCGTCTTGATCTGTCCTTTAAAACTTTCTATTCAGTTCTTTTACCTGATCATTTCTTCTCTTATATAACAGAATAGAGAATCTACTCTGTCTCTCATTTTCCTTTTGTGCTACACAAAACCTCTGTACAGCAAGGTATGACAATTAAGTCTGTCAACTTAATTGTTCTAAGTTCTACGTACCCCATTGCTGGATATCACTACAGTGGCGTTGGAAGTACTCCCCTTGGGAAGCTATGCACAGACGGCAGTGCCTAGCCTACCCTTCAAAGCAATTTTGGAATTCTTTCTGGAATGGCCATTACACATCGTGTCAAGGTGGCAAGTTTGCAAACTTACTTGTATGGTTGTCTGCGAGGGATGTTTTAGCCAGTAAACAAATAACTGTATTGGAACACCCTCCCTACTCACTTGATCTTGCCCCCAATGACTGTTTTCTTTACCCAAAGATAAAGAAAATATTCAAAGGAAGACATTTTGATGACATTCAGGACATCAAGCATAATACAATGACAGCTCTGATGGCCGTTCCATAAAAAGAGTTCCAAAATTGCTTTGAACAGAGAAATAGGCACTGGCATCAGTGCATAGCTTCCTGAGGGGAGTAGTTCAGAGGTGACTGTAGTGATAGTCAGCAATGAAGTATGTAGCACTTTTTCTAGTATGAGTTTCTGAACTTAACTGGGAGTTCTCATGTAATACTATTAGATCCAGCCCTTTTGTTATTTGGTTTTGAGTGGCATTTTGGATGAAAAGATTTTCAGGTAGGATCTTCACTGGACTTGGAGATAAACAAACTTGAAGGATAGAATAAACCTAGAAAGTGAATGTTAAAGCTCTCTCTCTTCTGCTACAAACTCCTCCACCACATAGTTAAACAAGCCCAGAAATGGATTAAAAAATCTCTCTTGGCTGAAAAAAAAAATCATAAAATTAGACTGGAAATTTGGGGGCAGGGTATTTATGTTAATGTGGGAGGAACAACTCAGAAGAAGAAAGGGCTGAGAATGGTTGTAAAACTCAAAGAATGCAATCAATGTCACTGAATTGTACATGTAGAAATTGTTGAATTGGTGTATTTCTGCTGTGTATATTCTCAATAAAAACAAAAATAAAATATTAAAAAATTAATCCATGCTTATTGTAAAAAAAATTCCAAGAAACTGGAAATGTATGAAGAAGAAAGTTCAAATCATTCCATTTCCTATTTAGTATAAAATTTGTATATATAACCTTTTAGATACTTTTCACATAGATATGTATATAGCTATATATATACATATACACACAGATATATACATACATATATATATACATATACACATTTAGGTCTAGTTATATTAGGTAGGTAGATAAGTGGATAGATGGATTGATGGGTAGGATCATTGTATGCAAGTTATTTTCAGCCTCCTTTTGTTAGTTTGACAACATATTGGGCTCATCTTTCCATCTCAGTAAACTTGGTCTACATTATCATTTTGAGTGAGTGTGTAGTATCCAATTGCATCAATGTACCTTATTTCATCAATTTCCTATTTTTATTCAGATTTTATTCAGATTTTTTACTATCATAACCACCATTATGCTAGGCATCCTGATACATACATTTTTGTCTGTTTATATAATAATTACTTCCTTAGAATAAACTCCTGGAAATTAAATGTCTTGGTCAAATGATAGCCACACTTTTCATGTACTTAATATTACCATATTGCCCTCCTGACAGATTGCATCAACTTATAATTCAAAAAAAGTATAGGAGAATTCCCTTTTTTGTTGTTGTTATTGTTTGTTTTTTCTCTTCTATATCCTCATCAATATTGGGTATTAGCAAGTTTTTAATCTTTAGAAAGTTAATTAGTGAAAAACTACTCTTATTATTTGATACACCATTCTTTGATTACTAATTAAGTTGAATTATTTTTCATGTAGTTATTTCCTATTGGTACTTTTTTTCTCAATTGCCTGTTCACATTCTTTGCTGTCCTGAAAGTGTTTTTTAAGTAGTGAAAATAATTCTTCCTTTATCTGGAACACCTGTTACAATTATTCTTCCCATTTTATCTTTTGATTTTTTAATCTGGTTTATGTTTTCTGTGTGTGTGATGTTGTTAAGTGCCATTGAGTCGGTTTCAACTCATAGCAACCCCACAAACAACAGAATGAAACACTGCCTAGTCTTGCACCATCTTCACAATCATTGTTATACTTGAGCCCATTGTTGCAGCGATTGTATCAGCCCATCTTATGGAGGGTCTTCCTCTGTTTCACTGAGCGTCTACTTTATTAAGCATGATATCCTTCTCTAAGGCTGATCTTTCCTGATAACATATCCAAGGCATGTGAAATGTAGTCTCACCATCATTGCCACTAAGGAGCAAAACTTTGTGTGTGATATTAATATTGTTTGATAGTTTCCATGTTTGATTGGATAGGCATAAATTGAATTGATTGAATAAGCATAAATATGAATGTCTTCCAGTTGATTTGGCCAGGTAGCTGTCTTCAAAATTTTTTAGCATAGACAACTGAGAACTTCCAGAGCTGCATCTGTTTGTTGAAACATCTCAGTTGATATCCCATCAATTCCACTAAGGAGCATTCTGGCTGTACTTCTCCGAAGACAGATTTGTTCATGCTGGCTAGTCTAAGGTATATTCAATATTCTTCACCATCACTACAATTCAAAAGCATGGATTCTTCTTTAGTCTTCCTCATTTATCATCCAGCTTTCACATGTGTATGAGGCAATTGAAAATACCATGATTTGAATCAGGCATACCATGGTCTTCAAGGTGACATCTTTGCTTTTCAACACTTCAAAGAGGTCTTAGACTCTAAGGTTCATGATTTTATATAATCCTGAAGTCTGTACTACCCATTTCCATGTCATCCTGTCATCATCCAGAATTATACTACTCTAAAATTGTAAACCCCCAGGTCACAATTGCTGATCATAAACTTTATCCCTCCACCCCTCTTACTATTTGACTGTTAGGATGCCTGCTTTCTTATTTCATCAAGATTTACAAACTCTCACCTCTTGTTTTTCCACTGCCTATCAATCCTTCATGGTTTTACTCCCTTTCCTCCCTAATCTATAACCTGGGATCACAGACATCCTCAATACCTTAGCTAGTCCTCCTTTTTCTCTCTCTAATCATCCAACAAACCTCAGTCTTGAATTAACCAAGCTGTCTACCCTTCTCTATTTCTAGTACTAGAGTTCCAAGCATTATTTTGGGATCATAAAACCATTACAAATTCAGAGACTCTATCTTCTGATGGGATCCAGTGAGACTGAGGCAAGGGCTAAAATAAGAATACATGCAACAAGGGCACTAACCATAAGACTTAGTGGCAAGAAGGAATTAGGTATACTGCCAGCTCAGATGTAATAGTTCAAAATTAAGTCTGTGAACAGCAAACATATACTAAAACTGTCTTACCATATAGTCTTGCCTCTGCCTTACAAAATTCCTCTCCAGCCCCCTATTAATCCCTATGGAACTAGAGAGGAATAACATAACATAGTGTTATCACTGTACCTAGGACTCAGTTCCCTTTTCAGCTTCCAAAATTGACAGAGAGCAGCCAGAGGCAAGACAATTTTCAGAGTTTACTTACTAATATAGAATACTTATCTCCTCATATACTGCCAGGTTATATTCTTATGGATTGGGCACTTGGAAGATTAGAATCTAAAGATGTCATTCAGAATGGCAAGGGTACAAAGAGAGCAAGAAAGTCTACAAAGCAGTGCTCAGCTTATTTCCTGTGGGATGGCTCTTTTCTGGCCCAAGGGAGTGGGTCAGATTAGAGCTACGAAGGCCTTAGAAACATGCAGAGTCTCCTCCATTTATCTTGCTTTTCTCTTCCCATCTTCTTTTGGAGTTACCATAATTTTCTAGAAATTGACCTGTTAAATGTCAGCCTGCTGCTCAGAACTTTGTCTTGGCTTTTGTGTTCCAGAACACAGATAAAGTCGACTTCTCCTACAACAAACTAGCTGATCCTAAGTTTTCATTTTATGACAAGACTTTGGTGGAAGCAGTGAAAAAGGGAGATCACTGGGTGCACTTGTTTTTTCTCTCACTCTCCTTGTGCCATACCGTGGTGTCAGAAGAGAAAATAGAAGGTGAGGAGGGCCTGAGGCCTCATGACTGACAGTGTCATAGAATCTAGGCTAGCTGGAGTTGGGGTGGTTTGATATGGTTTGTAATGGCTTTAATCTAGGAAATAACTTTCTTGTAGGGAGCATTGTCCAGCAATAGAAAGATGGTTAATATAAGTAGTGAGCTCCTAGTCACTGGATGGATTCAAGTAGAAAACAACCTCTTGGTTTTAAAGGTGATTCAGTCATTGAATAGGGGTCAAATTTGGTACTATCTAAAGGTCATTTGATCTGTGATTTCCATCTGCATTGTTTCCCAAAATCAGCACCACTATCTCTGACAAGACTGCCAGAGGGATGAGTTGAGTCATGTTCTTGTCACTTCACAATTTAAAGATATCCCCACATACCCAAATTTCTTTAGTAACCAAATATGGCTACTTCATCCATGAATTTTTCCAAGCTTTTCTAGAAGAAATGAATAAGAAATGATTCACCATAAACTTAAGAATTTTTTTTGTGTGTACTTTAAGTGAACATTTACAATTCAAGTCAGTTTGTCATACAAAAACTTATACATTGTTATGTGACCATAGTTGCTGTCCCTACAATGTGAGAACACACTCCTCCTCTCTACCCTGTGTTTGCCATGTCCGTTCATCCAGCTCCTGTCTCTTTCTGCCTTCCCATCTCGCCTCTGAACAGGAGCTGCCCCATTTAGTCTCATGTATCTACCCCATCATTTTATGTCTTAGAGTTCAGCCTAATCTTTGTCTAAAGAGTTGGCTTTGGGAATGATAAACAAACAAGAATTTAGGTAACCAGATGAATCTGGTCCTTTAAAGTCTCTTATACTCTTCATACTACCATTCTGCAACACTTCATATTTGTATATCATTTTACAGTTTTACAAATTGATTTCATTTATATTATTTTCTACAATCTTCATAACAGCCCTCTAAAGCAGGCAGAACAAGAAACATGATCCCAGTTTTATAGAGGAGGAACTAAAGCCAAACCAAGCTCCCTGATGTTACATAGGACAAAGTAGAACTGCCCGTAACATTTCCAAGGAGCAGCTGATCTTTTCTGGTTAGCAACCAGATGCTTAATTAACCACTGAGCAACCAGGGATCCTAGAGACGGAATGTGAAACTAAATGAGATGTTGACTTCCCTAAAATCCTGTAAGAAGAGCAGAAATAAGAAGTCAAATTTCACATCTCCTGATCCTATGATCTCCTACCCTACCACTTGCCTCTCTGAGCCTGCCCTTCCAACAGTGCTGTCATGAGATGTATGCTTGGCCTCATCTTTGTTTACCATCTTTAGTCACAGCGCTGGAAATTGACAAGAAAATTGTCTCATTGTCTGGTAGATACATCTTAGATCTGATCTAAAATTATGCTTCCCTATGATCTGATTCATAAGAGTAAGACTAATAATAATGCTTTGCTGTTTTTAAAAACCTAATTGACTTTCTGAAGGCAAATTTTCCAAAATACACCTCAGCTTGTGATGACATTCCAAAAGAGGAGTTCTAGAACTGGCTCGAGTAATGTTAGATTAAAATGCTATTTCAGTATAGTGGGGTTCCCAGGTGAGTTTCAAGAGTGACAGCTCTCATTCATACATGTATTTTTAATTATGTACTAAACCATCAGTCTCATTACCTTATAGGAATATTTATCACAGTGTGGACAGTCTTCCACAGGACCACCTTATGAAGGACCACCTGCATGGGAATAACTCTGGAGACCTGTTAAAAATTCAATTTCCTGGCCTCCCCTCCCCAGATTCTAGATTCTAGATTCAGTAAGTGTGAGTGGGACCCAGTAAACTCCGTTTTTAACTAGCTACCTAAGCCATCTTTACCCACTGAAGTTTGAGTGTAACTATGCTTTATTTCTTTGTACACACTGCATATACCATGCACCTCTGTAATAGTAAGTCAGGTCTATCAAATGAGCTGAAGGTACTGGAAAGGAAAGAGACTGAGATATTCTATGCAACCTGGCCTTTTGGAGTCAGACTTGTGAGGACGTTTTGAAGAAAGATGTCTTCTGGGCTCCATCTATGTGGAAGCCACTTGAAAGATAGTGTCACTTCTGGGTGGACTTCAGTTGTTCATCTCTGTGAGCTCTGGCTGCCCTCTTCTCTCCTATCAGGTGAGCTGGTGTACCAGGCTCAGTCCCCAGATGAAGGTGCCCTGGTCACTGCTGCCAGGAACTTTGGCTTTGTTTTCCGTTCCCGCACAACAGAGACAATCGTGATGATCGAAATGGGGAAAACTAAAGTCTACAAACTGCTGGCTATCTTGGACTTCAGCAATGTGCGCAAGCGGATGTCCGTTATTGGTGGGTGCCCCTCCTAGTCACTCCTCTCCCCTTCTTTCTTCTTCATGCATCTTCATGTGTTAACTTCTTTTTATCTACACAAATAAGCTTTCTGCCAGCTACCTGCCTCCCCACAGGTACTGTGCCTCAAATACAAACACACAACCATTCCCACTTTCTCTTTCATGTATACTTTTCTCATATGTATACAAAGGCTTCCTACCGTATGTGAGGGATCTTCTTTGGTGATCCTGGTAGTGGTTAGTCAGCACTCAAAGCCAAGATAAAGCCAGGATAAATACAGAATAGGAAATGAGTATGAAATGAAAGAATATAGAATGAACATGGGATGAGAGAGGGATTGAGGACAACCGAAATTTATACTGTCTTGCACTCGATTAGTTTAGCCCTCAGACTGAAGAAGATAACTCTTTATTATTGGTCCTTAGTTAGCTGTGGGCCTTGGTCTGGAACTTTCAGTTGAGAAATTGAATGTGATTCTGCATCAGAGTCTTCGACAGGGGATATTGAACTCGTAGAAGAACGAATTACACCTCACTCTCACCAGTGCTTACCACATCAGTTTCCCTGCTCAACCACTCATTGAGTACTTAGCCCCCAAAGCAAAAGAAACAAATGCCATGGGGAACAGCCTCCTACCATCCCTCAGAGGCCCAGACAAGTTCTTGTAACAATTGACCTATATAGTTACTTTGCTTAATTTGCTTATCCTTAGTGAGGACACCTGAAAATCGGCTAATGTTGTTTTGCAAGGGTGCTGACACCATCATCTGTGAGCTGCTTCATCCGTCCTGTAACTCCGTGAGAGATATCACCATGGAACATTTAGATGTAAGTGTTTTGAGCTGCAGGGAGGGAGACTATGAGTAGTTAGTTCTGTGTTTCTGGGGTTGTGCCCACATGGTGAGTATCTGTCGTGTATTTCTGTATGGGTGTATGTTGGTGTCTGTGTCTCTATAACTTGTGGAAGAGTAAAAACTGCTTCATTCTGCGGGATCCTTACTGACCACATTGCCCAGTTCTGTGTCAAAAAGAGTTGAGTGCAATTGGACCCCAGAGGAATGATGAGTGTCATGACTGTGGGAACACTTACTACAATTGGAATTGTTCTCTTTGTGACTGCTGAGTCAGGAGATTAAGTCAGACCTAGAATTTGCTTCAGAATGGGGCTTGCTGATGTGAGAGGCTCCACCCTACCAGTCACAATAAGAACAGACTGTTTTTAGGTGTGGAGTAGGGAACCCCTTGATACCTCCTTCTGCTGTCCTCAGGATTAGAATTCCCAAGGCACTTCACCCCTGCCAACCACACCTGTCATCTGCTCCCTAGGATTTAGGATATATGAAAAAGAGAAGCCAGTTACACTAAAATGGAAAGGAGGGTCTATAATCCCTGGTGTTCCTAGCCATAAACCTGGATATGCAAAGAGTTAGAGAACCAGGAAAAAGGAGGGTGCAGATCAGGGGGAATAAAAAAAAGATTTAGCAATACATGGGAGAAAACCTAATTTTATAGGCCATTTTGTCTTGACCCTACATTAACACATAGTAAGAAGTCAGAGAGCAAGTGGCTAACAGGTACATGAAAAGATGCTTACCATCATTAGTCAATAAACCAGAATGACCAAACCCAGTGCCATTAAGTTGATTCTGATTCATAGTAACCCTATAGGACAGAGTAGAACTGCTCCATCGAATTTCCAAGGAGTGCCTGGCAGATTGGAACTGCTGACCTTTTGGTTAGCAAACATAGCACTTAACCACCACGCCACTGAGGTTTCTGTCGTTAGTTGTTAGGGAAATGCAAATCAAAACAACAATAAGATGTCACCTTATACTCACTAGGATGATCATAATCTAAAAGATATCATGCAATAATAAGTGTTGGCAAGATGAGGAGAGGTTAGAACCCTCATATATTGCTGAAGGGAATATAAAATGGTGCAACCACTTAGAAAAAAATCTGGCAGTTTCTCAAAACGTTAGAGTTACCATACCCCAAACCAAAACCCACTGCTGTTGAGTCTATTCCAACTCATAGCTACCTTGTAGGATTTCCGAAACTATGAATCTCAATCGAAGAAGACTGCTTCATCTTTCTCCCATGGACCTGCTGGGAGCTTTAGATTAGTAGTCGGTCACTTTAACCGCTATGCAACCAGATTGTTTTAGGATTACCATGTGACCTGATGATTCTACTTGTAGACATGTACCCAAGAGGATTGATACCTATGCCTACTAAATGTTTATAGAATACTAGCCAAAAAGTGGAAACAATCCAAATGTCTATCAACAAATGAATGGATAAAGTATTGTATACAATGGAATATTATTTGGAGTAATAAAGGAGTGACATTGATATATGCTACAACATGAATGAGCCTCGAAAATTTTATGCTAAGTGAAAGAAGCCAGTCATAAAAAGCTATGTATTGTATGATTCCATTTACGCGGAATGTCCAGAACATGCAGATCTATAGATACACAAACTAGATTAGTGTTGCCAGGGCCTAGGGATGAGGGAGTAACGAATGACTATTAATGGGTACAGGACTTTTATTTTCCTTTTTGGAGTAATAAAAATGTTCTGTAATTAAGATAGTAGGGATGGGTTCCATAATTTTGTGAATATACTAAAAAAAAAAACACTGAATTCTACATTTTAAAAATTTTAAAAGGGTGAATTTTATGGTTTGTGAATTATATCTCAATTAAAATAAAGGAAGTCAGAGCAGAGTCCAGCATGGAACAGTCTTAGATTGGTTGCCAGAGGCTGCAGTATTCTGTGAGCTAATGTGAAAGCCCCTTTTATTTTTTAACCATTCAGAACACATGAATTAGGATATCTTCTTAGAGACCATTTCCACAGACTAGCTTCAAAGGGAGTCATAAAACTGTTTTCAGATCTTTTGAGCTACTTCCTGCTACCAACCTTAGCAGACACTTATGGTAGACACTGACTACACTCCAGCTGTTAACCACTGATGACAAACTATGAGAGTCAAGCTCAGCCACCCACTCATGTGGATGCACATTCCAGAGCTCTAAGACAGAAATCAGCAAACAGGTCATACAAAAACAAGTTGCAAGCAAGATTCGACCCACAGGCTATAGTTTGCCCACCCCCGCTCTGAAAGAAAATTCACAAGTAGGAGATTAGCAGTCATGTTAACACGTGTAGCTGATTTATTTGTTGGAAGAATAAGTGAATCTGTAAGTGTATTATTAAGCTGGTCAAATCCTCTTATCAGAATCCTTTACAAACCAGTTTCTGCCGCTATCATTTCCTTCTTGAGAAATCTCTTGAGATGTCCTCTTGGTCTTTTTCACAGCTCAGTCTGCCAACAGTATATACTACTATATGATGCCTTGTGTCAATTTCACCTGACAGCTAAGGTCAAACACTCAGGAGTTATACAGGAAACTAAAAGAAATATCAAGATGATAACTTGTATTTCTCTTTGCTCTTACAATGACAAAGTGAATCATTCTGCAACTCATTATAGCAATGATCTTGTAACACTATGTTCATGTACCATTTTCAGAATACAAAATCTGTTTCTCACCCACCATCAGTCACATGTGTGTTCTGCCCGGTCTCACTCCACCTTCCTTATGACCAAGGGTGTATTTTTGCAAAATGGCTAGCTGTAGTTAGCTAGGCTATGTCAGTGGCCAAGGAGAAAGAGATACTAACTCACTGGCCCAGCATTTGAACTGTGACTTCATTTAGCATGGCCAACTGTGGCTAATGAACTGAGCCAACCAGTTATAGCCAAATGCACAAGTATGTGCTGGGTGAGGTGCTTATTCAACACCTGACAAAACAAGGAAGGGAAAGAGGAAAATATAATGAATGTATGCCTGTTAAAAATAGTAACACCTTGAAGAACAACATTAAGTGGACTTCAGCATAACTTGAGTACTCCTTCCATCTTAATACTGCAAGGATAGAGTAGCTGGGGCGGGGGGCGGGGGACCATGCTCTTAGGCGAATTCCAGGCCAATTGGCACAACTAGCGTTTTGCTAAGAGAGCTCTCTGCACCCCACATTGGTGAGTGGCGTCTGGGGTCTTAAAAGCTGCCAAGCTGCCATCCGAGGACAAAGCAAATGGTCCCAACTCAGCAGGAACGGATGCTCACCAAGGGCCAAAATGGCATGCGGTAAAGACAACCGAGAAGACAGAGAGACCCACAAGAGTGGGTGCCTACATCGACCTGGGACTGGAAGAACCAGATGGTGCCCGGCCACCACCAGTGATAGCCATGACGGAGCTCACAGAGAGAAGCCTCACTGGCAACACAAGAATAAAAAGAGGTGCATCATGAGATCTCCACTAAAAGACCTCAATTGATGGTCCAGCGGTTTTGGGGTTCCTCTGAGAGCATGGCCCCCAGCCCTGATGCTGCCCGTTCCCATAAATTATAACAAAGGTCCACTCTTTGGACAGGAATGGCATGGACTTGGCAATGCAGAGTAACCATATGTTGGAAGCACTTTATGGTTCTATACATCTATAGGATATCATCTTGCTGACCTCTGGCTGGAGGAAGGGGAGTGGACGGAGAGGAGGGGAAAGGAGACTGTTGGGAGGATGAGACATGTATGGAGCAGAGAGGAATAGTGTGCAGTCACCGGACTGGGAGAGCAGTGGAAGCTGCATATACGGGGACATGTAAATTTTCATGTGAATGTACATTTTCACTCAGTTATGTTAAATAAAAAAAAAAATAGTAACACCTTGGATTACCGTCTATGGCAACTCCTTTTTACTACCTTGTTCTTTCTGTGTTCATACCATAGCTATCATTATCTTGCCTGTAGGGAGTGAAGTAGTTATCCCAGTTTTAAAGGAAAGAAACAGAAAACTTAACTTTTTCCCAAGGTCATAAAGCAAACTACCTAACTCCAGCTGGAACCTAGAACCTTCTGTCTGGGTATTCCCCATCTCTATCCCCAGCTATGCTGTTCCTATTCTTGGGACATTTTGCTAAGAAAGCTCAACAGTTGCTTTTTGCTCAGGCTGGGAACTAGCCCTATGGTAGATGTGGTCTGTGGGGTCAGTCTACCACTCCCTTAAGTCGGCCTTAACTCAGCCCAGACCTAACTGAGAACACACGTATGTCTTCCAGGAGTTTGCCAGTGAAGGCCTTCGCACACTCATGGTAGCCTACAGAGAGTTGGATGATGCGTTCTTCTGGGAGTGGAACAAGAAGCATTCTGAAGCCTGCCTGTCCTTGGAGAATCGGGAAGATGAATTATCAAATGTCTATGACGAAATAGAAAAGGACTTGATGGTTAGTCAAGGAACAGCCTGAAGGTAGGGATGGGGCCAGCAGTCTTAGCAAGGGCTCTAAGAGTGGCTTTGCAGAAGGTAGGTCAGGCTTTCTCTCAGAGGCAGGAAGCACCAAAACTGAGCTAGGGGCTGGATGCTAAAATCCAGGTTGATTCAGCACATCCTGATTCTTCAAAATCAGTAAGCAAAGAAAAATGCACTAGATGTAACTTTTAACTTTCTGGCAGTTTCTTATCTCAAAACTGCTCACCAGAAGCGAAGTAATCTGGCAGAAATCAGGATCTGAATCATGCACAAGTTATTCAGAGATAATTGACAGAGTAATCAAGACAAAAAGTATTCAGTGTTCATTCAATACATTAAGTGCCTCCCATGTGCCAGGCACTGTGCTAAGCCCTGGGCAAGTAGCAGTAGGCAAAACAGACAAAAATCCCTGCCATTGTAGAAGGCAGTGGGGGAGGCAAACATATATGTCACATGGTGAGAGTGCTGTGGAGAAACACAAAGTCAGGAGGGGTAGGCTGTCCATCTGCCGGGGTGGGGGGCATGTTATGGAGAGGGAAGAGGCATAGCTGATGTTTTAAACAGGGTGGTTAGTCTTCACTATCAGGGAGACATATAAGAAGAGATCTGGAGGAGACAGAAAGCCAGGCAGATCTCTGGGGCATTAACTTTCCAGACAGTAGGAATGGTAAGTGCAAATGCCCTGACACAGGCACATGTTAGTTGAAGAGCAAGGCAGCCAGTGTGGCTGAAACAGTGTGGGACAGAGAATAACAAAAGATGAGACAGAGAAGCAGTAAGGAGTCCTCATGGGCCACAAAAGATTTATACTGGGATAGGAAGCCACTGAAGATTTTAACCAGAAATGTGGTGTGGTGGCTTTTAAAATGATCACTCTGGCTGCTGTGTTGAGATTATATTGGCTGCACTGGAAGACCTAGGGAGACCAATTAGGTTATGGCAGTAGTACAGGTGAAAGGTGATGATGGCTTGGTTCAGAGCCAGCTTGGGTGTGTAGTAACGGTCGTAAGGAATGGTTTGAGTCTGTATGTTTTAAAAATGTAGACCCAACGTAATTCACTGATGGATTAGACTATAAGGTTTAAGAAAGAAGTTAAGGATGACTACAGTGTTTTTGACCAGATGGAAAGAAGCTGACTCTGCTATAAAAAGGAATTATTGATACCAAGTGGGAAAATTGGGAGATTCCAAAGGTCACAAACCTCCTCCCATAGTCAATTTGTGGTATATTTCTCTGCTGTCCTTCTAGAAGCCTAGCAGAAATCTGGTTTGTCTGTCAGTTCCTCAGTCTTTCAGTCCTGGTGCTCATCCCAGTGGTTGGCACTGTTGGAGTACTATGGATACGTATAGTGTTGAACCAAGATACTTTTAATTTAGTGTAGGAAAAGGCCTTGAAGACCTTAGAGGGCCCCAGTGTGTATAAATGAATCAAATACATCCAAGTCCTTGCAGAGTTGAAAGAACAACTGGAAGAGGGTATGGGTATCCCTTGTCTGGGACCCACTATTTTTGAAGACCAAAGCCATAAAGTATGTATGAAGTAAGGGAGCATTGAAATGAAGATATATTGAGAAACAGAGACTTAAAGTTTAAAAATGGCACATAGCTCATGCATGATTTGAACAAGCCTCTTTTCTATCTCTGGTCCTAATACTCTGTCTGTGTTTCTAAATTTGATTTCAGTATGTGGTTTAAATGCTGTGTGTATTAAGAGGTAGATTGTGCTGAGCTTTGTATCGTGGACAGAGTCAACTTATTAAAGGTGCTGCTGATACCTGTTCAGGCACTAAATGCTGTGACTCTCTCGCTTTTTCTCACTCAACTGGTATCTTTGGTCATAGCTGTTAGGGACCACAGCCATAGAGGACAAGCTGCAGGATGGAGTACCTGAGACAATCATCACTTTGAACAAAGCCAGAATTAAAATGTGGATTTTAACTGGAGATAAGCAAGGTAAAGTGGAGTTCCTAGCCTGACCAGTCCTCTTCCCTGCACACCTTAGCCATTTCTCATCAAATACTTTGTAACCCAAGTCAACAGGTCCTTAGAGAACGCTTCCATTCTCAGTCTTGTGTGCACTTTGCTGAGCATATACTTTATGCCAGATGCTATGTTAGGCATTAGGGACACACAGATGAATCAATCATGTATGATCCCTGTTATCTAAGAACTCACAAGCTAAACACTTTAGGGTTTTCTCTGACTGAACCCTTTCTATTGTCCCAGTGATCCTTCCCTCACCACATCCTGCCAAAATCTTGTGAAAATCCTCTTGACTACACTGCCACCTTAGTTCAGGCTTCATCTCCTCCTGGCTGTACTTCCGTAAAAACTTCTCTACTGCTCTCTATATTTCATCCCCTTATTGATTTCAGCACAGCCTATACAACCATCAATTTAATTTTCCCAAAAGATTCTACTTTTGTAATATTACTCTCTAACTTAGCAATCTACAGTGACTCCACACTGTAAAGATCAGACTCTTTGATCTGCCCTGCGAGACCCTGATAATCTGTTGTCATCTACACATCCTTATCTCCATCTTAATGTGACAATTATCTTCAGTATGTCCTACTGTATGGCCTCTGTTCATAATGTTTCCCTATTTGAAACTTGTCTAAACCCTTACTAATCATTCAAAGCCTTCTTCCAAGAAGATTTCTATAACCATTGCAATCTTTCCTCTGAATGCTGATGCCTTTTGCAGCCAGAGTTCAGGACTTAATTTTGTTTTCTTAGTATGAATTCATTTCAAACCTAGGTTTCTTGATATAAAGGAAATGCTACAGTGTAAACTTGTCTCCATACCTCAGAACATCTAGCATAGAAATGGGCACAGTACTGTTAAGGAAATTCATTCTGAGTGCCTGAATGCTAGAATTGCTTTAAGAAATAAGCAAAAGCTTTGTAGAGAAGGATAAGCCAGAATGATCCTAGTTATTGACGAGTAACTCAAGAGTCTATACCCACTAGACAGTCATTTGTGAATATTTGAATATTGTCTCCATTGACTAGTGAAAACTACACTTTGGCTGCATTCGTGGAAAATCTAGACAAATAGCCTCTTGTAGCCCACTGTTAGTCTACAAACCTATAGACTGTGAATGCCCTGCCCCAATGTATAGCCCTATCCAAGGTGAGACCTGTCCTCTACTTCCCCTGCAGAGACTGCTGTGAACGTTGCCTACTCCTGTAACATATTCAATGAAAAAATGGATGGAGTGTTCATCGTGGAGGGCAAGGATCATGAGACTGTTCAGAAAGAACTCAGGTCAGTGGGAGAGCTGCCATAGCTAGTCACTGACCCAAGGTTCCCCACCCATCTCTTCACCCAATGTGGCCCCCATAGGACCAGGAACAAAGACGAAACGGAGGAGAAAACAGGAACCTAAAATATTTGAGAGAATTTTGTAAAGAAGTATTAGGGCTAAAGAAGTCAGAGTGTGGGCAATGGTGTGTGGGTGCTCAGGGACTCAGGGTTGTGACAGATCTCAGGAGGCACTCAGGGGCTGAGCCCCTGCCCCCATCAGTCTGGGACACATATTCTTACCTAAGCTCGGGAGTTTTAGACCAGACACTAATCAGCTATTCTTGGTTTTCAGGGCAGCGAGGAACCAGATAAAACCTGAATCTCTATTGGAAACAGATCCAATAAACACTTATCTCACTATGAAGCCCCAAAAGCACTTCAGAATACCTGAGGAGGAACCCAGTGGAAACTATGGCTTGGTCATCAATGGCTGCAGTTTGGTGGGCAACACAGAGTGGCAACTCTTTTCTCTTCTTGCAAGGAAATTTCTTCCTAGGTTCACCCTGCTTCAGGGATATTACAAGGCCCCTTCCCTATTCTTCTTCCCTTCAAGTACTGTTTTGTAACAGATACCTTTCCTCAGGCTTTTATAGACATGAGTAAATGAGAAAAAGGAAGCCAAGGACATTTTTCTTTCATTTCTAAATTATTTATTAATTATGATAACTTGTCCCCTACCCTGGTGGCATAGTGGTTAAGATCTATAGCAGCTAGCCAAAAGGTTGGCAGTTTGAATATACCTGGTGCTCTTTGGAAACTCTATGGGGCAGTATTCCTTTGTCCTGTATGGTCACTATGAGTCAGAATTGACTTGACAGCAGTGGGTTTTCTTTATGGTTCACTTATAAGAAGGGGTTAAACAGGCAGAACCAGGTCCTCTAAGAAGTCACTTGCTCCCATAGCCAGTCAACTGATTTGACCTAGTGAGGTGCCTTAATCAGTTTCCCACTGGAGGATGAGTAATATGTGGGGATGCCCAGGCACCATCTGGGGGGCTTTTACTCTGTTGGGGGGAGAACCGTCCAGTGTCCTGCCCTGAGGGCCTTATTTGGACAGCCTGAATTGTGGGTTTGTCCTGGTGCTACAGGCCTTTGCTCTACAAGAGAACCTGAAGGTGGAACTTCTTCGAACGGCGTGCATGTGCAAGGGGGTGATCTGCTGCCGGATGACGCCTCTTCAGAAGGCCCAGGTGGTAGACCTGGTGAAGAATTACAAGAAGGTGGTGACGCTGGCCATTGGGGATGGGGCCAATGATGTTGGCATGATCAAAGGTATGTGAGGGGATGGGAGAGGAGACCTCAGCCATAAATTGACCCCTTGCTTCATGGGCAACACTGAACGGGGGGCAGTATGCTGCTGGCTGACACTCTTGCATGTCAAATAAGTTATACATTCTTACTGTTTTGCAGCTACATCCTCTGTACCTGCACTCACACTTTTTTGCACATGTATTCCTCATCCCATACCCACAGGCTTGCACACACATTCTGATTCATAAATTTACACTCATACAGATACACATATAAGCTTTCACAGAACAGGCTGTGTAACTACCGTACCATCTTCCTGAGATGGCACCAAATCCCATAGAAAGGGTCCCTGGGCAGAAGTTGTAACCTGTTCCCTTTTTGAAGGCTGTTAGCCTGAGCAGTGTTAGGCAGAAGACAGAATTGCCCAGCCAGGGAACTACTGTTCAGGCCCAGTGCTGATATCTTTCCTACCTGAGGCAGGGCTTGCCTCAGCCCGAGGGCTTGCCCAAGCTCTGCTGGCTGCCGGAGAGCCAGGGACTTACTGATAGCTTCAAATCAATGGTGGCAAATGGCTGAAATGTACCAGTTTTCATTTCAGCTGAATGTGGTTACTTCCAATAACTTGTAGTTCTATGAAATATGGACAAAATCTAGCTATCCTCAACTCCAACCTCTTTCCCCTCACAGGAAATTCTGTCTGATACTTCATCCTCAGCTTCAATATTGAGACATGGTCTTCCCCAGTTTCTAGAATTTCTGTTTCTTTAGGCCCTTAGCGGTTTCAGTTATCCCATTAAGCAATATAATAAGTATATACCAGAAAGTCAATGAATCTTCACAACAAAAAGCTAATAAAAGCTTCTGAAGCTTCAGTCTTCTCTCCCATCAAGTGTGATCCTTGCTCTGCCTAGAAAAAAATTCACCATAGGCCTCCTGAAGAACTTGTCTCTCACTAACAAAGTATGCGTATCACATACTCTTCCCCAACATTTGGATGTCAGTCCCTTAGATAAACTCAAGTGATTACATATTTTGTTAGACTAACATCCATCCTGCAGCTTTAATTGACTTAAGTGGCTTCCAAAGATAACAATAAAAGGTTAGCTCAGTGTCTTGACAGTAGGGAAGAACCCAGATGGCTGGAGTAGGGAGGCGCAGAGACAATCCAGCACTGCCTTCTACTCCTGGCCCGGCCGGCCATTCTTGAGTGGCAGCATCCAAACCAAAGTGCAAATGAAAGAATTAGTTTCTGACTTGCAGGGGAGGGACAATCCTCTAAGGAGAAAAGACCCTGCCAAGTAAGTGACATTTTGAGTTAGGCCTCACGGTATTTTCCAACTGTCAATAAGAGGTTTCTACAGCATGATCTCAGCCTTTCATCCAGCCTCAGAGCCCAACAGATGAGCTCTGTGGCTGAGAAGCTTCTGGGGTTTCATTGCAGCTGCCCATGTTGGGGTCGGCATCATTGGCCAGGAGGGAATGCAGGCCATGCTCAGCAGCGACTTCACCTTTTCCAAGTTCCACTATCTCCGGCGTCTGCTCTTGGTCCATGGCCGCTGGTCCTATAATCGCATATGCAAGTTTCTCAGCTACTTCTTTTACAAAAACTTCGCCTTCACCCTGGTGCACTTTTGGTATGCCTTCTTCAGTGGGTTCTCTGCACAGGTAGGAAGCCAGGCGGCAATCCTCTCCGTGTTCAGCTGGGTCTTCTCTAGTTACCCACCACCTCAGCTAGCTCAGATCCTTTTTCTCCACTAGAGACCAGTGTATGATGTGCTGTCATCCATCTATCAAGCTCCTGGCTCCATGCTGATCCCATGTCCAACCACTACACTAACCTTAGATTTCCAAATCCTAGCTTTTCTGGCCTGGCTCTGACTTGATCATAACCCTTATCTTAGGACTCGTCCATTAGCTATTGTCACCGTTTCTCCTGACACTGAGACCTAGAGCTTCCAGAGTCATGTGGGGCAATTCTCAGATCTTGGAGTTTTCCTAGCGTCCCAAGTAATCTTTATGGGATAGGCTAGGCTTCAGGGAACCTATGGGCCATGCAAGACAGGCTAGGTATGGTACTCATCTGTAACCATACTTGGAAACACGTCTTTGACTACTTCATCCCCACACCATTGCCCCCAAACACAATTCTATCTTTGATGAATTAATTTCCTACTTGCTACACATTTGAGTGGATTCAAAAGTGTTGAAAGGACTCATAGGTATTAAGGCTGGACTACATAAAGTAGGGGCCTTCAAGGGAGGAGAGACTAACACAGACATAATGAGGATGGGATAAGCCAATGAAGATAGCCCAGGTGAGAGGTTTTGAAGGCCAAGCATGGGAGTATGGGTGTGATACTATGCGAAGTCAGCCTAGATGACACCATCTACCTTATACTTGGATTTTGGTGTCCTAAGAGGAGTCCGTTTTCCTTTAAGAAAAGTTTCAGAAGTCTCTCTAGGATTCCCAGAAGAAGCACCCTCAGGGACAGTTATCTTGGGAGATCCCTACTATCCTTGTTGCTGTGAGCTCCAAGGAAAACAAACCAGTCAGGAGGCAATAAAATACTTATATATCCCCAGATATGTAAAGAAGCCATTCTGGTTCATGGAGGGTGTGTATGTGTGTATGTGTGTGGCTATTTACCTCTTGTAGCTAGTAAGGAAAAAGGATCTCTCAAGGCTCCTTGATGGAACACCCAGTTGAGGAAGGGTCATTTGGTCTCCTTCCCTTGCCAACATCAGAAAGTATCCAGTGCTACAAAAACTACTATATGCCAGAGAAAGAAAAAGCCCAGAGGCTTCCATGCCTGGGAGTGCTACTTTAGGAGTACAGCCAGCATTCCCTAGCAGGCACTCTGGGTCCCTTGTGTCCAGGGAGGGTCAAGGCAGTTCATGGTAGGGTTGGTCCAGATCAACCTTGAAAACTTGATGTGGCCTTGTCCCAGCCTGTGGTTAACCTGAATTAAGTTTCTGAAATCAAAATGCTGCTCTAGGTGAGTATGGCAGTGTGGTGGGAGAATGGAGCTGTCTTGGGCCTGGCAGCTGGAACTAGAGGTTGGGAGGAGAAAACAGCTGAAGAAATCTCCTTGGTGTCCTTCCAGACGGTTTACGATAACTGGTTCATCACTTTCTACAACCTGATCTACACCTCCCTTCCTGTTCTGGGCCTGAGTCTGTTTGATCAGGTAAGATTAAGAAAAAGCCTCACAGTCACTGCTGAAGCCCCTGGGCCCAAGAGTGAGAAGCTGAGCAAGAGCTGATGTCTACAGAGTCAAGTGTAAGCAGAATAATTTCTCAAGCAGTGAAGAGAGCTTGTTACCCTAGATGGGTCTCATAGAGTAAAGAATTCTCCACCACAGAGTACAATCATCAGTTTTTAAAATGTCAGGTCTCAAATTTTCCCATATCAGCTTTATTCTTGTAAAGAAGAATATGAAGATTGTGCTTTATGGCAAACTGAGTATGTTCAAAAATATTGAAAGGGCACAGAGGTATTGAGGCTGGACTGCATAAAGTAAGGGCCTTCAAGGAAGGAGAGACTAACACAGACATAATGAGGATGAGATAAACCAATGCAGGAAGGCCTAGGTGAGAGGTCTTGAAGGCCAAGCATGGGAGTATGGGTCTGATACTGTGAGAGGCCAGCCTAAGTAATACCATCTGTCCCTTACCAAATATTCCTCCGGGTGTTGATGGTCCTGCTGCCCCTCCTGTTACTCCTCTTCTGCCCCTACTTCCTAGGAGCACATGGTATAAAAAAGGCCCCTTTAAAGAGGAACAAAGTAGCTAAAAGAAGACCTCATGGGAACAGAGTTCCTGGTCTCCTTAGAGTAATGACTCTGAAAAAAATTCTCCGTGCAGTAGCTGCCAACTCCAGAGCAGCAAGAGGGAAAAAGGATCATGTTACTCAACAGGCCTATCTAGCCACAGTGGTATGATTCTAGGAATCCAGAGTCTCTGAAGCCAAGCTCCAAGCTTCGTTTTCCCAAGTTTCAGAGAGGAGATAGAGGATCCAGTGTTCCCCACACAGAGAATCCTCCTACTTGAGTTCACCAATATGGGAAATAGAAGGACAATTGTAGAACTGGCTTCCCCTTACCCCTGACTTTTGACACAAAGAACATTCAATTAAAGAAACACCTAAACCTGGAAACTCAGGTCCCAGATGCCTTCCATATTCTAAGTTCCAGACCTGCCTTCCAGCAAGTCTGATCATAACTACTCCTTCCTTACTTAACTCCCCAATCCTAACGGACTTCAAGGCCTCCCACCTTCTTGAGCTTACCCTAGCTTTCTTCAGCGGCCTAGGTCTTTGCCTAAAGTGTAGATTTCAGGATCTGTGGTCTCTGCTCTGTTCTCTGGTTCTACTTCTCAGGTAATCTATGAGGTTCCTCAGGAGCTAGCAGCAGAGAGTCTAGGACTCAGCGAGGAGAGAATTCTCCCCTCTGGTGGAGATGGGACCTTGAATAGAGAAACCCTGAACATTCCTCCTTACCTCTGGTACTTCCAGGATGTGGATGAAACATGGAGCCTACAATTCCCAGAGCTATATGAGCTAGGCCAGAAAAACCTCTATTTCAACAAGAAGAAATTTGTGGAGTGTTTAATGCATGGAATCTATACTTCCCTCGTGGTGTTCTTTGTTCCCCTGAAGACCATTAGTAATTCAGCACGTAATGATGGGATGGAATTCTCTGACTACCAGTCCTTCTCTGTGATGGTGCAGACCTCCTTGCTCTGCGTGGTCACAATGCAGGTGTGACTAGTACGGACATGGGTAAGGGGACTTGGTGGGGAGCCTAGCTGGGAGACAGGGAGAAAGGGAAGGAGGGTGAGAAGGGAACATCCTCAGCTGTGGAAGAGGAGGAGGGAGGTGGCTGCTGGGTCCCAGGACAGAGCACTGTACATAAGAGGATAATTTTCAGATTGCCCTGGAGACATCCTACTGGACGCTTATAAACCACTTGTTCATCTGGGGTAGCCTGGGCTTCTACTTCTGCGTCATATTCTTCCTGTATAGTAATGGCCTGTCCCTAATATTCCCCAACATCTTTCAATTTGTAGGTAAGGCCCTGCCCAAGAGGGTATGTGTGGGAGGCAAAAAGGGTGGGAAGTGAATTTTTAACTAAGTATAGTTGTTTAACATTTATTGAGCTGCTATTACTATGTGCCAGGCTCTGCAGATAAAGATATGAATGAGACATGGCCTCTAGATTAAAAGGACTGAAAAATCTAGCTAGGGGAACTATTTTACCTTATTAGCATTTATAATATATTCTCAGATTTCATACCTAATGTGATCTTTATAACATCCCATGATATAGATGTAGGTAGGACTAGAATTATTAGCACCATTCCAGAGACTGCAGACAGATTTTTCAAAATTAAATGACTCAAGTCTAACTGTCCTGATTCCCAGTCCAATGTCCTTTACACTGTGGCATACTGGTTATTGTCTCCCATATTAAGGTCCTCTCTCCCATCTCCACTCTTCTGAGGACAAAATGCAGAAGGAACAGAGATGTAGATGTAACTGGCTCCTACCTCTTGCCAGGCCACTAACTCATTTTTCTCCCCCAAACCCCTCCATCTCATTTTGATGTCCAGGCCAGTGCTCTAGGATTCCACCATAGCCTACCCCACTCCCCTCCCTGCCTTTAGAGGGAGACAAAGACACCTAAATTCACAGTGGCTTGGGCTCCAAGAAACACCCAACTGTAATTCTTGTGAATTTATATTGTGTCTCAGGACACTAGATTATCTCCACATAAAGAACTGCTTTCTTTGGACCAGAATGGTATTTAAGTTCTGGGTGGTATGCCCTACCCCTAGCTCCACCTCCTCGCTCCCTCATCTCCCCACACTACTCCCACTCTTGTTTTGGCATTTCTTCTTCTGGCTGATTGTTTCCAGGAGTGGCCAGGAACACACTAAAGCAGCCACAGGTATGGCTAAATGTGACCCTCACTGTGGCCCTCTGTATGTTGCCTGTGATTGTGTCCCAGCTTTTCAAACCAATGTTCTGGCCCACCAGCATAAACCAGGTAAGAAGAACTGAGTATCAAACCTGATATAATTTGTAATCCTCCTTGCCTTAGTTTCTATTGGTGAAAACCCTGCCCCTGCTCTGGCCGTAGACTTTTTCCAGAGTCCGTGAATCCATGAAACTTTCGCTGCCATCTTCAGCCCATGCCAAAATGAAACACGTCCAGCACGAACGACGTTCTGCCTATGCATTCTCCCACGAACAAGGCTTTGGGGCCCTCATCACCTCTGGCAAGACCCTGAAGCCCACGCCATCCAACAAAAGCAGCTCATCTCTTTTAAAAATAGAGGGTCTTAGGGAAACTCCAGAGAAGCCAGTCATTGCACCTCCTCCTTTGTTTCATGCACCTTAGTAAGGGGGAACTAGAGTCCCTGAGGATGCAGCTGCATACACTTGCTCCTCCACTCTTGCTACAAGGGCTCAGCCTCTTCATTTTTCAGAAGTAAGAAAGGGCCTGGAGATACCTGCCAGAGCTTCAGCATTAAAAACAAACAACCTCAGGCCTCCCTGCCACCAACCCTTAGCTGTTTTAATCAAGCAAATGTGGAGGTAGAGGGTAAGGAGGGAGAAAATGGAGAAGGGAAAAGAAGATAGGACCTAAGCATCTTTCTTTGAGCCCTCCTTCCCAAACCCAAGGCAACTGCAGTCCTTCCAGGGCCCCACCCAACCATACTGTCACCCAAGTACCCTTCTCAGATTTATCTGGAGATTCAGGATGGGTCTTTTACAGCTTTGGGTAGAAGAACGAGAAGGCAGCTATAAAGAGCTGGTCTTCAGCTGAAGGAGAGTTTCTGAACCAAAAAAAGATAGAGGTGATTCCCACTTGGATAGGGCCCCTTTGACCCAATAACTAGCATCTCTTCAGACCTTAGAGCCAGGAGGAAAGACTGCAAGGGGTTTTTTAATCTTTTCTTGGGGGGATGTAAGCCACAATTGATGAGCATTTATCTACACCCCATAAAATTGTTCTGACAAATTATATGTACTTGGGAACTTGTTCATGGAGTAATAAACTGTTTACTTTGGAGTGAAGAGATTTGTATGATCTGTTGGGGACCCAGTTACATTAACAGACTGAAAGCAGTATCACTGGCTCAGCAGGTCCACGGTACCTCTGCCTTCAAATCACACCAATATCCCCACCCTCTCCTTTCCTTCATCAGCTCCATCCCGCATTTCTGCTCCCTCCTAACAAACTCAACTTGGCCACTGTGTGAGCATCTCTTTCTAACCATATAGTTCTATTCTTTCAGCACACCCTTGAAATTAACTCCTAAATCTCAGCATTAGGTTCTGTGCTCATCTTTCTCTATTCCTTTTCCCAAAATGACTTCGTCCAAACTCATGACTTCATTTACCAACAAAAATAAGATTCTACAGCCCAGATCTTTTTGCCAAGGCCCAGGTTCATATATTAAACTGATTCTGAGGCCCTTCACATACTGAAACTCAGGAAACTCGAACTCAACCACATCCAACTGTACTAATCACTTTTCCCCAAATTTCACCCCAGATGCTACCAGCATCATCCTTATCACCCGGGCAAAATTACAGGAATCATCCTGTAATTCTTCCTCTACCCTAATTCACAATCAGTCCTTCACTCCTGTAAATTCTGCAGCCTTATATCCTCCTTGTTTTCAGTTCCCTCCAGTATTACTACCATTGCCCTTGTTCAGACTTTCATCACTGCTCACTTAGATTACTGTATAAAATCTTCCAGCTCATCTCCTGGGTTCCCCACTTTCTGAAGCATCACTGACACTGCTTCCAGAGTAATAATCTTTCTGAAGGGCAAAACTGATCTTGTCAGACCCCAGCTGAACATGCTTTAGGGGCTTCCCAAGCCTTCTGGGTCAAGTTAAAACTCAAACACTTTATTATTGGGCCCTCTGTAGTGTTGTCTCCTACCACTCAATCTGCATTCACTTCAGTCATGCCATTCTGATCTTCAGGTCTTCACACATGCTGTTCTGCTATACTAACATGCTTCCCTTACTCCCTTCTTCATCTAGCCAACTTGTAGTCATCCTTCAAAACTCAGATTAGATTAGAGCCAGATAAAGGTGATGATTGCAAAACATCATGAATGTATGAAATGTCATGGAATTGTACATTTTAGAATGGAGAATATTATTTTATGAGAATGTTGCTTCAAGTTTTCAGTAAAAATCTTAGGCATTGTCTTCTTCCAGGAAACCTCCCTTGTTCCTCAGTATGATTTATATAGCTGTTCTGTTTGTTCAGTTGCACTTCTATACATACACGTCTAGCAGTGACACTTCCTGCAGGACGTTATACTAATCGTTGATTTACTTGTCTACTCCTAGAGCATAATAGGCCTTAAATAAACATCTGTCAAATAAATGAATAAATGAGTAAGTACTGAAATCTGTTTTTCTGCCTATACTATTTATTTCCATAGGTAGTAGCATCACCACCTAATATCTCAAGCCAGAAACCTGGAAGTCTTTTAGACTCCTCTCTTTCATTCCTCTAAGTTAATCCATTCAGTTACCAAGTACCACAGACACTGTTTTAAAAGTGTCTTCGAATCTTCCCGTCCTGTTTATCTCCAGCGCCACTGCTGTCTTTGCTTCTTGCCTAGATAATGGCAATATCATCCTTTCCGGTCTCCCTGCCTCCAGGTTTACTTCTTCCTAATCCATTAGTCACACCATAGAGAATAGCTTTCCAAAATACAAATCGGGTCATGTCATTGGTCAGTTTAAAATCCTTTAGTGGCTCATGATGGCTTCCCTACCTTAGTATTGTCCACCTTTCCAGCTTTATTGACCACTTTCTGATGTACATTCCACATTCCTGCCATATCAAACTACCTGTAGTTCCCTGAAGGTTCCATTACCTTCAGAATTTGGGGCTCTTTATATTCTCTGTTCTGAGAGTACCCTTTCCTTCCCTCCTTCCTTTGCCTAGCTGATGTCTGCCTCCCCTTCTTCTCAGTTTGTGTCACTTCCTTTGGGTGCCTTCACTGGCACCCTAACTTCCAGTTCTGAGTTGGATGCCTCTTCCTTGCAGTACAGTACCTTGTACTTACCTCTTGTTTTCTGTTCCCGAGATCTGAATACAGTATCACTCACACACCCATTCTAATTGTGGTTTAATTCCCTGTCTTCTCCAGTAGACAATGAGCGAGTTCCTTGAAGGCAAGACCTCTGTATAATTTTTGTATTCTAATCACCCAGTGAAGTTCTGGCACTTAATTTATTAATGTTGAAGGAATGTAATCTGTTACCTTTGATTTATTCAAAACTTACTCTAAACTTGCCTTTCAAAATGAATCTTATCCTTCTGTCACTAATATCCAGTTACACTTTAGGGCCTTGTTATGAAACATGGTCACTCATGGTCTCCCACCTAAGACATTTGTAAAATATAATGTAGACTAGTAATATCCCCTAAAGCTCCTGAATAATCACCATCCTCTCAGGGTGGTTTATATGCACACTAGGTGTTGTTAGTCTCAGTTTCTGAGTGTCTGCTGAGGATCCAAAACATTAGATGTCACATTCCAAAGTAAAGTGGGAGAGGACCATGCAAGACATGCAGAAAGGGATTGTGAAAAACAAGTTTGCAACTCTTAACTCACTCACCTTGAGAAAGGGGCCAGAAATCCAAATATTATAAAGAGATCTTTCAAGAAAATTATTAGTGGGCTTTGAGTCCCATTCCAACTCCCAGTTATTTAAAATTAAGATAGAGGCTTTAAGGAAGCTACTTGGAGAGATTAAGATAACTGTATTTGAGGGACACAGAAGATTCAAAACTGGAAAATATAAAAAGTGATGAACAGTTACTATCTAGGCAGAACAAGTAGTGGCTGTGGTGAGATTAGCCTGTGGTTGAGTGGTTTGGGGAGATGCTCCTGATAGACCAGATAGGGGCCATGTAAGAAAAAGACCTAGTTAGGTTTTTTTTTTTTTATCTTGTCAAAGAGACCATCTGAAGGGTTGGGGAGACCTCTGCAGAAGAAAGAAGCATAAGATACACTGTCAAACACCCAGCTCTTAACCACTGTGACACCAGGGCTCCATCAAATGCCTAGGAGTTTCTAATTAGATAGGAGGCTACCTGAAGGTGAGATTGCCTATGAAGGAGAGTGCGATAAATTTTCTGTATCTTGATTTTTGGATGTGGTTACGTGGTTTTCATGGATTAAATTGTGTGCCCCCAAAAAATGTGTGTAGAAATTTGGCTGGGCCATGATTCCCAGTATTGTGTGAGGTTTCTGTATCCTGTACATCCCGCTTCTGTGATGTGAATCAGGGAGGATGGGCAACAGTTGTATTGGTGGGGCAGGACTTGGTGTGTAAGATTTTTTTGTGCCTTGAGGCAGTCTCTTGAGATATAAAGGAAAAAAGCTAGGAGAGAGATTAGAGGACCTCATACACCAAGAAGCTGTGCTAGAAGCTGGGTGTGTCCTTTGGAAAGGACCAGGATCCCTGCACCTCAGAAGCTTCCAATCCAGGGGAAGACTGATGACAAGGACCTTTCTCCACAGTCAGCAGAGAACACCTTCCACTGGAACTGACACACTGAATTTGGACCTTTAGCCTACTGGGCTGTAGCAAAATAAAAAAAAATTTTTAAGCCATCCACTTGTGGTATTTCTGTTATAGCAGTACTAGGTGACCAAGACAGAATTTTGTACTGGGAGTAGGGTACTGCTCTGACAGAACCTAAAATATGGAAACAGTTTTGAAACTTGGAATGGATAGAAGACTCAGAAGAAACCAAGAAGAACTGTTAACACTGGAGAAGGCATAGATGGTGAGAAACAGCAGGGAACACGAAGCAGCAGAAGCAGACCAGCATAAGACAGTGCTAAAGCCGACCCATGGAGTGAGAGCTGAGTACCTGTGAGCAAGAGGCTTCCTGGCAGAGACAGGTACCTCCAGGCACTTGAATCAGAGCTTTTGAACACTTGCCCCAGTAGGGCAGATGCAGGCCTGAGGCCCAGGCCATGAGACCACAGGAAGCAGAAACTGAAGAGACAAAAAGGATAAGAAGCTGAGCTGCCTCGGTATCAAAAGGTATGGCTGCAACCTCAGGGGTTTGAAAGGGTGGAAACATGGCTTCTTCCATTTTTAAGGGTGAAATTGTCACTCTCTTGGGCTTATGGTGCACCTAAAGCTGAGGAGGCCAGAGTATCTGTCCCATTGGGCCTGGAAGGCAGAGCTATAGCACAGGGCCAATTCCACTCAGAATCTGGAATGTGGCCAATACCTCAAGTCTAGAGGGCAGGATCATTGTGTAAAATGTATCAGAGAATGGAAGATTATTTTCAAAACTTTGAGGGCTACCATAATATGTTTTGCTGACTTGCTTGTTGCCTGTTTTGCCTTCTTTCTTCCATTGGTAATGGAAATGTCTAACTTTTGCCTGCCTGTTCTGCCATTGTATTTTGGAAGCAGATAAGTTGTGTATTAGAAGAGGAATTTCTGGATTTGGGAATTGGACTTGAGATTTTTGATATGATGGAATGAACATGTTTTTATGTGCTGCAAGAATGTGATGTTTTAGGGAACAAAAAATAGAGCATCATGGATTGAATTGTGTTCCCCAAAAAATATTCATAAAAATTTGGTTAGGCCATGACTCCCAGTATTGTGTGAAGTTCCTATGCCCTGTAAATCCTGCTTCTGTGATGTGAGTGAGGGAGGATGCACAACAGTTGTGTTGCTGGGGCAGGACTCAGTGTGTAAGATTGTTTTGTGCCTTGAGGCATTCTCTTGAGATATAAAGGAAAGAAGCTAGGAGAGAGATTAGGGGTCTTCATACACCAACAAGCTATGCTAGAGGCTGAGTATGTCCTTTGGAAAGGACCAGGATCCCTGCACCTCAGAAGCTTCCAATAGAGGGAAAGACTGACAACAAGGACCTTTCCCCACAGCCAGCAGAGAATGCCTTCACCTGGAGATGACACCCTGAATTTGGACTTTTAGCCTACTGGGCTGTGGCAAAGTAAAATTTCATTTTTAAAGGCATCCACTTATGGTATTTCTGTTATAGCAGTACTGAGTGACCAAGACAATGGTGTATACAACTGTCAAAACACATCAAATTGTACACTTGAAATTTGTGCATTTAATGGTATATAAATTATACCTCAATAAAACTGTTATTTTAACTGTCTAGAGATTTTCTAACAGAGTTGTGACAAACTAGAGAAGCTGGTTTTGCCCACAATTCATCCACAAGAGAGACTGCCAACGATGAGGAGGAAATCTCCAAAGACTCTACGAAAAGTCTTCTCGAGAAAGATTCAGCTTAAGAAACCGGCCACCATTCACACCAACTGATACCTGCACATGAGTGTATATCACAGCACAGTCCACAATAGCAAAAAGATGGAATCAACCCAGATGCCCAACAACACAGGAATGGATAGGTAAACTATGGTATATGTACTCAGTGGAATACTATGCAATCATAAAGAACAACAATGATTGCAGGAAACATCTTATAACCTGGTTTCAACTGGAGGACATTACATTGAGTGAAAGTAGTTAGCAACAAAAGGACAAAGATTGTATGAGACCCCTACGATAAGAACTTAAAATCAGACTCCTACATAGAAGAAAAGATTCTTTGACAGCTGCGAGGGTGGGGAGAGCAGGAGGATGAGGGAGGGAGGGTTTAGATTAGATAGTTGTTAGAAATTTGGTTGGGTGAAATCAGTGACAGCACACATTAGAAAGAAGATCAGTGTTAACTGGACTTCAATACAACTTGAGTACTCCTATCTTAACCCAATATTGCAAGGACAGAGTAGCTGAGGTGGGGGGCCAGGGACCATGCTCTCAGACAAAATTGAGGCCAGTTGGCACAACTAGCATTTTGCTATGAGGTCTCTCTGCACCCCAAATTGGTGAGTGGCATCTGGGGTATTAAAAGCTGCCAAGCTGCCATCTGAGGGTACAGCAAAGGGTCCCAACTCAGCAGGAACAGTTGATCACTGAGGTCCATAATGACATGGGGAAAAGAGAACCCAGAAAAGAGAGAGACCTACATCACCTTGTGACCAGAAGAACCAGATGGTGCCTGGCCATCGCCAGTGATATCCGCAGTGGAGCTCACAAAGTTGAGTCTCACTGGCAGCACAAGAATAAATAGCGGTGCACCCTGAGATCTCCAGTAAAAGACCACAATTGATGGTCCAGAGGCTTCGGGGTTCCCCTGAGAGCATGGCCCCTGACCCTGATGCTGCCCCTGTCCGTAAATCATAATGAGGGTCAACTCTTTGGACAGCAATAGATTAGACATGGCGACACAGAGTGACCATGTTTTCTGGGAACTTTATGGTTCTGTGCATCTATAGGATATCATTCTGCTGACCTCTTACTGGCGGAAGGGGAGTGGGTAGAGAGGAGAGGATAGGAGACTATTGGGAGGATAGGACATGTATAGAGCAGAGAGGAAGAGTGTGCTGTCACTGGGCAGGGAGAGCAGTGGGAGCTGCATATAGGTGAGCATTCAAATTTATATGGGACTGTACATTTTCATTCAATCATAAAAAAGCAAGGAAGAAACCTGCCAAGCACTAACACTAATTTATGACACAAAAACCAAACCCACTGCCCGATATCGAGTCGATTCTGACTCATAATGACCCTGTGGGACAGAGTAGAACTGCTCCATAGAGTTTCCAAGGAGCACCTTGCAGATTGAACTGCAGACCTTTTTGGTTAGCAGACACAGTACTTACCCACTATACCACCAGGGTTTCCATGACAACATTAATTAAATCAGAACTTTCTCATCTCTTTTTCTCTACACCATTCCCTGCTCAAGCCTTCGAGAAAGCAGAATTAGAAAGCTGGGGAAGGAGGAGTGGAAAAAAGACCGACTAAGCCTCTTTACTCACTGATCATTGCCACCTGTAACAGGGCCAAGCTGACAGATGGGGAATCACTTTATTTTTTTATTATTGTTTTCTTTATTATGATCGAGTGAAAATGTACAATCCAGTATAAATTTGCATGCCTGCCAATGTGCAGCTCCCTCTGCTCTCCTTGCTTGATGACAGCACACGCCTCCTCCCAATTCTATACATGTCACATCCTAACAATCTCCTATCCCCTCCTCTCCACCTTCTCCGCTGCCTCCAGTAAGTGGTCAGCAGGATGACGTCCTATAGATGCACGAAACCATAAAGTGCACACTTGATATGGTCACTCTGTGTCGCTAAGTCCATTCCATTTGTGTCTGAAGGGTTGGCCTCCCTTATGACTTACGGACAGGGGCAGCATCAAGGCCAGGGGCCATGCTCCCAGGGGAACCCTGAGGCCTCTGCACCATCAATTGCGGTCTTTTAGTGGAGATCTCAGGATACACCCCTTTTTATCCTCGTGTTGCCACTGAGACTCAACTTCGTGAGCCCTATCACAGGTATCACTGGTGGTGGCCAGATACCATCTTGTTCTTCCGGTCACATGTCAATGTAGTCACCTGCTCACATGGGTCTCTCTGTCTTCTGGGTTCTCTTTCCCCCATGTTGTTTTGGTTCTTGGTGATGATCCGTTCCTGCTGAGTCCGGACAAATTGGTGTACCTCAGATGGCAGCTTGACAGCTTTTAAGACCCCATACGCTAGTTATGCCAATTGGCCTTGATGTCCCCTGACAGCATGGTCCCCAGACCCCTACCCCAGCTACTCTGTCCTTGCAATATTGGGTTAAGATGGGAGGAGTAATCATGTTATGTTGAAGTCCAGTTAAAATTATCTCCTTTCTAATGTGGAATCACTTTAATTTTAAAGTTTGAAGGGTTTTTATTGTTGTTGTTTTGGAGGTTTCTTGGTTTTTTGCATTTTAATTAATTTTTTTAAATATTGTGTTTTTGGTGAAAATATACACAACAGAGGCACAACTAGCATTTTGCTAAGAGAGCTCTCTGCACCCCACATTGGTCAGTGGTATCTGGGGTCTTAAAAGCTGCCAAGCTGCCATCCGAGGACACAGCAAATGGTCCCAACTCAGTAGGAACGGATGCTCACCGAGGATCAAAATGACATGCGGTAAAGACAACCGAGAAGACAGACAGACCCACATGAGTGGGTGCCTACATTGACTTGGAACCGGAAGAACCGGATGGTGCCTGGCCACCACCAGCGATAGCCATGATGGAGCTCTCAGAGAGGAGTCTCACTGGCAACACAAGGATAAAAAGAGGTGCATCATGAGATCTCCACTAAGCCAGCCAAGTGCCGTCGAGTCGGATACGACTCATGAGATCTCCACTAAAAGACCTCAATTGATGGTCCAGAGGTTTTGGGGTTCCCCTGGGAGCATGGCCCCCGGCCCTGATGCTGCCCTTTCCCATAAATTATAACAAAGATCCACTCTTTGGACAGGAATGGATTGGACTTGGCAATGCAGAGTGACCATATATTGGAAGCATTTTATGGTTCTGTACATCTATAGGATATCATCTTGCTGACTTCTGGCTGGAGGAAGGGGAGTGGACGGAGAGGAGCGGAAAGGAGGCTGTTGGGAGGATGAGACATGTATGGAGCAGAGAGGAATAGGGTGCAGTCACCGGACAGGGAGAGCAGTGGAAGCTGCATATAGGTGGGCCTGTAAATTTATATGTGAATGTACATTTTCACTCAGTTATGTTAAATAAAAATAAAAATTAAAAAAAAAAAAGAAAACCCAAACTAGAAACTCCTAAGTTGCTCCCAAATTCCTGACACACAGAAACTGTGATACAATAAATGTTTACTGCTGTTTTCAGAAAAAAATATATATATACACAGCAGAACATGTTCCCATTCAACAATTTCTACCCATAATGTTCAGTGACATTGGTTACACTTTTCATTGCATCAGAATTCTCATTTTTTCTGTTTTAGTTGTTCCATTCCCGTTTTCACTGTCTCCCAACCTTCTCATCTATGCTTTAGTGTAACTGTTGTCCCTTTGGTCTCATAGATAAAATTAGACATTTTAATTATGAAAGTGAAACTTAAAATGGTGAGTGCTGGTTACTGCTTAAAAATGACCAGAAAGTTCACAGAAGTGCAGTTTTGTGGAGTGGGTTTAAATGATCATTGGGAGACAAACTAAATTATATCTCAAATGCCAAATCCTACCTTTCAAGGTTCTGATTGTACACACATAGACACACACTGTTCTAGATGCACATATTTAGTTAATCACTAAATCCTACAGATTCTATCCCCTAGATCTCTCTGAAATCCATATCCTTTTACTTTGCCCATCTGCGACTGTCCTAATCTAAATTCTTCTTGCTTCTCATCATGATTACCACATCATTTCCTAACTGATCTCTTTATTTTCATCTACTCAGTATCTGTACTCTATTAGATTGAATTCTGAAGTGAAAATCTGATTCGTTCACTTCCCTACTTTAAATAATAGTGCCCACCCCAACAAGATTGGCCATGATCCAGAAAACACAAAACAACAAATGCTGGAGAGGCTGTGGAGAAAGTGGAACCCTCCTACACTGTTGGTGGGGTTGCAAAATGGTCCAGCCTCTTTGGAAGGCAATCTGGCGCTTCCTTAAAAAAATGGATATTGATATACCATTTGACCCAGTAATTCCACTACTTGGAATATATCCTACAGATCCAAGGCATTTCACACCAATGGACACATGCACCAGAATGTTTATTGCGGCACAGTCCACAATAGCAAAAAAGTGGAATCAACCTAGATGCCCAACAATAGAAGAATGGATAGGTAAACTGTGGTACATATACTCAATGGAGCACTACACAATGATAAAGAATAACGATGATTCCAGGAAACATCTCCTAACCTGGTTTCAACTGGAAGACATTATGTTGAGTGAGAGTAGTCAGCGACAAAAGGACAAATACTGTATGAGACCTCTATGATAAGATCTCAAAAACAGACTTGTGTATAGAAGAAAAGACTCTTTGACAGCTGCAAGGGAGGGGAGGGAGGGAGGGAGGGCAAGGGGGGAGGGTTTAGTTTAAGTAGTTACTAGAAATCTAGCTGGGAGAAAGCGGTGACAGCACACATTAGGAACAAGAACAACATTAAGTGGACTTCAGCGTGACTTGAGTACTCCTTCCATCTTAACTCAATACTGCAAGGATAGAGTAGCTGGGGCGGGGGGCGGGGGACCATGCTCTTAGGCGAATTCCAGGCCAATTGGCACAACTAGCGTTTTGCTAAGAGAGCTCTCTGCACCCCACATTGGTGAGTGGCGTCTGGGGTCTTAAAAGCTGCCAAGCTGCCATCCGAGGACACAGCAAATGGTCCCAACTCAGCAGGAACGGATGCTCACCGAGGACCAAAATGGCATGCGGTAAAGACAACCGAGAAGACAGAGAGACCCACAAGAGTGGGTGCCTACATCGACCTGGGATCGGAAGAACCGGATGGTGCCCGGCCACCACCAGTGATAGCCATGACGGAGCTCACAGAGAGGAGCCTCACTGGCAACACAAGAATAAAAAGAGGTGCATCATGAGATCTCCACTAAAAGACCTCAATTGATGGTCCAGCGGTTTTGGGGTTCCTCTGAGAGCATGGCCCCCGGCCCTGATGCTGCCCGTTCCCATAAATTATAACAAAGGTCCACTCTTTGGACAGGAATGGAATGGACTTGGCATATGTTGGAAGCACTTTATGGTTCTATACATCTATAGGATATCGTCTTGCTGACCTCTGGCTGGAGGAAGGGGAGTGGACGGAGAGGAAGGGAAAGGAGACTGTTGGGAGGATGAGACATGTATGGAGCAGAGAGGAATAGTGTGCAGTCACCGGACAGGGAGAGCAGTGGAACCTGCATATAGGGGGGCATGTAAATTGACATGTGAATGTACATTTTTACTCAGTTATGTTAAATAAAAAAAGAAAAAAAAAGAAATATACAAAAGAATCTTAAAAAAAAAAATAATAGTGCCCATAACCTTCAGAATAAAATCCAGACTCCTAAATATTCATAATCTCACCCATCTTCCTCCCCTACACCTCACCCAGACTTAACTATTTGCAATTTTTCTGGCTCATCCTACTGTTTCATGCCGGTACGTTTTTACATAAGCTTTGATTTTCAAGTGCCAAGAAAAACTGTGAAAGACTTTTAAGTGGGCAAAGATATTTTGGGTCTCCTTTCAGTGGAAGTGGAAACCCGGGTGGTGTGGTGGTTAAGTGCTACATCTGCTAACCAAAAGGTCAGCAGTTTCAATCTGCCAGGCACTCCTTGGAAGCTCTGTGAGGCAGTTCTACTCTGACCTATAGAGTTGTTATGAGGTGGGATCAACTCAGTTGCAATGAGCTTGGTTTGGTTTTTCATTGTTTTTTTTTTTTTTTCCATTGGAATGTTGAGTGCTGTCTAATGAACCCTGAGGATTATTTGATTGTAGTAGAGGTATGAGTCTTTGATGTCTAACTAGGCTATTTTACACCTCTTCAGAGAGAGAAGATAAAATGTAGAATACTGATAGTAATGTAAAATGTTTCTGTAACAATGCACACAATTTCTGTTTATGGCAATGCAAATGAATCTTGGTTATAGAAAAATATAAATTTCTAAAAGTTGTATCCTCATTTAAATTGGTTTTTAATATTTTAGTGGTTCCTTCATTAATTTAAGGAGTTTCATAAAATCTTTGAAACATGTTCATTTTATATTTGTGTGAGATTCATAATTTTTTCTTTCTGAATATTATCCTTGAACAAGGAATAATCCATACTTGCTGAAGCCACAAATGAGACTATATTCATGAGTAGAAGACTGCCTCAGAAACTGAGGCCAAGATGAAGCTGGGCCTCAGTAAAAAGTGAAATCAGTGGCCAGAAGGCCTCAAAGACCAAGGGAGTAATATCTCTGTGTCCAGACTTAGCCTCTTTGTGCAACAGATTGACTCCTCCATGTCAGCAAACTGCTTTTCTTTGCTATTCAGGCCTTATGGCAGGTAAAAGACGGCCACTCATTTCTGGCTATAAGTCCAACCATGAGGAAACTGACTGCTTTCTCTCTCCCAATACTGAAGTCTCAGGGAACAGATTCTGGTCAGTCTCATTTGGGTTAAGTCTTCACAGTGAACCATTTAAGGAATCGCACTGTACAGACATGCCTCTCTTCATGAGTCCCCCTGCTGGCAACCCTAGCCCTCTCTACTTCACCCTCCCGTCAGGCCCTAGCATTTTATTTATAAAATTTGTATTTGGAATTCCAATGCCTGAAATTCAAATAGAAATTTTATAGTTCAAACCCACCAACCACTCTGCAGGAGAACAATGTGGCAATCTGCTTCCCTAAAGATTTACAGCTTGGAAACCCTATGAGGCTGTTCTACTCTGTTCCATTAAAAAAAAAAAAATACAGTATCTTGAAATCTTTCATAGCAACCCTACAGGACAAAAGAGAACTACCCCATATGGCTTCCAAGGAGCAGGTGGTAGATTTGAACTGCTGACCTTTTGTTTAGCAACCAAGCTCTTAACCACTGCACCACTAGGGCCCCACTGTTTTTTGGATTGCTATAAATTGAAATCAATTCAACGCGCAGTGGGTTTGGTTTTGGGTTTTTTTTTTGGACGTTCTCACCAAGGAGTCCTGGTGGTGCAGTGATTTAGTGTTCAACTGCTAACTAATGGGTGGTTTGAACCCACCAGATGTTCTGTGGATGGAAGATGTGGCAGTCTGCTTTTAGAAAACCTACACGTTAAGTTATTTGTTCCTAAAATGTCACTGTGAGTAGAAATCAACCGGACTGAAATGGTTTGGCCATTACTACCCCTGCTTAAAGCCCTTTCCTGTCTTTTCACAACTTGCAGAATGAGTCGCAGCTCCTTTATATGTCTTAGGAGGAGCATCATCACCAAACCCTGGCCATCTCGCCTGTGCTCTCTGCATTGCAACCCACACCCCCATCATATCAGGTAGTTCATCGCTCTGTTCTTTTGCATTTGCTGACTCCCTCACACCTTTACTTTCTTTAGCTTTCACTCGTCTTTCGAAACTCAGCTCACACGGCTTCTGTGAAGCCTGAGGATGCATTACATATATCTAGTAGCATTTATTTGCTTCCATAACTGTGACCCAACAGGTCTGTGAGCACCTAGAGAACAGGGTTGGTCTCTCACTCACCGAGCATGGGACCTAGAAATAACTCTCTGTAGCTGCTTATAATTATCATTTGCAGATTGACTGCCTTCCCCTACCTCCCTTGCTCTGCAGAGGGAGATGTCACCTCCTGGCTACGAGAATGAGAAGACGTTAGGTAGCCTCAGTGTCTTATCCATACTCCTATCGTGAGCCCCTAGAGGCAAATGAATTCCAGGCTTTACCAGAGATGCCTATTCCTGGCTATGCAAGGGTTTTGTTTTTTGTTTGTTGTTTGTTTTGGGTAGTATTTTATTGTGGCTTAAGTGCAAGTTTAAAATTGAAGTACATTTGTCATGCAAAAACTTACACACACATTGCTGTGTAACACTAGCTGCTCTTTCCACCCTGTTTCCTGTGTCAGTTCAGCCAGCTCCCGTACCCTCTGTTCTCTCATCTTGCCTTTGGACAAGGCCCAGTTAGCCTCATGTATATACTTAAACCAAGGAGCACACTCTTTACCAGTGTCACTTTAGGTCTTAGAATCCATCCAATCTTTGTCTGGAGAGTTGGCTTCAGGACTAGTTTCAGTTCTGGGCTAGCAGAGATTCTGGGGGCTATGTCCTCCGGGGACCCTCCAGTCTGTCGGACCATCAAATCTGGTCTTTTTAATAGAGTTCAAGTTCTGCACACTCATTTTCTCCCACTATGTCAGGGACTCTGTGTTGTATTCCCTGTCAAGACAGTCACTGGTGATGGTCAAGCACCATCTAGTTCTTCTGGACCCATACTGATGTAGTCTCTGGATTATGTGGCCCTTTCTGTCTCTTGGGTTTATATTTTCCTTATGTCTTTGATGTTCTTCCGTGTCTGCTCCAGGATGGTTGAGACCAATAATGCTATTTAAATCGTTATCTTGCTAGGTTTTAAGACCCCAGATGCCACTCACTAGAGTGGCATGGAGAATATTTTCTTTAAAAACTGTTATTTTTGTTCATCCAAAGACTTTATCAGTAGAATTAAAAGACCACCTACAGAATGGAGAAAACTATTTGGCAACTATATGTACGACTGATGTCTGATCTTCATAATCTATAAGCTACTACAAAATATCAATATGAAAAAGATAAATAATCCAATTAATTGATGGGCAAAGGAGATGGACAGACACTTCTCTAAAGAGAAGATCCAGGCAGCCAAAAACCACATGCATACATGCTCATGATCATTAGCTATTAAAGAAATTCAAATCAAAACTACAATGAGATACCATCTCACCCCAACAAGGTTGGCCATGATCCAAAAAACACAAAACAACAAATGCTGGAGAAGCTATGGAGAAATTGGAACTCTCCTACACTGTCGGTGAGATTGCAAAGTGGTGCCACCTCTTTGGAAAGCAATCTGGCGCTTCCTTAAAAAGTTGGAAATAGATATACCATTTGACCTAGTAATTCCACTGCTTGGAATATACCTTACAGAATCAAGGCCATTCACACCAATTGATACATGCCCAAGACTGTTTATTGCAGCACAGCCCACAATAGCAAAAAGATAGAATCAGCCCAGATATCCAACAGCAGAGGAATGGACAGGTAAACTGTGGTATATATACTCAATGGAACACTATACAATGATAAAGAACAACGATAATTTTAGGAAACACCTCATAACCTAGTTTCAACTGGAGGACATTATGCTGAGTGAAAGTAGTCAGCAACAAAAGGATAATATTGTATGAGACCCCCTACTATAAGAATTTAAGAACAGACTCATGCATAGAAGAAAAGACTCTTTGATAGCTGCAAGGGTGGGGAGGGAGGGAGAGTGTGGGTTATTGATTTGATAGTTCATAGAAAGTTGATTGGGTGAAATCAGCGACAGCACACATTAGAAAGAAAATCGATTTTAACTGGACTTCATAACATGATTACTCCTCCCATCTTAACCCAATATTGCAAGGACAGAGTAGCTGGGACAGGGGTCTGTGGACCATGCTCTCGGGGACATCGAGGCCAATTGGCATAACTAGCGCATTGCTAAGAGAGTCTTCTGCACTCCACATTGGTGAGTGGCATCTGGGGTCTTAAAAGCTGCCAAGCTGCCATCTGAGGTACACCAAATGGTTCCAACTCAGCAGGAACAGAAGATCTCCAAGGTCCAAAACGACATAGGGCAAAGAGAACTCAGAAGACAGAGAGACCCACGTGAGGGAGTGACCACATGGACGCGTGAGCGGAAGAATCAGATGGTGCCCACCACCACCAGTGATAGCTGTGATGGGGCTCACAAAGTTGAGTCTCAGTGTCAACACGAGAATAAAAAGGGATGCACTGTGAGATCTCCACTAAAAGACCACAGTAGATGGTCCAGAGCCCTTAGGGTTCCCCTGGGAGCGTGGCCCCTGGTCCTGATGCTGCCCCCGTCCATAAATCATAATGGAGATCAACTCTTCAGACAGAAATGGGTTGGACTTGGTGACACAGAGCCACCTTATCATGTGTGCACTTTATGGTTCTATGCATCTATAGGATGTTATCCTGCTGACCTCTTACTGGATGCCGGGAAGAGGATGAAGAGGAGGGGATAGGAGATTATTAGGAAGTTATGACACGTACAGAACGGAGAGGACGAGGGTGCTGTCGCTGGGTAGGGAGAGCAGTGGGAGCCGCTCACTGGCGGGTATGCGAATTTATGTGAGATTGTATATTTTCACTCAATCATTAAAAAAAATTTTTTTTTAAATCTTATGTCAGTTGACCTAAATGTCCCCACAAGGGGAACTTTTAAAAACACCAAAGCCAACCTCCGCGCCAACGATTCTGATCCAACTGGTCTCAGCTGAGGCCGACCTTAGCAGGTTTTTGTTGTATTCATTTCCCAAGTTGTTCTAATACCGATCCATGGTTGAGGTGCTCAGCTTCCGGAGAAGCTAGGGCCCCAAATGCAATTGACTTCAACGCTAGCACAGTTCTCTCGGAAACCCTAGTGGTTTAGTGGTTAAGTGCTATATCTGCTAATCAAAAAGTTAGCAATTCAGATCTGCCAGGCGCTCCTTGGAAACTCTTTGGAGCAGTTCTACTCTGTCCTATAGAGTCTTCAAGAGTCAGAATCCACTAGATGGCAAGGGTCTGGTTTGGTGAAGGTTCTCTAGTTCCAGCACACAATAGCCATGAGAGGTGCCACTCAGCATCATCCCGCAGGGGCGGGGCACGGGCTGCAGAAAGCAGCGGCTAGTGCGGAAGCCTCGCCCCACCCTTGGCGGGCAAACACAGCTCGTGATTCTGACTGCGCCGATCGCTGCGGGAGCAGCGACCGAGCAGGCGGACGGAACCAACGCGCAGCTCCGGAGGGGTGGCAGGACAACTCAGACTGGATCATCTGAGCTAAGGCTGCAGGGGGGATCGGGCACTACCAACCGGCCTGAATCTGAGGGGAGCGCAGACCTATCCCCGAGGTAGCGCGACCTCTGGAGGGCGCGAGACAACGCCGCCGTCTCCGTCGCCTGCGCAGACGGACGAAGACTGAGGCGAGAAACCAGGTAGGAGAGCCTCTTCCGAGCCTGGTGAGGTCCCAGACGCACATTGTCTCCATGTTCCAGATGACCCCTGAGGAGGAGACCCACGGCTGCCCACCTCGCGAGCCCTCATTGCCCGCTCCCCATGCATCTCCCCTCGGATTCGGGTAGCCTCAGCCCTCCCTCCTTGTCCCCTCAGCCCCACCTTCCCGATTGGCTCCAAACCTCTGGACCGATCTCACCTTCGTCCTTCTCCTGTCCCTTCCGCTGGAACCCTTAAACACCCTGAACCATCCCTTTGGGCACCGCCCCAGACCCACCCTCAAACTGGCTGGTCAGAGATGTCCCCTCTTCCCAAGTGACCAGCACCCAGTATAGTCACTATTGTATTCTCCTGTGACATCCCTGGGGGAGCGCCGCTGCCTGGCACCCAGGCCCGCTACTGCAGCTGGTGACTCCGCCTTGCCGGATCCACCTCGGGGTCCTCTGCACCCTCCGTCCCCAAGTTCAGTGTCTGCCCAGCGCCGGGATCGTATCTTTCGAAGGCATCCGCTTTTACCTTGGGAGAACCTTTAGCCTGGCAATTTGCCCGTACCTTGCCACTGAACACATCTGCTGCGAAGGGCACCCCAGTCTCATCGCCCAAGGCTGGGTGAGGATTCCCACCAGCCTCAGCGGGCCCTGCCGACGTCGGGGGACTGGCCTGGAGGCAAGGATCTTTTGCTGATCTTTGTATTCCCAGTACCCAGCACAGTGCATGGCACATGGTAGCCCTCAGTAAATACCTAATGAGTGGATGAGTGAATGAATGAATGAACTCAATGCAGAGACTGTGAAAGAAGTCTAGTTACACGAATGGAAAAAATCCGTGTGGTGTTCATAGTGGGGACATAAACGAAATATATTCAGTCATCTAATTTTATTTATATGGGAGCTTATTGTATCAGCTGTTTTTCATTTGTTTGTCTTTGCTTTTATGCTCCATTTACAAAAAGAAAGGCTTGGCTGTTAACCCGCAGGTGGGCAGTTCAAATGAACCAGCCCCTCCTTGGAAACCCTGTGGGGCGGTTCTTCTTTGTTCCAGAGGGTCTCTGAGTCAGAACTGACTTGCCCTCAACAACAAAACACAGGGCTGCAAAAGTTCTTGCAGATTATTGCTGTACGGGGGCTCCAGATAGACTGACAGTTTGTGCAGGTGACCGATCAGTCCTCTTCTAGGGAGTTACTGCTCCCTCTGAGGATGAATCATGGAAGCTACATACAGCCTTTAAAGCTGAGCCAGTGGAGCTGGTCACCTTGTGCTTCAGGACAGGTCGAGGAATGAATATCTTTAGTTGTTTTACCCATGGGGACTTTAATTCCTGGAAAACCATCTTCTTTCCGAGGCTGTATGGGTAAGACATCACAGGCAGACCTGATATGACAGAGTTCTAAACAATTCCTGAAAGCTACTGTAGTGTGATCAAGCTGTCACCCATTGCCACTGAGTTGATTGCAACTCATAGTGACCCTATAGGACAGGGTAGAGCTGCCCCATAGTGTTTCTAGGCTGCAGATCTTTATGGAAGCAGACTGCCATGTGTGTCTACTGTGGAGTGGCTGTTGGATTTGAACTGTCAGCCTTTAGGTTAGCAGCTGAGCACTAAAGGACTGCTCCACCATTTACATCTCTTTAGAGTGAGGAAAGGGTTATTTTGTCAACAGCATGAATAGTGTCATTAATAAGTAAGAATTTTAGTAAATGAATAAATAAAGTTAAAAGTTTCGAATAATAGAGAGCCTGGAAGCTGTTTTTGTTGATTCCTAGGAGGACGAGCTGAGCAGATTTAATTTGTTTAGACTAAGACAAGGTTTAGAAACCTCAGTATTAGCACAGTCTGGGTGGAAGCAGGTGGTATTGCTCAGAAGTAAAATAATGGTTGGAAAGCTGTAAGAGCATATAAACTAAGAAGTAGTTGACTGACTAATCCACTGACATCAAGTTGATTCCAACTCATAGTGACCCTGTAGGACAGAGTAGAGCTGCTCCATAGAGTTCCCAAGAAGCACATCACAGATTCAAACTGCTGATCTTTTGGTTAGCAGTCGTGGCACTTAACCATTGTGCCACCAGGGTTTCCTTGTTGCTTGGCTAGTAGTGGCCTTATTGTAACTGGAGCTCAGAGTGTTAGCAAGTAAAAACAGTGAATTGAGTTTCTTAGACTCCTTGGAAATTCAGCAGTGATAGAGCCTAGTGGAAAACCAAAAGAACCACAGCCACTTCCATCAAGTTGATTCTGACTCATGGTGACCCTATAGGACACAGTGGAACTGTTCCATAGAGTTTTCAGGAAACACGTAGTGGATTCAAACTGCTTACCTTTAGGTTATCAAACAAAGCGTTTAACCACAGTACTACCAGGGTTTCCAGAGCTTAGCGAAAGGAGAAGCAAATCCAGCAATTAGCCCTGGTATTCTGTCACTTGTGCCCCTGCTTCTGTTTTGTGGCTGTGGGGAGCCATTGTTTCTCTTCTGCTTAAGTGAGATCCAAAGCTGATTTCCTCATTGCTTGAAGCCCAGCCTACCTGAGTAGAGACTAGATATGTTCTCACTCATCCGTTCTAGCTTTGATTTATTCTTCTCTACTTTTATCTTTCTCCCACCCTCTGACCTGCCTTTATAAAGTAAATTTTGAAACACAGAAACTTATGGTGAGGAATGGCTCTTTGGCTGGATTAAACATGAGAATGGTATTTAAAGACCAATACCTTTTTGGTTTTTGTGTAACCTACATGTTTTAAATGGACTTGTCTACCTTTCCTTGTCTAGGCTTCAGTGTGGTTAAGACCTCAGTAACACCAGGACACGGTGAATTATTTCATTTATTCCTCCTCACTTCTACTACTTCTGAGTGTTACCATATAAAACACATAATGCCTGGTTAAATTTGAATTTCAGATAAACAACTGGACATCCTGTATTTTTATTTGCTAAGTCTGGCAACTCTAGTTTGTGGGAGGCTTATATGTTCTATTTTTTTCTCTGGGACTTGCCTTTAAATTTAGGACAGTAACTCACCCTTTCCTTCCTATTACTCATACACACTGACTGGGCACCTTGTTGCAAGTCACTTGACTAAAGGGAGGGCTCATTGCACATTAGGGGAGGGTAAGGCTCTGTAGAGGTGGTGGTCGCTGTTAAGGTTACCCAGAAAACTACCCACTCAAACACAGGTGCATGACACTATAGTTCCTGTCAGATGATTCCATCATGCAAAATGAGAGCATTATTTGAGCGTTACTCTGAGAGAGATAATTTAATAAAACAAACAAGAAGTATAGCTCATGGCAGATCCTCTCTTGTGCTACATTTACTCTTAACACTCAGTCCTTAATAGGTCTGGTGATATCATATGCAACTCTTCATAGGCACTGAATGTGTAATATGTTTTGGAAAGAATTCCATCAAAACGCAAAGCTTTTAACATTTAATTTTGATACTTAAACAAGAAAACCCTGTTCTCTGAAATTCTTGGTTTAATAAGGTATTTTCTCTAGGAAGATGAGAGGGTGAGCTATGAAATGTCTGTTGTATTTTTGGCTTCTTGTTGTGAGGTCCTGTAGACAAGGGCAACAGATTTATAATGAGGTGGATAGAAAAACAGGGCCAGCCAGACTCTGGCTAGAATCTAGTTGTCTTAAAACCCAAACCAAACTTATTGCTGTCAAGTTGATTCCACTCGTAGTGACCCTATAGGGGTAGAACTGTCTCATATAGTTTCCAAGGCTGTCATCTATACAGGAACAGACTGCCACATTTGTCTCCCATAGAGCAGCTGGTGGATTCGCCTTTTGGCTAGCAGCCGAGCATTTAACCACTGCCACCAAAGCTCCATTTGGTTATCTTAGGATCCAAACTATATACTTAACTTGTTTATCTTACATTCAAAAATCTATATTTAACTTGTTTGTGTATTTTCATGCTTTTGTACTTCCTTTCTCTTCCAGTATAATTATTTAAAAATAAAAAGTAAAAGAAAACCCATCCCAGTGTTTAGTCTACTACAGAAAAATGGAAAATTTCTTTTATCCATGCTTAGGTAAAGGAAAAAGACAGAGCAGAACACCCCTAAAGACAGTAGGGGTGTGATTTAGATGACACTAAGGAAAAAAACAAAAGCTCATGAAAGGAAAGTTGGGGCCCTACTGCTGGTCCTATTCATTCCTCTGGAATCTCTCTTCTAAAATGTTCTTTGCTGTTTGAAAGATGTTATGTTTTGTTTATTTAAGGATGCTGCAAAACTTCATGATCCAGAACAACTTACTCTGAGAATTCTGGATAGCTAGAGTTTTTCAGTAAGGTTAATGATTTATTTTTGAATATTCTCCCAAAGAAGAATGATTTAAACAGTTCTGCCTTACTTATTACTGTATAACAAAACACCCCAATACTTTGTGACTTAAAACAACAATTTATTATTTCTCATAATTCAGTAAGGATGTCACCTTGAAGACTAAAATGCACCTGACCCAAGCTATGGTATTTTCAGTCATGTCATATGCATGCAAAAGCTGGACCATGAATGAAGAAGACAGAAGAAGAATTGATGCCTTTGAATTGTGGTGTTGGAGAATGTTGAATGTACCATGGACCATCCAGAGAACAAACAGATCTGTTCTGGAAGAAGTACAACCAGAATGCTCCTTGGAAACAAAGATGGCAGGACTGTGTCTTAAATACTTTGGACATGTTGTCAGGAAAGATCAGTCCCTGGAGAACAACATCGTGCTTGGTAGAGTTGAGGGTCAGCAAAAAAGAGGAAGAACCTCGACAAGATGGACTGGCACAGTGGACGCAACAATGGGCTTAAGCCTAAAAATGATTGTGGACATGGCACAAGACCAGAGGGTGTTTTGTTCTGTTGTTCATAGGGTTGCTGTAAGTTGGAACCGACTTGACAGCACCTAGGAACAACAACGTGATTCAGTAGGCTGGCTTAAGTGGATTTTTCTGCAGTTCCAAAAGAGGTTCTAGAAATAAGTTTTAAGTAATAGGACCACTTTCAGAATCAAATCACCCAAGATGACTACTTGAAGGACGTCTCTTACTGGTTATACAAGAGCCGTTCTGCTTTTTAAAAAATTAGTATTTCGTAGATATAGCTATAGTTGACTTCTTAGGCATCATGGTATCTATTTTAGTTTATATGCTGAATTATGTGCTTTGCCTAACACATTATTTACAGATAACATTATTAGTTTATTAATTCTTAAGATCGTGGTTGGAGAAGGAAGACTGGAAGTAGGACTATGTTCTTCTGTTACACATTTGTGAGTCTTTTCTTACAACTTGTGGTGGTGATTCAATAAAAGCCTTTTTACTGAATTGTGAGAATCTGTAGTAGATGACAAAGAATCCTTTTTTTTAGAGTAGAGCTGTTTTTTAGAACATTTTCTATAGGAAAGTGGACACAAAAGATAAACGCTGAGCTGTTTTTGATTGGGGGCATGGAATTGGGGAAAGTAGAGTCTAAACTGTTTATTCCTTTTCTTCTCTGTCCCCTCCCCTTTTGTAGTCCCTGAAGGAGTTCTGTAAAGCATAATTTGAAAGCCACTGATATAAATGATTCTCCTACTGAGTCTTGATGCCACCATAGAAAGAGGTTAAGAGAAATGGTGGGGTTATGGACCCCATAATCTTTAGTTGACTACCCACCAAGTAACCAAGATTCAAGGAAAATGAAACCAACCAATATGTCCTGCATATATGTTGTTGTTAGTTGCTGTTTAATTGGCTCCAGCTAATGGTGACCCCATGTACAAGAGAACAAAACATTGGCTGGTGCCCTGCCCGCCTCATGATTGCTGGCATGCTTGAGTCCATTGTTGCCTTCCAACCTTGTGGACTGATCGTCTAGCTCTGTTTCAGACAGTATTCTGTTATGATCCATAGGGATCTCACTGGCTAATTTTTCTAAGTAGATCACCAGGCCTTTCTGACTAGTCTGTCTTAGTCTGGAAGCTCTACTGAAATCTATCCATCATGGGTAACCCTGCTGGTATTTGAAATACCAGTGGTGTAGCTTCTAGCATCATAGCAACACACAGGCTATCACAGTATGACAAACTGACCAATGGTGGACTTCGTGCTTAAAACCAATCAGAAAACCAAGCCCATTGCTATCAAGTCGACTGTAACTCACAGCAACACTGTAGAACAAAGGAAAACTGCCCCATAGGGTTTCCAAGGACAAGCTAGTGGACTTGAACTGCCAACCTGTTCTGGTTAGCAGTCATAGTTCACTGTAGCTAACCACTGTACCACCAGGGCTTTGAACTTCATACATACAGTCCCTAAATTCCTGTGTGAAACTATTAGCCTTAATTTAATGAACTATGGGAACCACGAGTGAGTATCAATAGATATCTTTTGTCTTTTTAGTCTTAAAGACCTGTGCTAATTTATCAACATTTTTAGTCCACACCCAAGAAAATTTTTTTCTAGCTATACTTCCTAATTTATAATATGAAAGCAATCATTTAAAAAATATTTTGTAGTAAGATAAATGCTTTTAAATAGTATATATACTTTGGGTTGCCCAGCAGCAGATGAATGGACAAATAAACTATGGTATATATACTCAGTGGAACAACATGCAATGATGAAGAACAATGATGATTTTAGGAAGCATTTCATAGCTTGGTTTCAACTGGAAGACATTATGTTCAGTGAAATTAGTCATTGGTACAGGGACAGATATTATATGAGACCTCTACTATAAGGACTTAAAAACAGACTCATGTACAAAAGAAAAGACTCTCTGATGGCTGCAAGGGAGGGGAGGGAGGGAGGGAGAAGGCTGGTTATAGATTAGATAGTTGATAGAAATTTGGTTGGGTGAAATTGGTGACAGCACACATTAGAAAGAAGATCAATTTAACTGTACTTCAACTTAACCTGAATACTCTTCCGATCTTAACCCAATGTTTCAAGGACATAGTAGCTGGGGCAGGGGTCCAGGAACCATGCTGTCAGGGGACATTGAGGCCAATTGGCATAACAAGCATATTGCTAAGAGAGTCTTCTCCACCCCATATTGGTGAGTGGCATGTGGGGCCTTAAAAGCTAGCAAGCTGCCATCTGAGGTATACCAGATGGTCCCAACTCATCAGTAACAGATGATCACAAAAGACCAAAACGACGTGGGGGAAAAGAACCTAGAAAACAGAAAGACTCACATGAATGGGTGATACATCAACATGTGACAAGAAGAACCAGATGGTGCCCAGCCACCACCAGTGACAGCCATGATGGGGCTCACAAAGTTGAGCCTCAGTGGCAACACGAGAATAAAAAGGTATGCACCCTGAGAACTCTACTGAAAGACCGCAGTTGAAAGCCTGGGGTTCCCCTGGGAGCATAGCCCTAGACCTGATGCTGCCCCTTGTCCATAAAACATTACTGAGGTCAACTCCTCAGACAGGAACAGATTGGACTCGGCAACACAGAGTGATCATATTGTACGTGCACTTAATGGTTCTAGGATGTTGTCCTACTGGCCTCTTACTAGAGGGGAGTGAAGAGGGTGTAGAAGAGGGGACAGGAGATTGTTAAGAGGATATGATGTATAGAACAGAAGAGTGTGCTGTCACTGGACAAGGGGAGCAATAGGAGTTGCACATAGGTGGGCATGCAAATTTAAACTGGATTGTGCACTTTCACTCAATCACAATAAATTAAAAAAAAAAAAGTATATATACTTCGGGCTTCCTGAAAATTGGGGGAGCACTACAGCTTTTCCCTTTGAATACTGTTTGCCTCTTTCCCTTATTTCCTCTAGACAAGTGCTTTTTAAACTTACGCATGTGTAGAATGGCGTAGTAGGTCAAGTGCTATGTCTGCTAACCGAAAGGTCGGCAGTTCAAATCTACCAGGTGATCCTTGGAAACTGTATGGGGCAGTTCTACCCTGACCTCAAGGATCACTTTAAGTTTGCTTCCAACTCGACAGCAGTGGGTGGTACCAGAAATTCTGATTCAGTAAATCTGAGATGGGGCCCAAATATTTACCTTTCCAGTAAGTTCTCAGTGAGACTGATGCTACTCCTTCATGGACCATGCTTGGAATCCAAGTAGAAAATAAGGTAGCTTTCAAATTTCTGAGAGAAATTTCGTTGTAGTAGAGGATTTTATGTGCAGCTAAACCGCAATTGTGAAAGTTTAAACAAATGTAACTCGACGTGCATTTCAAAAACGTTCCTCCAGTGCATCCTTTCTTAGTAAGCTACTAGAGAGTAAACAAAAGAGAAGAAGGCATGGAATCTGGAACACAAGGAACCTAATGAGAGAGAGGCAAATAATTTCCACTGTGATGATAAAGCGAAACCCAACACGATAATCGTGTAGCAAGTCCAGAGAGAAGTCAGTTCAGAGTGGAGCAGGAAGGGAGGTCTTACAGGGGCAAAAAAGCCATGTTTGACCATTTAGAAAAATGTATTGAGATTTCTACAGTTTAGTTAGGGTGTTTGGGAAGAGTTAGAGATAAATATATCTCTAGAAAGAGGAGGATGAATCTAAAAGTATGTTATATAGCAATAATAAGGACCCACAAAATACCATATTATAGTAAACACTAGATATTAATTTAATGAGAGATTGTGAGAAAGATAGGTATAAAAATGCTAAGTTTTTCTTTACTAGGAGGAAGTTAAGAGACAATGTTTAAATTAAGAAATAATTAAATAAGCACATTATGTAGATGCATTAACATAAATGCCAGATGAAACAGCTAAATGATTTTCAAGTCATGGTCTCTGAGGAGCAGCACAGAGGTAGAAAGGGTGGAACTAGTGAATACTCTTTTTCATCATAAACTTTACAATGTTATTTGACTTTGTAACTAATTTGATAAAATGTTAATTTAAAAATAAACTCCTCATATTACCTTCTGGATACTGTCTTATTTCTATGCTCCTTTTAACAGCTATTTTCATTGGTCACCCATGCTGTTTCTGCTTGCTTGGTTTTCCATTCATTCTTGAACCCTCTCCTATCTAACTCAGTTCCTACCACTCCACTGGAATTATGTCAAGGTCACCAGTGACATTCAGATTGTCATACATGATGGACACTTTCAGCATCACTAATGTTCTGTCCATTTTTCTGAGATACCGACCACTTTGCTGCCTCTGGGCTTTCACATGTTGCACACTCTTCTAGGAATGTTGTTCCCTACTCTTCGCCTGTTTAATTTCGTCTACCTTTTAAGTCTTAGCCTTTCCTCATTCACTCAATCTTAATCATGTCTCCTTAACTCTTAGTATGCCTTATTATAATTTGTAGATATATTTTTGTATGCTTGTTTGCTTTCTCCCACTAGATTGTAAATTCCATGAGGACTTCCATAATGTCCGTTTTTTTCACTGCTATATTCTTACCAATTTCTGACCCACCAGAATCTTTGCCCAAAGATTAGATTACTAGCCTTTGAAAAAATTATGATCCGTTGACAATGAGCACTTCAAATAGTCACCATGTTCACTGTGTGGGAAATTCTTTATTAACAGATAACTTGCAGATTCTCTCTAACCTTTCTATGTATTCCCTTGGTATGTTGCCTGGGCCACTGGCACTTATTTTACAACTTATAGGGAGACATAGAACAAAACCATGAAGAAAGTTTAAAGAATTTGAGGTAGTATACGTATCATGAACCTTTGCCATTGAGTCAGTTCCAATTCATGGTGACCCTATAGGGCATAGTAGAACTGCCCAATAGAGCTTTCAAAGAGTACCTACCTTGAAAAGAGAAGCACTGTATAGGAGTGACAGTGATGAGGTTCTTTGTTGTAAATTGAGTAGTAGCACAGTCTCAAAACAGAATAGGAAAGATTTAGGTTCAAGAAAAGAGACAATTCCTAGTTCACCATTATAGTTGTCATTTAGTGAACCCTAACTTCCACCCCAGAAACCTTAGTGGTATAGTGGTTAAGAGTTGGCTGCTAACCAAACATTGGGCAGTTCGAATTCACTAGGTTTACTTGGAAACCCTATGGGAGTTCTACTCTGTCTTGTATAGGGCTCCTATGAGTCAGAACCAACTCGATGGAAATAGATTTTTTTTAATGCCCACCAATACCGTGTAAGAGAGGTGCTGTTATCCCTGCTCTACAGATAAAGACGCTAAGGCTGATGCGCTCAAACAGCTTACCTGGTGCTACAAAATTAATTCTTATCAGCAGAGTTACATACTAACCTTTTCTCAATTCTCTGTGTTGACCAGAAACAAACAAAACTGCATTGCCTGAAGCTCAGAAGAGTAAATCTATGTCCTTTTTCTTCACTGTAATAAACAGTAATTTGTTAGCTGATGGGAGGCCCTATGCTTCAAATAAAAATGTGTAGTGTAAATAGATAATGAACTCCAGCAAAATGATTGAGAATAAAAGTGGAGCTCAGTTGAGAGCAGGCTGTTGGTAAATTCTAGTGATTCTTCAAGGGTCAGAGATTTCAGTTCAGGCACAGATCATTTTAGTTCCCAATACAGTATAACCCACTGCTGTCAAATTGATTTTAACTCATAGCAGCCCTATAGGATGGTACAGCTGCCCCATAGAATTTCCAAGGCTTTAAATCTTTATGGATTTACTGCCATATTCTTTAACCAGCAACAGCTGGTGGGTTTGAACTGCCAGCCGTTCAATTAGCTGTAGTGTACATAACCATGCCCCCTAACTAATAAATATGCTGTGATTCTTCAAGGGCCAGATTATTCAAACACAGTTTTAGCTACCAATACAATCCAAACCAAACCCTGGTTAATAATATGCTTATTGCCTCCCCATATTTATGCCTGTTTCCAAGAAAGGTGATCCAACCAAGTATGCAATAATCAAACAATATCATTAATATCACATGCAAGCAAAATTTTGCTAAAGGTCATTCAAAAGCAACTGCAGTAGTATGTTGACAGGGAACTGCCAGAAATTCAAGCTGGATTCAGAAGAGGATGTGGAACCAGCAATATTATCACTGATGTCAGTTGGGTCTTGCCTGAAAGCAGGGAATACCAGAAAGATATTTATCTGTGTTTTGTTGAATATGCAGAGGCATTTGACTGTGTGAATCATAAGAAATTATGGATAACATTGCAGAGAATGGGAATTCCAGAACACTTAATTGTGCTCCAGAGGAATCTATACATGGATCAAGAGGCGGTTGTGGGGACAGAACGAAGGGATACTCCATGGTTTAAAGTCAGGACAGGTGTGTGTCCAGGGTTGCATCCTTTCACCATACCTATTCAATCTATATGCTGAGCAAGTAATCCAAGAACCTGGACTACATGAAGAATGAGGCATCAGGATTGGAGGAAGACTCAGTAATAGTCTGTGTTATACAGATGACACAACCTTACTTGCTAAAAGTGAAGAGTATCAAAGACCACAGCCTGCAGTATGGATTGTGCCTCAACATCAAGAAAACAGAAATCCTCACAACTGGACCAGTACGCAACATCATGATAAATGGAGAAAAGACTGAGATTGTCAAGGATTTCATTTTACTTGGTTTCACAATCAACGCCCGTGGAGGCAGTAGTCAAGAAATCAAAAGATGTGTTGCATTGGGAAAATCTGCTGCAAAAGGCCTCTTTAAGTTGTTGAAAAGTTAAGATGTCACCATGAAGACTAAGGTGCATCTGACCCAAGCCATGGTATTTTTGATTGCGTCATGGGCTTTAGTTTTGGCAGAGGGGCTTGTCCTTGTTCTGAGACTCTGACTATAAATGGATCATTTTATTTCCTGTCCCTAGATGAACTGAGGGCTGGGGTGGGGGTTTGACTGAAAAAGGAAGCATGAAGTTACTGCTTTGTCTGCTGGAACCGCCCCAACTCGAGCCAGAGATGATTGTCGTCTAGGTCAGCCAACCAGGAAATTCCAGGCCCTTTTCCTGAAGCTCCAAGTAGCTTGAGAAGTCTCTCCAGCTGGCGCTGGAAAAGCTCCCAGTAAGTAGGGCTGAGTCTTATGTAACTTTCTAGACTGCCCTTTTTAGGGAAAAGCAAACTGCTCCTCAGCTAGTGCTGAACTTTTTGAGACATATCCTGCATTCTTTCCTAGTTCCTCAGCAGGCCCACTGGAAACAGCTAATGAGACAGAGTTGAAGACTGACGAGGATAAGGGCAGAGAGTAGGGAATATGAAGAAAGAGGTGGAAAGGGGACACCATTCTGCCTGGAAAAGACTGTCCTGCTTCTCATGCTGCAGCTCCCACTTGAGCTCCAGCAATAATGGGAGTGCAGTGCGGGATGTGGTGAGAACTCCAGGGAAAGAGTTATAGCTAGTCATATTCCTCTTGTATGTTGCAGAAGCCAACCACCTGACTCCCTTTAACCTATTGAGCTCTCAGTGCCACAAGGAGGACAAGCGCTGAGTGAGTGAGCATAAATACGTCCACAGATACAAAGAACCAAATTCTGCTCTGGAAAAAGAAATTTTTCCAGTTTAGTGAGGATTGTTACCATGAGTTGGAGTTAACTCGTTTTTTAAGTTCAGTAAACGTTTTAAGCATCCACGTACCGGGTTGTGGGTTAGGTTAAGCAATGACAAAGATGAACAAGACATAGTCTCTGTCCTTAGCATGCAACCAAGAAGAAAAGAGAAAATGCATACAAGGAGTTATGATACACTTCCTTGCTTTATAGTCATATACGCTTCATATAATTGATGTATTCTTAACTCATGTATAAAGATAACCATCGGGCTTAGATCTACCTATGAACTTAAAGAAAAAAAGAAACCACTGTTGTTGTGTCGATTCCAACTCATAGCAACCCTATAGGACAGAGTAGAACTGCCCCATAGATTTCCAAGAAGCACCTGGGAGATTTGAACTGCCAACCTTTTGGTTAATGCCTAGAGTACTTAACCAGTACTCCACTGGAGTTTGCACTTAAGAACCAAAGTGCTGGCTAATTCAAGATGAACAAAAATGAACAAAAAAACTCCCTTATTCATGTGTGGCCTATTATTTTGCTGAATTATTCTTGAAAGGACAAACACAAGAGTCAAGAATGTTCTCATCTTACTTAAATGTTTTTATTTCCATAGTTTTCTCAAGCTAATAGAAGGCTTTTTTAGAACTTTGAATATAATTTGAATCTTTAAAGATAGCATTTAGCACCAATGACTGCCCTGACAGGGACAACAAATAAAGAGTCCCTGATGTAGAGGGAGAAAAGCAGGGTAGAGAACTTGAACTCTAGTAAAAAGACCAGACTTGACACTCTGATAGACTGGAGGCTGCATGGAAGACATAACCCCTGATTCTCTGTTAGCCAGAACTGAAACCGTTCCCAAAGCAACCACTTTAGACAAAGGTTGGGTTGCACAGTAGTTAAATGCTATGGCTATGAACGAAAAAGTCAGCCGTTTGAATCCACCAGTTGCTCTTGGAAACTCTATGGGGCAGTTCTGCTGTGTCCTATAGGGTTACTGTGAGTCAGAAATCAACTTGACCACAGTGGGTTTTATGGGTATAAGACATAAAATGATACTGGCCTGGAGAATATGCTTCCTTGCTTAAGTAGATACATGAGACTTACTGGGCAGCTCCTGTCCAGAGGCCAGATGAGAAGGCAGAGAGGGGCAGGAGCTGACTGAATAGACATAAGAAATACAGGGTGGAGAGGGGGAGTATGCTTTATGCTGTCACAGTGCGGGGGGATCAGCTAGAGTTACATAGCAATGTGCATATAAGTTTTTGTGTGACTGATTTGAATTGTAAACTTCCACTTAAAGCACAATAAAATACAAATAACTTTTTTTTAAAAAGACGGAAAAAATAAAATAACATTTAGCTTTTTTGGTTAATTATAATCTCCCCGAGGTCATGTCTGTAGCTTTTGCTTCTTCCCTGAAAAATGTGTCAGGTACTCCAAACCAAACCAAGTTGCCGTCAAGTTGATTCTGACTCATAGCAACCCTATAGAATGGAGTAGAACTTCCCATGGGCTCTCTAAAACTGTAATCTTTAGGAGACCAAACTGTCACATCTTTGCCTGTGCCACGCATGGCTTGTGGATTAGAATAGCTGAACTTTCAGTTAGCAGCTGAGCACTTAACCACTGTACCACTGGGTCTGCTTGTCAGGCACTTAGTAGTCATTTAGTAAATACTTGTTGCCCCAGTAAAAGCAGCCATCTTTGGGGCTGTAAATAGGTAGTTTTCCTCTTGCCACCTGTGATGGTGTGGTCTATGGGGCTTAGGAGGCTTTCAGGCCCGAAAGATTCCTTCAGCCCACTTACTGCCAGAAAACTTAAAATATAAACAAACAAAAACACCCAGAAAAAAAATTTGTGTCTACGATTTTTTTTTTTAATAAAACTAGGATCACACTATGAACTATACTTTGCAAATTGCTCTGTTTAAAAACAAAAAAATCTGTCAACATTTCTGGAAACCTTGGTGGTATAGTGGTGAAATGCCATGGCTGCTAACCAAAAGGTCAGCTGTTCTAATCTACCAGGCACTCCCTGGAAACTCTATGGGGCAGTTCTACTCTGTCCTTGCTAGGAGTCAGAATCAACTCAACAGCACTCAGTTTGGTTTTTTTGGTGGGAACTTGTAGAATGTCAGTCTTCTTTAAGTGGTCACAATGGTCAGGTCTCAGATGTGTTGATATCTTAATTGGTGTTTTGGACCCAGAGGTGGTCTATTGTATAATCTCCCAGCAGATTCCTTTGTTTTTCTTTTATTATCTTTAGATTGTTATCACCTGTTTTTCCATAATCCTAGAGAGATTAGTCCTTATCCTTCAGCGAAACTAAGGAAACAATAGACCTACGCTTGCAGACAGAATTAAAAACAAAATGGTGCAGGTTGTGTTCGAGATGCAGCCACTCCATTTACTCCACCTGTCCAAGCAGTCAACTAAGGAGCATGCATATTTCACATGTTGGTACACATTGCTTGGCTATCATTTTGAAAATTTCATTCACTCATTCACTCATTCATTCATTTAAAACCATTAAACATCTAGTATGTATGTGTGGTGACCTCGTAGCACAGTGGTTAAGAACTCTCCTACCAAAAGGTCAGCAGTTCAAATCCACCAGCTGCTTCTTGGAGATTCTGTGGAGCAATTCTACTTTGTCACATAAGGTGACCATAAGTCTTTTTCTTGATGGCAACAAATTTGTTTGTTTTATGTATGTATGTCAGATACTGCCCTAGGTCTTGGGGATATAATAGTAAATGTGATGGAGTTTCTATCTCATTAATCTTGTTATGGAAACCCCGGTGGTATAGTGTAGTGGTTAAACTGCTAACCAAAAGGTCGCAGTTTGAATCTACCAGTCGCTCCTTGGAAACTCAATGGAGCAGTTCTACTCTGTCCTGTCAAGTCACTATGAGTCATAATTGACTCAATAGCAATGGGTTTGGTTTTTGAAATCTTGCTATCAATTGAGGAATGTGCTATATGCCTCAGGAACATATAACCTGGCAACATATTCTTGGAAGAGCCATTGAACTGTAATGTTTTAGCTGAAAACCTGGAAGATGTGTAGGAGTTAGCCAGATAAATGGAGGGGTGGTGTTCCAGTCACTACAGAAGTGATGGCATAACTACGGGGCAAGGAGGGAGCAGCAAGTGGTAAGGCTAGAGAGAGAAATCAGAAGGTCATCCGTAAGGAATTTGGATTTTATAGAAAGCCTTTGAAGGGTGTTTAAGCAAAAGGATAATATGATTGGAGATGCATTTCCAAAGGATGACTCTAGGAAGAGAGACCAGATTAGAAGATGATATAGGAATTCAACAAATGATTGTATAGCAATAAGGGTGGAGAAGAATAAGACTTGGTGGTTATTTCGATTTGGTGAGATGTATAAAGTTGAAATAGATATGAATAATATAAATCCCAAAATAATGACTTAAATGAAAGTTTATTTCTCAACAATAACAAAAAATCTGGAGGTAAACAGTCTCAGGCTGATGCGACAGGTCCACAGTCATTAGGGACTCGGGCCCCTTCCTGAGTCCCCAATGAGTTTTTTGCTCTGCTGTCCCTAGACCATCTTTAGATAGTCCAAGACAGCTGCTTGAGCTTTAGCCATTGGATCTACTTTCCTAGCAGCTGGATGAAGGAAGAAGAATGTTCATTATAAGGAGACTTTCCAGAAGTTCTATGTAACACCTCTACCGTAACTTAGTTCAGTGATCACCTACAGCTAAAAGGAAGGTGAAATGTTGAGTTTTAGTTGGGTAGCATTGTGCACAGCTGACTATTATGGTTTTGTTCATTTGAAATAGAGAGAAAATGAACGTTTGATTGGCAGCTAACATTCTAGGGCCTAGGAAATTGAGGAACTGGCTGGCTCAAAGCCAAATTATTTTCAAAATAGCACAAGTTACAAAAAGATATACATATACCACTGTTGAAAAGAGACTTATTTAAATAATCATAATAAATATGTTAAAGATTTAACATATGAAGATCCTGTCTTATTCTTGTTGTGATGAATAAACAGGTGTTAGCTTAAATAAGACCCTAGCTTTAGGGTGAACATAGCTGTAATTGTCTGACCTGAATATCTACCGCATGAAATTGCTGTGCTTGTGACTTTAGGTACACACTCATTCATTAACATTCAGGCTACACAAAAGAGCAGGCCAATAGCTTGCTGACATTCAGAACAACGTCTTAACAGAATCTAAATTAAGGTTTTTGTTTACTGTTCTCTACCAAGGATATTAGCAGTGTATTACAATAGACGGAGGCCAACAGGAGTTGCAAGCCCAGCTCCCGTATTGTCAACTGTCCCATAGTGTTGTTCTAGTCTGCAGTCTTTATAGGGAAACTATGGTGCCTTCGTGGTTAAGTGCTACCACTGCTAACCAAAAGGTTGTCAGTTTGAATCCACTAGGTGCTCCTTGGGACTCTATGGAGCAGTTCTACTCTGTCTATAGGGTTGCTGTGAGTCAGGATCAACTTGACGGCAGTGGGTTTCGTTTGGGTTCATAATCTTTATAAATAAGTAGGTTGCCTAAAACGATAAAGCTCATCCAAGAAAAGGTAGGAACAACGATGGAAGTTTTAATACACAACGAGGACAGACTCCAAAATCTGTCAAAGAAACCTCAATCAACAGAAGAGAAAATAGATAAATGGGAACTATTAAGAATCAAACACTTTTGCTCATCCAAAGACTTTATTAATAGAATTAAAAGAACACCCACAGAATGGGAAAAAATATTTGGCAACTCTATGTCAGACCGACGCCTGATCTCCATAATCTATAAGATACTAGAAAATATCAAGAAGAAGAAGATAAACCATCCAATTAAGCGATGGGCAAAGGAGATGGACAGACACTTCACTAAAGAGGAGATCCAGGCAGCCAAAAAACACATGCGGACATGTTCACGATCTTTAGTTATTAAAGAAATTCAAATCAAGACAACAATGAGATACCATCTCACCCCAACAAGATTGGCCATGATCCAGAAAACACAAAACAACAAGTGCTGGAGAGGCTGTGGAGAAAGTGGAACCCTCCTACACTGTTGGTGGGGCTGCAAAGTGGTCCAGCCTCTTTGGAAGGCAATCTGGCGCTTCCTTAAAAAAATGGATATAGATATACCATTTGACCCAGTAATTCCACTACTTGGAATATATCCTACAGATTCAAGGCCTTTCACACCAACGGACACATGCACCAGAATGTTTATCGCAGCACAGTCCACGATAGCAAAAAGGTGGAATCAACCTAGATGCCCAACAATAGAAGAATGGATAGGTAAACTGTGGTACATATACTCAATGGAGCACTACGCAATGATAAAGAATAACGATGATTCCAGGAAACATCTCCTAACCTGGTTTCAACTGGAAGACATTATGTTGAGTGAAAGTAGTCAGCGACAAAAGGACAAATACTGTATGAGACCTCTATGATAAGATCTCAAAAACAGACTTGTGTATAGAAGAAAAGACTCTTTGACAGCTGCAAGAGAGGGGTGGGAGGGAGGGCGAGGGGGGGAGGGTTTAGTTTAAATAGTTACTAGAAATCTAGTTGGGAGAAAGCGGTGACAGCACACATTAGGAACAAGAACAACGTTAAGTGGACTTCAGCATAACTTGAGTACTCCTTCCATCTTAACTCAATACTGCAAGGATAGAGTAGCTGGGGCGGGGGGCGGGGGACCATGCTCTTAGGCGAATTCCAGGCCAATTGGCACAACTAGCGTTTTGCTAAGAGAGCTCTGTGCATCCCACGTTGGTGAGTGGCGTCTGGGGTCTTAAAAGCTGCCAAGCTGCCATCCGAGGACACAGCAAATGGTCCCAACTCAGCAGGAATGGATGCTCACCGAGGGCCAAAATGGCATGCGGTAAAGACAACCGAGAAGACAGAGAGACCCACAGGAATGGGTGCCTACATCGACTTGGGACCGGAAGAACCAGATGGTGCCCGGCCACCACCAGTGATAGCCACGATGGAGCTCACAGAGAGGAGCCTCACTGGCAACATAAGAATAAAAAGAGGTGCATCATGAGATCTCCACTAAAAGACCTCAATTGATGGTCCAGCAGTTTTGGGGTTCCTCTGAGAGCATGGCCCCCGGCCCTGATGCTGCCCTTTCCCATAAATTATAACAAAGGTCCACTCTTTGGACAGGAATGGATTGGACTTGGCAATGCAGAGTAACCATATATTGGAAGCACTTTATGGTTCTATACATCTGTAGGATATCATCTTGCTGACCTCTGGCTGGAGGAAGGGGAGTGGACGGAGAGGAGGGGAAAGGAGACTGTTGGGAGGATGAGACATGTATGGAGCAGAGAGGAATAGTGTGCAGTCACCGGACAGGGAGAGGAGTGGAAGCTGCACATAGGGGGGCATGTAAATTTATATGTGAATGTACATTTTCACTCAGTTATGTTAAATAAAATTAAAAAAAAATAAATAGGTTGCCACATCTTTCTCTCATGGAGTCACTACTGGTTTCAAATCATCCATCTTTCGGTAAACAGCCAAGTGTTTAACCATAGTCCAAACAAAACCACTGCCATCAAGTCAATTCCAATTCATAGCAACCTTGTAGGACAAAAGCCAAAAAAAAAAACCTACAAGTTGATTCCGACTCATAGTGATCCCATGGACCGAGTAGAACTGCCCCATAGAGTTTCCAAGGAGTGACTGGTGGATTTGAACTGCTGACATTTTGGTTAGCAGCTGTAGCACTCAACCACTGTACTACCAGGGTTTCCCTATAGGACAGAGTAGATAGTAAATAATAGCTATTATTATAAATATTAACCTTTAGCTATGGCTGGTAGAGGGTCAGTGAAAACAAGGGAAAATGACCAAAGCGGTGGACTCAAACATAGCAAAGTTGTGAAGATGACACAGGACTAGCACATAAAATAAAAATATATTACCTGTGAGTATGGTACCCCATTAAGAAAACATCTATATGAGACACAAATGCTGAGAATTACCCTAAAGCAAAGATGAAAAGATAAGGAGGCATGGGAACTAGAATACTAGAAATGGAACAGACAGAAAGGAATTAAAGAGAATGTTGACACAAAGTGAAAGATGTAACTAATGTCACTGAACTATTAGTACAGAAATTGTCAAGTGGGAACCTAGTTTTCTGTATAACTTTTCACTGAAACTATAATGTATTATTTAAAAAGAAAAAAACAAAGGTGGTGCAGGAGTGGCCAGCATTTCATTCTGTCATCCACAACATCACTGTGAGTCAGAGGCAACTCAACAGAACCTAGAAACAACAATAGGTTATTAGTTTCCTTCTCATTGGTGGTGTATGGAGAGGTCTGATGCCAAAGGTTCCTAACCCTTGGCACATTGTTCTCATGTGATTTCTCTAGCAGTTTGACCCTCATTTATAAAGCCTGTAACTATTTGTGATGATGCCTAGACTCACAGTCAGTCCTAAATCTTTGCTCAGTGAGCTCACCCCAGTCCTCACACCTTTCCATCCGCAGTTACAGACCCCATATGTTGATACTATTTTCTTGCTGTCTACAACCATACCACATATAGAAGTGGTAGGGCAAAGAGAGGGATTGGGCCTAAGCCAATTCAAGTGTGAGTTTGGAACCTGAGACCAGGGGAAAATGGCCTTGTAGAGGCATGGGGTAGTATTATTAAGGCAGATGGTCTATGGCTCAGTCTGCAGTCCAGAATGATAATGCAATAACCTACATTCCACAGATGCCTTTTGAAGCACTTTCTATGAGGCAAATTAGCCAGTCAACCCAAATACAAATAACCTCAGGATTCTTCCTTCACATTCCTCTGTGGCTGCTTACAGGGGAGCTACCTCTGAAATGTTAGGCAAGCCCAACAGAGTCAGGATTTTGGGGTCTAGATCATGAATAGAGTCCTTAAGGTCCAGAGTAAGGGTCAGCAAACTATGGCCCATGCTGAAGTTTTCATACAGCCCACAAACGAAGAATGGTTTTTACATTTCTAAAGGTTGCTAAAAATAATAATAGTAAAGAACATGTAACAGACCTATGTGGCCTACAAAGCCTAAATAAATATTTCCTCTTTCCCTTTCTCTGAAAAGGGGCTACAGGAGATAAGAACATCTGTTCTGAATCCTGTGGTAGACACTTGCAGAAAAAGAAGTATCAGATCAATGAAGAATAGATTTCTATTTCTCCTCTCCAAGAGTTGTGGAGACTTGGCAAACTAGCCCCATACTGAGGGATTGCTGGCTGGAAAGAGGAGAGGCTTGTGTTGGGTTTAGGATACAGTATTGCCTTTGTTCTAACGGGGCAGTGGAATACATCCCTTCATTAACTTTGCTTTCTTAGACCTTTAGACTGGGTCCAGTTTGTAAGTCCTGCTGCTGAATGCTGTTTTAGTGGGATGCAAGCCTCAGATCAGTGTCCTGGACCCAGGCCTAGGGAAGAATTAGGTTTGCGGCTCCTAGATAGAGTAAGCAGGTAAGTGGATGTGTTTCTTTTTGCTTGCATGTTCCTACCTTGCCTGTTACACATTAGTGGAAATTAATACCTTATGTCTAGGTAAGCAGATTCTGAACTGTTTTGTCTGTCCCTCAAACCAGAGGTAAGGATTATAGGCCTGAAACAAGGGCACTGTACCTCTAGACACAGACCTGACCCACTTCCCGGTGTGGCCTCTGTGACCTACAAGGCAGAAAACCCAGAAGGCGGCCAAGGCTCTCTACCTGTATGTATGGGTGACAATTGTATTTTTTGAATACTTGGCCTACAGAGTTTATAGCATTTACATTTTCTGCTACTTATTATCTTTCTTGTTCCAATATTTTTCCTTGCCACAACTCCAGAATATGGATGTAATTAGCCCCTTTTCCCAATGGTAAACCTAGAGCTATGAGAAGATGGATACCTTGCCCCAGATGACCCAGCAAGTCTGACGAAAAGCCAATAATGGAAGCAGTGTTCCCGTCCTTGGGCACCCTGCCACTATCCTGGGCATGGGTGGCTTCCAGATGGAGCTGAGGTCAAATCCCGTATCTCCAGTGATCAAATCTGGTTGTTTCTGAGGCTACATTGTTGCTCTGATGACCAGGTGGATAAGCCTGGAATGACAAGGAAAATAAAAATGTGTTGAATGAGTGATCTGCTGACCTGCCTTCCTGCCAGCACCTCGGCTCAAGATATTCTTCTGTTGTGTTACTGAAGGCGGTTATGAGTCAGCCACGGCAGGAAGGTGATGGAGTCACTGTTAACCTGCACATGGCTGCTTGCTTTGCATGTCAACATTCCTACCTGGTGAGTGGTACATTTTTGTCATGCCACAGCAGTCTGCTTCGCACGTTGCCCCTCAGTCAGTCGACATCTGTACACATCAGCTGTCCAGCCGTCAGTCTCCTCCCTCTGCTCTCTGCCTGATGGGGAGGAAGAAATCTGTGTGAAGAGCTGCCTTCCAGGAGCATGTGTGAGATATCCAAAGGGTTCCAGAGACTGTGATCAAACTGTAAGGCCCTTGGACCCCAGTCTCTAGGCCTCGAGGGGATAAGGAGGCTTTCTGGGAAGATTATCTGGGCACTGGCTCCTGACCAGATGAGGGTAGGTTTCCTGATAGTCCTAGTTCCTATCCTGTTGTTCAATATCCAGGAAAGAAACTCTGGCCAAAGAAGTTTGATGTACCTGTTAAACATTATGCAAGTCAACTGGGGACCAGCCTAACCCATCCGATCTCATATATAAAATGCTCTAGGCAAGCTTTTGCTTTTGCTCTATATCAACACTCACTGCAATAATCTGGGACCTGTGACTGACAAGGCTGAGTTTTCTTCATTTGTTCCAATCGTTTCGATGCAGCCAGTTTTTGCGTATGTGTGCCCCATCCAAAACAGCCTGTTGGGTCTTTTGTCCTTGATCTGCCTAACTCATGAGAATCTTATGAACAACAGCTCTCAGTTTGAGATTCACCAAGTCTCACAGATTTGGGACTTCATGCTAGGCCTTTATCTTGCTTCAGACAACTGGACAGATGAAAGCTCAATTTGTATCCCTTCCTCCTCTCTGTCCGGGTTAATGCCAAACTGTTTTCAGGAGAGCTTGCTTCCTCCAGAATCCAACTTAGCAAGCTGACGAAGCCCAGGGCCACTCCTGTAGCAGGAAACTGCCCTAGATTTGGGCAGTAACTAATAGAACTTGATACTGACGCCAGAGTGTAAAAATAAACACCTCCTACAGTGCTGTCTTAATCCATAGGCATCAGGGTTGCTATTATTAACGCATAGGCCTCATAGGCAGCTGTGATGGGCAGACAACAGACTGGACAGACCTGGGATCAGACTGCTTCTTCCCTACATTTACTGGGATCTGATCTGGGGCCCAGGAGAAGCACCAGCAATCTGGGAATATGCCCCACAATAGGTATTACTAGAGGTGAATTAGTATTTTGGTTTGGGAGAGCCATGATCTGCCGGTACAGAGTATGATGGGCACCGAAGGACAGGTTCAATTGTAGTACATGAGAGGAAAAGGAAGGAACATAACATGACTCTTCCCATTTCCTTTGGCACTTGTAAAAGTTTTTGCCTGTCGTTTCCGTGGACCTAGAGCCTTTAGGTTTTCTGGGAAAGAAGAAAGGAAAGAACACCATTGTTCATGTGCCAAACATAATAATAACAGTGACCACAATTGAACACTTACCATGTATCGGGTACTTCATGTACAAAATCCTACTTAATTCTAGTCCTAGCACTGAGGGAAAATGTTATCGTTACAGTTTTACAAATAAGGAAACTAAGGTTTGGTGAAGCTGAATAGCTTTGCAAAGTTCTATAGCTGACAAGTAGGGTATCATATTTGAACCCTGACCTGTTATAACACTGAAATCCATGCTTCAAATCACCACAAAACCAAGGCTTCTGAATGCCCAGGTCATAGGCCAGACTCTAGCCAACTGCTTTTTAAATTTTTTATTTGTATAAACATCAATTTACTCCCACTGTAATCTTATAACTCAAGTAAATACAATTATTGGTATACAGAAATGGTCTTTGCTGCCACCTGTTACAAAGACAGTCCCCGTGCTCTTGCCAAGCATAGTTTGTTGGGCTCAGGAGAGAGTCCTCTAACTGAGGAGTCTTGGGAACCATGACTCTCTTATGATGAGAACATGACCAGATTGGAACCCATGTCCCTAGGGTAACAAGGCTTTGATAGGGTTCTGAGAGAGGGGTGGACGTGAATGAAAATATTTCCTTGAAGAGCAGCTAGCTTCTCTCCTCTCTTTCTCCCAGCTCCCCTACCCTAGCCCCATAACTGGCTTATGTACGTCAATCTAGATTCTTCTCATAGCCTACTTGACTATACACATGTAGCCTCTTATTTACAGCTTTTGACAAACTGATTGATAGCAGCCTGTCTACCTGCACTCCTTCCTCGGTCCATTGCCTGGTGGGGTAGGGGACATAGAACACTTCAGCCTTGCTTCCTGGGGCTTAGAAGCCAAAAGAAGCAAACAAAGGGAAAGCAAGTGTTGACCACACTGAACATGCAAGGAGAAGCACTGGGGCTTTTTTTGTTCCAATGACTTGCTCTAAGGACAAGCTTGAGAGCTGGCCTCCAAGCAGAGCCATGCTGGGGCTTTGAGCATCTGTACTGTGCCTCGTCTTGACGGTTCCCTGCTGCCTTGCCGCTCATGTTCACCCAGCACTGGGAGGCTCTGTCCCTCCATCTGTTTATCCCATGGGCCTCGCTCACTGCTGCATTCTCCATCCCTTCATCTGAAGAATTCAGTTTGTCAAGGTCAGAAGTAAGTTTTCCCTAATTCCCTATAGTCTTCCTCTCTCCCTGTACCATACCTTCTGAAAAAACATAGGGTTTACAGCATAGTCTCAATCTCTAGAGACTTATAACTGTAGTTAGAAGCCAGGCACATGGGAGTATAGATGTGTGTGGGTACTTATGCTGACAGTCAGGAGGGTGAGAAGGAGGGCATTTATTAGCACGCTGAATGGGAACCTTCCTTTGGGCCCCAAGTTTTAATTTGGCTTGGTTTGTAATTAGATCTGAAAGGGACCTTAAGATGTCATCTGATTCAGGCCTCAGCCTCCAGACAGGTACTTTGAGTTGAGCTAAGGAAGGAATCCGATGGTTGGCCTAGTGGAGAAAGGCATAAACTGCTGACTGGCTGAGCAGAAGAAAAGAATTTTTCTCTAGATGTAATCCCTCCTGGGCCAAGGCTGGATTTATTATTATCAGACTTTTATGGAATAAAAGAAAGCAACCCTTTATAGTTCTTTGAGAGTCCGTGGCTTCTAGCTTATTCTTTTCCTGGGTATAATTCCCAGTGCTGCAGCCTCTGTCCATTGATTTGAGGCCTTGGGCACTTGAAGCACAGTTGAGCCCAAGAGGTAGAAGATTTTGAACCTATGGAAGATTCAACTGGGTATTTTCTGTCGATGATTTGATTACATTGAAGTGCCCGTACGTTTCCGGCTTATAAGGGAACGCGTATGAGGTCTGACAATTAAGTTCACGGACTCACCCTAGAAAAAGTACGACCTCATTGCTGAACATCACTCTGGTCATCTTCAAAGTACTCCCCTTGGGAAGCTGTGCACAGACACCAGTGCCTAGTCTACCCTTCAAAGCAATTTTGGAACTCTTTTTCTGAAATGGCCATTGGAGCTATTGTCGTATTACCCTTGATGTCCTGAAAGTCATCCAGATGTCTTCATTTCAATATTTCCTTTATCTTCGGATAAAGAAAAAAGTCATTGGGGGCCAGATCAGGTGAGTAGAGAGGGTGTTCCAAGACATTTATTTACTGGCTAAAAACTCCCTCACAATGGCCACTCCAGGAAGCATTCCAAAATTGCGTTGAAGGGTGGACTAGATGCTCACGCCAGTGCATAGCTTCCCAAGGGGAGTACTTCAGAGGTGACTGTAGTAATATTCAGCAATAAGGTATGTAGCACTTAGAACAATTAAGTTCAGGAGCTTAATTGTCAGACTTCATAGACTTGGGAAAAAGAAAGTGTGCCCACACCAGGTAGTCTCAGGAAAGGGCCTGTTGTGCTTCAGAATGAGGCCAATTCTAGAGTGTTTGGATTTGACTTTTGAGAGTAGACTTTCAGCTGAGCTTCTCTGCAATGATTTGGAAGGCCAAAAGCAAAGCAAGTTCTGTGCTTTGCAAGAGGACTCTTATTTAGGAGGTCTAATTAAGGAAGCAGCTGGGTGTGTCTGGGACAGTCTTTGAGGCTAAGCCTCTTCCAGCACACTCCCAGAATACTAGCTGTTCTCATTTGGAGTCCAAATAACATACCAGTTAGGAGCAGTGGCCTCCACAGCAAGGAGCAGCTAACTCTACCCAGAGGGAAAGACAGATGACCTCCTGGGTGTTGGCTGCAATTCTGTTTATGGAATCAGACTCCTGATGCCATAGCCAGGTGCTCTTGGCATCAAAGAGCCTGTTTATTCTCTCCTTACAACTCAACTCCAGATACCCAAGGAATCGTTATTACCACCAGTTAATTCTCAAATCTACAGATTCTTTCAGCGTCACTCACACATTTCTGGAAGAAGCGTCTGCCTTTTAGGAAACTCAGAGTTTCTGTCTAATCCCATGGCCTGTAAAAACATAGAGCCTTGGGAGGAGATGGAAGGTAGTTATGCAAAACTAGTCGTTGACTTTCCTGAATTCATGTGGAAAGTTCATTTCTAAACTGGAAGTAAATCTGATGTTAACTACGGTTAATATCACTTTCCAAACGTATTGGATCTTGGAATCAAGAGAGATGATTTCTGTCACATAATCATTTGTTTCACTTCCTGCTCTCCTTTCCACCCTGCAACCCATGCTCTGTCCTGCCTTTATCTTTCCCCGTAGGTTTTCAGAATTTCTCCCACAGTGGAGCAAGGGGTTGGAGTGGACAGAGCTGTAGGCCTTCCTGCTTCAACCAGAGCAGCACCACTGGACTGGAAGAAAAAAGTTTAAAGCCATTGTTCTAACCCTTATCTCACATCCTGAAACATCTTGCTTGCTGCCTTGGTCCTCTCTGGGAGCATACTGGCAATGATTTTAACACATATGAGCTCTTCAGGTTGGCCTGTTACCCCTTGAATAGGCAGCCCAGTGCCTTCCACACTGTGGAGTGTAGGAGTGCAGTAGGTGCTTGGGGATTGTTTGCCTGCAGACTTACTTTGCTTAATGGACTCATGAGATGATACTAATTAATAGCCTCATGATGCTTCTAGGTCCAAGAAGAGAGTACAATATATCACAGTTTATTTTGATTTCTTATGATTTGAGCATTTCTGCCCTTTGCTTGCTGGATGAAACCATGGCCAAAGGAGTTACCTAACACAGGTTGTTGCTGACCTAGAGGATACCTAGCTAGATCAGTGAAAATTGCTTTCTGTTGATTTCCAAAGAGGAGTGTCCTGAGGTGAAAGTTAGCCAGAGTGATTGTTAGATAAGCTCACAAGCAGAGGTATACTATATTCACATAGTTTTAATCTATCTTTTGCTAAAAATTACCTGACTGGATAGCTTCCAAAACAAATCAGCATCTTGGCTGCAGTGCATATGATCTTTTTCTCTGCTAAGCTTTGCTTATAGCGCTGTCTGAGCTGTTTATCTGCAGCCTTCAGTACTACACATCTTCATGTCTTTTTTGTTGTTTGTTTTTATTTTATTTTTAATCAACTAACATTGTATTGGAGACCCTGGTGGTGTACTGGTTAAATGCTACTGTTGCTAACCAAAAGATTGGCAATTCAAATCCAGCAGGTGCTCCTCAGAAACTCTGTGGCCCAGTTCTGTTGTTTTATATAGTTGATATGAGTCAGAATTGACTTGACAGCAATGGTTTGTTCTTCTGTTTTGTTTTGTTTGTTTGATTTTTATGTTTTGTAAGAATCATAGAGTGAAACCTGTGAAAGCTGTAACTTGACAGGGCTATCTTATTTTTCTGGGGCTTGCAAGTTTTCGACCTTTAACACAATGCAGCCTTACCACTTTCTGTAATTCTTTGTAGTGGAAAATAGTTGAATTTTCTTTCTGTGATAGGTTTCTACCTTACACAGTTTCCAGCTTTTACTGTGTGAGCTTTTGTTGTTGTTAGCCTCCATGGAGCTGGCTCTGACTCATGGCAACCACATGTCTGCAGTGTGGCCTAGTCTGTGATGTCCTCACACTCTCTTGCGTGCTTAAGTTCATTAGTGTGACTATTTGTCAGTCCATCTCATTTTCTTGTAGGTCCTCTACTTCACTAAACGTGGTGCTCTCTTCTAACAGTTGGTCCTTCCCAAAAACATCTCCAAATCAAGCACGTTGAACAGTATTCTCTTGTGATCCATAAAATTTTCACTGGTTAACTTTCAAAAGTACATTGTCAGGCCTCTCTTCCTAGTCTGTCTTAGTCTGGAAGCTCCACCCACACATATCCACCATGGGAGAATCTGCTGGTATGTAAAATACTGGTAGCGTCACTTTCGGCATCATAGCAAGATGCAAGTCATCATAATATGGGAAACTAACGGGTAGTAGATACATGCATTTAGTTTTCTTTAACCAAATAACAGAAAAAAAAAGGTATTAGTGGAAAACTGGTAAAATCTAAATATATAATTTTATACTACTGTTAATTTCTTTGTTTTGACAAATGTACCATGGATATGTGTCATAGATTAAATATCTATCAATTTAGCTAAGCCGTGATTCCCAGTACTGTGTGATTATCCACTGTTTTGTCATCTGATGTGATTTTTATGTGTTATAAATCCTATCACTATGATGTTAATGATACGGATTATCAGCAGTTACGCTGATGAGATCTTCAAGATTAGATTGGGTCTTAAGCCAATCTCTTTTGAGATATAAAAGAGAAAAAGAGGGGACCTTATGCCACCAGGAGGGCAACACTCGGAGCAGAGCATGTCCCTTGGACCCAAAGTTCCTATACAGGGAAGCTCCTAGGCTGGGAAAGATTGATGACAAGGACCTTCTTCCGGAACTGAGAAAGAGAGCCTTACCTTAGAGCTGGCTATCTAATTTAGACTCCCATCCTCCCAGACTGTGAGAGAATAAATTTCTCTTTGTTAAAACCATCCACTTGGGGTATTGCTGTTATAACAGCACTAGATGACTCAGGCAGTATAAATTTATAAAATGTTAGGGGAGCTGGTTGAAGGATATAAGGTAACTCTCTGAACTATCTTTGCAACTTTTCCATAAATCTAAGAAAAAGTTAATTTTAAAAATCTATATACAATAATGAAGGTCTTTACAATAAAAAGAAAAAAGAAAAAAAAAGCTAAGGCTGGACGATCCAAGCATCAAAACCAATAATAACAAAAATAGTCCCTTAGGAACATGGCCATTAGACTTGCTGTTGCCCCAGATCTGAAACTAGTCAGAAGTTCAGATTAAAAATGAACTGGACTCAGGGAGATAGAGTAAGCATGTGGGGTGTGTACTTTATGGTTTTACACATTTATAGAAGGCTGTCTATCCTGCGGGTTTCTTTCTAGAGGGGAGAGGAAAGGGTAGAGAGGAGGGGGCAGGGGGACAGGAGAAAAGGAGGAGTGTGCTGCCACAGGGTAGGAAGAGCAGATAGAGTTTCAGAGAGGCAGATATGCAAAATTGACTTCGATTGTATACTTTAACTTAATCATAGCAAAAAGAAATCAATAATAACAAAAAGGGTTATGACCCCTTGAAATTAAAAAAAAAAAGTGAATCCACAAGTCTGTGCTGGAACCAAATAAATAAATAAATGAAGAAAGGAAGGAAAGGGGAAAGCTTTTCCTTACATTAGAATGCCATCTAGTAAATGTAGAAGGAATAATAGAGAAAAACATCACCATTTTGCAACTATGGTAGTAAACGACTGATTGAGACAAAAGTCTTCAAAGGATGCTAAAAAGATTGAATGAAGGTTTGATAGGGAGTGGTATATTTACACAGTCTAAAAGTGTCTCTCCATAGATTTACTTTTAAAACCCACTGCTGTCGAATCAATTCTGACTCACAGTGACCACAAAAGATAGAGTAGAACCGCCCCACGGAGTTTCCAAGGAGCACCCAGTGGTATCAATCTGCCGACCTTTCGATTGGCAGCCATAGCTGTTAACCACTCTGCCACCAGGATCTCCAGATTACTTATAGATTACTACTTGCAAAGGATAGAATGGTAACTTTAAAGCTGAGAAAACTAACAAATGCCATCTGAACCAAGAGTTCAAAGTTAACACCATCAATAAAGCAACAAAAGGCCTCATAGGTTAAGTGTTTAGTTGTTGTTGTTTGTTCTGTTTTTCTCCTCTGCATTTTGTTCCCCCCAGACTCCTTTTTTTGCTTTTGTTCTGGTCAGTATTCTTCATGTTAGAAACGGTCCTCAGAATTCCTAGACTACTGATTTGTGTTTTGGAATGAGACATTAAAAAGTTGATGGAAATTCTGGGAGAATGGGTAGGCGTATCAGCTGGTGAACTTGTCTAGTGACAGTTGCAACAAGCTGACTTTTTTGTGGGGGAACCCCTACATGTCTGTATCTGAATGTCTTTTTTTCTGGGGTAGTTCAGCTTCTGCAAAGAAGTCATCTATTGGGTAGGGCAGGAATGTGTGAGTCTGGTAGTTAATATTCTCCTGAACTGGGATAAGGAAAAGTTCAGGGATTCTCTTTTGGAGAATTTCATTTCATCTCCCAGTGTTCAGACTGGCCTCTCTTCCTACTTTCTCCAGTACCTCATCTCTCTGAGTGTGATACAGTTCCATGTCAGTTTCTCCAGAAAATAAGTCTCCAAGGGAGGAGTAGGAGGGTGGTCTTCTGGCACTATGGGGTTTGTGGTAGACAGTAGGAGTCTAATTGCTTATAAAATAGACTTTAAACAACATCCTTGTCTTTAACTACCTACTGCTCCACCAGGAAGTCCTGGTAGCGCAGTCCTTTAGGGCTTGGTTACTGAGAGAAGTTAGAGGTTCAAACCCTCCAGACACTTTATGGAAGGAAGATGTGGCAGTCTGTTTCTGTAAAGATTACAGCTTTTGAAATCTACAGGGCCATTCGACTCTGTCCTACAGGGTGACTGGGAGTCAGAATTGACTCAACAGTAATGGGTTTAGTGCTCCATTCCTGTTTTCAGAGGTACTTGATCACCGATTCCTAAGCCATTCTGGGATTCTCCGCAGGTAAATCTGCTGCTTTGAAGATACCCTCGTCTGTTAGCGCTTGCATTTCTTGTTGCTAATCTTTGTTCTTCTGTTGTTTTTGTTAAGAAAGTGATTTTTGAGAGCTAGTCTTAAAATCTTCTGTCTCATACGTTTATATCTTATTTTGGAAAATTCCATGTAAGATTCTGGTTCTGTTGCCACTGCACTAAGGTCTTAAGCACAGCATTTTTTTTTTCAGACAGCTGGAATTCTTTTTCTCAAATCTTTCTTTTATTCTTGTTCTTTTCTCTATTTTCACAAATATACAGAATTTTCTGTTCTGAACATATTTTAGCAAATCAGTCCAGTCCTGTGGCATGTTATTAGGTGCTGCTGAGTGGGTTCCAGCCGCTGGGGACCTTATGTACCACGGAACAAAACACTGCTAGGCCTGCGCCCTGCTCACAGTTGTGGTTAAGGTTGAGCCCGTTGTTGTACCCACTGTGACAGTCCATCACGTTCACGGTTCTCCTCTTTCTCACTGACCCTCTACTTTACCAAGCATAGTACCTTTTACCAGGGACTGATTCCTCTTGACAACATGTCCAAAGTCTGTAAGACGTAATCTTGTCATCTTGCTTCTAAGGAACATTCTGCTTGTACTTCTTTGAGGACAGATTTATTCATTCTTTTGGCAGTCTATGGTCTATTCAATATTCTTCACCAACACCACAATTCACAAAAGTCATATGGCATAGAGGCTTTGTAATATTACTTAGGGACAAGTAGCCTAGCCCATAAAAAAGCAGGCGTTACTCTGTTTTCAAAGGTCACGACCTCCCCAAAGGTGAATTTGTATACTAATAAGTTACAACTTGACCAGCCAGCAAACCAAGTTTTGGGCCATGCCTCTTACTATATTGTACTGCTGTGTGCCCTGGCTGTTTGCCTGTTAGTCAGCAAAAAAACCTTAAAAAAAAGTCTTAAAAACAGTCAGTATCTCTTGATTGTTTTCTTGAGAAAATCAGGACTATGCAATCTTTTCATAATTCTTTTGAAGTTTATTCTGTATTCTTTCCTATTGTGCTTAGAGATTTCTTAATCATGCATAAATCCACTCCCGAGCATTTATGGAACAATTCTTATGCTCAATTAGATACATAACAAATCACTGAGAATACAGAGATGAAAGACATGGTTCTTGATCCTGAATGACTTGAATTCTTTTTTAGTGAAGCAGACACATAAATTAATACAATACAAATTTGGTGGCAGTGATTTTTACTGAATCGTATGAGCACAACAGAAGAAAATCTAATCCTGAATGTACATTGGTATAGAGATGAAAGAGAATACAGCAACTTTGGAAAATCATACACAGTAATTTTATATGTAGCTAGAGATTAGGAGAGTAACACAAGATGAAGCTTGAAACGTAGATAAGTCCTACTCAATGAAGACCTTATATGCTTCACTCCAAAATTTGGGTTTTTATCCTGAAGTTGCTAGGGAGCCAGTGAAGAATTTTATACAGTGAAGAGACACAGTTAGATTTATGTTTCAGAAAGACCACAATGACAGAGGACTTGGTTTGGCTGGTGGGTAAAGTTCTAAAACAGATTTAAGTGGTACTATGGCTTAAGTGTTTAGAGTTGATTGTTAATCAGGGGTAGGGAAGGACCAAGAATTAGGGATGACTTCCATGTGCCTTCTTTGGGTAATAGTGGATAATGAGGATTACAGGAAGGGGGATGAAGATGGGGAGAGTGTAAGTTGGAGAGATGGTCCGTTTATTTTGGGCCTTGATATCACTGGAACATTCAAATGGACATGTCCACAAGCTATTGAATATGTATTTCTCTAGAATTTATCCATCTTCTCATAGTCTCCTTATGAGAATAAATTTCCTGTTGATGTAATGCCCAGCTCTCTAAAGTTTTGTGCCATGTATATTCAGCACCTCTGTTTCTAGCTTTGTCTTGAGCCCTCTCCCTTTCCTTAACCATTTGGCCCTCCTAACTTTTGAGACCAGTCTCCAACAATAGAAGTACAGAACTACAATAGAACTCCATTTATAACTCTTAAAAACGTGCCCCTAGAGTTTTTAAGGAGTAATAACAATGCTTTGCATTTCTATAAATTTTTTTAGTTTGTAGAGCACATTCATACACTGTTTTAAGAACGCTACCATTCAGATCTGTAGCAAGACGTATACTGTCTGTCAGCCTCTGTATCCTTTTTTTTTGACCTAATGACTCTCCAGTAAATAATCTGATCCAGGCAAAGAAATGCTCAGTAGCTAATGATTGTATTCCCCATATAGTTTATTTTCACCTTCCTGGGATTCCTCTATATAGCTCGGGAAGGTTGTCCAGGCAATCACGGGATTTGCAGGAATGCTAGAATGAAGGAGTGGACAAAGATCTACATATCCAGCATTTTCAGATTTGCCCAAGGTACTGCCCCATTTTGATCAGAGCCATGTAGGACTTTTATGGAATTTTTCAATATTAACCAACAAGTTATCACTAGACAATAAAAATTTTTATACTTACTAAATATTTACTGTGTGTCAGATATGATTTAACTGTTTTGTAGTGTTAATTTACTGTGGCAGGTATTATTGTTAACCTCATTTCACAGGGAATGAAGGAAGGGAAAGGCTAGGTAAGTGACCCAGGGTAATACAACTTATCAACAGATATTGCATCATCTGGTAGCCAATTAAGTTTATTATACTCAAATAAACTATTCTTGTGTAGTTGTTGTTAGATGTCATCACATCAGTTCCAGCTTACAGTGACCCTGTGCACAGCAGAATGAAACACTGCCTGGTCCTGAGCCATCCTCACGCAACAGTTTTACTGTTATACAATTTAAATTATTACTTTTTACTTAGTTTTTAAGACTACAGACTGGCATATGTTATGCTTCCCCAGTCCATGGATTCATGTTTTCTGTCACTTCTGGAAAATAATCCACTATTATCTCTTCAAAGGTATCAGCCATAGCACTTAACCACTACACCACCAGGGTTTCCTCAGAGATATCTAGGTGGCATAAACATGCTTATACTCGAGTGTTAATCTAAAAGTTGTCAGTGCAGACCCCCCTACGGTACCACGTCAAGATATACCTGGCAGTCTGCTTCCATTACCACTGCAACCAAGATAATCCTATAGAAAGGACCTGTCCTGTAACACAGGGTCACTGTGAGTTGGAATTAACTCAATGGCAACTAACAACAACATCTCTTCAGATGTTATCCCTTCTTAATTTTCTTTCCTCCTTCACTGGAACTCTGATCAGAAATACATTAGACCTTCTTGTTACTTCTTAGCTCTTTTATTTTTTTGTCTCCATTTCTTTCTGTGTTTTATTCTGTGTAATTCCTTCAGATCTGTCTTCCAGTTCACTAATTCTCACTTCAGCTTTGCCTAATCTGCTGTTGATGTCATCCTTTGCATTTGCTTTTCTTCAATTCTGTCTGTTCACTTTCTGATAATCTTTTACTACTTGCTTGTCTTTGAGATGCTGTCCTTTATTTAAAACAATTCACATATACTATTTTCTATTCTATATCTGACATTTTTAATATCTGAAATCCTTGCTGTCTAAATCTGTTATTTTTTTTCTCTGTCATTCACTTATAGTGTCTCCATGTGTATTTGTAATCTTTAGTTGTCTGCTTGCTTTTTGATCTGAGTGTCCCATTGACTTCAGTCGGGAGATACTGTCCTCCAGTGATTTGTTGCTGCTTCTGCCAGAAGCTGGTTGGGTGTGTGAGGGCACTACCAGCCTTGGATCACTTGAGCCTCCTTAAGAGTCCTCACTTAATGCAGGAGTCTCTGGTTTCTAGTGGTCCATAGTTTGTCATCCTGACTGCAGTGATGCCTTGGAAATTGGCCCACAAGGAACGTTGGTCCTCCCCCTCGCTTACTCCACGGCTCATGGGTTGTTCCCCTTTTAGGCCAGGAGGCTGAAAAGTAGTAGCCTTGGAGATTTCCCCTACTTTAAGCCCTGACATGTTTTTTAAAATATATGCTATACAGTATCTAGTTGTTTTGCCACAGACGAGACACCTTAATATTTTGTTCACCATAATGCAGGAAACAGAAATCTCTCTCTACATTTTGACATCCTAGTTTTTTTTATTATCATGCCACTGGATGTTCCTTGTAAGCATAATTTGTATGTTTCCCCTATGTTGCGTTGCATGGCTGGTCCACAGTTTAATTAGCTAGTTTTCTATTGTTGAACATTTAGGATATTTTCCAGTTTTGCTGTTACAGCTAAGGCTGCTGTGAACATCTTTGTGGAAATGGGAGGTAAAATAGGGGAACTGGAGGCACAAAGAAAAGGCACAGCTCTTATTTGGGGTAAGAGATGCAAATGTGAATGCAAATGCCTTGTTGAAGCCAGGCAAATAATGCAGACAAATAGAGTGACCCGGTGAAGGTGGTCAGGTGTGAGAGACGATAAGGAAGGGTGGAAATGTGTCAGACACTTATCCACTTTATGAGGGCAGCCACTTCTCAGCTCTAGCCAGTTATTCTCATTTAAGAATGACAGCCTAGTGTCATCAGTTCTTCTGATTTTTCAAGCAAGACAAGCTGGAAATACAGATATTTTTTAAAAAAATAAATACCTCGCATTTTTGTGGTGGCAACTAAATTTTTTTAATTTAAACAGAATGAGCCAATACTATGTAAACCACATAAAAGCTATTGACAAACTAGATGTGACCGTTGGTATGTCACTTTTCCACCTTTGCTCCGGGGTCATGACTGTGGGAATAATAGTGGGGAACGTACTGACTGAAGACATAGCTGCTCGGTCATCTTTCCATCCTCAATGTGAAAATGAAGGAGAACAAGGGATAAAGAATTTAAGATCTTGGCTTGAAAATTTATTACTAAGCACTTTTCTGCATTTCAGATTCTCTTCTGCTTGCCTGCTCTTCCTTCTCCTCCTCCTACCTGCCTGCCTTTTCTCCTCTTCATCAAATATGCAGCTGACTTGGGTCCAGACAGCCTATTGAACTTGCCATTCAGTAGCTTTATCAAACAACATCGTTGGTGCTCTCCTATGTACCAAGGCCCTATTTTCAGAAATACCTATTACAGTTTAAGACACAGTTCCACCATTTAAAAAGTGTACTGTCACCTAGTGATAAATAACAAAATTAAATGGCCAAGTCTTGGTGCCAAATAAGTGGTACAAATAATTGATACTGAAGAAATTGAGATTTCCATGACAGAGAAAAGCTTCCAGAGGTGGTACAGTTGGCACTAGATCCTAGAAGAGAAAAAGAAAGAGAGACATAGGAAGAATCATTCAAGATATCTTTCCAGTGGAGTGAGCCAAAATTCAGGATTTGGAATGTGATTGGATAGGTAGAAAGAATCATTGAATGCCACGTAGAGAATTTTTCTTTATCCTGTAGGCAGTAGGGAACCACTGAAGACTTTTTAGTAATAGAATGACACATTGAAGGCAGAAGGCAGTGATTTAGGGAGGTTAATCTAATATCAATATATGAAATTAAGAAGAAAACATTGCCATTGAGCTGATTCCAACTCACAACAACCCTATCAGAGTGCAACTGCCCCATAGAGTTTCCAAGGAGCAGCTAGTGGATTCAAAATTCCAGACTTTTGGTTAGCAGCCAGGCTCTTAACTACTGTGCCACCAGAGCTCTTACACATAGGATAGCTGAAGAGAAAGAGCCATAAGGAAAGCAAGACTAGTTAAAAGACTATAAAATAATTCAGAGGCCATATAGCAAGTAGTTAAGAACACTGACTCTGGAATCCAGTAGACTTGCAGCTGAATCCCAGCACACTTACTGGCTGTGTAACTTTGGACAGATTATTTAATATCTCTGAACCTCAGATTTCTCATTTATAAAATAGGGATAACTCATTTAGATAACAGTTAAATGAACTAAATGAAATAATATTACTAAAGGGTTTAGCATAATGCTTGGCATCCAGTAACTCAAACCCCAAAACTGTTATCATCAAGTCATTTCTGACTCTAGGACAGGCTGTCACTGCCCCATAGGGTTTCCAAGGTTGTGATTCTTGTGGAAGCAGACCACCACATCTTTCTCTTGCAGAGTGTTGGGTGGGTTTGAACTGCCAACATTTCTATGAACTCTGAGTGCTTAACCACTCCTCCACCAGGGCGCTGTCAGCTTATCATAAAAGCACAATAAATTATTTTTAGAGAAATCAATGCCTAAAACATTGGAAGGTAAACTCAGCATGATTTGGTGATTGGCTGAATGTGAGGAAGGAGAAAGAGAATAATCTGGATGCACCTTACCTTTTCAAGATTTTTTTGTTGGTAGCCTTATGGAAGAGCTGATTTGGAATAGAAAAATGAATTTGGCTTTGTATGTGTTGAATTTTAGGTAATAACAAGAAACGTTTAATATTTGGATTCTGATTGGATATTTGATTCTGCAGGTCAGAAAGACGTAAGATTTGGAAATCAACAGCACAGATCATAGTAAATGCTAAGCACTTCTCAGAGTGGGTGAAAGACTTCAGATCTGAATCTTGCTGGAAATATGTATTTAAATATGGACCAGGTATTGTTCCTTAACAGTGAAGAAAGAATGATCTAAAAAGTAGATCACGAAGGTTAGTATTGGAGAAGCCAAAGGAAGAGGAGAGTTTCAAGTAGGAGAGGATGGCTAACAGTGTCAGACAATTGAAACATTAAAATATTCTAACTGCTTCAGACAGTTCTTTCTTCAAACAGAGAAAGTAAATTATTGATGACTGTCTCAGTCACCTAGTGCTGCTTTAACAAAAGTTAAAGCCATCACAAATGGATGGCTTTAAAAAGAAATTTTATTTTGTCACAGTCCAGTAGGCTATGCATCCAAATTCAGAGTGTCAGCTCCAGGAGAAGGCTTTCTCTGCTGGTTCGGGAGGAAGATCCTTATCATCAGTCTTCCCCGGACTGGAAGCCTCTGATGCGCAGGGACTCCAGGTCCCTTCCAAAGGATGGATTCAGCTCTTGGCACTGCTGAATGCCGTAAGGTCCCCAAATGTCTCTGCTAGCTTCTTTCTTTCATATCCCAAAGAGATTACCTCAAGACACAGTACAGTCTTACACACTGAGTCCTGCCGTACCAACACAACTGCTGCCCATCTTCCCCTATTGACGTCATACAGATTTACAGCATATAGGAACATCACACGGTCTGGCCTAGCCAGATCACTACACACATTTTTGGCAGGGACACAATCCGATCCACAACAATGACCTAAAGTTAGTAACTTAAGAATGGTAATTAAGGGAGAAAACAGATTCCTGGTGGCTAAGAAATAGCTAAAGAACACACAGAGAGAGTTAACATAGTCCATTCCTTGAGGAATTTTGGTGTTGACCAGGAAGAAGACAGGATCGTCTGAGGTTTGGGAGGTGGCATGCCATGCTATCTGCTGTTTTCTGGTATATCTGAAACCTGCCACCTCAGCCAGTCACAGGCTTTCAAAGACTCCTGCCTCTGGAACTCAAAAACAACATTCAAGCTGCTTTCTCCTCCTTTTTTAATAGCTTTTTTGAGATACTATTCACATACTATACAGTTTACCCACTTGAAGTGTACAGTTCAGTTGTTTCTAGTATATTCACAGAGTTCTGCATGTATCACCACAATCTAAGTTTAGAATCTTTTCATCATCCTAAAAAGAAATCCTCCCATACCCATTAATAGTAATTCCCTAACTGCTCCCCTGCAGCCCCGGGCAACCCCTAATCCACTTTCTGTGTCCGTAGATTTGCCTGTTCTGGACATTTCACATAAACGGAATCATACAATACTTGGCCTTTTGTGTCTGGTTTATTTAAGGTAGCATAGTATTCAGGATCCATCCATACTGAAGCATGTGTCGGTACTTCATTGCTTTTTATTGCTCAATAATATTTCATTGTATGAGTATACTACATTTTGTTTATCTGTTCATCAGCTGATGGACATTTGTGTTGTTTCCACCTTTGGGCTATTATGAGTAATGCTGCTGTGAACATTTGTGTACAAGTTTTGGGTGAACATAAGTCTTCAGTTCTCTTGGGGATACACCTGAAAGAACTGCCAGACTGTTTTCCAAAGCAGCTGCACCATTTTACATTTCCATCAGCAATGTATGAGAGCTCTAATTTCTCCTCACCCTTGTCAACAGTTATTATGGTCTGACATTTTTTATTACAGTCCTCCTAGTGAGTATGTAAGAATCCTTCATGGCCCAGTAGTTAAGCACTCAGCAGCTAACCAAAAGGTCAAAGATTCAAACCCACCAGCCACTGCATGGGAGAAAGGTATAGCTGTCTGCTTGCATAAAGATCTACAGCCTTGGAAACCCTATGGGCTGTTCTCCTGCATCCTGCGGGGTCTCGCTGAGTCAAAACCAACTCAGTGGCAACAGACTCAGTGAGCATGAATTGGTATCTCATTGCAGTTTTGACTTGCATTTACTTAATGACTAACATTGTTAAGTAGTTTTTCATGTGCTTGTTGGCCATTTAATGGGCTTTGAAAAAATGTCTGTTTTGCTCGTTTTTTAATTGGGTTATATGTCTTTTTATTGTTGATTTGTAAAAGTTCTTTATATATTATAGATAGAATTCCCTTATCAAATATATGATTTTCAAATGTTTTCTTTCATTCTGTGAGTTGTCTTTTCACTCTCTTGATGATACCCTTTGAAACAGTAATGTTTTTAATTTTGATAAATCCAAGTTGTTAACATTTTATTTTGTTGCTTACACTTTTGGTGTCATATCTAAAAAGGCTTTACCTAACACAAGGTCATGAAGGATTACTCCTTGTTTCCTAAGCTTCTTTTTAATAAAGCTTTTTCTCACATGATTAACAGAGATCCCCTCTCTGTAGCCTGTTGTCAGTAATTTACAATTAAGGACATCTCCTCATAGCATACATTATTTCAACAAGACTTGATTAAACACTTGCTATATACCAAAAGAGTCCCTAGGTCATGCAATGGTTGGCATACCCCCTCAGCTGCTAACCAAAAGGCTAGAGATTCAAGCCTACCCAGGGGTGCCTCAGAAGAAAGACCTGGTGATCTACTTCTGAAAAATTGGCCACTAGAAACCCTATGGAACACAGTTCTACTCTGACACACATGATATCACCATGAGTTGGGATCAGCTTAATGCCGGTACACACACACAAGCCAAGCATTGTCCTTCGTTTTATGGAAAACACAAAATGATACTCTTTTATATCCTAGATATTGGGGGTCCAAAGATGAATATGCTTGGACTTAGAAGTCTAGAAGAAACATTAAGGCAAAGTGTTCACCATGTTAAGTGACATGATCTGCTTAAAACCTGTCATGGACTATTGCTGTTTCCTGATCAGTGTACAATGAAATGAGAAAGACAATGACAGTGTGCTTCTTTTATAAAGTTATCATAGTAGATGATGTAAGGTTCTATGTTTTTCTTTTAACAATACTACTTGGCAATATAAGAAGTGGGAAATCCTCTATTGATCCCCTGGTTTTTGTGGGATATTTTTCTTGTTCACAAAATCAACAACCTGGAATCACTAGTTCAGAGGACAGAGAGATCATTTCTGGTTCTGAAATGATCAAGGAAGACCCGATGAAAAAATCTATTTGGAACTTACGGGTTTGGGATAATTCTGAGTATGACCAAGGGCAACAGACAGAGACTCTGAATGAACAAAGGCAGCAGAGTGGAAATGAGCCAATGAAACAAGTTTTAAGGACCTCATGATTGAGTCCAGGATATCAAGTTGGGTGGTAAGGGAATAGATGGCCAAGATGGGGGGCCTTGAAAGGCAAAATGAGTAGTTTGAACTTGACTCTCTGAGTAATGGAAGACCTCTAAATAAGGCAGAAGGAGTCACATGATGAAGAAATATGGTGCTTTAGGGAGGTGAACCTGGGAGTAATCTAACATAAACTGAAGGTGGGGAGATTGGTTAAGAGGCAGTTGAGGTTTTTGATATGTCAGTATTTGTATTTTGTTTCCAGCCAGAAAGTAATTTGATCTTTCCTCAGAATTCATGTAGATTTTTGGCAGTAATGGTTGAGAAGTACGTGACAGTGATCTCTGATGTAATGGTTAAGGTTTGTGTGTCAACTTGGCTGGGCCATGAGCTCATCAGTGTGTCAGTTGTATATGTATGATGTAGTTTGATAGTTATGTAATGATGTAGTCATCCTCTATGATATGATCTGATATAATCAGCCAGTCAGTGTTAAGGGTAGGGGGTGTGGCTTGCATCCAATATGTATATGGATGTCCTGACAAAGCTTGCTTATTCTGGATCCTGCATCTCACTCATCATCCTCTGACCTCTAGTTCTTGAGACTTGAGCCAACTATCTGCTGCATTGCCTGCCAGTTTTGAGATTCATCAGCCTCTATAGCCTGTGGACTAGCAATCTGCCAGTCTTGGTATTTGCTAGCCTCCACATCCTATGAGCCAACAGTCCGCCATCTGACCTGCCAATCTTGGGTTCATCAGCCCCTGCATATCTGTGAGTCAGGTGGAATCTTCAGCCTGACACCTGACCCACAGACTTGGGACTTACCAGCCTCTATAACCATGTGAGTCATTTTCTTCAGATAAATATATGAATATATGTACTTCACAGGTTTTGCTTTTCTAGAGAACCCAGCCTGAGACATCAGTGGTAAAGTAAACTAGGCACTTAAGGTATGAGCGTGGCCACCTTTCACAGGCAGCTGGAAACATTTCCTAAGTTCTAGTTCTCCAGTGCAATGCATGGCTTAGCCTCACAGAAATTTCAGGGACAGATGACCCAGGCCTCTTATAGCAAATAGCTAAAATTCTGTATATTTGGTCATGAAGTATGACTTTATCCTATCCTGCAGCTGCTTATCCAGCCCTCTTTGTGGTCTGTATCTGCTTGGGGAGAGGGAGTATAGTGATACCATTTCTGTTCCTTTCACTTTCTCTGAAATGACCTCTACTGGTGCTGGCTGGTTTTAAGAACAGTCTTCCTCTTTCCTTCCCTTTCTCATTGTTTCCTGCTTTGTAGGGTCGAGAGACATGGCCCCCCCAACAAGTCAGTGTTAGAGATGGGGTTTTGAGGTCTGTAGCTATTTCTGCATTTTCCACAGTTAAATTCACCTCAGCATGGTGTCAGTGAGCATAGGTCTCACAGGGAAGAGGAGAAGCCATAAAAGGAAAGGAGCTACATTATTTCTTCCAGATTCTAAAAGATAGCTGTTGTGGTCCTGGCCAGTGTGTTCCACAGGGCTTCTTTCTAGGGGCCTGAAATTCAAGGGCTGGGTTGTGGAGTCCGTAGAGTAGTTGACACTGGGAGGAGCCTCAGGCAGCATCAGTGCTTGGGGGCTGTCTGAGTCACCTAGTGCTGCTTCTAGTAGAAATGCCGCACGTGGATGGCCTGAACACAGAGAAGCTGATTCTCTCACAGTCTAGGAGGCTCTAAGTACAAATTCAGGATGCCAGCTCCAGGGGAAGACACTCTCTCTGTCCGCTTTGGGGAAAGGTCTTTGTCATTAGTCTTCCCCGGATGTAGGAGCTTCCCAGCACAGGAAGCCAGATCCAAAAGACACTCTCTGCTCCTCGCTCAGCTTTCTTGGTGGTACAAGGTTCACTGTTTCTATTCTCAAGTTTCTGTCTTTTGTATCTCAGAAAAGATTGATTTAAAGACACAACCTAATCTTACAGATGGAGTCATGCTTTATTAACATAACTACCTGTAATCCTGCCTATTAACACTATAGAGGTAGGATTTACAGCACAGGAAAATCACATCAGATGACACAACTGGTGGACAATCACGCAGCACTGGGAGTCGTGACCCACCCCGCTGACAAATATTTTAGGGGGACACAATTCAGTCCATGACCAGGGCCGAGCACAGCTTGAGACCATCTCCATGTTCACAGAGAGGCGAAAGACAGCGTGCTATTTTGCTGTACAGCTGGCTTTGGCTCTGTGGCTTCTCCACTCTTATTCTATACACATGGCCTAGAGCGTGGGAAGAGCAGAGTGAGGAAAAGGCAGAGGGCTCAGTAGGCTTTCCCAGAGGACTGAGATTTTTCTCTAGGAAAAACCACTCCCTTTCTGTAGCCTTCTTTCCCTAGGAGTATAGACTTCCTGACCCCTTGATGTGGCTAAAGGGACTCTGCCTTCCCACGCTTTTGCCCAGACTCCATTCAGCACTGACCAATGTTGATGTATGTGAGAGGGACATATTCTGCTCACATTCACAGCCAGCCTACCCTCTGAAGATCCAGACTTCTTGGAGGACCCTGTGTGAGGAAGGAGGCTTGCAGCCAGCACGGCCCTAAGACTCGCTGCCACCTCCTATACAGAAGCCTGCCTATGACACAGTCCTGTTTCTGACAGACTGGCTTCCCTGAAAAGGCACACCCTAGAAAGCGCGGTCCTAGATGTAAGCCCAGCATCCACGAGGACTGAGTTTGGTGTTCTTGTTGACGGAATGAGGACTGGCACCCCACACACAGCCTCCCTTCAAGGCTTCAGGAACCCCCTTCCAGGTTGGCCACTCCACCCTGAGGCTAGTCTGAAATCCTGCTGAGAGGAAAAAACTGGAAAACAAGGAGTCATTGAGTGGGTGCGACCAGGCGATCTAAAAGGAGGGGCTTAAGAAAGGAAGGAAGCTCCAACCTTGGCCCAGACTTTCTCCCTGGACTCCGAGAGACTAGAGAGGAGCCAGGCCCGGCACCACCAGTTTTCCTTGGCCGCTCGGCGAGTTCTCCATCTTCCAACTCTGCCTGCCCTCGGTGACTGCCTCCTTTCTCTGCCCTCCTCCTTCCCTAGGCTAAAGGCCCGCAGGGACTGGCAGGGAGGGAGGCTGAGTGGCTGCACTGTGGGCATGCCTGCTCCTTTCCCTTCTCCTTTCCCTTCCCCCTTCCCCTAGCAGCAACGTCACCGCAGCACCCGCGGCCGCGGCAAGGATACTGGGGCTGGGACTGCGCAGCCTCCCTGCATCACCAACGATGCCATTGTATGAGCAGAAATTGAGAATCGGCCCAGTTCCCTCTGTGTGGCCCCGTGGAACAGTGCCTCAGCTGCAACTGTCAAGGTAGAGCTTGTGGGAGCACAAAAGGCACCGAAGCCTCCGGGTACAGCTCTGGGCTCCTTACAGAGGTACGACTCAGCGGAGCTGGGGGAGGGGCAGGCCCGAGACGCCCAGATAACCGGTCTGCGCGTTTGGGCCCTGGCATTTGATGGCTGGCTTTGTCTTCCGAGGACAGAGAGGGGGAGCATGAGACAAGCTCGTCCTTGCCTATGGTGGGCAGTGATGCAGAGAGATGGAGAGCTAAGCAGAGGCTTGGGCTTCATGCGCTTTTGTCGGGAAGCTGAAGGTCCCTCCCTCCTCTCTCCAGAGCCCTCGTTCTTGTTTTGGTTTCAAGATCCTTGCTGGGCATCTCTGATGGGTCAGTGTAGAGAGAGACAGCTCAGGAGACAAAGGCTTAACTCCAGGTGTCACTCCTAAAGCTGCTGTAAGTTTATGATGGAGAACACACAGGATCCAAGAGCTTATCTAAGAGGAGGGAGTGGGAAGCACCAAGCCCATCGTTTCCCTCCACGGAGGCACGTTGACAGAGGTCCAGGACGGATGGAGTAAGAAAGAAGGCTGACCAAGCCGTGGCACTGGATATAGGAGGGAGGACAGTCACCGGAATGCCGAGGGCACCTGACTTGCTATGAGTCCTTTTATGCAGACTTAGATTACTGGCACAAAGAAACCTAAGCTTAAACTAGTATTTCCACATTCCCCCACAACCGCCCTCATTCTTCAGTCCTGTCTGAAAGAGGACCTAGACAGGAAAATGGTTAACAGTCCTATAGATGCTCCTTATCAGGACCTCAGATCAAGGTCAGGTGGCTTTATCCTCCTTTAGGAGGCCAAAAAAGAGAGAAGGGATTGTAGGCTTGTGGAAAGACACTGATGACCACAGACAGGAAAACCTTTCTTCTTGACTCAGAACATTTTCCTGCTCCCAGTTACCCTGTTGCTGAGCAGGGAAAAAGAGTTCCTTAAATTCCCATTTCCAGTAACCACTCTAGTGGAAAATTTAAAAACACATGACAATAGACGGCAGTATGCAGTTCCACATTGTGCAGATATGTGGTTGGGGAATACACTGAGACGTTGTGAGAGAACGTTGATTCCCAGGAATCATCTAGGAATGTGAGCAACAGAACAGGGAAAGGGGACTTGGGGTCTGTGAACAGAGCCAGGAGGTGGGATTGAAGAATGTTCTTAGAGCATAGGGACAATGGGTGACAGGGACTGTAGATGCAGAGAACAGAGAGGTGGGTAGATGGAAGCCATGGAAGTGAAGGCAAGAGTGTGGACCCTACCCAGAAAAGATGGGAAGGAGCTGCTCAGGCAGCAGGGTAAATGCAGGGACTTTAGGAAAAGGGTGTGGCCCTGAGTGTTTTCTTTTAGGTAGGAGTTATTGTAGTGAAAGACTTAAAATTGGGCAGATCTGGCATTGACTCCCAACTCAGCAGTGTGATTGTGGACAAATTACATATGTGCTCCAAGCTTTATTTTCTCATTTATATAATAGGGTGATTGTGTCGCCTTTAAATGTTTGTAGCGGAATTAGAAGTAGTATATGTAAATTGAGCCCTGCTGGTGCAGAGTGAGCCCTGGTGGCACAGTGATTAAGTGCTCAGCTGCTAACCTGTAGGTTGAAGGTTTGAACCCCCCAGTCTCTCCAAGGGAGAAAAATGAGGCAGTGTAAAGATTGCAGCCTTGGAAACCCCATGGGGCACTTCTGCTGTGTCTGGTAGAGTTGTTTTCACTCAGAATCAACTCGGTGGCAATGGATATATGTAAATCTTCTGGTATATAAGTACTCCATAAATGCCCATTGATGAATGGTGTTAATATGACTCATCAAGAGACATCCATTTGAGACTGGAGCCGAGAAGAGGACTCTCATAGAAAGCCCTCTCTGATTCTGGGAGAGCTAGACTTCATAACTTAACTCTGAGCCCACCACTCCACAATCTATCTGCTAGGCAGGCTAGTGGGCCCATCCTCTGGAAGAGCTTTCATTCATTTTCTTCTTATTCTGAATCCCCACTTCCTCATCTTCATATCCCATGTCTCTCCATTTAATCATGGTACAAAATAATCTGAAAGGAACTCTTCCACCCCAGTGTCTGCTGTCACCTTTATCTGAGCATTAATCTTGTCTCTATACAGAACAAGTCACTCCCAGGAGACAGTCTGAGCTGTGCTTTCACGGGAGCCCTGGTGTCACGGTGGCTAAGAGCTGTGGCTGCTAGCCGAAAAGTCAGCAGTCTGAATCCGCCATCGACTCCTTAGAAACCCTGTGGAGCAGTTCTGTCATGTAGGGTCACTATGAGTTGGAATAAACTTAATGGCAGTGGATTTTTTGCTTTCACTACTCTTTTTGGTGTTTGAAATCAAGGCATGTGTATAATATACTCATTACATTTGTAAATGGTCGGAAAAAAAGATTTAAAAATTAGGATCCCTGAATCCCATCTTAACTCTATCATTTATTCACTAAGTGGTCTTGGGCAAGTCATTTCATTTTTCTAGGTACAAATTTCTTATTTTTTTAAATTAAGATGGTTCTGCCTGCTTTGGTGAGTTGCTGTAAGGATCAATGAGATGACAAACATAAAAAATGCTTCGTAAAAACCACAAAGGGATCAGGAGCAAGGCACAAATATAAAATTTCACGATGTACCTGCAGAACTTCCCTTTAATGGACTGAATTAGAATTGTTTGGGGCAGAACTGTTAGTGGGCATTTCCCATAGTTGTGTGGTGATCAGGGAGGAATAATACCTTTTCTGAGATACAAAAATATTAAATGAAATGAAATCAATTCGTTAAAGAGCTTTACACTTAAAATAGTGTTCAATATAAGCCTACATGTAAAAGCTAAAGCTATAAAGCTTTTATTAGAAAACACAGGACTATTTCTTTATGATCTTGGGATGAGTAAAGATCTATCATACAGGATGCAGAAGCTTTAACCACAGAAGAAAAAAAATGATAAATTGAACTTCATCACAATTTAAATTCTCTAGTCATTAGCACCCCTTTTAAGAAAGCAAATAGGTAAACCATAGATTGGGAGAACATACTTGCAACACATATATCTAACAAAAGACTTATCTCAAGAATAGATAAAGAACTCCTACAGCTCAATGATAAAAAGACAGTCTGAGTTTTTAAATGGGTAAGATAGAGATCAACAAATAATTGAGTATGTTCGGTGTTCCAAGGATTGTCTTCTTTCTGTGTTATGTCCAGGCTAGGTAGGGTGTGTCTGTAATGGACTGGAGGAACATAGAGTTGACAGTATCACAGTTTCTGACCTCAAGGAACAGCATGCTAGTTTGGGAGACAAGATATATAAATATAACATTATAATACAACTTTTAGTGCTCTTTAACCAAAGGCTGCTCCCTTACCTCACATATCCATTGGTTCTTCATCTTTGGTTTATAGGATCGGCATTCCAGACTGTCTGTGTCACTGTGTTTTCCCATATGTATGCACATATGTCCCAGTAATCATTTCATAGATCAGAATCATAAATGCTTATGTGTGTATATATGTGACTGCCTCTCGAAAATGGTGATTCAAAAGGGGGGAAAAATGGTATCCACTGAAGATCAAATGATGGTCCATAGGTACTCCTGAAATCAGTGCTAGATGATGTTACATCCTCCACTACTTGAACCCTTTTTGTGAACACCCTTTCAAGGCAGTACTCATATTAACACAACATTTTTTAATAACACTCTGTTGGTTCGTCAATAAATATAATAAAACCGTAATCCGATTATTAGAATTTTAGTGTTCCCAACTTTCAGCTGTCCTTGTAGCATGTGTATTTGATCCCAAAGTTTTCTTGGTTGAAGAAGTGAAGAGATGGGAAGAAGGAGTGAAGGGAAAATTATTTCATGTACCTTGTAGCAAAGCTTCTTAAAAGTGCTCTCTCTTTCCCCAAAATCCCATACTTAAAGGCAGCTGCTCCTGTCTTTTTTCTTTCTTACCTTGTCTCTATCAATACCCACTTCTCTCCACTCCTCAAAACTGAGTCTCCTCCTTACTCCTCCTTCCCATAAACTAAAACATAATCCTTTTTTAAAAATTTTTTAATACCAGTTTTACTGAGATATAATTCACATGCCATCAAATTCACCCTTCTAAAGTATACAAGTCCAAAGTTTTACTATATTCTCAGAGTTTTGTAACCATTATCATTCTGTGATTTCAGAATATTTTTATCATCCCCAAGAGAAACCCCATACCCATTTAGTGGTAACTCCCCATTTCCCCAGCCCCCCAGCACCGGACCACAGCTAATCTGCTTTCTGTTTCTATGAATTTGCCTATTCTGAACATTTCATACAAATGGCCTCATGTGATATCATACCAAAAAAAGCCTTTTGTGACTACTGCTTTCACTTAGCTTAATCTTTCTTAGGTTTAGTCTGTTGTAGCATGTATCATTACTTCATTACTTTTTATTGCTGAATAATATTCCATAGTATTGATATTATACATTTTGTTTCTTATTTGATGGACATTTGGTTTACTTATACTTTTTCACTGCTTATATGTTGCTGCTATGAATCTTCCTATACAAGTTTTTGCATGGACTTGTTTTCATTCCTCTTGGACACATACCCAGTAGTGGAATTGCGGGGTCACATGGTAACTCTGTGTTTAACGTTTTGAGGAACTGCCAGACTATTTTCCAGAGTAGTTTTACCGTTTTCCAGTCCCACCAGCTAAGTATGCAGACTCCAGTTTCTCCATATTCTCATCAACACTTGTTGTTATCTGACATTTCAATTCTAGCTACCCTAGTGGGTATGAAGTAGTAAATCCTTGTGGCTTTGCTCTGCATTTTTCTGATAGCTAATGCCATCGGTCATCTTTTCATATGCTTATTACCATTTGTATATAGTCTTTGGAGAAATGTCTGTTCAAATCCTGTGCCCATTTTTAAATAGAGTTATTTGTCTTTTATTATTGGGTTACAAACATTATTTATATATTCTAGGTTGAAGTCCCCTATCATATATATGATTTGCAAATATTGTCTCTTTATTTTCCTGATGTTATCCTTTGAAGTACAAAACATTTTCATTTAAATGATTTCTAATTTTATCTTTTTTTTGGTCTTTGTGCTTTTGGTGCCACATCTGAGAAACCATTGCCTAATCCAAGCTTACCAAGATGTGCCCGTAGATTTCTTATATAACCCTTAATCTTGTAGCTCAGGTTAGCCTCTCTAATTTCTGCCTCCTTCCACGTCTACTCATTACTACAGTCAACACACTAAGACTTAGAAATCCAGTAGTGGAGCCTTCTTCTCAGGAGCGGGAAGAGGAAGAAAGACTCTAACTACTTGCTTTTTGATTTTAGTATCATTTAATTTAATATAAATAATTGTGTTGTGATCCTTTGCGTTCCACATATGTTTAATTAGCTGTTTTAATTTTTTCTTTTATGTATTGTCCATGTGTCCTTGAGCATATGTGATTTGCCTAGTTCTTTACTGGACTCCATGAATAACTATGATCCTGTGTTCTAAATGAGTTATATTTTAAGAAATTGGGATATCAGGGGTTCAACTAAATGATGGATAAGAGAAAGACAATGGAGAATTTAAGCTCAGGGTGGGTGAAAGGAAAATGACAGGAGGAAAGAGAAATTAATTAATTAGAAGAAATTAGTAGGTGTGAGAGTTTAAGGGGAGTAAAGGCAGCTGGGTCCTCAGCTTGGAAGCTTAGGAGAAGAGAAGTTGAGGGGGCCATTCTGCCGTAGTCTGATCTAGAGACTAGACACCAGAGAAGCTAAAACGGGCTCTGTATCCTTGGAGTTAGGAGACCCTGAAAAAGAGAGAACTTTAGCCTATCAGAGGTAAAACTGGGAAGTGAAGACTCTTCTAGAGGATCCCGGTAGTGAAGGCTGTAGTCTAAAACTGCAGAATTTGGGTACCTCAGTGTTACCAGGCGGGAACCCCAGGTTCTCGCTTGGCATGGCTGGTGTTGGTCAGTAAGCGAGAGGCTCAGGTCAGAGAACAAGAAAGTCTCCTTTATTTGGTTGTTCAAAGGAGAGACATTCAGAGCTGCCACTGCCCAGATTGCCCCCCAAGGGCGAGGAGGCGAGCTTCCTTTAAAGGGATCTACAAGAGGGGAGTTTGTATGGGTTACATCAGCGACATTCTTAGTCATACTATGCAGGCACGATGGAGCTTACATACAACCCAGAATTCGTTCAAAAAGCAGGATTCACATGGCAAAGGCAGGATGCGAAATCTAGCACAGAAAACAGGATTTTTAATGCAGCTTCAGAGGAAACCGGCGTGGCGTAGTGGTTAACTGCTACAGTTCCTAAAGATCAACAGTTCAAATCCACCAGGTGCTCTTTGGAAACTAGGGCATTTCTGCTCTGTCCAGTAGGTTCACTGTGAGTCAGATTTGACGGCAGTGGGTTTGGTTTTTGATTTGTGTGGAGGTCCTGCCGCTTCAGGAGATCTGTACCCTTACTAATAAATCGTAAGCATGTATTATGCCCCTTGTGTTTTCCAAGCTTAAAGATGTGATGTTATGCTAGAATGATAAAAACAGACCCCACATCCATTGAGTAGGATGAGGCTGGCATCAGCCATGCTCACAGTCATCCTACTGCCCAGCTCTGTCTCTGCATTTAGAAGCTTCCGTGCAGCATGGAGATAGTAACAATACTTAACCCACAGCCAGTCAGAGAGGGCCAAGTGTCCTGGGGCTCAGAGGAAACAAAAGGGGATCGGAAGTGGTAGTCACTTAGTCAAGCATTAACAGCATATTTAAAAATACTTCTCTTGAAAAATTATACACTTATTGCTTTAAGACATTATATACTGATTTTTCCTTAGTCTGTAAACTTGTGTGCTGTAACTGTGTCTGAGATATTTCTATGTATATCCTCGGTGCTAGCACTCTTTCAGACATCCTAAATGGTTATTTCTTAGAGATGTCATTATTCATAGTTTTCTTCTACTCAGGGCTAGTCACTGTTTACTGGTAAGGACAGGAGTCCCTGAAAGAGAAGGGAAAAGTGCTGTCCCTGAGATCCTCAGACCTTCATATGTGGCATTAAAGGGGGCCTGAGCTTTTATGACAGATGAAAGCACGGTGAACTGACAGTGAAGGGGGAGATCAAGAGCTGGACCTGCGCAGTGCGGAAAGTTGAGGTAGACCACCGCCTCATCGGAGCACCATCCTGACTAAGCCTCTGCTCCTCTTGGGCTCTTCCCCATGTGCAAATTATATGCTGAAGGGCATATCCATGACTTCCAGGGAGGTGACACTAGGTTCCCTTTCTTTCCCTCTCTCTCCAGGTGCCAAGCTCTCCTGATGAAATGTGTTTTGCCCCACTGGGCTCCAGGGACAGTGTCTGGTGCTGTTGATGCCCTTGTTCGAACTTTCCAGAATGGATAGTCCCCCAAAGCTCACTGGAGAGACTCTCATCGTCCACCACATTCCCCTGGTGCACTGTCAAGTCCCAGACAGGCAGTGCTGTGTTGGGGCAGGTGGAGGTGGTGGGACCAGAAGACCCAACCCCTTCTGCCCATCTGAGCTGGGCATAGCCCAGCCTGATCAAGACTTAGGACAAGCTGACTCCCTGCTCTACAACAGTCTGCACTCTGCTCCGGGGGGATTGTCAAGGTCTACAGACAGTACTAAGAGTAGGGGTCGGGATGGACGAGGCTCCGGGGCCTCGAAGCGACACAATCCCTTCTTGCTACAGGAGGGTGGAGGTGAGCCAGGACTTGGTGACCTCTATCATGACAGCATTGGTGACAGTGCCACTCAGCAGTCTTTCCACCTTCATGGCACTGGCCAGCCCACCTTCCATCTGTCCTCTTTCCAGCTACCACCACCTGGCCCTGGAGTGGGCAGGCCATGGGGGACAACACGCAGTCGAGCTGGAGTGGTGGAGGGGCAGGAACAGGAGCCGGGGACAGCCGCAAGTACCCAGCACTGCCGCGTCAGCCAGTGCTGCAGGCCGGAGCTGGAAGCAGAGACCATGGAGCTGGATGAGTGGGGGCGACCTGGTGGCAGTGGGGGTGGAGCTAGTGATACTTCGGGATTTTCCTTCGACCAGGAGTGGAAGCTCAGTTCAGATGACTCCCCCAGGAACCCTGGCGGCCCAGGCGCAGGCCCACAGCCCTGCCGCTGCAGCAGCGCCTCCAGTCAGTCAGAGGCGGCTGACCAGTCCATGGGCTATGTGAGCGATTCCTCCTGCAATAGCTCAGACGGGGTACTGGTCACCTTCAGCACCCTCTACAACAAAATGCATGGCACCTCTCGTGCCAACCTCAACTCTGCCCCACAGTCCTGCAGTGACTCTTCCTTCTGTAGCCACTCCGATCCTGGCACCTTCTACCTGGACCTACAACCCTCTCCAGCCGAGTCTAAGATGTCTTGTGAGTCCCACCACCCTGACAGTGGAGGAAGGGAAAGGGGCTATGGTTGTCGCCACGCCTCATCTCCTGAGCTGGATGCCAACTGCAACTCCTACCGCCCACACTGTGAGCCCTGCCCAGCTGTGGCTGACCTCACAGCCTGCTTTCAGAGCCAGGCCCGTCTTGTTGTGGCCACGCAGAATTACTATAAGCTTGTTACCTGTGACCTGTCCTCCCAGTCCTCTCCAAGCCCAGCTGGCTCTTCTATCACCAGCTGCTCGGAAGAACACACAAAGATAAGTCCCACACCAGGACCTGGCCCAGACCCAGGCCCCAGCCAGCCCTCTGAGTACTACCTATTTCAGAAACCAGAAATTCAGCAAGAAGAAGAAACAGCGGATCCCTCAGCAGAAGCAGTGGCTGCTGTGGGCCCCACTGTGATGGAGGGACAAGTGTACACTAATACATCCCCCCCCAACCTCAGCACTGGACGTCAGCGCTCCCGCAGCTATGACCGCAGCCTGGAGCGCAGCCCTCCTGTGCGCCTGGGCTCCCTAGAACGCATGTTGAGTTGCCCGGTGCGCCTGAGCGAGGGCCCTGCAGCCCTGGCTGGGCCTAGCTCCCCACCCAAGCGGGTCACCTCCTTTGCTGAGCTGGCCAAGGGCCGGAAGAAAGCCGCAGGTTCTGGGTCTCCTCCGCTTCGAGTGAGCATTGGAGACTCCTCACAGGAGTTCTCACCCATCCAAGAAGCCCAGCAAGACAGAGGGGGCCCATCAGATGAGGGTGCTCGCTGTAGCCACAGCCTACCAGCCATGCCCTTGGGGCCAAGCATGGACCTGGCTGGCCCAGAGCCCTGGTCCACCCAGGTCTGCCAAGGTCCTCAGTCCAGTGAGATGCCACCTGCTGGCCTGAGAGCTTCTGGGCAAGATCCTCTGGCCCAGCTGATGGATCCAGGGTCTGCTCTTCCAGCCAACAGCCATACCCCGAGGGACGCAAGAGCTAGAGCTGACGGTAAGGAACCCAGGGGCTGTAGAAGGCCAGGGTCTGTGCACGGCCTCCTCCGTGATAGGTCCCTGCCAACCACCCGATCCAGACTACTAGATGTCCCTTAGTCACAGCAGTCATCTTTCGAGTCCAGAGTACGTCCCGTACCTAAAGTGCAGGGAAGAGGGTAGAGGATAAAAAATACACTGAGGTGATAAAATCAACAGGACATAGCAGTGTGTTGGGAAAGGAAGTTCTCAGAAGGTGATTTTCAGCCTGATTGACTGGAAAGACAGTGATACCATGGATAGGAACTATAAACACAGGAGTAGATTTATTGGAAGAAAAACAAGTCATGAGTTTGGTTTTGGACATTTAGGAATTTGTAGTGCTTCAGGGACAGCCAAGAGGTGTATCCAGCAGGCAGACCACACTGGCTATCTGTGAAGTTCATTCTTTGATCAGTGATTGTGACCACTCTCCAAAGAGCCTGAGGCTTGACATTTGGCCTTCAAGCTGCAAGAAGCTTCTGTAGGCCAGCTCTTTCTCTATTTATTTTATTAATTTATAAGTAATTGTAAGCATATTTTATACCAGGCCATATCTTAAGTGAGTATTAGTGCTAAAGAGATGAGAGGAGCTCTCTGTGTCCTCAAGAAATTCAGACAGATTTAGGTAACAAAAATGCAGAAACGGTGGTAGATAGTACTTTGGTTGGAACATCTAAATCAAACTGAAATGTCTCGGAAGGATGACTAATGGCCTTAGATACAAATACAGCCTGGGAAAATCGATTAGGAACATGCTTTGTGGAGACATGGGAGAAGAGGTCAATGCAAAGCCGCTAAAGCACAGAAGACCTTGGTGCTATCCAGGACCTGTAGATAATTTGGTATAGCCATACAGGATAGGGATGGAACTAGTTAAGAATTTTAGTTAGGGAAGTTGGCATATTTGTTTATATCAGGTTTCTGGCATGCTTTAATTTGCATTTTAGAAACACTTGCTCAGTTATTTGGATGGAGGATGAGATGGAAGGAGGAGCTCCCTGGAGGTCAGGGACCGCTATAGAGATACGACAGTCATATGAATAAAAGTGGCTGTTGAAGCCTTGTGAGTGGATGAAAGCATCCAGGAAGAACTGTGGGGTTATAAAAAGACCAAGGACAGAGACCCAGGGATACTATCATTTACAGGGTGAACAGAGTGACCCTCGAGGGAGACTGAGAAGAATTAGCTGGAAAAGTAGAAGGAAAACCAAGAAAGAGTCAAGTCATAGGAACTTAACAGAGAACTTTAAAAACAGACAAACAACAACCACCAAAAAAAAAACAGAGTTAGGTTCAACCAAACAAATTCTGAAGAGAAACCCTCTAAGACTGAAGAGTCCTGAAAGCAGCATCTGCGAGTAGCGAGGGCAGCGCATTACCCACAGCTACTTTGGGTTGGGTCTGCTAACTCCTCAAAGAAAAGAGGTTGTTAAAACCATAAAGGGTATTATCCTGCTTTGGAGAATCACAGTCCATCAGAAGACTTCATACACCTAAACAGACAGAGCAGAGCTGCCCACTAGGGCAAGCGGAGGGAGCCTCTAGGGAAGACGTGGGATCAGAAATAGTGGGGATTGGCCAGAACCCTTCAGAAGCCCACTTCTTAGACAGCAGTGTCTGTTGGCTCTATCCTGTGGCTGGCCTTCAGAAGGCAAGAATAATCCTGGTCAGAAATGTTGTTACTGTTTTTAATCACGTAAGACTTTGCATACTGAGATGCTGCTCAGTTTCCTAAGTCTCAAGTGACCTACCTCAGGGCTCTTCTCTTGATTCTGTACAACATTTTCTTCTCATCAAAACTGAATGAAGAAAGAAGACACTTCGGCTGATCCAATCTGGGAATGATGATAAGAAGCTGAGAAGGTTACTTGAGATCCTGGGAGGCAGAATAAAGATTTAAAAGGATCTGAGCTCAGCAAATCTGGAAGGAACAGAACTAATCAAGCAAGGGAGCAATGTGAAGTTTGACGTGGGTTGATTTGGGATGTTTAATTGATTTCAAGCTCAGAATGAGTCAGCAGTCTGGAAGGGCTTCCAAAAAGTTAAAATAACAGATTCATTCACAGAATCCAGAAGGGAGAAGTTGATCATCTCCCAACCCCAAAGGGAGAAGTTGATCATCTCCCATTCCTCTAAACTAGTAGTTGGTACCCACCTGGAATGTAGTGTCCTACACTGGAAATGCCATTTTAAGAAGGAACTGGGGGACTGGAGCTAACCCACCTACAGCAGGGTAAACTCAGGTGAATGTAGTCTCTGTGTCCAGTTTTCTTAAAGGGTTTCAAATAGAAAAGTAAAAAACCTTATTCTCTACACATTCTACAAGAAGAGAACTAAGACCCATTTCCTGCAGTGACCCTCCCTTCTTGCCTCAATCCCTATTCTGGGAATTTAGCAGGGAGTACTTTTTAAAGAGTGGGAACAAATAGTCTGATTCAGACATATTTTATATAGGGGATATAATAAAGCTAAGTTGGTAGGACCCAGTGTAACAACCATGATCATCTCAGCCTGTAAAGTGACCGATGTTTAAGTAAGTGAACGGTAAGAAGACATTCCCAGTTAGAAGAAGCAGTGTGCTGACAGATTGGGGTGGGGAAGTGAGGTCATGCAGATGGCAGGTATAGAAGTTTAAAGGAAGAACAGTGTAATTTGTGGCAGGTGTGGGCACCTACCTGGCTAAAAAGATTAGACTTTGAGGACAGTAGGGGGTTACAGGGGGAAAAAATAATGATACTTAAGCTAGTTGATTCAGATGTGGTGAGACTCGTCCAAACCAGACGTAACAGTGGGCATTTAACAAGTACCTTTATCGAGTACCTATTATGTACCAGTCTCTGTTCTAAGCATTGATGATACGGCAAGAAGAAAAATATATATATGTATATATATATATAAATTTCTGCCTTTCTAGAGGTCTTATGAAAACCTGGTGGCATCGTGGTTAAGTGCTACGTCTGCTAACCAAAAGGTCAGCAGTTCAAATCCACCAGGTGCTCCTTGGAAACTATGGGGCAGTTCTACTCTGACCTCTAAGGTCGCCCTGAGTTGGACCCAACTCGACAGCAGTGGGTTTGGTTTTTTGGAGGTCTTGTGAGGAGAAAAATACATGTAAGTTAGATAATAATTTATGCTAGCTTAAAAAAATATATTAAGGAAATAAAGCTAGATAATGGGATAGAGAATCACTTGCCAGAGGGGCTAGAGGGGACACAATTTTAGATGGGGTGGTCAGAGACATTCTTAGGAGGTGACATCTGAATGTTTGAAAACAGAAGGAAGTATGGCTGGAACATAGAGAGCAAGGGAGAAGAGGAGACGTAAAGATTGCTGGGGATGGCAGGAGAATATACTTTGAAAATGTCACCTAGAAGTGATTCTGAAACACCTCCCTAATGGAGTTGTGGTCCCGCATCCCCTTAAAACTCACCAGCGTAAGTGGGGACAGATGAGAGATAAGGAAACATGGCTTGGTACCATTTCGTGTGTTCTGGAACGGAAAAGGAAACCCTGTTGGCATAGTGGTTAAGTGCTACATCCGCTAACTGAAAGGTTGGCAGTTCACGTTCTCCAGGCGCTCCTTGGAAACTATATGGAGCAGTTCTCCTCTGCCTTATACCGTCACTATGGGTTGGAATCGACTCGATGGCGCTGGGTTTGGTTGGGGTTTGGCTAGAGTGGAAAAAGAACACCGGCCCCAGAGTCTCTGTGGGTTAGGCAGGATTCAGGCTCGGCCACTTCTGGATGGTGTGACCTTGAGCAAATTACTTAATCTTTTGAAATTTCAAATCACTTTATGAGACAACTAAGGATACTAATTTTTGCTTCACGCAGTTGAGCCCTTAGTGCCACACCCCGGGATTGGGCCCTGTGAATGCAAGTGGCGCCACCTCGTGTTCTTTTGGATATTTACAGCGCGCAACGTGTTGTATCAGAAACTCAGTCCTTATACAGAGCCAGCGCCTGCCGCGCAGTAGTGCTCCAGAGTTCTGTGTTTAGCTCTGAGCCCCATAGTGTGAGGGACAGTGATCTGAAGATTAGCTGAAAGAACAGGAGAAGGCCAGTCTCAGGGACATATCCATCCCTGTGCATAAGAAGCAGATGTGGATTCTGAGGTTCAAGGGCTAGGGTCATGAAAGCTCTTGGTGGAAGCAGGTAGCAGTGATAGGAAAGCTGAAGCTGGCACCAAGTAAATAGGTTCGTATGGTTGTATTTGCTCAAGCGTAAAGATGTACTGGCTTGAATGGGGGCAGAAGATGATGGCCAAAAGTTCTTGGCACTGAAAATCTGTGATTCTGATTTGAAGTCTTGAGATGGAAGTCATCAGGAAAAAAAAGACTATGAATTAACTGTTTAAAATAGCAAATTTAAGTGAAAACAGAAGCCTACAGCAGAATGACCTAGAGATCAAGAGGAAGGTCAGGACTGAGCTGTGTGGGCTTGGAAATCAACTGTATGGAAGTCTAAACTTCAGTTATGCAAAGAGGGAAGTGTAGAATTGACCCTTCAGATACACCTACCTTGGGGCAGGGAAAGGAAGAGGGCTGAAACCAGGAGCTACAAAACAGTGTAGTTACACAAAAGCAATAGGGAAAGTTCCATAAGAGAAGGCGGGAGAGCAGTGGCCCATTACACGTACTCGGGTCACCCCTACCCCATTCGTTCCTTTGTAGGTTTTGCCCCTCTCTTTCCCTTCCCAAGCCAGGGGGCACCATTTCCTTTCTCTGCCTCTCTGCTTCCCATGGGTTTCCGTGTCGCTCTGTCTGATTCCTCCTCCGTCCCTGTTGCCACAGGGGGTGGTACTGAGAGCCGGCCAGTCCTCCGCTACAGCAAGGAGCAGAGACCTACCACGCTGCCCATCCAGCCCTTCGTGTTCCAGCACCACTTCCCCAAGCAGCTGGCCAAGGCCCGGGCCCTGCACAGCCTCTCCCAGCTCTACAGCCTCTCGGGCTGCGGCCGTGCACAGCAGCCTGCCCCACTGGCTGTCCCTGCAGCTCAACTCCCAGGCCCGGCTCCCTCAGGGGAACCCTTGGCATCCACTTCCCAAACCACTGACCGAGGTGCCAAGAAAGCCGGGCCTGAGCCAGAGACCTCACGGCCATCACCCCTGGGCAGCTACTCTCCCATCCGGAGTGCTCGCCCCTTTGGGCCCAGCACTGACTCTTCTGCCTCCACTTCGTGCTCCCCTCCCCCAGAGCAGGCCACAGCCACAGAAAGCCCACCCTTATGGAGCCACTCTTGTCCTCCTGCGGCTCAACCAGCTACTTCCCAGCAGCCACAGAAGGAGGATCAGAAGATACTGACCTTGGCTGAGTACCGACTCCATGGAACGGGAAGCTTGCCACCTCTGGGCTCCTGGAGATCTGGCCTCAGCCGAGCAGACAGCCTGGCCCGGGGAGGTAGTGAGGGTGGCATGGCTTCCAGGCCCAGTCATGGTAGGAGTTTTATCCCCCACCTCTCCTGTCAACTCTGGTTTACTCTCTCGCCTGAGACCAGGGGTTAAGATGTGGGTATCTCTTCCCCTAGCACCTGTGGGTAATAACTATGCACCCACAACTTCAGTGTTTTATTATTTTTTTCCTAGTGTTTTATATGGGCCTGTTAAGTAGATGTGATATGCTGTCTCCAGCTAACTCTTGCTTATCTGTCTCTTCTGCTAATCTGTCCTGCTTCCAGCCAACCACCTGTCCCCTCAAGCACTCAAATGGCGAGAATACAGGAGGAGGAACCCACTAGGGCCACCTGGTTTGGCAGGGAGCCTAGACCGAAGGCCGCAGGAGGCTCGGCTAGCCCGAAGAAACCCCATCTTTGACTTCCCTGGTTCCCTCAGTGCTGCTGGCCATCTGAACTGCCGGCTAAATGGTGTGTGGGCAGGGTCCCCAGCATCCCCAGGGCAGGCTGTGCCACGGCTGGGAAGGGCTAGAGAAGGGGTCAGTCCTGAAGGACTGTGTCTCAGAGAGTATAGGGCATAAACCCGACTTGACCTTGGGAAGGATCTGCTCGAGCCTGAATTTTCACTCTTTTCCAGGTCAAGTAGTGAAGCCGTTACCACTGACCTGCCCTGACTTCCAGGACCCCTTTTCCTTGACGGAGAAACCTCCAGCTGAGTTTTGTCTGTCCCCTGATGGTAACTCAGAGGCCATTTCCATCGACTTGCTTCAGAAAAAAGGTGAATATAGTCCCAGCTTAGGCCAGGGATTCTGCTCTCACTACCTGTGCACACCTGTGGCCCTACTGTCCAGCCCTCCGAGGTATTGTAAAGGAGCTGAAGAGCTCAGACATTGGAGCTAAAAGTGGAAGTCTTTGTACTGAGTATTGTGAATCTGTGTAATGGGCAAGAGTCATTTATCAGAGGCTTAGGAATCAAGTCTCAGTTGCTTCTCTGTAGCTCTCTCTCAGTAAGCTAAATACAGTGAGGGAGACTATGTAAGAAATCAGTGCCTAACTGCTCTAATAGGAGCAGCTTAAGATGCTAGATGACTACTGACTTGGATAAATGTGATGATAACGTCTAATAAAATGAAGACTGACAAGGAACCACTTGATTTAGCAAATAAGCTACCATTGAACCAAGACAGTATTTTCAGTGAGATGATGGCAAAAGAATTGAGCGTAATTGCAGCTGAAGGGAAGGAGTCTGTGTAAAGGTCAAAAGCTACAATTGAAGTTCCTTGCAGAGGCAAGGGGGGAGATCCAACACTTAGGGAGAGGGAAGAACTTTGGGCAGGAGAAGGAACATCCACCTTCCTCCAAGATACAAAAGTAAGAGAAGACAGGAGGGAGGCGAGGAAGGAGGCTGGACATAATACAGGTATGTTCTTAGGAGGGATAGGGAAATTGAAGGGATTCTTGACAGGTGGCCTCTGTGAAGGAGGAGGTAAAATAATCTAGGGAATGAGGAGGGAGGTAGTGGAACCCAGGGCTTGAGAGGAGAGGTAAGAGTTTGGTATGACAACTGAGTGTAGAGGAGAGCATGCTGACAAGGCACATACCAAAGAATTGCCCTTGTCTGCACTGGTGTGAGCGACCCTGAATCTTCTCTAACACCAGCTAGTGGCCTGATTTCCCACAGTGGAAAAGAGTGGTAGTTAGGTTGATCCAGGGTTGGAAGAGGGTAAGGGAATGATAAAGCTGAGGGTCTTGATAAGGGCATCACTTAGGTGGGTCCAAGCTGGGAGATGAAGACAGGAGGGGCTTGAAAACTAGACAGAAGTCCAGAGCCTGGATATCTTGATGAGACCCATGTACGGGTACACAGAGTAAGTGTGAAAGCCTTCCTCTCCCCTCCTGAGGCTTCAGCCCAGCTGAGTTGGCTAGAGACATGCCTGGGGACCTGACACATCACGTTCTTGCTTGTAGGGTTGGTAAAAGCTGTTAACACTGCTGTGGACCTGATTGTTGCCCATTTTGGAACAAGCCGGGATCCTGGGGTGAAGGTAGGCAAGAAATGTGGAAAGCAAAGATCCTCTGAGATCCTCACCTCTCTTGTCCTTGGATCCCAGGGCCCTTAGTGATGGGGATGGCAAGAAAGGATCTGTTAGGACTGAGAGTCAGAGAGGACCAGGATGAGGCTTCAGGTGGTTTCCAACACTGCCCGATCTGCATCCACAGGCAAAGCTGGGGAACAGCTCTGTAAGCCCCAATGTGGGCCACTTGGTCCTGAAGTACCTGTGCCCTGCGGTCCAGGCTGTGCTGGAGGACGGGCTCAAGGCCTTCGTGCTCGACGTTATCATCGGGCAGCGTAAGAACATGCCGTGGAGTGTGGTCGAGGCTTCCACGCAGCTAGGTAAGTGCTGGATGGCAAAGTGGGCATTCTGGGCTGAATTTTAGAGTTTCAGAGGCTTGTCATGTGACCTTCAACCCTGGCTTTCCCTCAGGCCCATCCACCAAGGTCCTACACGGCCTGTACAACAAAGTCAGCCGATTCCCAGAGCTCACCAGTCATTCCATGCGCTTCAATGCCTTCATCCTCGGCCTGCTCAAGTGAGTGTGTGAATCAGCAAGATCCCCAGCCAGCCGGCCCTCTCCCCTGGGCTCTATACCTCTTTTGAGGAACCAGCTCCCCAGACTGAGACAGCAATGGTAGCTCTGCCTGATCTGTGGCCACGGCTTGGGCTCCTGTGCCCCCTACCCAGCTACACTCTCAGTAGATCACTGATTTCCCACTTCCCCCAACCTGCCAGCACTGATCACCAGCCTGGTCTTCTGCTTTTACAGACCCATGAGCTGGCTATTAGGAAATGAATTTGTTTCTTAATTTCTCTGGATACTGTATACTCTGATCCTCAATTCTAGCACTGCTTCCAAAGCCTGCTTCACCCTAAATCCACGCTGGGACCCACATCATAGTATTCTCCTTTCTCAAGTTTGGCCCCAGCTGCTTTCTATTCTCACTGGACTTCTTAGGTCTGGTGTAAGCCAGCTCCATTCTAGAAAGAAGTGCTTGGTCTATGACTCACATGTTCACCACCTCCCCGCACCCACACCCCTGTTGAGTTTCTAGAATTATATTACATGAGTGAAACAAGTAGCATCCTTGCCATAGAGAGGACGGTTATCCATACCTCTGCCATGTGTCTGACCCCAGTATCTTTCTCCTTTGTACCTTAACACCTGGTTCTATTCATGGTAGCAACTCAACTTTCCTCACTTGTCTCCCTACAGCATCCGGTCCCTGGAGTTCTGGTTTAATCACCTCTATAACCACGAAGGTAATGCCCAGAACACTTTTTGCCAACTCTCTATAGGCCAAGCCGCAGAGGTTCAAAAGAGGGGGAAGATAGCTCTGTTTTCAGATGCTGGAGGTGGTGGGCAGGAGACCACATGAGCTTTGTCCTCAACACTTTGGGTTTCTACCCAAATCCTTCCCCAGCTGGTGCCTGAGTTACAGCCTTGGAGTCTGCAGGATACTCAGGCAATCTAGAGGTCACTTTCTCTGAGCGCTCAGAGCTACCACTTATAGCTGTGAAGCTTATACACTACACAACATCAGGAGGCATCACTTGCATTCTGGTGCACGTAGGTTGCACAGGACACAGCCTGTGCAGAACATGCAGTGACTGCCCGGAATGCCTGTCTGGATCAAACACACAGGCCAGACTGTGCTCATCTGTGTGAATCAGCCCCTCTCTTTCTCCCCTAGATATTATCCAGACCCACTATCAGCCATGGGGCTTCCTGAGTGCAGCTCATACCGTGTGTCCTGGTCTCTTTGAGGAGCTGCTGTTGCTGCTGCAGCCCCTGGCCCTGCTGCCCTTCAGCCTCGACTTGCTGTTCCAGCACCGGCTGCTGCAAAGTGGACGGCAGCAGCGGCAGCACAAGGAACTGCTGCGGGTGTCCCAGGACCTGCTGCTCTCCGCCCACTCAACACTACAGTTGGCCCGGGACCGGGGCAAGGAGGGCCCTGGAGATATGGACAGAACAGCCCATGGGGAGCGGGTAAAGGGTGTGGGTGCCCCAGAAGGTGGAGAAGAGGAGGAAGAGACAGAAGAAGTGGCAGAGGCGGCTGGAGGCTCAGGGCATGGCAGGTGGGCCCGAGGTGGGCAGGCTGGCTGGTGGTACCAGCTCATGCAGAGTTCACAGGTCTACATTGATGGCTCCACCGAAGGTTCTAGGTTCCCTCGTGGTGGCAGTAACAGCAGCAGTGGCAGCAGCAGCAGCAGCAGCAGCAGTGAGAAAAAGAAAGGGGCTGGGGGCTGGGGACCTCCCCAAGCCCCACCCCCCCGAGAGGGAGTTGTGGAGGGAGCCGAGGCCTGCCCTGCCCCTGAAGAGGCCCTGGGCCGGGACAGGGGCTGGCCCTTCTGGATGGGGAGCCCCCCTGACTCTGTGCTGGCTGAGCTGAGACGCAGTCGGGAGAGGGAGGGGCCTACTGCCCTCCCAGAAGAAAATGAGGAAGGAGCCTCAGAGCCTTCACCTGGGGGCATCAAGTGGGGACACCTCTTTGGTTCCCGAAAAGCTCAGCGGGAGGCCCGACCCACGAACAGGTGAGAGCTAATGCACAGCATAGATGGAGGGAATGGAGGAGCCTGCTCTAGGCTGGGACAGGATAGAGCCAGAGCGCCGGCTGCTGTCCCCTAGGCTGCCCTCCGACTGGCTGAGCCTGGACAAGTCCATGCTCCAACTGGTGGCACAGACAATGGGTGCCCGCCGGGAGCCAGAGCCCAAGGAGAGCCTGCAGGAACCACACTCTGCAGCCCTGCCCACCAAGCCTCCATGGTGAGCCCTGGGATGTGGCAGCACTGGGGGTCTGGGCTCAGCTATAGATGGGGTTTCTCTGACCTCCGTTTGTTATTTTTCCAGTGAGGTGCAGGCACTGTGCCACCATCTGGCCACAGGCCCTGGACAGCTGAGCTTCCACAAGGGAGACATCCTGCGTGTACTGGGGCCAGCTGGAGGAGACTGGTTGCACTGCAGCCGTGGCCCTGACACTGGCCTGGTCCCTCTGGCCTATGTGACCTTGACCCCAACTACAAGTCCAAGCCCTGGAAGCAGCCAAAACTAGGCCCTGTGCATGCTGGTCCCCAGGGACCCTCATAACCCCCCGACTCAGAGCCTGACAGCCCCTCCTAAGCCCATGTGGCTTAGCTACAGAGAACAGACCGAGAGTGAGGGGCCGCATACCCCTGTGCTGGCGCCTGCTCCCTGTGCTCAGTATTAATTACTCCCCCCTAACTGTCCCAGTGACCTCGTCCAGACCTCCACCCAGGAGAGGGGAGGGACGCAGCACTGGGCTGCCAGATTTCCCCAGACCACTGAGGCCAACCCTTCTGTGATACAGACAAGCTCCTATGGAGGAAAGTGGCTTAGAAGGCCATTTGCGGGTTCCCTAGGCCAGATGGTGATAAGGATGGATAACAGTATTGGGGCCAGGTCCCTCAGTGCCCCTCAGCTGTAAATAGGCTGTGGCCAGTGCCCTGGTCATCAGAAGAGGGAGGAGGAGCCCAGGCTTCTGTTTATGTATTTATTTATTTATTTATTACACCTATTAATAAAAAAGGTGCTCGGCCTCCAAACCAGTTTCTCTGTGTGCCCCCACCTTTTTATTTCCTTCTAAAGGGATGGCTGGGATAAGGTGCAAAGGAAAGGGCAAACTTGAACTCCAGGCACCTACACCGGGAGCTGCTTCTGGAGGGTGCTGAGGCCCAGAGCATCGTGAGTGAGATGCCCATAGGTGTGGCCGAACTGGAACTTGTACCCTGCGTGACCAAGAGAATCTGTCCTGTATAGCCAGTGGCATGGAAAAGCCATGAGTTTCTCAGCCAGATGCGTAGACCCTCGAGCCGCCCTCCCACGTCCCCGCCTCCTGACGTCACAGCACCGCAGTTTCTTTTTCCACCTGATGAAGCACCTCTGTTACAGTCCAGACCACTCCCCCTCAAACACCGCCCCAGAGCCCCCTCCCTCCGGGGCTCCCCCCACCTGGCACGTAGTCCCCCCATAGTTAGGTAAAAGGCACGAGTTCTGAGGGTAGGTCCTGGAGAGTGGGGGGAGATGTTTGGGATCCTTCTGACGTCTGCCTCTTGAGTATTTCTGCCCAAATTCCTGCAGTGCCTGGTTGGTGAGCACAGGAAAGGTGGAGCCAAAGAGGAAGCGAGCACAGGGCACTTAACCAGTGAAGCCTGGGGGATGGGGATACTGAGTCAGAACATCCTGGGGGGCTTTCCCAGCCTTTGGTCTTTACCCACCTCCTCTCACCTGACATGAACTTCTGAGGGTCTCTGTCATCCATGGAGTAGGGAGAAGCCTTGGGAGGGGAAGTTCATAAAAGAAAAAAGTGCTAGCCAACACAAGCTCCCGGGGAGATGTAGCTGTCAGTCAAGGCCATATCCCCTGTACCCCTTTACTCTTGGCTACCCTCAAGCCTGAACCCAAAAGGCAAAGCTCCCCAGCCCTCCCCTCCCCAACTCCACACCTTCCTTCTTGCTGTCACTCGTCCTGCCTCCTGCTCCAGCCCTGGCTCCTTCTTGGCCTCCAGCTCCAGCTCCAGCTTTGCCTCTTGGTCTTTCTCTGCATCTTTTTCTCCCTGGGCCTCCTTGGGCAGTTCTTGACTCTGCCGCTGAGTAAAGTCATTCAGAGCCTCAGCCCAGACCTGGCTGCAGTTCTTGGCAAAGATGAACTGTGCCCGAGGTACAAAGCCTGGATGGGCAGGGGTCATGGAAGATTCCTGTTAGGATTTGGGACATTTACTCTGGAATGTCGGCATCTGTTTGTGCCTGTGTACATACCTGTGTATCCAGGGATCATGCTGAAGCTGAGCCTTTCACGCCCACACCTAAGAGATGGGCTCCCCAGGGGAACCTCAGGAGAGCTTGGAGCCCGAATGGGAGGCAGAAGTGTACGGTGGGCAGGTGGCCAGGCTAGTCCCGTAGGCCCTTGAAGTAGCTGACCAGTCATCTGGCCATAGGTCTGGCCCATGCTGAACTGAAGTAGTGGGCAGTGTCCCGTGTACCTGTAGCATAGTACTCAGCCACTCATCCCCAGAGACCCCTCTCCCCAGCATCCCCAGAGACCCCTCTCCCCAGCATCCCCAGAGATGGAAGCAGACACCTCTAAAGCCTGCTGTTTTCTGGAGTCCAGTGTGTGTGTATTTGGAGGCTGCATTTCTAAATTCTCTGCCTGGGCCTTCAATGCTTCCTCTCTGTTTTTACACTGTTACCGTAGAGAAGACAACACAAAGCTTCTTGGCTGGCCCAGAGATCACTGTTCCTTGCTGTTTTTCATCCAACATGGTAAATACTGCAGCCCTGGACCTCCCAAACCAGTATGTCCTCTTGGCCTCCAAGATTTAGGTAGCACAGCCCCAATATCCCTATACCCTGCTCCCTGAAACAAGCAGGGGAGTGCCCTCAGTATAAGCCTTACCCTGGGATATAATGACGGTTCAGAGAGTTCACACCAGGTATGAAGGTGCTGGCCATGGCCCCCAGAACCCAGACAGTTCCTCTTGTTGCCCTTTGAGCCAAAGCTCTGGGCCAAGCTTTGAGCCAAAGCTCAGTGTCCAAGGCAGTAGGGGCTGAACCAGAGAAAGGAGGTGGGGCTCAGGGAGGAGGTAGGAGATGGGGCACATGTGCAAAGCAGCAGAACTGCGGAGGCTCACTGGTGTCTCTACCCCAGAACAAACTCAATCCCCAAATGCTGAGGCATACAGCCTCCCCACTTCAGGACCTAGGGAAGTCCTAAGGCGTCAGGTGGGAGAGCAAAAACTGTTAGGTCTTCTATTCAGCTCTGTCTCGAGACTTCCCTTTTTTTCTTGAAACCGTGGTGGTGTAGTGGTTAGGTGCTACAGCTGCTAACCAAAAAGTTAGGAGTTCAAATCCACCAGCCACTCCTTGGAAACTCTGGGGCAGTTCCACTCTGTTCTATAGGGTTGCTATGTGTTGGCATCAACTCAATGGCCGTGGGTGTAGTTTTCTTAGGCCCTTCACACCTCTCCCAAGGAGAGGTAGAATCTGCTCTTCCTGAGTCATAGTCAAGGATGATGGAATTCCTGGGAAGAGGGTCTCTGAAAGGACTGGCCAGAGCCCAGAAAGGAGGTATGAAGGTCAAGTAACAGGAAAAATAGGAACTTAGAGAGTGCTAGCAGACACTAAGTTTATTTTCAGTAACATAATTTAACAAGAGTTATTTATTAAATATCTACAATAACCTGAATCATCCATTCAACAAATCTGCCAAGCTCTGCTAGGTACCTCTTACAGTGTGGCAGAATGTGCACACTGCAGGAGTGAGAAAGCTCAGTCCCACATGACTTGGGCCAGTCATTTAGTGTCTCTGAACCCCACTGCCTTATTTATCCAACACAGATACTATGACCCCACCGCTGTTGTACACATGCCCTGGGGCTGTGTGTTCTGTGTCCAGGGCCTGGGGCAGGGCCTGGGGAAGTAGGTGGGGCTACAGGGGTGAGAGAGGAGGGGGCACTGGTGCAATGGCCGCCAAGTGCACAGATGAAACAACAGATGCAAACATGTTTTATAAACTATAAAGATGTTAGAGCCAAAATCATAGTGTTAGGGAGGGCATGGATGTGAGGTCAGTCATAGACTCATAATAATTGGTTGCCTTGTGTGCACCTTAAGCTCATTATGATTATAGTCACTTTTTCTTTTTCTTAGCTCTAATGACCAAAAAAAAAAAAAAAACTTAAATGGTTCAGATCCTAGCTTCACTAGAAATATGGGCCTTGGCCAGATTTATCTCACCAAACCTTAGCTTTCTTGCGTATAAAATAAGAGAAACTAAGGGAACTCACAGAGTATAATAAGATCAATGGGATGATACACAATCAGCCTAGTGTCCAGCTTATGGTACCAAAAAAAATCCACTGCCATTGAGTCAATTCCAATTCATAGTGACCCCACAGGACAGAGTAGAACTGCCCCATAGAGTTTCCAAGGAATGCCTGGTGGATTCGAACTGCTGACCTTTTGGTTAATAGCCACAACACTCAACCACTATGCCTCTGGTAAGTGCTAACCAAAAAGCCATTTCTAGTGTTTGGTTGGAACTTGGTGGGAATGAGAAGGAAAAGAATTGAGAACAGTAACAAGTCAGAGGTTCAGGAAAACAGTCAGTGAAGTTTCAGCTACAGTGGCAAAGTTAGGATTTGAAACTTGGATGTTGATTCAGATGTAGGGACTACAAAACCTTCTGCAGGAAAGATCATGCAATTACAATCAGGGTATGAGTTATAATACAAGGTAGGAAGCAGGTTAGGATTCATTTTATATTACAGTTGGTGAAGAAACAGCCCGTTCCTAGTAGTGGGAATGCCCTGTTACTGTAATTGCTTCCATCTGTGTAAACAATGGTCATGTGGAACTGAGCTGTTCTAAATTCCTCAAGGTCAGAAGCATATTCTCACCTGGGAAAAAGGTGACAGAGCTAGTGAGGGGCCCATGCTTGTTGCTTCTGTGTCTCCTTCCAGGGGACAATCATGATAACCCAACCACAACTTGCTCCTGATGGGAGCTGCCACACCCAGTTCGTGGCCAGTGTTGGATGTGTAGCAGAGGTGTCCAGACGTCTAACTAGAGATGAGCACCGTCTGTGTCAAGACAAAGCTCCAGTCAGGAATGTCCCAACACTGCCCTGCCCAGCCACACAGCCTAGACAGTCTCCAAAATAGAGTCTACAACCTTCTGTTCTGCCTTTGATCCTGACCGGGAATTGCTATAAAATTTCATATGGATCTCAGACGAATTAACTGATTATAGATCAACACTGGACAGACATAAATATTTATAAAGATGAATGGAAAGGAAAAATAATGGAACTAATTGAACTATATAAAAGGGGAAGCCAAGGAATGGTTACTGGGGTTTCAAATGCTTACCTCAGATGGAGTAAGATGAAATGGATAGGAAGGGGCGGAACTATGAGTTAGGTGTATGTTATTATTACAATTTCAATTTTTGTTTGGAACAATGGTTTCATAGGGCTTATCATTACGTTTTGTAATAAAGCATCCCATATATGGGCCAACAATGAGACTATGTCATAAAACAAGGATTATAATAGTACAAATCTGTGCATCTGAAGTCTAAAGGAGTGGAGTGGAAGTGGGAGACATCCAAGTAGAAATTTTCAAAAATGGTGATAATGGTAGACTTTAGTATAATTTTTGTTTCAGCAGCTCCAAACCAAACCCAATGCTGTCAGTTCCAACTCATAGTAACCATACAGGACAGAGTAGAAGTGCCCAATAGAGTTTCCAAGGAGCGCCTGATGGATTTGAGCCACTGACCTTTTGATTAGCTGCTGTAGCACTTAACCACTAAGCCTCCAGGATTTCCTTCAACAGCTCAAGAAGTCAAAATATAAAAATACCAAAATATGAAACAGGTTCAATTATTAGTTATACACCATTCCTTTCCAGCATTCACAGAGAACTCTAAAAACTACCATATTGTCTAGTCCTGACTAAAGCATGGACTAACAGGCTTAGAAAAATGACTGAGTCTTTTCTTTTTGAGATTCAGTGTCTACATTTGTAAAATGAAAGATGGACTGGATGGTTATTAAGATTCTTCCAGTTCTAACTCCCTCCTGTCTTAACCAGTAAAAATGTTGCATGAGCTAAAAAATAATAATAAATTTTTAAAATAAAGTAAATTTGACATACTTTCAGAGTTACTTCCTAATACTACTGTATTTAAAGTTTCATATTGTTTTTAAAGATCTTTAAAAAGTGTCTTTTTCCTGCTAGGATGCAACTCTGAATGTGCCTTACTCAACTATAAGTTTTCTTAGAGGAAGTATCAACATAAAGAAATGGCATCGTCTCTATTTTGATGTTTTTTATATGTAGCTGTTGTTGTTGGATGCTGTCAATTCCAATTCACAGCAACCCTGTGTGAGAGAGTCAAATTCCCCATAGAGTTCCCCAGGCTATAGTCTTTACAGGAGCAAATTGCCAAGTCTTTTCTCCTGAGAAGATTGGAAGCACTGCAAAAAAAAAGATCATGCAGTTAGAATCAGGATATGAGTTATAATACAAGTTAGGAAACAGCTGGATTTGAACCACCAATCTTTCAGTTAGCAGCTCAACCACTGTGCCACAAGAGCTTTTTTTTAATTTAGTTGAAGGTTTACAGAGCAAACTAATTTCTCATTAAACAATTAATATACATACTGTTTTGTGACATTGGTTGCCAACCCCATAACATGTCAGTACTCTCCTCTTCTTGATCTTGAGTTCTCTGTTACCAGTTTTCCTGTCCCCTCTTGCTTCCTCATCCTTGCCTCTGAGCTGGTATGCCCATTTAGTTTCATTTTGTTTTATAGGCCTGTCTACTCTTGGGCTGAAGAGTGAACCTCAAGAGTGACTTCATTACTGAGTTAAAAGAGTGTCCGAGGGCCATAGTCTCTGACAGCTCTGTCAGACCAGTAAGTCTAGTCTTTCTTGTGAGTTAGAAGTTTGTTCTACATTTTTCTCCAGCTCTGCCCAGGATCCTCTTATTGATCTCTGTCACAGCATTGAAGGTAGCCAGGCCCATCTAGTTGTTCTGGACTTGGTCTAGTGGAGGCTATGGTAGTTGTGATCCATTAGTCCTGTGGACTAATCTTTCCTTTGTGTCTTTGGCTTTCTTTACTCTCCCTTGCTCCAGATGGGATGGAACCAGTAAAGCATCTTAGATGGCCACTTATAAGCTTTTAAGTTCCCAGATGCTGCTCACCAAAGTAGGATGTACAAAGTTTTCTTTGTAAACTGTGTTATGCCAGCCAAGGTAGATGTACTACAGGTTCTTTTTAAGAGTCTTCAAATCTAGAAGGATCCATATTCATTTATCCATGCTACTTTGCTTCATGATCCCTGCTATGCAATTACCTTATGGTCAACATAGAGGTAAATAGATGAATAATGCATGCCTCTTTAAAGGACAGGAAAACAGCAAAAGACAGAATAAAATAAATGCCACAATGGGCCAAATAACTGGCCACAAATTAAAAAATAAAAAATCTAACAGGACACATTTTCTTTCATAAATACAATAAATATATAAATAAAAATTAGGAACCAAAAAACACATAGACATTTTTAAAATACTCTCTTAAATAACTCTCGGAGCCAAGAGAAAAAAATACAATTATACACTATGTAGAAACAAGCAGAAAAATAAGAATGCCATTATCTTGGAAAATATGAGAATCAGCCAAAACTCAATTCATAAGTAATTTTTAGCCTCAACTGCTTACTGGCATCATGATTAAGAGACTATACACTCAGCCCTGGCTTCCTCACTTCCTAGCTATATAACCTTGGGCAAATTAGTGAATCTTTTTCCCTTATCTATGAAATGTGAATGGTAACATTGTAAGGATTAATTTAAAAGCACAGTAGTTCCTAGCACCAGATGAACGGTCAAAAATAATAAAAGTGATAATTATAATTATTAAACAAGTATTCTAGTGGAGGTTGTTTACATTACAAGAAACAACTGTCTGCCCTAAACAGAAGATCAAGATCAAGAATGAGGGGTAGAGTGGATATCTTAAAGATGAGTAGATTTCATGGGTATTCTGGGAAAGAAATGAACAGCCTGCTATATAGCCAGGCCTCAGGGAAACCAGAATTGTGAGCTTGAAAACCAGCTAGAGTTAAGGCAACTGTTTGTATTTTTCTCCCTAAGGCCATGTGCTTTTCTCTGTGCATCTGTGCAAACAACGTATGTGTTTCTCTGTCGCATCTTGCCCCTGCAATTCCAAATGGAATTCTCTGTCACTATTAGTTTTGCTGTAGAGTAAAAACTGTTGAAGCACAATAAAAGGATTTATTGAAAGCCAAGATCATCCAAATGGAAAGTCAGCTCAGAGGCACAGATGAGAAGGCAAGAGAAGACAGGAAGGCTGGTAACAGAGAAGCCAAAGTGGGCTTCTGATTACAAAAATCTACTAAAACTCTGATTACAAAGTCTGATTACAAAAATCTACTAAAAGCAGTATAAAAACTGTTGTTGATAACAAAAGGGATGGGACATCCATCATAATAAACAAGACCAAGACAGGTGAACACATGAGTAAGATTAAAGCAAGGTACTGACGAGCAGCAGGGGGAATTAGAGGGATACCACACCTGACATGGATGCCTCTTCTAGCAATGGCCTTGACATTAACACTGGTGGAGGGTATGAGGTTATAGCTGACAATGGGCAATGCTAATTAATGAATCAGAATTTTCATGTGCAGTTTGTGGACAGGGGTACAGATCCAGTATTCAGTTAGCTTACTAACTCTTGCTACTGATTGAGGCAATTTGACAAAAGCATTATCCTTCCAGTCCTCAGCAGTATTTATTACAAACAGCACTAAACAACTATAATGGAAGAAAATTGCTTAGAAGAAATAAACAAGAGCAACTAGCATACAAATGACCAAGAAAACGAAAAAGGATCCCTCAAACAAGAGCATATATGAGTAAACAAGGATGCATGTAGCAAATAACCCAGTGAGTATCAAAATACTAATAAGAAAAACATAAAGTCTCTAGGTTAAAATACATGGACAGATTCACCTGTATACATCTGTCTTGCCAATCAATAAATTTTGATTGACAGAACAAAGCTACTTCAAAAATAATGACAATTAGGCACAAAGCAACAACTTCAATTAACATACATTCACCAGGCAAAAGTCATTAGTCTACACAAAAAACACGTAAGACAAAAGGACAGCAAAACTAGAAACAAAAAGGTGCAAAACCTGAGAATTTTACTTCTGTTCACAATGTCCAGTGATTAGGAATAGGTCCTGGATCTTGGGAAGAGCTGTCTATGCCAGATTTTGTCTGCTTCTCCTTCTGATGATGTTTTCCTTTCAGGTTGAGTACTTTAGTTGGCTCAACTGTCCAAATAGGAACAGTAGCTTTCTTCAAATGGGAGAAGTGGATCCAAGTTTTAACCCCCTCTAGTTAATCAGCACATGGGTTAGTGAGAAAGAACAGGTAAACTCTTTTCCACTGAGGCTCAAGAGACTGTTTTTAAATATCTTACTGTGCTTTAAGTGAATGTTTATAATTCAAGTCAGTTTACCATACAAAAACCTACACACACAGTTATGTAACCCTAGTTACTTCCCCCACATTGACAACACACTCCTCCTCTCCACCCTGTATTTCCCATGTCCATTCTACCAGCTCCTGTCCCCCTCTGCCTTCTCATCTTGCCTTCAGACAGCAGCTGCCCAGTTAGTCTCAGGATCTATTTAAGCCAAAAGCATGCTCTTTGCCAGTACCTTTTTTTGTCTTCTAGTCCAGTCTGCTCTTGGTCTGAAGAGTCAGCCTGAGGAAAGGTTTCAGTTCTGCACTAACAGGAGTCCAGGGTCCTTGTCTCTTGGGGGCCCTCTAGTCTATGAGACCAGTAAGTCTGGTCTTGTTAATAGAGTTCAAGTTCTGCACCCCATTTTTCTCCTACTGCATCAGGGACTCTTTGTTGTGTTCCCTATAAGGGCACTCACTGGTGCTAGCCATGCACCATCTAGTTCTTCTGGTTTCATGCGGATGTAGCCTCTCGATTATGTGGCCCTTCTGTCTCTTGGGCCCATACTTTCCTTGTGTCTTTGCTTGTCTTCATTCTCCTTTGCTCCAAGGAGGTTGGGGCCAATTTGCGCTTCTTAGATGGCTGCTTGCCAGCTTTTGAAATGTCAGACACCACTCACCAAAATAGGATGCAGAACATTTTCTTAATAAACTTTGTTATGGCAATAGACCATGGTCCCCAGACTCCCGCCACTCTGTCCCTTGAAATGTTTGGTTACATTTAGGAAATCTGTTAGCTTTGGTTTCATGCAGATGTGCTGACTTCTCCTCTACTGTGTGTTATCGCTCCCTTCACCTAAAATAATTTTTGTCTATTATCTAATTAGTGAATATCCTTCTCCCTCCCTCCCCACCCTTATAACCATCAAACACTGTTTTCTTCTGTGTTTAAACCATTTCTTAAGTCCTGTAATAGTGGTCTCATACAATATTTGCCTTTTTTGCAACTGACTAATTTCACTCAGCATGCCTTCCAGATTCCTCCATGTTATGAAATGTTTCCCAAATTTATCACTGTTCTTTATCATTGCATAGTATTCCATTGGGTGAATACACCATAGTTTGTTTATGCAGTTATCCTTTGAGGTCACCTAGGTTGATTTCATCTTTTTGCTGTTGTGGACAGTGCTGTGATGAACATCAATGTACATTATCTATTTGTGTGGTAGCTCTTATTTCTCTAGGATATATTCCAAGAAGTGGGATTGCTGGATCCTGTGATGTTTCTATCTCTAGCTTTTTCAGAAAGCACCAAATCAATTTCCAAAGTGGTTGCACCATTTTACATCCCCACCAGCAGTGTATAAATGTTCCAGTCTCTCCACAGCCTCTCCAACATTTACTATTTTCTATTTTTTGACTAATGCCAGCCTTGTTGTTGAGGTAGTATCTCACTGTAGTTTTGATTTCATTTCTCTAATGGCTGATAATTGTGAGCATTTCCTCATGTATCTGTTAACCACATGAATGTCTTCTTTGCTGAAATATTTGTTCATATCCTTTGCTTTTTAATTGAGTTGTCTTTTGGCTATTGAGGTTTTGCAGTATCTTGCAGATTTTATAAACACTGATCAGATTTGTTGTAGGCAATTTTTTTTCCCCAGTCTGTACGTTGTCTTTGGTTCACTCTTTTGATGAAGTCTTTGAATAGGCATAAATGTTCGATTTTCAGGAGTTCTGAGTTATCTATTTTTCTCTTCTGGTGTTTGTGCATTGTTAGTAATATTTTGTATTCTGTTTATGCTGTATGTTAGAGCTTCTAGTGTTGTCCCTATTTTTTCTTCCATGATATTTATTGTTTCAGATTTGATATTTAGGTCTTCAATCCATTTTGAGTTAATTTTTGTGCATGGTGTAAGATATGAGTCTTGTTTCTTTTCTTTCCTCTTTGCAGATGGATATCCAGTTATGCCAATACCATTTGTTAAAGAGACTGTCTTTTCCCCAATTAATGGACTTTAGGTCTTTGTCAAATATCAGCTGCTCATAAGCAGATGATTTCATGTCTAGATTCTCAATTCTGTTCCATTGGTCTGTGTATCTGTTGTACCAGTACCAGGCTGTTTGACTATTGCATCAGTGTAATAGGTTTAAAGTCAGGTACTGAAGCCTCCCACTTTGTTCTTCTTCAGTAATTACCTGGGGGTCTCTTCTCTTTCCAGATGAAGTTGGTGATTTGTTTCTCTATCTCATTAAAAAGTGCCATTGGAATTTGGATCAGGATTGCATTGTTTTCATAGATCAATTTGGGTAGAATACACATTTTCACTATGTTGAGTTTCCCTATCCATATGCAAGGTAGGTTTCTCCAGTTACGTAGGTTTCTTTTAGTTTCTTGCAGTGGTGTCTTGTAGTTTTCTTTGTCTAAGTCTTTTACCTCTCTGGTTAGATTTGTTCTTACATATTTTTTCCTCTTGGGGCTATGTAAATAGTATTGATTCAGTGATTTCCTCTTCGATGTTCTCTTTTGGTGAAAAGGAATCCAACTGATTTTTGTATGTTTATCTTGTATTCTGATAATTTTTTGAACTCTTCTACTGAATTTTTTTTTGATGGATTCTTTAGGGTTTTCTATTTATAAGATCATATCAGCTGCAAATAGAGATGCTTTCACTTCTTCCTTACCAATCCAGATGCCCTTTATTTCTTTTTCTAGCTTGAATGCTATGGCTAGAACCGCTAGCACAATGTTTAGTAGAAGTGCTGACAATAGATATCCTTGTCTGGTTCCTGTTCTCAAGGGGGATGCTTTCATGCTCTCTCCATTTAGAATACATGTCCTTTATTATGTTGAGGAACCTCCCTTCTATTTCTATTTTGCTGACAGTTTTTAATATCCATGGACATTAGACTTTGTCAAATGCCTTTTCTGCACCCATTGATAAAATCAAGTGATTCTTGTTTTTATTTATGTGGTTGATTACATAGTTGTTTTTCTAATGGTAGTGAACCATCTCTGCATCCCTGGTATGAATCCCACTTGGTTTTGGTGAATTATTTTTTTGATATGCTGTTGAATTCTATTAGCTAGAATTTTATTGAAGACTTTTGCCTCTAAGTTCATGACAGATACTGGTTTGTAATTTTCCTTTTTGTGGTGTCTTTACACAGTTTAAGAATCAGGGTTATGCTAGCTTCATAGAATGAGTTTGAGAGCATTCCATCTTTTTCTATGTTCTGAAATACCTTTAATAATAATGGTTTTAACTCTTCTCTGAAAGTTTGGTAGAATTGTCCAGTGAAGCTATCAGGGCCAGAGTTTTTTCTGTTTGGGAGTTTTTAAATAGCCTTTTCAATGTCTTCTTCTGTTTGGGGTTTATTTGGTTGTTCTACCTCTGTTTGTATCAGTTTAGGTAGGTAGTGTGTTTCTAGAAATTTGCCTCTTTCCTCTAGGTTTTCAAATTTTGTTAGAATAGAGTTTTTCAAGATAGTCTATTATGATTTTTTAATTTCAGTTGGCTACGTTGTGATATCACCCTCTCATATCTTATTCAAGTTACTTGCTTCCTCTCCTGTTTTTCTTTTGTCAGTTTGGCCAATGGTCTATCAATTTTGTTCATCTTTTCAAAGAACCAGGTTTTGGTCTTATTAACTCCTTCAACTATTTTTCTGTTCTCTGTTTAGGTCTGCTCTTTTATTATTTGCTTTCCTCTGGTTCCCAGAGGATTCTTTGGCTGCTTTCTTTCTACTTGTTCCAGTAGAGTGTTAATGGACCCTTTTGTCTTTTTGGTTGTGTGCATTGATTGAAATAACCTCTTAGCACTACTTTTGCTGTGTCCCAAAGATTCTATCAGAATGTGTTTTCATTCTCATTTGATTCTGTGAATTTCTTTATTCTGTCTTTGATTTCTTCTATAGAAGAAGAGCAGATGTTGTTCAGTTCCCATGTGTCTGATTCCTTTTTCTTCCTTTTCCTGTTAATGATTTCTACTTTTATGGCTTTATGGTCTGGAAAGATGCTTTGTAATATTTCAGTGCTTTAGATTTTCTTAAGACTTGCATTATGGCCTAATATGTGGTCTATTCTGGAGAATGTTGCCTGTGTGTTGGAAAAGCAAGTATACTTGGCTGCTGTTGGGTGGAATGTTCTGTGTATTTCTTTGAGACCAAGTTGGTTGGTTGTGGCATTTAGAGCCACGCCTTTACTGAGCTTCCATCTGGATGTTCTGTCCTTCACTGAAAATGGTGTGTTCAAGTCTCTACTATTATTGTGTTGCTGTCTATTTCCCTTTTCATCACTGTTAGGAGTCTGTTTTATGTATTTAGGACAGCTATGATTGGGTGCATAAATATTTAATGTGGTTATGTCCTCCTGGAGCACTAACCCTTTAATCATTAGTTTCCTTCCTTATCCAGTGTGGTGGATTTTATTTTAAAGTCTATTTTATTAGAATTAGTATTACCACTCCTGTCCACTTTTGAATGTTGTTTGCTTGTTGTATTTTTTCCATTCTTTGAGTTTCAGTTTGTTTCTTTAAGTCTAACATGTGTCTCCTGTAGGCAGCATATAGATGAATTGTGGGTTTTTTTATCCATTCTGCCACTATCTGTCTCCTTACTGGTGCATTTAATCCATTTACACTGAGCATAATTATTGATAGGTAGGGGTTTAGTACTGTCATTTTGATGCCTGTTTTGTGCATTGTTGATAATTTCTTTGTTCTGCTTAATTTTTCATGCTGAGTCATTTTTCTTTCTGTATTTCTCTATTGGTTTTGTATTTGTTGAGACTTCATGTTTTTCTTTTTTATTTTGAACTGTAGGATTATTAACTTCCTCATATTTTTTTATTTATCCCTAGCTACTTGTAGAATTTTCTCCTTTCTTTTTGGTAAGTTTGGTTATAATACGAGGTCCAGCAATTAAGTCCATGAACCTGCCAAACCAAGTGCCATGAACCTAACTGTTCTAAATGCTGCATACCTCACTGCAATCACTGTGGTCACCTTCCTGGTACTCCTTTTGGAAAGCCATGCACTGACATCAGCTCCTAGTCTACCCTTCAGAGCAATTTTGGAACTCCTTCTGGAATGGCCACTGTGCACGGTGGCAGGGTGGCAAGTTCACAAACTTATATACTTGTCTGTGAGGCAGTTTTAGCCAGTAAATAAATAACTGTATTAGAACACCCTGCCTACTTACCTGATTTGGCCCCCAGTGACCTTTTTCTTTACCCAAAGATAAAGGACATATTGTTCTGTTTTGCCCATTTGTTAAATTGTTCCCTCTCCAATGCTAGGAGAATGGCTCAGGGCTCATGTAAGGGGTCCCACTTCCTGCCCAGGATTTGTGAGTCTCTGGAGCCAGGTGCCATGCAGGGAAGGGAGGGGGAAGCATTGGGAAAAGGTAGAGAGGTTTATCCCAAAGGAAACCTACCTGCACATGGTAGATTAGCTTTTGATTACTGAAAGCTGTTTTTCATTGATTCTGGAGGTGGGAGTGGGGTCTCCACTGCCTAGTCACTCCTCACTGTGGAAAATGCTTTCTGAAAATCACTGCACCCCTTACCATGTTGCTGATGATTATCCACTGTGGGGTGCCAATTACCACAGGGTCAAGGTCTGGCCAGTCTTAGGTACTTCTGGACCTACTCTCCATTCCCCCGATTTCTCAACTTCCCCTTTGATGTTTAGGGCTCCTAGAATGTCATATATAATTGATTCATTTGTTTTTTTGGACCTTTGTTGTTAGAGGGATCACAGGAAGCATCCTGACTACTCTGCCATTTTAATTCTGCCTCCCCAAGAGACTCTTTTAACTGGTGCCTTTTCTAATAGACAGAACAACCAGGCAAAATCAAAGGCAATCTGGAATGATGTGACTTCTAAGAGTTGTAAATGCTTCTAAGTAATGAAGCATGCACTTTAGAATATTGGATCAAGGCCTGACAATACTTCAGTATGCTGGTATGAATCAAGTTAAGAGTTAGTCAAAGGTGACCAATAAGGTAAAGCCTGGGCTTGTCCAATAATTACTCCATGTGCGGCTGAGTTATGCCACCTGAGGGGTGTAGGTATCAGATTCATCAATATAAGAGAAAGACTTTGACCCAATGCAAATTCATGGAAGGGTAAAGTTTAACCAGCTGATTCTTGATGATTTCACTTGTCTTTCCCACCACTCAAGACAACTGGGATGGTTAAGGACAGTGGAGTCTCTAAAAAAAATTGGAAATTGTTTTTTTCTTTTTAAAATAAATTTTACTGGGGTTTGAGTACAAGTTTACTGTTCATATCAATTTGCTATATAACACCAGGAACTTTCACCACTGTTCTACTCTAACTGCTCTCCCCCTCCCCTTCCAGCACCATGCACCCCTACCCCATGACAGCACACTCCCCTCTTTCATCTGGAACTTCCCTTGTCCATTTGACCAATATCTGTCGACCCTCACCCCATCATCTCACGTCCAGAGATGAGCTTCTGGGACCACCCAGTGTGTACATATTTATGCCCAAAAGTTTGTTTGTCACAAACCACACTCCATGTTTTGTATAGCCCGTCGAAAAAACTGGTAAAATCTGGCAGACTTTTTTAATCACCAGTGCAATGGGTGTCTTTGTCACTATAAAGGGTTTTAGGGGCTCCCTAGGTGGCAATGTTTTCCAAAAGTTTTTTAGTCACAAGCTGGCCATGATATGGCAGTGAGGAAACCTCAACCCCACATGCAAATCTGCAGATCTTCATCAGTTGCAAATTTATACCCATGACAGAAAGTAGTTATATAAAATCCATTTGCCATTCAAGCACGGGGGAATGGATAAAGGAAAGGGAAGAACGGAGGGAGCCTGAATTGCCTTGCTTGGATTTAACTTTGAGCACACTGAACAATGCTTGGTGGCATAGTTTGCAGTGCTCCAGAAATGTCTCCACCATATGTGGACGTCATTGCTACTACTCTGTCTCTTCCTAGATGATTATGTGGAAACCCTGGTGGCATAGTGATTAAAAGCTACACTGGGGAGTCAAGATGGTGGACTAAGCACACGTCTCCTTATATCCATCCCTCTGGAAACCAAGACCTGAATTGATAATCAAACAGAGCCTTCTGGTTACCCAGTGAGCTTCCAAGACACAACACAGGGCTGTTAATTTGGACTTCATACCACTGAGCGAAAAACCTCCTCTCTTTCGCTGACTCCCACTCCTAGCTAGTTCTGGCTCTCACGGACTGAAGGTAAACACATCATTTTGACTTTTTTTTTCTCTGTCTTAGCCAGCAGGTGGAGCTGGGTCTTGCCTAGTGGCTAGACTCAGACGCACTGCTGGGGGGACTGGCAGGCGAAATTCCCATATTTTGAGAGCCAGGCTTAGGACTCTGTTAATCTAGCCACTTTGGGCCTGTCTTTTTATCACTGCTGCAGCGTGGTTTGTACAGAACCATGCTGCCAGAGTGTGGCATGCCATGTTGGATACAGAGATTTTAGCTGGAGCTAATTCTTAGCCTGGGAGCCAGCGCCTGCAAACAGCACAGTGCTTCTCCGACAGAAAAGCAGTAATTTACACAGTGTCACCTAGGGTGAGGGGCCGGCAACAGAGACAGAGGAATCACTACCTCTCGGCACCTTTAGCCCCTCCATCTGCTGACCATATGGAGGGCACCATCTGGGATATGGTGGCCACAACTGGACCTATTTCTTAACTTGGGAGCCAGAACCTGCCCACAGGAGAGCACGTTTCTACCAGAAAAGCAGTAGTTTACACAGTGTTGCCTGAACTAGTTTGTATCATCTGGGGTTGGATATAGAGGTGCTTACTTTGCCAGTTGGGAAGAGGGACCTCTACACCTAAAAACCTGACTGACTTAGGAAGTGGTCAGATACCTTTTGCTTTACATTTTAAGACAGCCTAGAAAAACATCTGCAGTCCATCCTCACAGTATCTCTTCCAGCCTCTACTTACTCACATGCGACCCAAAAAGCAACAGACACTTGTGGCATACAAGAAATCACCCATGGCTTCAGAAGACTCCCAAACAAAGCAACCAAGGAGTTTTCCAGATGAAGAAACTTTTATGAAAGCATCAAAAAGTGAATACAAAATGATTATATACAGAGCCCTTCTAGACCTTATACAAAATTCAGCAGAACAAAAGGAAAAGTTAAACAAGCTGTTAGATCTGATGGAACACCAATACTCTGAAATCCAACAGATCAAGAAGAAAACCAAAGACATAGAAACTTCAGTGCAAAGCCAAGAAAACAGAATGGAACAAGTGGAAAAAAGAATTTCTGACTTGGAAGACAGAGCTACTGATGCCAGTGTCTATGAGCAGAAATCAGAAAAAAGAAACAAGAAAAACGAAGAAGGATTACGAAGCATGTGGGACTCTATTAAGAGGAACAACCTTCAATTACTTGGAGTCCCTGAACAGGGTGAGACACCTGAGAACACAGAGAGTATTGCTGCTGAGCTGCTGACTGAAAACTTCCCAGAAATCATGAAGGAATAGAACAGAGACATCTCAGATGCATATCATACACCACCCAATATAGATCTCAAAAGAAAGACTCCAAGACATATTCTAATCAAGCTTAACAAAATGAAACATAAGCAGCAACTCTTAAAGGCAGCAAGACTCAAAACAAAGCTAACATTCAGAGGGAAACCTTGTAGGCTGTCGTCAGATTTCTCAGCAGAAACTATGCTGGCACGGAGACAGTGGCATGACACATTCAAAGCCTTGAAGGAGAAGAACTTCCAACCAACAATTATATATCCTGCAAAACTATCTTTCAAATACAAAAATGAAATTAAGACATTCCCAGATAAACAGAAACTCAGGGACTTTGTAAAAAACAAACCAAAACTACAAGAAATACTGACAGAAGTTCTTGGCTTTGGCTTAAAAGAACAAAACCACTAACTTTATATTTTAGAACGACACACAACTCAAAACTCTACTCAGTTAGGGAAGGCTCCAAAGTCAATCACAGCTTTAATACTGAAAGAAGGAATCCAGTGGTTACCATGAAAACTATGGTGCCATCATATTAAAAAGAGGGATGTAGTACAGTCGTTATAGTGCTTCCAGATGGAGAGGGAGATGACAAGACTGGCAGTAATTAAAATGGGGTTTATATATACTTTACTAAGGGTGATCATACGGGCAGCTGTAAAGCACAACAAAGACGTATCATACCATTTCAAGAAATGTAACACAGAAGTTTCAACAACTACAAAACCAGCTCTGAAAAAGGGAAAAATCAACTCACAAAAAAGAATGTCCCAGAACAGACTAATAAAAACAACAGAGAAAACATCAACACAAAAATAAACATATCACAATGGCAGCCGCGAACACATACCTATAAATAATTACACTGAATGTGAATGGACTGAATGCTCCAGTAAAGAGACATCAAGTGGCATCTTGGATCAAAAGACATGGCCCATCCATATGTTGTCTACAAGAAACTCACTTGAGACCTAAAGACAGGAGCAAACTGAAAATTAAAGGATGGAAGAACATATATCAAGCTAACAATGAACAAAGAAGAGCAGGTGTGGCAATTCTAATCTCAGACAAAATCAATTTTAATGTAAAATCCACCATCGTGAACAAAGATGGACACTATTTATTGCTGAAAAGTTCAGCACACAAGCAAGTCTTAACTATATTAAATATTTATGCATCTAATATCAGAGCACCTAAATATGTCGAAGAAACACTGACTACACTCAAAAAAGAGATCAGTCCACAATAATAGTGGGAAACTTTAACATTCCACTCTCAATACTGGACAGAACATCTAGAAAAAAGCTCAGTAAAGATACAGAAGACCTCATTGCCACAATTAACCAACTAAACCTCATCAATATACACAGAACTTTCCACCCATCAGCAGACAACTATACCTTCTTCTCCAGTGCACATGGAACACTCTCCAGAATTGACCATGTGTTAGGACATAATGCAATTCTCAACAAAATCCATACCACTGAATTACTGCAAAGCATCTTCTCAGATCAGAAAGCCATAAAAAGTTGAAACCCATAGCAGAAAAAACATAGATAGAAAGTGGAACTCTTGGAAACTGAACAACATTTTGCTCAAAAAACCATGGGTTATAGACGAAATCAAGGATGAAATAAAGAAATTCGCGGATTCCAATGAGAATGAAAACACTTCCTACCAGAACCTACGGGATACAGCCAAAGCAGTGCTCAGAGTTCTGTTTGTCTCCATAAATGCACACATCTGGAAGGAAGAAAGAAACCAAATCAAGGAACTAACCCTACAGCTTGAACAAGTAGAGAGAGAACAACAGAGGAACCCCTCAGGCAACAGAAAAAACCAGATCATAAAGATTAGAGGAGAGCTAAATGAATTAGAGAATAGAAAAACAATTGAAAAAATTGAAAAGACCAAAAGCTGTTTTTTTGAAAAGATCAATAAAATTGACAAACCACTGGCTAAACTTACTGAAGAAAAGCAGGAAAGGAAACAAATAACCCAAACTAGAAAGGAGAGGGGAGTTGTCACAACACATCCAACAGAAATCAAAAATATCATAACAGAATACTACAAAAGACTGTACTCTAACAAATTTGAAAACCTAGAGGAAAGGACAAATTCCTTGATTCATACCACCTACCCAAATTATCACAACATGAAGCAGAACAATTTAATAAACCCATCACAAAGGAGGAGATTGAAAAGATGATCAGGACACTGCCAACCAAAAAAAGCCTGCGCCCAGATGGCTTCACTGGAGAATTCTACCAAGCTTTTAGGGAAGAGTTATCTCCAATACTACTGAGACTATTTCATAGTATAGAAAGGGATCGAGTACTCCCAAACTCATTCTATGAAGCCAGCATAGCCCTGATACCAAAGCCAGGGAAAGACCCAACCAAAAAGGAGAACTACAGACTGATATCACTCATGAATCTAGATGCAAAAATCTTCAACAAAATTCTTGCCAATAGAATACAACAACATATCAAAAAAATAATCCATCATGACCAAGTGGGATTCATACCAGGGATGCAAGGCTGGTTCAACATCAGAAAAACAATCAATGTGATTAACCATATAAATAACACAAAAGACAAGAATCACCTGATTTTGTCCATTGATGCAGAAAAGGCATTTGATAAAATCCAACACCCATTCATGCTAAAAACCCTTAGCAAAATAGGCATAGACAGAAAATTCCTCATCACAATAAGGGCCATTTATACAAAGCCAATTGCCTACGTCATCCTGAATGGAGAGAGACTGAAAAACTTTCCCTTGAGAACAGGAACTAGACAAGGATGCCCACTCTCACCTCTCCTATTCAACATTGTACTAGAAGTCCTAGCCAGAGCAATTAGACAAGACCAAGAAATAAAGGGCATCTGCATCAGCAAAGAGGAAGTCAAAATCTCCCTGTTTGCAGATGATATGATTGTATATGCAGAGAATCCCAAAGAATCTATAAGTAAACTACTCAAACTGATAGAAGAGTTCTGCAAATTCTCAGGATACAAGATAAACATAAGTAAATCAGTAAGCATCCTTTATACCAACAACGAGACTATTAACAAAGAAATCATCAAGTCAGTACCATTTACTATAGCACCTAAGAAGATAAAGTACCTAGGAATTAATCTAACCAGAGAAATAGCAGACCTTTACAAAGAGAACTGCAAGCCCTTACTACAAGAAACTAAGAGAGACTTAGATAAATAGAGAAACCTACCCTGCTCATGGATAGGAAGACAACCTTGTGAAAATGTCTGTTTTATCCAAAGCAATCTACTTATATAATGCAATCCCAATACAAGTTCCAGCATCATTTTTTTATGAGATGGAAAAACAAATCACAAAATTTGTTTGGAAAGAGAAGAAGCCCCGGATAAGTAAGGTACTTCTAAAGAAGAAGAACACACTGAGAGGCCTCTCATTACCTGACCTTAGAACATACTACACTGCCACAGTGGTCAAAAGAGCCTGGTACTGGTACAAGAATAGACAGATGAATCAATGGAACAGAATTGAGACCCCAGAGATGACACCATCTGCCTATGAACAGTTGATATTCGACAAAGGCCCTAAGACATTAAACTGGGGTAAAAACAGTCTCTTCAACAAATGGTGCTGGCAAAATTGGATATCCATCTGCAATAAATTGAAACAAGATCCGTATCTTACACCTTATACAAAAACCAACTCCAACTGGATAAAAGACCTAAATATTAAACCTAAAATGATAAAGATCATCCAAGAAAAGGTAGGAACAACAATGGAAGTTTTAATACACAATGTGGACAGACTCCAAAATCTGTCAAACAAACCACAATCAACAGAAAATAGATAAATGGGAACTATTAAGAATCAAACATTTCTGTTCATCCAAAGACTTTATTAATAGAATTAAAAGAACACGTACAGAATGGGAAAAAATATTTGGCAACTCTATGTCAGACTGACACCTGATCTCCATAATCTATAAGATACTACAAAATATCAATAAGAACAAGATAAATCATCTAATTAAGCAATGGGCAAAGGAGATGGACAGACATTTCACTAAAGAGGAGATCCAGGCAGCCAAAAAACACATGCAGATCTTTAGTTATTAAAGAAATTCATATCAAGACAACAATGAGATACCATCTCACCCCAACAAGATTGGCCATGATCCAAAAAACACAAAACAACAAATGCTAGAGACGCTGTAGAGAAAGTGGAAGCATCCTACACTGTTGGTGGGGTTGCAAAGTGGTCCAGCCTCTTTGGAAAGCAATCTGGCGCTTCCTTAAAAAATGGATATAGATATACTATTTGACACAGTAATTCCACTACTTGGAATATATCCTACAGAATCAAGGCCTTTCACACCAACGGACACATGCACAAGAATGTTTATCGCAACACAGTCCACGATAGCAAAAAGATGGAATCAACCCAGATGCTCAACAACAGAGGAATGGATAGGTAAACTATGGTATATATACTCAATGGAGCACTACGCAATGATAAAGAATAATGATGATTCCAGGAAACATCTCATCACCCGGTTTCAACTGGAAGATATTATGTTGAGTGAAATTAGTCAGTGACAAAAGGACAAATATTGTATGAGACCCCTACGATAAGATCTCAAAAACATATGTATAGAAGAAAAGACTCTTCGACGGCTACAAGAGAGGGGAAAGAGGGAGGGTGAGTGGGGGAGGGTTTAGATTAGATAGTTGCTAGAAATCTGGTTGAGTGAAATTGGTGATAGCACACATTAGAAACAAGAACAATATTAAGTGGACTTCAACATAACTTGAATACTCCTACCATCTTAACCCAATATTACAAGGATAGAGTAGCTGGGGCAGGGGGCAGGGGACCATGCTCTTAGGTGAAATCAAGGCCAATTGGCACAACTAGCGTTTTGCTAAGAGGGCTCTCTGCACCCCACATTGGTGAGTGGCATCTGGGGTCTTAAAGATGCCAAGCTGCCATCCGAGGGCACAGCAAATGGTCCCAACTCAGCAGGAACAGATGCTCACCAAGGACCAAAATGACATGGGGTAAAGACAACCCAGAAGATAGAGAGACCCACAGGAGTGGGTGCCTACATCAACTTGGGACCAGGAGAACCATATGGTGCCCGGCCACCACCAGTGATAGCCGCGATGGAGCTCATGAACTTGAGTCTCACTGGCAACACAAGAATATAAAGGGGTGCACCCTGAGATCTCCACTAAAAGACCTCAATTGATGGTCCAGGGGTTTCGAGGTTCCCCTGGGAGCATGGCCCCTGGTCCTGATGCTTCCCTTGCCCATAAATCATAACTAAGGTCCACCTTCAGACACGAATGGATTGGACTTGGCAATGCAGAATGACCATATATTGGATGCACTTTATGGTTCTATGCATCTATAGGATATCATGCTGCTGACCTCTGGCTGGAGGAAGGAAAGTGGGTGGAGAGGAGGGGAAAAGAGACTGTTGGGAGGATGAGACATGTATGGAGCAGAGAGGAATAGTGTGCTGTCACTAGGCAGGGAGAGCAGTGGAAGTTGCATATAGATGGGTGCCGGGGGCCAGCCTCGACAGGGTCTAGGATCACGAAGGGACGGGCAGCGTCGGCGAAGAAAAGAGACTCAGACAACCAGGCATCTGGAGGTCAGCAGCCCATTAAGGCCTGTCTTTTTTTATTTTTATACAATCAATGAGGTGACTGATCTTTGACCACACAAGCTGTTGGCTAGTGGTCTCTTTTCATGTTAATCATTAGGGCCTTCTAGGTAATGGCCCGAGACAAGTATATTGTGGTGATAATTAACAGTGAAAACAAAGCTATGCCTTGAGCTCAATCAGCTCTATCTATGCCTCGAGGTTAAAGGTGCAGGAAGAGAAGTAGACTCATCTAAAGGTTATTATCTGGCTGTCTCTATATGTTCCTTCTTTGCTCTTATTTTATCTCTTCCTGTGGAGACAGTAAGCACGTATCGTCCCCCACCCTATGCCTCTCTTAAGCTGTTCTAAGAGGGCTATTTCTTTAGTGTTTACTCATTTGCCATACCAGTTATAATAAACTTGGGAGTCTATCCATCTTCCTGATGCAGGGAGTGGGATGTCTATATCAAGGGCTCTGCGGGGGGTCGTCCCTGAGGAGCTTTCCAGGACCTTCCTGCAATCTTGTATTTCACATGTGGACAGGGATGTGCCATTGGGGGAAGCCAGAGGGGCCGGGCCGGCCTCGGCATTCCCAGGCTGGGCGTGCTGTGTCAGGATTCATTCCTCCGAGCTCTTTTCTCTAGGAACTCCCGTTGAGGTTTCCTCAACGTTATCTCATAAGCCGAGGGGGTTGTAAAGCCCCTCTTAGAAGGCATCTTCCTTGATCCTTGTGCCAGGAGATGAGAGGGTACTTTTGAGGAAGGTTTAATTAGGATGTAAAATATCATCAGGGAGAGTACAGCCAAAAATATGCCAAGGGTGAGATGCCTCTGCTCACCATCACATAGGTGTGTAGCTTTGCTTACAGAGGCTTCTGTGGGTGACGGGTCTTGGCAGGTGGGCATGTAAATTTATATGAGAATGTACATTTTTACTCAGTCATAATAAAAATACAAAATTAAAAATTAAAAAAAAGAGCTACACTGACCAGAAGGTCAGCAGTTCAAATCTGCTAGGCATTCTTTGGAAACTCTACAGGGCAGTTCTACTCTGGCCTATAGGGTCGCTACTAGTCGGAATTGACTCTATGGCAATGAGTTTGGTTTTGGGTTTTGAGATGATTATGTGAATATCAAGTTCAAGCAAGAGGAGCATGTAAGGATCTAGAAAAGACAGGCTTCCAGTTAAGAGCCTACAAAAGATCAGTGTCCCAGTTTAGCCTGCACCCTTCCTTTCTCCAAGCTTTCTTTTCCTATTTGGAAGCCATAATTTGACTTTCTCAACTAGTAAATTATTTGCTGCTTTAGGACTGCTGATGCCACAGCTGTCACAAATGCAACACCGACAACATTCTTATCATGGGAGAGATAGTCTATGTTAATAGCCAAAAACAATAAAAGAGACAAGGAAGATAAATGGGTTGAACAGTGGTTACTTCCAGAAAGTCATTCCGCCAACATCTTTCTGTAAACGCCACCAACTCTTCTGGTTTCATGTGAATATTCTCATATAAATTTTTAATTACAAAATGGTGCAAAGATTATGGTAACACTACCCTACCATCTGGTCCAAACTATAAATTGGCTATGGTATCAAGCTGGCAACCTGAATCTTTCCATACCTGAATCTCAGTCTTAGATGTAGTTTTGGTTATCTGGTGCAGCTCTAATATAAATACCACAAATGGAAGGCTTAAACAAAGAAAAGTTTATTCTCTCACAGTCGAGTAGGCTAGAAGTCCAAATTCAGGGTGCCAGCTCCAGGGGAATGCACTCTCTGTCTGTCAGCTCTGGAGGAAGGTCTTCGTGTTGTGTCAGTCTTTCTTTGGTCTAAGAGCATGTCAGCACAGGAACCTCAGGTCTGAAGGACACACTCTGCTCTTGGTGCCGTTTTCTTGATGGTATGAGGTCCCCAACTCTCTGCTTCCCTTTCATCTCTTGCAGGATAAAAGATGGTACAAGCCACACTCCAGGGAAACTCCCTTAGTAAAGGTGTTACTAGTCCTACTCTAATCCTCTTTAACATAATCCAGTCTATTAACCACAGGAAGAGATTAGGATTCACCGCATCAGAAAATCACAAAATGGACAGCAATCCTGTAATACTGGGAATCATCGCCCAGCCAAATTGCTGCACACATTTCTGGAGGGGACACAAGTCAGTCCATGACACATGATTAAAGAGAAAGTGACTGTTTCATAATAATAAAAGATTTGATTCTCCAGGAACAAAGAGCAACTGTATACATATGTGTACCTACTAAAATAGCCTCAACAGTACTTTGCTGCAGCTACTGCTAAAAAGCACTTACTTGATTTGAAAAACTGTCAGTTAAGCTGGGTAGCTCAGTGGCAAAACAACAAGAACAAATGGGCCCACTAGCTTGAGACTACGGGCTTTTGTGGGGGGGCAAATATCAAGTTCCAGGAAATGAAATAGCCTTAAACCAGAGCCACTGGGTCAATTCTGACTCAGTGACCCTATGTGTTATAGAGTAAACCTGTGTTATAGAGTAAAACTGAGGTCCATAGGGTTTTCTTGGCTGTAATCTTTACAGATGCAGATTGCCAGGCCTTTTTTCTGTGGCACCGTTGGATGGGTTCAAATTGCCAACTTTAGGTTTGTAGCCAAGCAAACTTAGCGAACTTGGACAGCCTTAGGGGACTTGAAAGGCTGTCCACACTAGGGCTGACCACAGGCTGTGTGAACACACAGCAGAAACTGCAGTGGACTCAAGCTACACCCAAACTCTGGCCAACAGAACCCGTACACATGCATAGAAGAGCCATGAGAGAGTAGGAGAAAGTAAATGCAGGGCATTTACAGAAAGTAAATGCAGGGCACACCTGAAAAAGGCCCGAATTTTGAATGCACTTCCCCAGCCCATTAACACATTCATCAACACAGAGTGGACACCTCTCGAACTGCAGGTGATTGAGCACCATTTCTGATAACTGATTGATAAGATATGCAGACACAAGCCAACCTCTAGGAAACTAGGCTTAAAGGCAAGGAGAGGAAAGATTTGAGCAGAGGCATCAGTGGCTACACACTGCAGGGGAAGTACACATCAACAGTTTCAGTCCAGGCAAATTCCTAAACAAGTAACAGCTATGTGTGTATATGCATGTGAGAGAGACAGAGAAGCCAGAGTTACAACTATTATCTAAAATATCCAGTATTCAATAAAATGGTAGATCACCTATGGAAAAGGCAGAAGTAAAGTATAGCAGAGTGATTTTACCCAATGAGTCTCCAACAAAATGGTCTTACCCGAGGTAAATAAGGAATCACTGTTTCTATTCTCCGTGTGTAAATGTGTATCTGGCATTTTCTATCATAAAACGTTTTATAAAGAATAACAACAACAAAAGGATCTTCTAGTAGCCTAACTCAAGGAACATTTTAAACTTCTTGTCTCAGCAGACCCTTCTGCACCATTTCACACTGGGAATTATTTCACTTTCCCTAAACTCTCCATTCCTTGAATTTCATGGCATCAGACTCCCTAGATTCTCTTCCTACACTTTCACTTTGTTTCTTCTCAGCTTCATCCTTGTCTTCTACTTGCCCTTCACACTGACGGTCCCCACATTCCACCGTCAGTTTATTTCTCCCTCTGGATGTCGGCATCTAGCCTCATGCTTTCCTTTAACACCGTCCTTTGGCTATGACAGTGATATACTGCCTACCCCATAATCCTACCCAACCTTTCTCGTCCCTGGATTCTATATCTCAGTTGGTGTCAGCCAGTCACCTAAGCTAGAAACCTCAAAATTATCCTGGCTGACACCCTTTCTCTCCACAGGGCTGCCTGACCTTAGATAATCTCAACAAGATTTCCCATTTTACCTTCTAAATATTAGCTGAAGGTTTTCTCTTCTCCCCTGTACTATCCTTGTCCTAGTTCAGTCTTCCATCCTCTCCTGAATGAACCGCTGTCACAGCCTCCTTTGTAACCAGTCTTCCTGCCTCCATACAGCCACCACAGAGATCTTCATAAAGCGGAGTCCTTACCATTCCCAACCATGGTAATTGTCACAACTGGACAAACCATGGGACCCCACTTTGATTCAATTATCTATTGTAGCATCACTTAAATAAAATGAAGCACCAATACCTACTGCCTATGCAGGCTAATACACAAAGTTCCTGGGTGGCACAAATGGTTTGTGCTTGACTGCCAACATGAAGCTTGGTAGTTTGAACCCACCTAGCTACACAGCAGTAGGAAGCCTTGGCAACCTGCCTTGGAAAGGATTCCAAACCAAACTCATTAGCATCAGGTGGATACCAACTCACAAGGACCCTAGAAGACAGAGGAGAACTGCCCCCTTGTAGGGTTTCCAAGGAGTGGCTGATAGATTGGAACTGCTGACCTTTTTAGTTAACACCCAAGTTCTTAACCACTACCAGAAAGATCAGAGCTAAAAAAACAAAAACAATGAGACACAGTCCTAGTTTGCAACTCGTAGGGTCACTATTAGTCAGAATTAACTCCAAGGCAGAGGATTTGGTTTATTTGTTTTTGTTTTTAAGAGTTTACAGAACTACAGAAGGATCCTGGGTAATGCAAACGGTTTGCCAGGGAACTGCCAACTAAAAGGTTGATGGTTGAAACCCAGCTAACCTGCAGTACAAAAGGCCTGGAGGGCTGCCTCGGTAAAGTTTATAACCAAGAAAACTGTATGGTGTAGTTATATGCCCTGAGTCAAACAGCAGCTAACAACAACCATAGAAAGCCAATTTACAAGTTAAATCATTGGATATACTAATATTAATTTATTGGGATGAATGAACTTGTTCTGCTGAGACTAAATTGCCCCTAGAAAAATGAATAGAGTGTCCATGTCCTCGGGACAAATTCTCGAGATCCGCCTGTGCTGACTTCTGTCAGTCTATGCGGCTCTGGGAGAATGTTAATCTGCCAGTGTTCTCTCTCCAACTTCTGCGAAAATTTCCCCTTGTCCAGGGCACAAAGTCAGCATCTGGCCTTTTTTTTTTTTTTTACCCTAACGCATCATTCAAAATTTAAGATCACCTTTATTCTTTTCATACTTGCCCTAGGCAATGAGATAGTATTTCTTGGCTCCAACGCTCATAAACATGTGACACCGTCAGAAAGCGATCACCCAATAATACAGACTATGCTTATTAGTAATTTTCTGTATCAGCATAGAAATAAAAGTACAGTACTCTGAAATTCCTGAAGAGAATTCATCTTCGCTCCCTCAAGCTTCTTCTCAGCCCGTTTCCACTCCCTCAGCCGGCCCCCTCCAATCAGCCTCAAGGGGGCAGGCTGCTCACTTCACCGACGCCCAAAAACGCTGGCCCGGAGCCTCCCTCGGGGATCCTCCGACGTCAACCAAACCCTGGCAATGATTGGCTCTTTCTTGATGACCCGCGGAGGAGGAGGGGAGCCGGCGGCCGACCCGGAAGCTAGGGTACGGCAAGCGCACAGTGTCGTAAGGCATTGCTTGCGCACTCCGGTCTTGCCGTCGACTTAAAGGGCCAACTGGAGTTCCTCCTCCGGCCTGAGGAGGGCAGACTGTATTTCTAGGGCATGCGGGACAGAACCTTTGAGGGCCAAGCCAAGCCCCATAAATTAAAGGGCTGTGCCACCCTAAAGGGAGGGGTCATTTTGAAAGGAGGAGTCATAATGACTGATGGACTCACTCGGAGAGGTGGGGTCACACGGCGAGAGAGGAACACACTGAGGAGAGGGTGTTGCCTTGCGGGCTTCTGGTACACCCTGATGGTGGCAGTGTCGTACTGAAGAAAAGTTCTTCTGAAAAGAGGCGTCCACACTGGGTAGTCAATAGGTGGAGGAACTAGAACCTAAACTTTATTGCGGGCAGACAGGATAGAATGAGGAGTCAGGGCCACACAAGGTAAGGGCTTGCTCGGGGTCCCTACAACCCCGGAATATCCCAACCGGCAGAAAAGGTAGGTGTTAGTGAGTCCAGTGGCTTAAGGGGTAGGGGTCGAAAAGAGCAGAGGTCGAAATGAGCACAGGCTGCCAAGGTATGCCGACTGCTGGGCTGCCGCTGACAGTGGCTGAGCTAGTCCGCAGAGCCCAGGCATGGGGCAGCTTCCTAAGCCAGACCTTCAAAGGCCAGTGATCTGAAGGTGGGAGGGGAGAAAACCCAAGAAACCAAACCCATTGCCGTCAAGCCGATTCCAACTCGTCGTGACTCTAAAAGACAGAGTAGAGCTGCTCCATAGTTTCCAAGGAGCACCTGTCGGCTTCGAACTACCAACCTTGTGGTTAGCAGAGGTAGCATTATCCACTATGCCACCACGGTTTCCTAGTGACCCTATAGGTAGAGGAGAAAACCAAAGAACCAAACCTACTGCCGTCGAGTCTTGTCCGACTCATAGCGAGCCTAGACGTCAGAGAGCCTGCCCCATAGAGTTTCCAAAGAGCACCTGGTGAATTTGAACTGCGGACCTTTTGTTTAGCAGAGCTAGCACTTAACCACTATGCCAGGGGAGAAAGGATAGTTAAAAGACATTTGAGCTTCGTGTACCCACAATCAACTCTTAATTCCCTTCAGTTATTCAAGCTTGGGCCTGAACTGATGTAAAGCCCAAAGCCCGGACGCCACCGCCGTGTGCACCTGAGGGGGCGTGGCCGCTGCCTGGAGGCTGGGCTCGAAGGAGTTAAGCGCAGGCCCGGCCCAGCCCCGCCCCCGGCAGGCCGCGGAGCCTGAGCCCCAGCGGCGAAGCCTTGCCGCCGCTGCCCGCCGCCGCCTCCGCCTGGAGGAGCCAGCCCGCCCGCCAGCGCCCGCCCGGGAGCGCCAGTGCCGCCGCCGCCGCCCCGCCCAGGTCCAGGCCCTGCGCAGAGCCGAGGGGCATCCACCCCGGCCGGGCAAGCCGGCGCGGCGGGGGCGGGCCCAGGATCTCCCTCAGATCGTCCATTCTCAGGGTGGGAGCGGGAGCTCCGGCGCCGGGGAGCGGGTTCGGCCCGCGCCCATGGCGAGCGCGGCCTGCCCGGGCCCCGGGGACCCTGCCATGTGAGGCAGGTCCGAGCTGGGGGCCCGGCAATGGCCGGAGAGCGGCCCCCACTGCGGGGCCCGGGGCCTGGGCCCGGAGAAGCGCCAGGGGAGGGTCCCCCGGGGCCGGGGGGCGCTGGCGGAGGCCCGGGCCGGGGCCGCCCCTCCTCCTACCGGGCTCTCCGCAGCGCCGTGTCCAGTCTAGCGCGCGTGGACGATTTCCACTGCGCTGAGAAGATCGGGGCCGGCTTCTTCTCTGAAGTCTACAAGGTAGGACGAGAGGGCAGAGGGGCGGGGCCGAGCCTGCCACAGTAGCTGGAACTGGGGACCCGGAGCGAAGGGCGGCAGGCCCACACTCGGGCGACCCGCCGGGCCTGCGGGCAACTGACCTGCCGCTGCTGCCCCCAGGTCCGGCACCGACAGTCAGGGCAAGTCATGGTGCTGAAGATGAACAGGCTCCCCAGTAACCGGGGAAACACGCTACGGGAGGTGCAGCTGATGAACCGGCTCCGGCATCCCAACATTCTTAGGTGAGCGGCGCGCTAGCCGCCGTCTGGGAGGTGGCTGGAGGAAAAAGAAGAGATCCCGCGGGAAAAGTGGAGATGGCAGGAGCACAAACAGCCTACCCTCTTGTCGTCTCCCATCCTCTTCCAGGTTCATGGGAGTCTGCGTGCACCAGGGACAACTGCATGCTCTCACAGAGGTGAGGACGGGTTGTGAAGGGGAAACACTCCTCCTCAAGGGGATTTAGGAGTCAGCGGGACGGGTTGCACAGTGAAGCGATAAGGAAAGGCAGCAGGATCTCCTCCCAGAGGAGGTTTCCCAGAGCTTCTCATTGGGCACAACACCTATAAGAGGTCTCAGCTGGTGAGAGTGTATCCTCTTTATTCCCCGGGACATCGATGGCCAGTAGAACGTACTGCAGTGATGGAAATGTTTTATGTCTGTGTTGTCCAGTGGCTAGTCACATGCGGCTAGGGGGCATTTGAAAATGTATGACTCATATGATTGAGGAACTGTATGTTTAGTTTCATTTAATTTTAGTTAAACTTAAATAGCTGTACATGGCTAGTGGCTACTGTATTGTATGGAGCAGTCCTAGAACATAAATGGGGGAGTCCTAGGACACAGACTCGCATTCTGACCTTTGTGATCTTCCTGAGTGCTATGCCCCTTGCCTTATAAGGGGGTACCTGAAGCACAGGCTGAAGCCTCTATTCACCTTCTCCCCCATGACCTAGTACATGAATGGGGGAACGCTAGAACAGCTGCTCAGCTCCCCAGAGCCTCTGTCCTGGCCTGTCAGACTCCACCTGGCTCTGGACATAGCCCGTGGCCTACGGTACCTGCATGCCAAAGGTGTGTTCCACCGAGACCTCACATCCAAGGTAGGCTGGCCAGGTGGATGGAGGCGTGAGGGGTTTGGGACTATTATGTTGTAACTGGCCCGTGGGTGTTGGAACATGGATATTAAGTTGGGATGTCGGAATATCAGTTAAGCATTTGTGTAAGTTATTGGAGAATATTGGGCAGCTGGAGTGGTGAATGCTTTGAGGGACTGAGTGTCATGCTAGATTTGGAGTGATGGATGACATCAGAGAATTTGGGCACAGTGAAGAACTGAGAGATTAGAGAGGTTGGAGTCATGCTGGAATGACAGGGCTTTGGGGTATATCTGGGGAGACAAGAGAGCAGAAGGTGATGGCTCTGTGGGGCTGCTGTGTGTGTGTGTGTCAGAACTGTCTGGTCCGACGGGAAGACCATGGCTTCACAGCTGTTGTGGGTGACTTCGGGCTGGCAGAGAAGATCCCCGTGTATAGGTAAGGTGAATACCCCTGACTCCTGTAAACTTCCCGAAGGCTCCTACCTAAGTGAACTGTCTGGAATGCCAGACACCCAGGGACCTTTCCCTTGGGGTGGGAAGGGGCTCTATCCCATCCCCTTTGGGTTGGTGAAGATGTCTGAGTGGGATGTTTCTGACCACCCTGCCCTGTCCCTGCAGGGAAGGGGCGAGAAAGGAGCCACTGGCTGTAGTGGGCTCCCCATACTGGATGGCTCCAGAGGTATTGCGGGGTGAGCTGTATGATGAGAAGGTGAGACATCAGACCTTCAGATCTCCAAGGCCTTCCACAGATCCCTGACATACTCTTCCAGAGGCCTATCCCAAGCTCTTCAATGATCCTGCCAGATATTCAGGACACCCTGAGATGCCACTTGCCCCTCACAAGCCCCCCTCAACCATGAAAACTGTTGAGACCCCTCAACTCCCCTCCTATTTTTGGCAGCTGGCACCTTCTCCTGCTGACATTCTCTTCCCTCTCAGGCTGATGTGTTTGCCTTTGGCATTGTCCTCTGTGAGCTCATCGCCCGAGTACCTGCAGATCCTGACTACCTACCCCGTACCGAGGTAAATCCCTCTGAGTTAGAGAAGGAACACTTGCCAAATGGAGTAGCTTAAAACCAAGGAGGAAACCTTGATTATATAGTGGTTAAGTGCTATGTCTGGTAACCAAAAGGCTGGCAGTTCGAATCTGCCAGGTGCTCCTTGGAAATTTGTAGGATCACAATGAGTCTGAATTAACTCGATCGCAGTGGGTTTGGTTGTTTGATTGTAACCAAAAACTGTGCCTTGGAGGTTGGAGTCTTGATGGAGGGGTGGAAGGAGAGCCCAAGAAAGCCTACCTTGAAGGCACCTCCCCTCTGCTTTCCCCACAGGACTTTGGCCTGGATGTGCCAGCTTTCCGAACCCTGGTGGGGGATGACTGCCCACTGCCCTTCCTGCTCCTGGCCATCCACTGCTGCAGTGTGAGAGCCTTACTCACCCTTCCCACACACCCCTGCTCCCAACCATGAGCTGACATAGCTGCTCTTTGGGTCCCAGATGATGGGAGGAAAATTCTGGGTCTCTTTTGGAGCACTTAATGTAGTTGCCCCTGTCCCTACCCATCAGATGGAACCCAGCGCCCGTGCCCCCTTCACTGAGATCACCCAGCACCTGGAGTGGATCCTGGAGCAGCTGCCTGAGCCAGCCCCCCTCACCAAGGCTCCCCTGACACACTATCAGGGTAAGTGAATGTGGCCTCGACCATCTGAAGTCCTGCCTCTTTCTTCCTTAGAACTCAGGGAATTCTCTTGGCAAGACTAAATATATTAGTTGAGAAGACTAAAGTAAGGGTTGTCTCTAAGAAGATAGCTTTTTTTTTAATTTAATATAACTGAGTGAAAATGTACATTCCCGTATAAATTTACATGCCTGCCCATATGCAGCTTCCACTGCTCTCCCTGTCCGGTGACAGCACATTATTCCTCTCTGCTCCATACATGTCTCATCCTTCCAACAGCTTTCTTTCCCCTCCTCTCCATCCACTCTCCTTCCTCCAGCCAGAGGTCAGCAGGATGATATCCTATAAATGTATAGAACCCTAAAGTGCATCCAATATATGGTCACTCTGCATTGCCAAGTCCAATTCATTCGTGTCCAAAGAGTGGACCTTCGTTATGATTTATGGGCAAGGGCAGCATCAGGGCCAGAGGCCATGCTCTCAGAGGAACCCCAAAACCGCTGGACCGTCAGTTGAGGTCTTTCAGTGGTAAGAAGATAGCTTTTTAATGCTAGAACGTGAGGAGGTAAGTGAGAAAAGAAAAAAAGGGAGTGGGCCATGACATCCCCTCACCCTTCCCAAAGTTGGACTCACTTGCTAAGCTCTAGTTTTGGCAGCGTCCTGGACAATAGAGAGGCCCTAGATGCCATAATCAAGTGCGAACAGCAAAGATCACTGCTTCTCTGTCTACAGGCTCTCTTCCAAGATGGGGTCCCTCTGCCACACTTCCAAGACCAGACCCCCGGCTCTCTCGAAGCCGGTCAGACCTCTTCCTGCCCCCATCACCAGGATCGCCTCCCAACTGGGGGGACAGTCTGACTCGAGTCAACCCTTTCTCTCTACGGGAAGACCTCAGAGGTGGCAAGATCAAGCTCCTGGACACACCCAGCAAGCCAGTGGCCCCACTACCCCTCGGACCACCATCACCGCTGTGCTCCACCCACCTGCCCCTGGTGACTACTCCAGAGACTCTGGTCCAGCCTGGGACACCAGTCCGCCGCTGCCGCTCCCTCCCCTCATCTCCTGAACTCCCCCGACGTATGGAGACAGCGCTGCCGGGTCCTGGCCCTCCTCCCCTGGGACCCTCAGCTGAAGAAAAGATGGAATGTGAGGGCAGCAGTCCTGAGCCAGAACCCCCAGGACCAGCTCCCCAGCTGCCCCTGGCTGTGGCCACAGACAACTTCATCAGCACTTGTTCCTCTGCCTCCCAACCCTGGTCCTCCCGATCAGGACCTCCCCTCAACAACAACCCCCCAGCCGTGGTAGTCAACTCCCCACAGGGCTGGGCTGGGGAGCCCTGGAACAGGGCTCAGCATAGCCTGCCCCGGGCAGCAGCTCTGGAGCGGACAGAACCCTCGCCGCCCCCTTCAGCTCCCCGGGAGCCCGATGACGGGCTGCCCTGTCCTGGCTGCTGCCTTGGCCCCTTCAGCTTTGGCTTCCTGTCCATGTGCCCTCGTCCCACACCAGCTGTTGCCCGCTACCGCAACCTGAACTGTGAGGCAGGCAGTCTGCTGTGCCACCGAGGGCACCATGCCAAGCCACCCACGCCCAGTCTGCAGCTGCCTGGGGCACGCTCTTAACAGTGGGACCTGTGGTCTCAGGCCTCCAACTTTGGCCCTCAGGACACCCTGTGAAGACAGAGTGCACATGCTGGACATTGTCAGTGCCATATGGTTTGACCAGCCCTTCTCCCGGTATAGGGGAGCATAAGCATGAACTCAAGAAACAGAGCACTTCCTGTCCAACCCCGGGGCTTGCTCTCTTGTGGGGATCCCTGAACCAGACACAGCACTGCTGACACATGAGACTAACACGTGCAAATTATTTAAAAGTATTTCAATAAAACTGCCTGGCTGGCTCCGGGCTGCCCCCATCCGCTAAGCCCGTGCGCCCTCCTCCCCCACCCCCTACTTTTCTGTGAGAGGTCCTTGGGGAGGCCAAAGTCCCTTCTAGAGGCTTCTTCACCCCTTTTCCTAGACAGTCCAGTTTCTGGGACAGAGTTTCAAGCAGGCAGCAGGCTTGCTAGAAGTATCGGGCATGGATGAATTCTTGGCTAGGCACTGCCCAGGCGGAGTGAAGGAGGTCATCGCAGGCCCTGCGGGCCTCAGGCTGGGGATGAGGGACACAGGCTCTTGCTGGCATGAGTATCTGCAAGAATAAGACAGTGGTGAATTCCACAGTTGACTGTCACTAAGAACCAGCTCACCCCATCTGTTTCCCAGGGCTGGGGACAGCCCCATCACTGGCATCCCTTCAGCTGGAGACCTTGCCTGCACCTCTCCCCTGCCCAACTCTCCTTTACATCAGCAGACGAGGCATCTGGAGTTGTGAACAGGCTCCCAGGAACAAGTTTTCCCTCTGATCTCTGGGACTTTCTTCTGAGTCCCTCTTCCTGAAGTCGTGTCCTGCCCCACCCCGTGTCTTGTTCCCCCCCCCCCATTCCCATCCCTCTCACTCAGCTCATAAGTAGGAAGAGTGTTCATCTGGAAAACTGAAGGCTGTCATCTCACAGATGCAGGGAAGAGTCACTGAGCACCACTCTTGCGCTTTGAACCAATATTTCTTTTGTATCATTACCTTGGTGCACTTGAGGTATACTGGATACCTGTAAAGTGGTGAAGTAGAACCGGAGTAAGCGCTGAACTCCTCCTTCCTAGCCTGCCTTCTCTGCTTGCCTTTGCATGAAACCTAACCTGAGTCCTAACTCATCCCACCTGCCCAGACTCAGACCACACCTGGGTGTGGCTCGGGGTTCAGTGGCTAAACTCAACCAAAAGGGGCTTTAGGACCACAGAGGAAAAAGCCACCCGGGATCTTAAAAATGAAAACTTCAGTTAAGGAACACAGGAAGTGACCATGCATTCTGCTTTAGGTTCTTGGGGTCGATTCTCACTGCTCTCTTGTTCATGTGGCCCTAACTGGAAAGGACAGCCTCCATTTGGGCAGTTTTGTGAAGGGGCAGGAAGTTACATTAGGGTACCAGGATTCTTTATCAGCTGTGAAGTCCAGGCTAAATCCTCAGCTTCAGAGAGGACATAAGAAGAAAAAATGACTACGTTCCAACCTAGTAATTATTCCAAAAAAATCACAGGGACCAGGAACCGCTAGGTACTGGGAATAGAATAGAGCACAAGACTGCTCTAAACATTTGTTAATTAAATAGAAGAAATTAAAGAAAAAAAATAGAGGAAATGGACAAAAGAGCAATTACAATGTTGATTTGTGAAAGACTTTTGGGAGTGAAACCTGGTGAGGAAATCTCATTACTATGGCCTTAGGAAGAGAATACGGAGTTGAAGATACCCCAAAATCCTAACACTTACCCACTGAATGATGAGCTATCACTCCATTTTAAGTTCTTATCAGTATTGAGGCCAGTCCAGCATGAATCAAAAAGCTCACCATTTGATGACAACTGATTCAGGATTTCTTTTAGTTCATATGTCTGAGGGGAAATTCAGAGAGATGTGAAGTGTGTTGAGAGCACTGAGACATAATAAACATCGTAGGAAGGCCTATGAGCTTTACCAAGAGAGGGCTTGTCCCTGCATCTTTCTATTGTCCACTCTGCAAGTGCAGGCTTATTCTTTAGTTCACTACCCAGCTGGAGAAGAATCTCTGCCACCCTTTGGAAGGGGGCCATCCAGTGGGCTAGTTTAGTCACAGGGAAGCCATCCCTACAAACCAGCCCACCAGATAGGGGACGCCTCTCCGAGAGGCCATGAGGGTTGAGTCTGTTAAGTAGCCCAGAGAACTGACCAGAAAGCTGGGATAAGAAACAGGTTACAGAGTGGTTCACAAATTTCAACTTTCATGCCAACTCTTATCAGCTAATAGGGGCCACTTGGAGCTCTGTGGTGAGGAAATGCTCAGGCTGTTTGCAGGGTCAGAGGTGAAGAGCACTGTGATTGATTATCACAATCTTCATGGAAAAGAAATGGGAAGCCTGGCATGCACACCAAGTATGTACTGCCTTTTCTGACTTGAGAACATATGTCTGTTTACGTAACAGACTCAAATACAGTGTGTGAATAATAGTATACTTACTACCAGATAAGGTTGAGATTGAGTCCCTTTATTTAGGGCCAGATCAGAGGACAGAGTTTTACAATACATTTGGCTCTGCTCCCAATTTCTCCGAGTAAGTGAGACATAAAAGCATTTTCCCCTCATCTGTGTCCATCCCACAGGGCAGCAGGCTTCTAAAAAACAGAAAGAATGCGATGGCACTGCCCAGATCCAGGAGGGAGGTCTCAGCACTATTTCTGGATGAAGGGGACCACTTAGGAACAAGACAGTTGCAAACAGTCTTCCCCTGGATCTAAACTCGGTGTCTTCATTGACTCCTAGTCCTTCACCTTTGCTCTCTTTTGCCTGCTGTGGAAGTGCCCTACCTGTGTATACTTAGCAGAAGGCTTTAACATTTACCAACATTATCTCTAACAGTCTGGGAGGTTTATTCTGTTAGGACTAATGTTAATAGTCCCAATTTCTGACCATTTACAGTTCACAACCACTGGGTAATTTCACCCAGGCCACCCTTTAATTGTTCATCAGTCTCTAATTCATTTCACTAGCTCACTAAAGCATCCCCCTCTATATATGCAAAATTTTTTCCCCACTCCTCAAGCCAGCCACCTCCTTCCTTCTCCACTCTTCCACAGGCAGACAACTCAGTTCCCGTTTTATTGAAATTGCCAGACTCCTGATGTGGACTCTCTTCATTTCCCTAGTTTTCCCCTCAAAATTTTTCTCTCCTTTCTTCCTCTTTTCATGGTTACTCACAATAAACATCCTTCTTTTTAATGTCAGCCACACCCATCTGTGCTCCTGATCCCAGCCAAATCCGACTCTCTCCTCACACTGTTCAATCGGTCCTACCTCCGCCGCTCGGATCACTCCCTCTCCACTAGCTCCCTCTCTTCTGCCTACATCTCCTGTCTCCACTCAGCTGACCCCTGGAGCTACTGTCTTATGGCAACTTCAAGGAATAAAAAGACATCCAATGTGGCTAGAGCAAAGAGAGTAAGGGGTAAGCGACACTCTGGAAGGCAGGCAGGGTCTTGGAAGTTGTGCTAAGGATTTCTTACTTTTCTATTACAAAGAAGAGAAAGTCCATGTAGAGTTCTACATAGAAGACTTTTGTTCACTGATTAAGTAGGAGACTGAGGGCTTCTGTCCAAAGTCAGGGGAAGGTAGCAGGGTAAGGAGTTCTTACGGAGAGCAAACTGACCACCCTAGGGGTTGCCGGACAGTGCTGAGGTTCCAGTATAAGTTGGTGACTAGCATTTCAGTGGTACCAAGCAGAATGATTGCATACTTTGTCACACTTGGGTGCAGACATATACAAGGTGGGAAGTTGAGTTCATCCAGAGTGGAGAATTTGCCTGTCAGGTGCACCAGAAGGATGAAGGAACTAAAGAGTGGTTGAAGTGATCGACTCCAGATCTAATAGGAAGAGATATGAGGACAGGAGACAGGCTGACAAGGAGAGAGGAAAACAGGGGAGTCAGTGAGTTGGAGGCCAGTGAAGTTGAAGAAGTGTGGGGAAATTGTGGGAAAGGAAGGGCAGCTGTGATCAGAGTGGAAGTCTGAGACCATCCTTTCCACAGAAGAGTTCACTCAGACCCTGAGGCCCCAGGAGGCAGCAGTGGGAACAAGTGGCAACACTAACATGCAAGTGACTGCCACAGAGGGTAAGGAGGCTGAGGAACTGAGGGCTGTCCCAAGCCTGGGGACAGCATCCAGGTGACCCTTGAGCTAGATAGAAACTAACTTTGGCTGTAGATAACCAGTCCATAAACATTCCAGTCCTCTTCTAGGTCCTCTGTCTAGAACCCCAGGCTGCTTTGGCACAGCCTTTTTACGTGTCTCCCTGTCCTATCCCCACACACTGGATGGGTTCCTGCTTTCAAAGTGGGTGAAAACCCACCTCAGTTCCCTAAACCACAAGACCCCACCCACACCACTGTGAGTGCCACGGTGCATGAGAACATCCACTTCCTCGCCCCACCCGCAGGCTGTAACTTGCCAATTAGTAATTCTTAACCTGCAGGAAGTGGAGGCCTCAAAAGTACTGAGAATCTAAGTAAAACTGTATATCTTCTCTTTGGAAAAATATGCAAAAATAAAATAAGTTATAGAACACAAAAATGTGCAAACAACCAATTTCACATCTAAATCCAGGGAGTTCCCAATCCTTGACAGCAATATCATGCCAGATACCTGAGTTTACCAGGCTGCTTTGGACAGTGGTTTCGGTTGCTGGCTGCCATCTTCTTTTGCCCCACATGGTCTGCCTTAGAGCTGAGTGAGGCCCCCTCAGTCCAGTGTGCAGCTCCAGGCTTCTTCCTGCGTGGTTCTGTCAGCCACCACTCTGGTTCACTACCCTATTTCCCCAACAACTCATTGGCTCCCTGATACATAGCTAGATCTCCCATCGCCAGTGTCTCCTCTCCTCAGTCCATGCCTAACAGCAGTCCCCTCCCTGCTCTGCCCAGAGCAAATACCTGGTGAAGAACACAGGAAGAAAGGCTTCAGTGTGTTGCGCACACTGCCCAGCCTCTCCTCCAGGGTGCTCCTCTGCCTCTCCTCCCTTTGCAAGTTCTCCTCTATGTTGGCCTTGTCAGACTGACAGGCCTCGAATTGCCTTTCGACAGATTGTCGATGCTCTTGTTCTGACTGCAGGTCTTTCTGACTCTCGGCCAGCTTCCTCCTGGACCCTTGCAGCTCCTCGTCTCTCTTCCCCACCTGGGTTATCTGTTGGTGGAGCTTCTGGTGCAGGCTGCTGTTAGTGGTGACCAAAACCTCGCCCGTCTGCTGGAGCTGGTGAGACACCTGCAGGTCTGTTTGACATGAAGAGTCGTTTGGAGGGCATCTTCACCAGACATGCCCTCTGCCACCGGAAACTTCACTGCTCCTTGCAACTTTTTGCACAATGAGCAGAAATATAAGATCTGACTGCCTAAAGCTTAAGGAGGTACTGGATAAGGTAAGGACAATTTAGGAAATCAGACTGAAAGCTAAGGGTTTCGTGGATGTGTCTTTGGGCTCTACTGAAGAAGGAGGGGGTGTGGGCGGGTAACACAGAAAAGGTTTTGGGGGGGATAAGTGGCAAGTAGGGGCAACCATACTCACAGCGCACTCCCAGGCAGATGGCAGCCACCCCTAACAGCAGGCAGGTGAGGAGCAGGCCGAGGAAGAGGAGGTGCGTGTAGCCTGCACAACCTTAGGGAGCGAGCAGAATGAGGGGCAGTCAGCGAGGGAAGGTGGACAGACTGAGGGGATGGGGGGAGACGATCCAGGAGGAAAGAGCACCCCCAACAGGACGGGCGGTGCAGGGTCGAGGAGGGCAGGCAGGTCGGCCGTGTGCAGCAGTGCGGTGTCTCACAGGTGGCGGAGGAAGGTGTTCCAGAATAAGGTTGGGGCTGTCCGACAGAGGCGGAGAACGAAGGAGTACGCAAACTGGAGCCACGAAGGCGTCTGGCTCAGCATGTCGGAACGATCAACATGGGAAGAAGGCGACAGCGGCGCGGGGTGGGGGAGGGGCGGCCCGGGCACTGAAGGGCGGTGTCCGAACTCTTCCCTCCCCGGCCAGGCCTGCACCTCTGCGCCCCTTGTGAGCAGTCTCTCCCTGGCCACCCTCGCTGGGACTCCCGCTGTCTCCGCGACCGAGGGAAGTCGCGAGGGCGCGGCACTCACAGGGGAGAACCCGCCCGTTGGCTGCAGACGTTACTGCACTCCAGGCGGCCGCTGGCTGCTCCGGCAGGACCTCTGCGGATTGGGAGAGTCTCCGGTCAGCAAGTGGGAAGCACGGGGAGGCTCCCTTTCTCTCCCCTCCCCACCCTCCCACCATAATGAGACCTGTCAATTTTGTGTAGACCTCCACGGTTCCTCGGCGACAGCCTTACCACCCCGGAGGAGTTCCTCATCTCTGCCAGCACTCTCTTCTCCCTCCTAGGACCGGCCTTGTCTTTTCCCTGGGGACACCTTGTCTTCCACCCCCACCCCCCAAAAAGACCACAAAAACAAATGAAAAAAAAACCTTACTGTGGAGTGGATTCCAACTCATAGGGACCCTACAGGACAAAGTAGAACTGACCCACAAGGCTTTCCAAGAAGCAGCTTGGTGGATTCTAACTGCAGACCTTGTGATTAACAGTATCTTAAATCACTGGTCCACCAGGCTCAACATATGACTGCGGGTCTCCTTTTACACTTCCTTGAGACTCCCTTATCTCCCCAACCCAAAACATCTCCTTGGTATTGCTCCCATCCCTCTCCTATGGGAGAGAGTATGCTCTCTCAACTCTCTCCCATTACTCCCATTAGAGCTTATCTCCTGGAAAGGCTGCCCTGATGCCTCCTTAGCTCCCCCAATGGGCTCTCTGACCTTGCCCTTGGCTTCTTGATTCTCCCCCTGGTTCCCATTTGCCCAGTTCTCATTCTTCCCATTCCTTAGACATCTCTCCTCTCCCCAAGGGCATTGTCCTCTCCAGCTCAGGACACAGCCCCCCAAACACACATCCTCTGGGCGCTCCATACCTGCTTTGTCTCCGAGTCCAGGATGAGCCATGCCCGCTGGCCACTCTGGAGCTGAGGGCACTTGTACGTTCTCATAGGTGAGCTCCCCATCCTCATAATCTTCTTGGTCTAGAGAGGAAAAGGAACAAGGTGGGAATCAAGAGGTGGGGTCCGGAAGGAGAAGGAGATGCAGGCAGAATCAAAGAGATTCATCCACCCTTACCATGTCCTAGCCGGATGGAGACGCTCTTCTTCAGAGGTGCCTTCACAAAGCGAAGGTCTGCGTAGGTGACGGCCTCGGCCATGGTCCTGGGCGCCTCTTCGCCCGCCCGTCTACCCCTCACCCACTGGCCCCAGCCCCTCTTTCACACTGTCCCCTCTATCTTTACACTCTGCATTTCCTCTTTGACCACAAAGATAATCATTTTACCCAGGGACTTCCAGTCAAAAAAGAGGAAGATGTGAGCATGTCTCTCACAGATGGGCTCAGTGAAGCAGAAGTCATCCCTGGGCCCAGGGCACTGGGGTGCAGGGGCAGAGGAGAGGTGACTGAGGTCCACAGCCTGGGAGCAGGGGCTGGGGGTGTCCAGGTCACTACATAGGCCAGACAGTGCCTGCCTGCATCCCCCTTCATATCCTAGACCCACTTCAATGATATCCTGAGTCCAAACACCTATCCTCTTGCTTGGCTACCTTGATTGTTCCCCTCCCCTCCTGGCTACTTTGCCTGCTGGGATATATGGACGTGTAGTCAAAGCTCTTCTGTACACAGAGGATGCCAGTCACTGTTCCAGGTTGGGGATCCACTGTCACCATCAGACTGGGGTACCAGTGTGGATCCCAGAAATACCCCTAGTGGTACAGTGGTTGAGTGCTATGGCTGCTAACCAGAAGGTTGGCAGTTCAAATCCACCAGGCACTCCTCAGAAACTCTTTGGGGCTGTTCCACTCTGTCCTGTAGGATTACTATGAGTCAGAAGTGACTTAACAGCGCTGGGTTTTGGAATTTGGGGTTAGTGGTTAAGAGATATGGCTGCTAACCAAAAGGTCAGCAGTTTGAATTCACCAAGTGCTCCTCGGAAACCCTATGGGGCAGTTCTATTCTGTCTTATATGGTATGGCAGTGGGTTGGAATGGGTTGCATGGATCCCCAGCTTCCCACTATTCTGGGGTTTCTAGCAGGTATGAGTTCCTAGCAAGGGATCCCCTGATGTGGTGGAACCTCAGACAACACTCTTCTCTACCATAGCTTGGAGGCTTTCAGGGTGGGCCCAGCTCCCCTCCTGCTATACCCCCATGGAGCTGCTGAGGAACCCTTCCTAACCGGCCACGGGGAGATTGTTACACAAAGGTCCTTTCTGGGAATGCTGCAGCCCTTCTGGAGGATGCAGGGGACTTAGGATCAAACTGTTTTTCTCCTGCAAACACCCCAGAGTTCCTCTTCAGAGCCTTTCCCTTCCCACTCCCCCTTGTTGCCTTCCTGTGACCAGTCAGCCCTTCCTCTCCCCATCCTGCCCCAGCCAGCCTCTTGACATCCTCTGTCCCTCCTACTAAGTTGTTGTGCGGGTATAGGCAGAGCCCAGGAGCTAGGGGCCCAGGAAGAGGCCTGGGCTAGGAATGAGGACAAGGGATACCACAGGGACCTTCACACCAGCTGCTTCACAGCTTGTGCTGTGAAGAAGATTTCTGTGCACCCATGGGGGTCAAGGATCAGGGGAGTTGCCCAGAGATTAGAAAGGATTGAGGAAGCAGGGCCAGGAGCTGAGTGTGCAGACTCTGGAACAGCCAAGACTTTTAGTGTTTTTGTTTTGGTTTTGATTTTGCTTTTAGTTTCCTAGTAATGTTTTTCCTGAAAAACAAGTCCCCACACTGTCCTTTCACTCCCAGCCATGAAGAAAAAGGGGCATTTGACAAAGTGGAGAAGGACTCAGTGTCTGGAAGGCTCTCAGAGGGCCCTCATAGCTGGGATGCTTCTCCCCGGGAAGGGAAGAAGAGGGCTGCTGAGCAAGGGTGCCTGGAGATGCTCCCTAACACTCTTTTGCTCCAGTAAGGAACCCCCAAAGGGCCTACTTCTGGTCGTGGAAAGGGGCTGGGGCGAGACAAGGGACAGATGTGGGGAAAAACCCACCCCTCACTGGGTGACATCCGCCCACTGAGAAACCCCTTCTGCAGCTGTGAGGAGGAAAAAGGAAGGGGAAAGAGGTCCTCACCATGGTTTAACAGCTTTTATTGTGTGATTGATGGTGTGTGGCATGCCACCGTAATGGGCCCTCTCCCCACAGAAGTGCCTACTGAGGCATCTGAGCAATGTGTCTGAGGAGAGATAGGTGTATGTATGTGTGTACACGCGCACTCCCAGATCTTTGCTATCTGTTCCCAGGGAATCTGTGTGAGGTGAGTACACAGTGTCGTTGACTCAATTCCAGCTCACAGTGACTCTATAGAGTAGAACTGCCCCCTACAGTTTCCAAGGAGCACCTGGTGGATTCAAACTGCCAACCTCCTGGTTAGCAGACACCACACTTAACCACTATACCACCAAGGTTTCCATGACATGGACATCCACATGAAACTCTGTCTGGAGGATTAAACACAGAGGACTCTGGGGGACAAAGGCTGTCTGTGACAGGTGTTATTTATTTATTTTTGTCTAGGGCAAGGAATGGTGGGCCATTTTAAGAAAAATCTTAAAAGGTCATTCAGATAGGTTCTACAAATATTTCCTTTTTAAGGTTCACTGTTCCATGAGGTGGCCCTGCAGCTGTTAACCATCCTTGCTTGGTTAATGTTTCCAACAACCTACCCCCGGGCACCCTGCCAGGGCCTCCCCCAGATGACAGTGTGTGTTGGTGACTCTCTGGGGACTTCAGTGGCCTGTGAGAGTGAGTGGGGGTGTATAGAGCAGCTGGTGGCAGGATGAGTGGGAGCAGTCAGTGAACTCCATATCTGTGGTGTTGGGGGTGGAGGGTATGGGCAGCGTCCCACAGAAACACTTGTGGGAATCTCATAAACTGTAGGTAATGTCCTATTTTTCAGGACTGATACATAGGTGAATGTGACCTGGATGCCAGGTAAAATGCTGAGACCGAGACTCCCAGGGTATACCCTGCAAAAGAATAAGGGGGCATGCTGCCTAGCCTGGCCCTTGGAGAGGCTTAAGAAGGTAGGGTACACAAATGGAGCTGGCATGAGTTAAACTGCATACCCAACCTCTGGGCAGGAGCTGGCCTTGGAAGTCTTAACCAGGCTCAGCCTTTGTTTTACTCCTCTTTGGTTTTTTCCAGTGTGGTGCATGTCTTCTCGTGAGATCCTGTGTTCCATTCAATCTTAAACCATCACATAGCCTTCCTTTGTGAATATATGTAAAAGGATTCTTCCCCATGTGTAACACATGGAGGCTTTGCAATACTGACATTTCGCGTTTCTTTTGAGGCCAGACTCTTGTAATACCAAGCCGTATACCTACTGCCCAACTATCAGAGTCACCCAGGGGTATTTAAGAGTTGAGGGCCAGTGCTGCACACCCAAACATTTCCAGGACTGTAATATTATCATCTGAGACCCTAGAGGACAGACACCCAAGCCCCTTTCTTGCCCTCCTCCTATTACAGGAATAGGGTGCTAAGGTAGACAAAATGAGAGGACCCAACAGTAATAGTGTCCAGAAAGAATTTTCAGTGCAGAAAGGCTCATCTTGATAAAGCCCAGCCAACAATAGGGAGTCAGCAGTGTATCCTAAAACACTGGGTGTTGGACTGTCTCTCTCTAATTCCAATCACATCACATGAGTCTGTGAAAGGAAGAATCTTTTCCAACTGTAGCAAGAGAAAAATTTCCTGCTGGAAGATTTAGAGAGCCAACACACAGAATGACTCAACTAGTCATTTGCTAGCTTTGAAGACTGAGGAAGAAGGCTATGGGCCAAGGAATGCAGGCAGCCTCTAGAAGGTAGAAAAGGCAAGGAAGTGGGTTATCCCCTAGTAACTCCAGAAAGGGACATAATCCTGCTGACTCCTTGACTTTAGCCCAGTGAAACACGTTTTGGACTTCTGACCTCCAGAACTGTGAGACAGTACATTTGCATTGGTGAAGCCACTAAGTTTGTCATATTTCATCACAGCAGCAATAGAAAACAAGCACACAAGTGTTTGCAAGTTTGCTGAACTGTGGAAGAAACATAATACAATGGGAAGTGCCAGTCACAATCTCCAAGGTTTTCATTAGTAAAATACAGATGTTTTACACAACGTGTGACATCAGCCAAGGGTGTGATTGCTGGAGACACAGTATGTCTAGATCTTAATGAAAGCTTAATAAAAAGTCTCACACAACAGTTTTAGCAATACAGCCCACTTGATAGCATTATTAATGAGATTTCCAGTTCTGTGAATCACTGAAGCCAAACAGTGCCTCTAGGTTTCCAGTGACTTGCCTAGGCCCCTCCTTGCTCCCATGTTAAATGATGACACAGAAAGCACATTCATATTTTCTGATGCCACAGAACTGAAAAGAAAGGAAATACACTGAAAGACAAACTGAAGATTCAGACACTACAGCAGGACCATATGATGACTCTAAACTACAGAAGAAAATTTCATAAGGATAAGTAATAATGGCTAGTATTTACTGAAAAGTGAAATTTGGGGTTCAAAAATAAATCACATGAGCATGGGGTGGGGTGTTCTGGCTTAAAAAACATCCATACACAAACTCTCAGGGAGAGTGAGGCAGTTATCAGATATTTTACAGCTAGAAGAAAAGCCCAACCCACTTATTGTACAAATTAGGAAACTGGGTTGCATAGGTTGTAAACTGCACTGTGTGACTAGGAGGGTTTGTGGGGAAAAGCAACACCACAGGACTCCAGGTCCTTTACCAAATATGTCAGACATTGTGCCAGCGATACCTACAGCCTCCCTTACCAGGGGCAAACCCCTGGTGATGAGGCAGCCCTAGACCCTGGAATTTGTGGTATCAAATTCTAACCTCAGCTAACTGAAATAACCAAGTAGGCAATGGACCCAAGATCTGGCCAGTCCACAAATTAGCCCAGGGGGTAGCCCAGTCAGAAGTCAGGAATAATATGAACTTACCAAATTTTCATTTTTAGGAATTTAGAAACAATAAGGTGATCATCATGTAGTTAATAGAAGGACTGGAAACTGAAAAACCACATAGAGTCTGTCCACAGAGTGGAGTTCTTCATACCTTAAGCAATGGGCTACTGTCTCTCACATAGTTAATGGACAGTGACTGTCCCGGCAGGGTTGCTGAACCTGATCATCATGCAGAGATAGGATTGCTGTTATATAATGGGAACCTGGGTGCCTCTTGATGGCTGCCCGTCCATGAACAGACAACTGTGGCCACCACAGCCTGAAAAGGGCAGAGTAATCAGAGCTCAGACTCTTCAGAAGTGGAGGCCTAGGTTACCCAACAGGCAATGATCTAGAGCCAGCAAGAAGTGCTGTGTGACACTGAGGGGATCTGGAGTGGATGCTAGAGGGAGCTTTGATCCTCTAAATCAAATAGAGTGTTGCAGCCTTAGAGCCAATCGCTGCAGTATGTGTTGTGGCTTGGCTCACCAGTCCTCCTATTGTAAGTATTTATTCTATCTCCTCCTCTCACTACCTTTTCTTCTTAGTAAGAACTTGTGACCATACCAACCCCGACACCAGAACTAGATGGTACCCATCAAACATTGTCAACTATTCTAACTAGGTCCACAACAGATGGACCCTAATAGGACTTGAGAAAAATGTAGAACAGAGCCTCAAATTCCTGAAAAAAACAAAAAAAACCTACTGGGCTGGATGAGACTGGAAGACTCCCTGAGACAGTCTCCAAACCTTGTACCACAACTAAAACCCAAGGTTACCTTGTAGTTAAATAACAATTGGTTAAAAAAATAATGAAATCACCCCAAAGTACTGCGCTCCTTAAAAAAAAAAAAAAGTCATCTATATGAGACTAGACACTCAGTGGTTATTTTAAAACAAACATGAGATTGTAAAGAGGCAGTAAAATGAGGTTAACAGAAACAGTACTGTGAAGAACATATTCAGTGTCACTGAACAACTTATATAGAAAGTGCTGAATGGGAACCTAAACTTCTGTGTAAACCTTCACTGCAAATACAATAAAATATTATCAAAAGAACAAGAAGGATAATAATAATTTGTGACTGGTCGTGCCCTGGAAGATGTAGGGAGAGGGTAGTGTGAACTCAGTGTGGACCATGAGTGGATCTGAGCCAGGCATGTGTGGATGTTGCTGACACCATCAGGCCTCAGCCGTGTCCCCAGGCCTCACTTCTGTGGTGCACACCAGCCCAGCTTTCACCTGCCAGCCCACAGCTCTTCCCTTGTAGATTTTCTCTGGTGGCTCCGAGCTCAGCCTCCACACATGGCAGGCCCAAAGTATTAGAGGATCGATCTCCCCGCATCCCAAGGGCAGCTGGAAAATAATGACAGGCAGCAACTTGTGTATAGATATACTGGCTCGTTCCCTCCTTGGGTTAAGTTAATAGACATCCCTATTTGATTCTTGATTTTATTTGACTTGTCTTTAGTATTTCATCACTGATGACAATATTTGCTGTTAGTTTTTAGTAAATAGTCTTTGTTAGATTTAAATGATTTTCTCTTTTTTCATTTTAGAGTTTTTATTTAGGGATGGTGTTAATTTATGCAAACTCATTGATTGTCCCTGAGAAGCAAACTGTTTCTGGAACTTGCTGCCTTCCTAAAAGTCCTTGTTCTTGGCTCTGAAGCTGCTCTTCAGAAATGTGTCTGAGAGAATGCTGTTTGAAGGGTGCCCAACAGAGTGCACTTAATGCTTCTCTCCTTGTAACTGGGACTCATCAGAAGGGGCACGGAAGGGAGAGCCTTGTTGGGGTTGCCCAGAATCCCCTTACCCTGACTAGTCTAAATATTATTGACAGATACACTGATAATCATTAAAAGATTCAGAAACATTTTCATAATAGTTGCCTCTAGTTAACTGTGACTGGGAATGTGAATAGGGCAGGGAGCCTTTTGCTGGTTTTCTTTTCTTTTTTTTAACCTATACTAAAATTCTTAACCTAGATGCTATTGCTGTTCCGGGCCAGATAATTTTTCACGGTGTAAGGCTGACCTATACATTGTAGGATTTTTAGCAGCAACCTGGCTGTTACCCACTGGACCCATTATAATTATAACAACCCAAAATGCCTCTAGAAGTTGTTGAATGATCCCTGGGAAGGGTAAAGCTGCCCCTTAGTGAGAACCACTGTTCTATACCCTTCTGTTCTATTTGAATTTTTTTTTAACTGTATGCTCATACTGTTTCTATAATTAAGCATTTAACCAAGGTCATGAGACAGAGGAGGAAATATGAAGCTGTTGGGTAGAAGCAGAAGCCTGAAGCACAGAAAATAAAGCAAAGGATGAGAAGCAAAATAGAAAGAGATCTGGATACAATCAAAAGAAGCCAAGATGAGGAGTATCTGGGTCACAGGGTTGGAAAGACAGAAGCGTGAAGACCTCCATTCTTTATAATTCTTTAATGCTCTTTTCTATCTGTAATTACAAGGCATCTTGGTGGTATAAAGGAATCCTACTGATTTACTTATGTTTATTTTGTATCCTGAGACTTTGCTGAACTCTTCTATCAGTTTGAGTAGTTTACTTATAGATTCTTTGGGATTCTCTGCATATACAATCATATCATTTGCAAACAGGGAGATTTTAACTTCTTCTTTGCCAATGCAGATGCCCTTTACTTCTTGGTCTTATCTAATTGCTCTGGCTAGAACTTCTAGTACAATGTTGAAAAGGAGAGGTGAGAGTGGGCATCTTTGTCTAGTTCCTGTTCTCAAGGGAAAGTCTTTCAGTCTCTCTCCATTCAGGATGAGTACAGTGGTTAAAAACTTGGGTGCTAATCAAAAGGTTAGTGGTTGGAATGCAACCGGTGGCTCTGTAGTCGAAAGACCTACAATCTTCTTCCAGTGAAGATTAAAGCCAAGAAAACCCTCTGGGGCACTTCTACTCTGTCACATGAGATCACTATGAGTCAGAATCCACTTGATGGCACCTAGCAACAACAAGATCTATAATGATTCTCCTGTATCTAAGGTCTTCAGCCCTGCTTGGGATCTAATAACAGACTGCAGAGGCCCAGTCAAACCACAGCCACTGTTCCGGGAGTCCCATTCCATTAAATGTCCTATTTGCTCTGGTTGTCTTTAAATAAACACCTGTTCACTTAAACAGAAAACCTTGGTGGCATAGTGGTTAAGTGCTAAGGCTATTAACCAAAAAGTAAGCAGTTTGGATCTACTGGACACTCTTTGGAAACTCTATGGAGCTGTTCCACTCTGTCCTATAGGGTCACTGTGAGTTGGAATCAACTTAACAGCAGTGGGTTTGATTTGGGTTTTCACTTAAGCAAGACTGAGCTTCTATTCTTGACAAAGTGTCCGAAGAAGTGGACACCCCCATCCCCCACCACCATATGCTTCAAGCTAAAACACATGAAGAGGGCCTCTGATCAAGCAAATGAAGAGTGATGAGTGGACTGCAAATGTGTCCTGTATGGAACTGTAAAAGGAATTTTAAAGAACTTTTCCTGGGGGAGAAAAGACTTAGGTCATCCATGAGGACTAGCTTTCAGTTGCTGTTGGGCTGTTGAGTCAAGATGGAGAAGACCGACTGTATAATCATAGCTCAGAGGGCAGAACAAGGGAATGAAGAAGTAACAGGGAATTGGCAAATGTTGTTATCATGGATTGAATGTGTTGCCCCCCAAAAATGTTTGTGGTGGTTTGGCTGGGCCATGATTTCCTGTATTCTGTGATGTTTCTTCCTCCGTGTTGTAAATCCTTCCTCTATGATGTTAATAAGGGTGGGTAGGTGGCACTTGTGTTGGTGGGACAGGACTCAGTGTATGGGATTGTACTGTGCTTTGGGGTAGCGTCTTGAGATATAAAGGAAAGGGAGGCAAATGGAGATTTGAGAACCTCATACCACCAAGAAACAGGGCCAGGAGCTGAATGCAGCCTTTGGAAAGGACCTGGGGTCTCTATGCATCAGAAGCTTCCAGTTAGGAGGAAGATTGATGACAAAGACCTTCCTGTAGAGCCAGCAGAGAAAGCCTCTCCCTGGAGCTGCCACCCTAAATTTAGCATACTGGACTGTAACAAAAAAAATTTCTCTTTTTAAAGCCATCCACTGGTAGCGTTTCTGTCAAAGCAGCACTAGATGACTAAGACAGTTGTGTTATATATATTTCTACAATAATTAAAAAGAAGTAACAGGGAGGTAGATTTTGGCTTCAAATAAAAAAGTTCCACCAATAAAAGAGATTGAAACTGGAAAAGATTCTTTGGTAGGGTAGTGAGCTTCCCGTCTCTGGAAGCGGTCAAAAAGAAGCTGCAGTGGGTGTAAGTCTGGGCGAGACTTATCAGCCACCTTCAGCTTTATCTTTCTAGAGATGCATCTGCTAGGCAAGAGAACTGGCTCACCTACACGCTGAGCAGCAATATGTCAGGGCTGAATGGCATGAGAATGTCTTTGAGTAAATCAGAAGAGGGTGGCTCACGGAGAAATTGAGCAACAGGGAAAATACCAGAAATGCACCATCTTAGCTTACCCTGCTCTGCTGATCTTTCCCTACAGAGTTAGTCAGACCTCGTGTTTGAGAAACATAAAACTCCTAGTTTAGACTGGCTTACTCTAAAACGGAAATTTATTAGCTTACATAACCAAAACACCGAGGAAGCAGATCCAGCTCTGGGCATGGCTGGATTCAAATGGAGTCATTAAGAATTGGTCTGACTCTGAAAGAAGTTCTGATACACGTTATTACAACATGGGTGAGCCTTGAAAACATAATGCTGCGTGAAATAACTCAGACACCAAAGAACGTGCGATCCTACCTATCCAAAATATCTACAGTAAGGGATTTTGATTGGATGGCTTCTGAGGCTCTTCCCAACCAAAAAGTAATTCCTTTAAGAATGTATGTCACTGAACCTTTGACTGTTCCAAAGCCCCTTCATCTCCAAGTTTTTGGTTTATTCTTACCTATCTTCCAAGAAGTCCTGGTGGCACAGTGGTTAAGAACTTTGCTGCTAACCAAAAGATCAGCAGTTCAAATCAACCAGCTGCTCCTTGAAAATCCTATGGGGTAGTTCCGCTCTGTTCTATAGGTTTGCTATGAGTTGAAATTGACTTGATGTCAGTGGGTTTGGTGGGGTTTTGTTTGTTTGTTTGTTTTTAACTTATCCTCCCACTTAGGAATTCAGGAAGAGAGGAAAAGCTGAGGCCCCAGAGGGCACTGGTGGTACTTCTAGGGGATCCCTCCTGGGAATGTGCCCAGGACAGGGCACTCCTTCTAGCTGGAGTCACACACTAATGAGTCAAGGAAGGCCACTAAGGACAGTGCCTGGAGCTATGGATGAGCAACGAAATACCAGGTATTTGCCAGTGTGAGATGAGTTGACCAGTCAGAAGGGTGTTGCAAGGGGGCCCTTCAAAGCTGTTTGAGCAGGTTCCAGAGGAGGATTCAGTTGCCCCATTATGTTTCTACACCCATGGCTTAAACAGGCAGTTGTCACAGTTACGGGCTTGGGCCAGAGCAGGAGCTTCGGCGATGGAGAGTCATATAAAAAGATAAGAAGAATCAAATAGTTGTACGGCAGGGAGGAGGCCGAGGATACAGGCTTCTGGGACTGGGAGGGAAACAAAGTTCAAATCACACTTTCCTATACACACTCACGAAGAATAAAAACGCTTTACATAACCGCAGTTTACAGGCGAATTCTTGGGGCAGTCCCGTCAGCCCACTCCAAACTAAGTCCCCTTAGTTTCGCGAACGTGGGAGTCGGGGACTCTCCGAGCAGCAGGCCTGGGGCGTTTCTCCACCGGCCCACAGTACCGGGACTACAACTCCCAGGATGCCGCGGGCCAGGGAGCACGTCGCCTGCGCGGAGGCGGTGGGCGAGGCCGTGACTGTGCGGACTGCCGCTTGCCTCACTGCGTCTCAAGCTGGCTGGGGCCTCAATTGCTGCGCTGCCCAGTCGATCTGGGGGTGTTGCTGCTACTATGATTCCCAACTCATCCTCGTGAGTTGGCGGGATCCCAGCTTTACTTCTACCGAGGTCAAGCTGTCCTGTACGCCAGGTCACAGACCCACTGTGTCGTCTTAAAATGCACAGCAGTTCTCAGGTACCCCACATCCCGCTGCCGGTGGTTCCCCGCATCCGGTACCTTCCCCCAAGAGTCACCCTCCCTCCCACACGGCCCAGGTGCCTGCCCTTAACCGAGACCAGGGCGCTTCCTGAGGAAACTCAGCTTGGGGTCCGTAGAGGTCCAGGGACGCCGAAACGTTTCGGACAGAGTGTGTGGTGGTGGTGGTGACGAGGAGGGCCCCACTTCCCACTGAGACCGGCAGGCGGCCTCAGGCACAGACTTCTCTGCTCTGCGGTTTTCTCTGGAACGCAAAGTGGGACGTACAGAAATCGGCAAGTGAAAGCCTCAGCCTTCCTTTACTTCCCCTTGAAGGGGCTGACAAGCCAGACTTGCTTCTACAGCAGCTCAGAAGAAAGCCCAGATTTCCACCTCAGAGCGAAATACTGCTTCCTGGAGCTCAGGCCTAGCGCCCCCAGCTCCCAACCACTGCCAGGGCGATGGGTAGATCATAAAAAGTGGGTTACAGGAGAGGTGGGTGGGGCCAGTGGGGGTAGGGGCGGGGACTGGCCAGCCGGCATTGATGGGTGGGACTAAAGTGCCTCTGACCCGGGCAGATTTGGGGTTGGGCCGCCTCTGTATCGCGTAAGTGATAGGGGGAAGCTGTTGTCAGGGTAACTGAGGCCATAGGCAGAGCCAGTTTAGGGCTGTGCTGTAATGACAGTATTGTGATGAGGTTTGGGAGGCTCAGGCTGCACCCAGAAAGATGGAGAATGGGGTAGGTAGGGCTGTTTCTTTTCTAAGCCTTCTCCACATCTCTCTGTAATCCTTTCCCTCCTGTCCATCTCTACCGCCCTTTGCCACCACCACCATTCTATTTCACCTAGATTATTGCAGCATCTTCTTAAGGACACCCCCTGACTCCAGCTCTGCTTGCCTCCAGACTAAAATAGCAGCCAGCGGAGTTTCTAGAAAGTTCGTATCTGACTGTGTTTATCCATTGCTTGAAAACCTTTAGTGAACCCCCCCGCTTCATCTCACAAGATAAAGTCCAAACTCCTTGATGTGGTTTACAGACCCCATGAGATCTGGCATCTGCCCACCACTCTAGCCCCATGTTGTCATTTTGTCATTTCCCCCATCTCTTGTCATGGGAGTGGACTCCTGTCAGTTCCTCAAAAGAAGCCTTTCTTTTGCCTTGTATTTCTCTCACTGGAACATTTTCTGGCAAAATCCTTCTAGTGCGTCATGTCCCTGCTTGTCAGTCACTTATGATCTCCTATAGAGGTTCCTATACTTATTTTTAATAATATTGAGCACTCTCTTTTTGCTAAGCACTTTACATGGAATACATTTGAACTTCACACCAACCATTTTTAAATAAGACGCCGTAAATATCCTCCCTATTTTACAGATTCAGAAATTGAGGCCTAGTTGTTCAAGAACACGTGGATGGTCAGTGCTAGAAATGGAATCTAAACTCAGGCAGTATAGCTCCCAGGCCCGCGTCATGACTCCCAGGCAAGCCTGTCTACTGTAGCATGCTGTATAGTGCAGAGGGCCGGCTGGAGTTCAGAATTAAGCAGGTGGTGTTGGGCTGGTAGATAACACAGGCAAAGCAGATTTAATCCCCAAATTAAAATAAAGGTGCTGGCAAACGAAACTATTATCAGGATACCAAATAAAACAAACCCACTGCCATCAAGTCAGTGCGACTCATAATGACGCTGTAGGACAGAGTAGAACTGCCCTATAGTGTTTCCAAGGAGTGCCTAGTGGATTTCAACTGCTGATTGCTTGGTTAGCAGCTGTAGCACTTCAGAGCTATGCTACAAGGGTTTCCAATTATCAGGATAGTGAGTGACAATTAGGAGAGCAAAATAGAGATGGGGTAAAAAGAGGGCCTGTAGAAGTGTACAGATGACGGATTCAAGAGTGGTGCTGCCGGTGCAAAAACAGGTCCAGGTGGTACACGGGCAAGGAGAGGACTGGTGGAGAAGCTGAAGGAGGGGCTAGGCTCCTAGGCTGATGGGAGTGACAGTCATGGGGAGAATAGCTCAGGGGCCAGGGAACTTGCAGACCCCAGGTGATGAGAGTAGGGTGACTGCAGATCCTGAAGGTGTTCCAGCAGCAGCAAGAGTAGTTGAGAGCTGGGCTCTAGCCTTCCACTCCCAGCATCCACCCCCACGGTGTTGATGTGGGAGCCCTTCCTGTGGGAGCCACTACCCACCTAATCACCCTGAGAGTGAGCTGTACAAGCAGCAAAGCCCACTCCCCCAACATATAAGGCCTGGTGCAGTTCTACAGCCCACTAGGCAAAAAATCTAAACACTTTTTGAAAAGTTTTATTTGAAAAGTCTGGGGACATGACAGAGGCAGTAGGATGGAGAGTGGCATTCTCTCTTTTGCCAGGGTTCCCAGGTTAGAGCCAGACTTGAGTTCCTTAGGTTCCTGGGCGCAAGAATCTTCTAATCTGCACAAGCAATTTTCTAATCTGTGGGTTCCCCAAAACTATGCCTGCCCAGTCAGTGTCCTCTCACTTCCTGTGCCTGAGGAGACACTGAGGCGTAGGAGTAGACTATGAAAGGGAGGACTGGGGAGCATCTGATTAAACGCCAGAAGGAGGAGGAAGTGACAACATGGGAGTGGGGGAGGGGACTGAGAGGAACAGAAAAGAAGAGATGGGTAGGGGGACCTCATCTTTGCTTCCTCCATCCTCAAGAAATTGGAGGCTTGCCGTTCCCCTGAGATAACCCTCAGGCTTGGAAGCTTTGGGGAGATCACTTTCCGTGGCAGGGCAATGGCTCCCTGTCACTGGGAGTGCTTGAGTAGTGGTACCCTGACACAGGGAGGCTGGGCGAAGCAAGCGCACCATGCTGGGTCCTCCACTTCAGCTGGGTGCCGGCTGGCTGTTGGCATAGGCCTGATCCGGGAAGGAAGCCCGTGCTCGGCGGGTCTGGTTGCACACTGAGGCGTAGAGCTCCAGCTCAGGGCCTGAGGCCTGGGCCTTTGGCTCAGAGTCCAGCACCACCTCTGAGTACTTGATGGGGGCCCCAGGGCCGGGGACCCGGCTCTGAGGAGGCCGCAGCTGCAGGCTGGTATAGCACATCGCCTCCTCTGCAGCCTGGACACACAAGGCTGTTAAAGTACACTGGACCCCTGTCCTGTGTCCCTCCCCTCTCTCCATCCCCAACTGACTCACCCTGCTGGGGTCCCCAGGAGCTGAATCCCGCTGCTCTGGCCCTGGTTCTTGAGACAGCCGTCCTGGGACAGGGATCAGGAGTATGGTCAGTTTCTTGTTCCTCCTTCTGTAGCCCCCAGGCTCCGTGACCTGGACTCTTTGCCCCTGCCCTCTCTCAGTTCCCTACCTGTCTGCAGATAATGCAGGTTCCCATACAGTGGGACCTCTTCCACAGACCCTCCAGAGCTGCAACATAGAGTTTAAAGGATGATTGGGGACTTCTTGGTGAGGCCAGACTCTCGGTCATCCCATCCTTATGTTGTCTCCTACTCACCGTCCCTGTCCTGGATGGCTCTTTCTCTGGCCACTGTTCCACCGGGACAAGTGTGCAGCCAGTGAGATGAAAAGCAGCAGCGTCACAGTCCCTAACAGGGTCCATAATCCCCAGGCCTTGTCAAAGGACGGGATTCCTGTGGACAGGAAAGGTGGGGGTAGGTACTGCCCAGCCCAACCCCCTAGCTCCCGCAGGTAGGACGCTGGGCTGTATGACCCTCCCCTAGGAGCCCCTGCCCCGCCCAGCTCACCCTTGGCTAATAGAGCTGTGCAGTTATCTCCTGCTGATGTCGAAGCCAAGTTCTCAAGCATCAAGACCTGAGCCAGCCAAAAGGCCATCCTGGCTCCTGGCCTGACAGCTGCTGCAGCCCCTCTTACTCCCACCCCTCCCTGAGCCTGGGCCCCACAGCTCAGCATCCCCAATACTGGTGGCAAAGTCACTGGTTTCCGGGGAGGAAGGGGGAGGGGAAGGATTGGGTGAAAGAACAAAGACACCGCCCTGCACCTGCACCACTCCTGCAGCTCCTAAACATCCCCCCATGCTGGTGGCTCTGTGCCCTCACTTGGGCCTGAGAGAAGAGTGAGCAGGCCTGAGGGTAGTGGGCCACTGTGTGGTGAACCCGTAAAGACTCCAAAAGGGTCAGAGTGACCTGCCCAGGGGTGTGAGACAGTTACCAGCAAGGTCTGAACACTTGGCCCTAGGATTCCCTCCTACCACAGGGTGCCTACCTTTTCTCTCCAACTTGAAGCGCCATAAGGGAATATACATACCTCAGTTAAGCACATTATAAAGTAGAAAGGGACGGGAGGCCCGGCACTGACAATGCCACCACAGCCTAAGGCGAATGTATTTAGATGATTGCTGTTTAACGTGACTAGTGTTACAGCTTGGGGAAGAGCAGAAACTAGGTGTTTTCCTCTTCCACCTGCGTACTTCGCCAAGACTGTTCATAAGAACTGTCACTTTTAGCAATTACTTAATCTAAAAAAAAAAATCTGCCTTGGGACTACCCTGAGAAACTGAGGCCTGACTTTGCACTTTTTCACTTAGGGACTAGGTACCTGTTGTGCCTCAGAGGTAGCCCAACCACAAAGGAGACTACTGATGGGAGAAGATAGATTTTAAATTCCAAATACGAACCTTAGACCAGAAGTAAAAGATATGTTTTGTTTGGCTCATAAAACGTTTTTTTTTTTTTGTTGTTGTTTTAATGTAAATTCATTGTTGTCATGAATTGTGTTCCCCAAAAAATGTGTGTAGTGATTTGGTTAGGCTGTGATTCCTGGTACTGTGTGATGTTCTTCCCCGTTGTAAATCCTGCCTCTATGATGTTAATAAGGGTGGATGGACAGCAGGGTGGATGGGGCAGGAGACAGTGTGTGAGATTGTTTTGTGCCTTCAGGCAGTCTCTTGAGATATAAAGGAAAAGAAGCTAGCAGAGAGGTTTGGGGACCTCACACCAAGAAGCTGTGCTTTGGAAAGGACAGGGAGAGACTGATGACAAAGACCTTCCTCCAGATATGTAAAGAACGCCTTCCCGTGGAGCTGATACCCTGAATTTGGACTTTTAGCCTACTAGACTACGACAAAATAAAATTTCTCTTTTTTAAAGCCATCTTCTCATACTTCCACTATAGTAGCAGTAAAGGACTTAGGCAACTGTCGTGGTATATTATCAAGGAAGTGAATGGTAGGAGAAGGCCCACCCCTTCAGTTGCAGGCAATAAGGGATAGATTGTCTGTAGAAAGTGTAAAAACAAAAAGAAAACACTATAAATCAGCCTCCTTTTTATTATCATCGTGTACCAGCAATTCCAAAAAATATCGGTGATAAAATACTCCTCCCTAAAAAGTATTTTGTAGAGGTAAGCCCTAAATTTCTGAGGGCACTGTTGTAATTTTAATAAATACGCAAATTTCAAATTAGCACATTTGTATTACTTATGCTTTTATTACTTATCCAATGTTTATTAAACATTGTAATTCACATGGAAGCTAATCAGGCGAACTTGTGTTACACAGTTGGCCTCTGACACAAAGATTCATCCACGTGTTCATTTCTAGAATTAATTCATGCCGGTGGTTTGAAATTTTTCAAACTTGCTGTGAGCACAATTGCTGTCTCCGCTCCCTATGGCTGGACCACATTTTCCTATGTTTAACTTGTAGAGTTAAAATAAACAATGATTGCAAAGTCAAAGAAATTAAACTGAGTTACTTTAAGTCTGACATTCTATGTAACCATTTGGAATTTTCATTTCTATGGTAAAATTTCTGGAGATGTTCAATGGGATTTTTGTGAATCTTTGTCAAACTTATCCTTCTGTTTGAGACTTGCCCTGTTTGTATGTATCTTGCTTCATATGAAACAAACTTCTTGAAATGAAAATTTAAAACATTATTTGGTCATCTATCAAAGAAGATGGACAAATCTAGTTAATATGATTTATTGAATATGTAAAGATTACTTCTGACAAAATCACTGACAAATCTGCGGAGGTTAAGTATCAAAAACAAAAATTGTAGTGTTATTCATTATTCAGACAGAACAAAATGTAAATACGAGTTTTTTTGTCCTTTCTCTCAAAAAAAGGACAAAAAACCAAACTGTACCTAAGAAGTATTAATCCACCCATTACTGTTTTCTTCTTGCTCTGTATTGTTTAACCTTTGTTTTCATACTGATGTGATAAAGAGTCATGGTGGCTCAGTGATTAAAGCCATCGACTGCTGACAACCGGCAGTTTGAATCCACCAGCAGTTCCTGAGAACGATGCAGCAGTCGGCTTCCTTAGCGATTTATAGTCTTTGGAACACTTTGGGTCGTTATGGGTCGGAATCGACTCCACGGCAGTGAGCATACAAAATTCAATAAAAAGAAGTGCTCACTGTCTTTTTTCTTTTCTAGCCCTTATTATTCATGATTAATACCGAACATTTTGTCATATAGAGGAGGAAAGGTTAATAAACGATCAACGTGGATACCAAATACGCTAAAGTATGACACCAATACCTTGTAAACATTAAAAATAGATTTCAAATTTTGAGAGTCCAGATTGTTTTTTTAAATCATGAGAACCGGCAATAGGGGGCCCATTTTCCCGAAAGGCAGCAATCAACAGTTGAGGAGGGCTCCCTTTTTATTAGAGCTTTTATGTTAATGAGAAGATAGTTTGTTCTATAAACTTCGCCTAAAGTACAGTAATTTAAAAAAAGAAGTAAAACTAGAAAACAATAATTCATGTTTTCTTGGCTTACTGAGATGATCTGGCCGAGATATCGCAATTACAGGAAACTTAAAAAGTATAGAACTGTGCGCCTTAAAAGTAGTTTTTAATAGAACACAGAAGGTTCTTCAATTTAAAAATTCAGGATCCTCTCAAGATGCTGAGGATTTGTAAAACTGTGCCGCGCTGAGAATGAGCCCCGTTTGGTTGGTGCACACGGCGGCGCACTGCCTGCGTAACTAGCGTTGCTGACGGATGACGCTCCCGCTATCACGCCGCTCAGCTGCCCACCGGAGACGATGGATTCACTTCTTAGCGGGTATACAGTGAGGGGCGGAAGGTCGGCGTGCGTGCGCGCGCACGCGGCACTCTCTGCCCGAGGTCCGGGGACTTTCCCCTAGGCGTAAGATTAAGGAACTACGTCCCCCGTTTGTAGCCTAGGAAACAGGCCTTCAGCACGAGCCACAGCTTGACGTTTTTTGGCGCTCCTTTTATAGCTGTGTTAGAGAATTTATTTTACGGTGAGGGTGAGGAAATTAGTGGTGTGAGAAATTTAAAAACTACATTTAGGCATATTTCTCTAAAAATTTAGACTTCTAGGATGCATCCTAACTAGGTAGATGTCTAAAGTGACTAAGAAATTAATTTAGGAAAATCAGCCCGTCACTGCCTTATGCAAATAGCTCGCCTTATTTTCACAGTAGGTGGGTGTGGCCCTCCCGGGGGTGGGGGGTGGGGTGCAAGTGTGCGCGTGCGCACTGGGCTGGCTGACCAACGCACGAGAGCTTCAGTGCACCAGCTCACTCCTTCCTAGCCGGCAATGTCCCGCATGGTCTTGCTCTGGGGGGTGCTGGGGCTAGTACTTGTGTCTGCGATACCCGGAATCCTGGGAGACCAGCCTGGCCCTGACCTCCAGGCACACCCAGGTACCAGCGAGGGCTGTGGAGGCAAGCTGGGATTGCCCGTGGGTCCCAGGCCCCAGCTCTGCTGATCCTCCTCTCGCCTCCCTCCGCAGGGCACACCACCCAGGTCAGCTTTAGGGCCACGGAACCCCTACGGCGGCCGCATCCCAAGGACCAGCGGGAACGAGCCCGAACCGGGGCCGTGCCTTTAGGGGCTCTGTACACTGCAGCCGTGGTGGCTTTTGTGCTATACAAGTGTTTGCAGGTGCGGGGTGACCGGGGGTGGAGGTACTAAACACCGGAAACGGCGTATCTTCCCATCAGTCTGTAAAAGGAAGACCTTATTCCCTTGACATTTCAGCAGTGCGGGGTTATTTTAAGGATCCAGTTAGGTAATGTATGTGAAGGGCGCCTGGTAATTGCAAACAATGACCATCACCTTTATTTCTCCCAACAGCCCAGGAAGAGAGATTTAGTTACTTGCACAAGGTCACTCAGCTGGTGACCAGGCAGAGCTGGATTGGAACACAGGCTGGAAGCCCTGGTGCCGTAGTGGTTAAGTGCTATGTCTGCAACCAGTTTGAATCCGCCAGGTGCTCCTTGGAAACTGTATGAAACAGTTCTACTCTGACCTATAGGGTCACTGTGAATCGGAATCAACTAGATGGCAGCGGGTCTTTGTGTCTGTGCTACGAAAGTGCGGTTCCTTCCAACCTTGGCATTAGCGTTTGATTGTTGGAGCCACAGTGTTTTAGTGTGCAAGCGACCAAGCAGTCTCATGTTCTCCCTGGGAAAAAAGCGCTGAAATGCGAGCTGACAATACATTTTGGTGGACTGAAACTGGAAAACCAGAAGGGATAGCTAACTGACGTCATGATACCAAATAGATTTGACAGGCTAGCTTGGGGAACTGAAATTAATGATGAAATTTAGCAGGGACAGATTTAATTCTATTCTTGGACCCAGCTGCGGACTGTAGGAAACAGGACTTAAGCTGAGTATATCCTTGAGAGACTTGACTCTAAGCTCAGTTGAATGATGTGACAACCCACTGCATGAGTCAGTGCTAGAAGCAAAGTAGCTGTTTATCTGCTGATCAGAACGTGCCTGGAGAATTTCATTCTCTTCAGGGCATATGCTGAGTAAAGCAGCCTGGCAGGCCACATCAAATGAACACTGACAGAAAAGACTGGGGCTATTAAACGAAGAGAAGATGCTGGAGATGCTGGGGGAGTGGGGCATGGGACAGTGGAATATAACTGCTGTCTTCACAGGCTGTCATGCTGAAGAGACATTTTTGTAGAAGACTCATCAGCACCATAGCATGAAGATAATATGGAAAAATTTTACTTCATGTAAGAACTAGTAATCAGAACTGTCTCAAACTAGAGACTGCTGCTCAGTCTTGGAGGCTTGTGAAGGAAACCCTGGTAGTGTAGTGGTTAAGCATTATGGCTGCTCACCAAAAGGTAAACAGTTTCAATCTGCCAGGTGCTTGGAAACGCTATAGAGCAGTTCTGCTCTGTTTTATAGGGTTGCTAGAGGTTGTAACTGACTCGATGGCAGTGGGTTTGGTTTGGGGAGGCTTGTGGCAGGCCCAGTGACCACGTGAGAGGCCTTACTGACATGTTGCGTCATGTCTTGGGTGGGTGGGGAGCTGGACTAGATGTGACTTGATTCTCTAAGGTAAAACTCAAGTTTTCGCTACCTGTAACTGTCCAACTGGCTTTGAAGGCTGAGGGGGTAGAGCAAGACCTTGTTGCTGCAGTTCTGTCCTTTTCTTTTTTCACAGCAGGGGAAAGATGAGGCTACAGTTCTCCAAGAGGCCACAGGCAAGGAATCATTGCAGTCAGGTGAGTTTTGCAAGTCTGCTGCTACCTCGGCAGTTGAAATCTGCCAGGTGCTCCTTGGAAACTCCATGGGGCAGTTCTACTCTGACCTCTAGGTCCGAGTCAGACCCAAATCGATGGCAATGGGGTTTTCTTAATATTTGGCAGGGGATTAGGGGACAGCAGAAGTAACCATTACCCCGTCTTCTCCTTTACTCCCAGAGCAACAGCTGGCCCAGTTGACGCAACAGCTGGCCCAGACAGAGCAGCACCTGAACAACCTAATGGCCCAGCTGGACCCCCTTTTTGAGCAGTGAGTTAATGACTTGTGGTTGGGAGAACTGGAGGTAGGTGGGAGGGGTGGGGACACAGGGTGGGCAGCCCCTGAGTGGACATTTCTGCAGTGTGACTACTCTGGCTGGAGCGCAGCAGCAGCTACTGAACATGAAGCTACAGACCATTCACCAGCTGCTACAAGAGAACAAGCCGGACAAGGGTGTGGAGATTCCAGAACCAGGTAAAGCATTGAAGGTGAGGCTCAGTGGAGGTGGAGGTATAGACATTCTGAAACCAGAACATGCCTGATCTTTCCTCTTACAGAGGCCAGCATGCCCTTTCCTGAGGACTTATCTAGTCAGGAGCCTGGTGACAGTCAGTCCTGGGAGGAGCCCATAAACTGGAACACACAGACCTGGAAGCTAGCTGCTGCCTGTGAAGTGGAGCAGGGGCTAAGAAGAAGAAGCAGCGTGGCTGCAGCAAAGGGCCCCAATCACCGGTCCAGCTGGGAAGGAAGGATGGACAGCAGCTGAAAGTTCAGTAAAACAAAGCCTGTTCTCGTGACGGGATGCTCCTGCGTGCTTTTTCTGTCCCAGCTGGTTGTGTACACATACCCATACTAGGTGCCTGAGGACAACTGGGCCTTCTTGAAAAGCTTCCCTTATTAGGACAAAACGAGGCTGTCCTTCAGGGTGAAGACAGAGAAGATAGAGGGAGCTCCAATTCTTTTCCTTGTTACTTCTCGGCCATCATCACGCCAACCTTCAAGGCACAAAAATCCCTTTTCTCATTAAGTGTAACTGAGAAAGGACTTTCAAAAAAAAAAAAACCTTTATTAAATCTACTGGGAAAATAAATTATAGAAACCATATGCGACATAAAAATAACCATGTTTACAAAGCAGAAACCCTGATGAACAACCAGCTATAGACACAGTACTGAGTATACTAGGCCCAAATCCCCACATTTGTTTTGGAGGGGCTGGTTCAGCTGAGGTCCAATCAGATCAGACTTGGTATCCTGATGAAACAGCTGGTCAACTGACCCAGCTTGGCTTGGTCCCAGGCAAACACAAAATGACCCTCCTCAAACCATGAAGGCTTCTGTGTTGTGCTTAGTACTAAAGAAGATTCCTTTGTACTTCCGTCTCTGACCTGTCCCTGAGGTATTCTGGGTTCTGGAATTTGTAGATTCTTCTAGGTCTTCTGGCTGCTACAGAGAGAAGACATTTCAGGCACTGGCATGAGCATTCTATTCAGACAAAAGCACCCACAGAGTTGGGAGATCCCAAACAAAGGTAGGACAAGAGACAGGATCAGAACTGGTCACCTCCAGCAGGGTAGTTAGAGTCTTTTGTGCCTCATCAGGGCATGCTTCCTGACACAGCTTACCTGATGGCCAAAGTCAGACTGCGATACCAGTGTGACAGCTCCTCCTGGTCTGTGGACATAAGCAGTAGCTTCTCATGAGGGAAGGACAGCTAGGGAAAGACCACCTCTTAGTACATGGCCTAGAAAGTTCCAGGCTAAAGCTGGTGCCTTTGCTATTTACATGGAAGTAACTGAGAGATGAAATAAGAACTAGGCATGAAGCCTAGGCTCCAGCTACTCTCTCCCAATGAAGATGGCTCAGTTGCTATGAAAGAAGTCCCAGGCCAAGGCAATAAACGGTCTACAGGGGAGGGGTTTCAAGAATATTCTAGGCCTCCCCAAACCATACCTTATGGTCCTCCCCTATTACTTACACTGAGCAGTCCACCACAAGGGCCTCCTGAGTGGCCAAAGACCCTGTGAAGTTGACACTGGGCCATGGGGTAGAGAGCCTGGCAAGCAAAGGTGCCACTCTGCAGCAGGTGCAATGGGGGTCGAGGCTTGGCCATCAGCAGCACATCAGTAAAGAGGAAGAACATGCGGGGCCGAGGCTCCCCACGCGGGGGCACCACCAGCAGCCAGCCCTGACGTAGGAACCAGCGCCCTAGGGCATGGGGGAGCTGTTACTGTGCAGCTCCAGGACCACGACCCATAGGAATAGAAGGAAAGAACTGAGGAAATAGGGTATATGTGCTGGCTCTACAGAGGAAGGGCTATATAATGGGTTGAATAACATCCCCCCCAAATTCACATCCACTAGAACCTTAAGAATGTGACCTAATTTAGAAATAGGGCCATTGCAGATATAATTAGTTAAGGATCTTGAGATTAAATCATTATGGAATTAGGATGGGCCCTAAATTCAGTTGATATCCTCATAAGAAGAGAACTCAGAGACAGAAAATGAGGCCATGTGAAGACAGAGGTTGGAGTGATGGAGCATCCATGGAACACCTAGGGTCACCAGAAGCTGAAAGAAAGCAAGAATCCTTCTCTAGAGCCTTCAGAGCATGGTCCTGCTGACCTAATTTCTAACTCGTAGGCTCCAGAACTGGGAAAAAATTCTGTGGTTTTACAACACTCCACTTGTTATACTTGTTAAAGCAGCCCTAGGAAGCTAATACAAGTAGGAAAGGGGTAGGTGAAGACTGAGCGGAAGTACACGGCCTACCTGTGGTAAGCCCCTTTGCCTGGCGTCCACTGAGCAGTGCCTGGACACGCCGGAGGTGTTCATCATTCTTCTGTCTCTGACCAATAGCGTGGACCCGCTGGGCAGTCTCACTTATCAACCGGGCAGCCCCTGGAACAAGATCCTTCATTCCACTCCCATCACAACTTTGCGGGATACTGATAGTGGTGAAAGACAGGCTATTACATAAGGGACCAGAGTCAGGGGCTGATTTCTTGAGAAGTGGGCAAGGCAATAGGGACACCGTCCACATGTTAATGCAAACAGGGACATACCACACACTGTTGGAGGGCAGAACCAGAAAAGGAATACAAGAGAGGCAACCTCCTGCCTGAGTCATGGAGAGAGAGAACGTACGTGTAAGCTGCTGGTGGTCAGGGCTGTTGGGACCTGTGTTTTCAGCCAAAGCAACAACGAGATTTTCATACCTAGAATTAGACACTAGAAGTCTGTGAGGGGAAGCAGGACTGGACGCAATACCATCTGCCTGGCATACAGACCACTCTTGACACAACTTGAGCTGGATGGAAAACCAAGGGAGATCTGCCCCTGGCTATGGAATATTCTCATCTGAGCACAGAACTGGGCACACACCATAGAGCCTTCCTTCATCTCAGATTGAAGAGTCAAGGGCAGGCTGGCCACAGATCCCAAGGTGAAAGTCAGTCAACCCACAGAGAATGCTATGGACAACATGGACTGTGAACCCATACCTCATCCCCAGGGACAGAAATTCCAAGCTGAGCTGTCCTCTCACCTCAACAAATCCCCAGATACCTGGACTCTGGCCCTAGTACAAGCCTCTTCACTTCAACAGACTTCCATAGTTCCAGCTAAGAGTTCAAGGCTGCAGGACATGGTTACTCCAGAGAGTACATACTTACTCTTGCAAAAAATTATTCGGGTCAGTTTAGTTCAGGGAAGAGGGAGGTGATTAGGGTAGACTCCAAAGCTGAGTGTAGCAGACTCAAAAGAGAGGTAGGCGTGAGCCAGGGTGAGTTCACTCACTGCTGGAGCCGCTGCAGAGGCAGAGGGAGCAGGTCCTGGAGCTGAAGGCCCCCAAATTCCGGGCGTCCTTCCTGAAGCCGCACAAACCTTCGGAAACGTTTGTTTTTCTTTAGCTGTTCCTGGAGGGGGAAGGGGTTGGCAGCAGGGAGAGGAGACATTCCTTACATTGCATTCATCTGTGTTCACAGTGGCAGCCTTCAGTAAAGCTGGATGTGCCTGCGAGAAACCCCGGTCTCTACCAAGGGTACTTACACAGAGCTGGATACCTGGAGGGCTCTATATGTGCAGGAATTGTAAGAAGTTTGAGTCTGCAGTGAAGTTTGTAAGAAGTTTGTGAGAAGTTTGAGTCTGCAGTGAAGAAATGTGTGAGGCAAGAGGGGAAGGATTTGGAATTATCTCCAGGTTACCTGCAGGGTGATCCGGGACCTCTCTGCATTGGCAGCATACTGGGTGTAGAGCTCCAGGTGGGGGCAGAAGCCCTCCAGTCCCTGTCCCCAGTACCCTCTTTCCAGATAGGGAAGAAGATCCCTGTGTGGGAAAGGACAATAAAAGAGCAGCCCAGCAACTACTTAGGTACCACCTTATTTAATCCTCATAACTATTAACCACATTTTACAGATGGAGAAACTAGGGCTGGTTGAGGCACCAGGCCAAGGTCACAGGTGAGGAACTGGCTCTTTCGGAATATGAAATTGGTTTGTCTGGCTCCAAACTCCGCACACGGCCAGATCCAGGGCTCTCCCTCCATCCCTCTCCCAGCGCCTCTTTCACTCACTGGGTAGCTCCGTAGATGAGCTCCCAGGGCCCAAATAGGGCCTGACGCTCTGGGAGCCTCAGGGTCCCCTTGGCTCTCAGGATCCCCAAGAAGTACTGGGAAAGGAGAAAATACAGCATCACGGTCTGGAGGAAGAGGAATCTGACGCTGAGAAATAGCTAAAACTTGTAGAACTGCCTGCAACACTGCAGGCTGGTTCATGGCCCGCCATACTTGGGGCCACTGACCTCGCTGAGACCCTCCCGCACCCTGGGGTCCTCGCCCCCGCACCGTGGCCACCAGCCCCAGCTGTTCCTGGTATCGTCTCTCGGTCTCCAGCAGCTCGCGGGCGGTGCAGGCGCGTTTTCGCTCCCAACGGGCACGCTGCTCTTGCAATGGGCACCGCACACTAGGGTCAGGATTCTCCATGGCCCGGCTCAGGGGTCGACACTTTCAACTGCAGCCCCGCCGGAGATTCAAATCCCAACCGCTCCAGGGGCGGGGCATGGGGGCGGGGCTTAGGGGGAAATGCGCCCTCTAGCGCCGGGAAGCTGGGTGCGCTGGACGGAGCATGCGCGCCTGCCTGCCGCACTGAGTCCTATACAGTCTGCCTTGGCCTCTCTTCACCGCCAGGGCGGCGCTGTCAGTATGCGGCACCGGTCCCGGCAGAGCCAGGAGGTGCAGGGCTTCTGCGCAGGCCTAGAGTGTGTGAGATCCTCCTCTGAGTGGCCCCAAGTTGGGGCTGCGACTTGAGGGTGGTGTAGGCACCGCCAAAGCCTGTGTCCCATCTGTAGAATTGGGAAGGGATCAATAAGTTGGGGAACATATTCTGCCCTGGGCCCATGCCATATGAAGGGAGGGATCAGTCCTTCCCAGTTCTTACACTACTAGCAACCCTTTGGGGTCACAAGGTTTGAGATATTTTGGCCCCTAAGTTTCTCATTTCATGCCTCATGGCCAATTAACTTCTGCTCAGCAGGTGCAAATAAGCAGTATGGTGGTTCCTGATTGCTGTAGTTCTGAGCAAAGGCAAAAGCTCTGAGTTGATTAGTCTGTGTTGCCTAGCTAAAGATTAATTATACCAGATTCTCCTTACTTATGCCTTTTAAAAAGATGTCAGTAGCCCTGGAGGGCAAATTTTGCCAATGTTGTATCAGAAACCTAAAAATATGCATACTATTTTGACCTAGAAATTCCAGTTTTGGAATGCATCCTCAGAAACAGAGATGTGGATAAAAATAATGTCCCAGGATGTCTGATACAGTGTTGTTTATAACAACAGGAAACTGGAATCCATTAAATGTCCGGTGGTAGAGAACTGGTTAAGAAAATCATGGTACAGCATTTGATGGAATAATATGAAAGCATTAAAAATGATTAGAAAACTATCAATAGGAAAAATGTGCATAGTGTATTACTGAAAGAAAGACCAGGCTACAAAGCTGTATGCTGTGATCTGACTTTTGGATAAGACTGTTATATATAGACATAGTGTGTATGTGTATATATACATATATATGATTTGAAGGGTAAACACTGAAAAGTTAATTGTGACTTATGTCTGGATGGTGGCATTAAATGTAATTCATTCTGTAAATATTACACAGCTGATCTGTGCCAGGCACTGGATCATGTAGATTAAAGGAGGGAGAGGACAAATAGAGCATTTTGTTGCTGTTGTTCTTGTTAATTCCCTTATCCTTTACTTCTTTTTGCTGAGTTTTATACAGAGCAGGCATTACTTCATAACTAGAAAAGTTTCGAGGTTCTGAGGTCTCTTCCCAGCTCTGACATTCTAAGAATTCTGAGGAAGAAGAAATACTGGTCAGGCAGGGGCAACCTGAATGGCCCGGATGGAGAAAAGGGAGAGTCTTGGTCAGACTGTACCTCAGTCTGAGATCCTGATAAAAATGGTGATACCACATGGAATACTGATTACACTGCCTCAACTGAATGTGGGTGAGGCTGCACTAAGAGCTCAGGTGTGGGAGGGGACATAATTCCATGGTGATCTGTCCCTATAGCTCAGGTGATGCAGACAGAGCACAGTGCCTGGGACCCAGGTGGTGATGGACATGTTTGGGTATGTTGTCAGTGTGTGAATGTGATTCGGGCAGGTGGCAGAGAGGTGAGAATAGAGCCTGCTGTGAGCTCAGGTGGGAAAGTCATTAACTCTCAAGGATGAAGAGGAATAAGCTGAGAAGATACTGAGGACATTTGGAGATAACTCTTGCTGGGGATCAAGTCTCCCACAGAGAAAATCAGGCACACTACACTCCATTTAAAACAGCTGCCCCAAAGCCAAAGGAAGGAGAGGCTGGGAGAAGAGGTGACGGGCAGTCAACAACTCTCCTGTCCTTTAATCACCTTCAACCTCTGCTTTCAACCCACTAGAGAAGCCCTAGAGATGCTCTGAACACCACTGATTAGTCATCCAACAAAACTTAAACGCCTGTTATGCACCAAATACTGTGCTAGGCATAGGGATGAAATGGTGGACAAGAGAAATACAACCCTTGCCCTCAAGGAGTTTATAATCTAGTATGACTGACACAGAAGTCACCACAAACGGATGTGAACATTACAGGGGTCATGGAGGCTGCTATGCAAGCACAGAGTGAGGGGACTGAGCCTGGTCTAGGAGTCCGGGAAGGCTTTTGAAAGAAGGCGAAATATGAACTGATAAAAGAAAGTAAACTGATAATGAGAAAAAAGTCAGTAGGGTGGAGAGTTGGGAAAGGGAGACAAACAGCAAGTGCAAAGACTTGGAGATAAAAAAACAAACAAAGTGAAATAAAACAAATGTACAATGCATTTAAGAAACTCCTAGAAGTTGACTATGGCTAGAACATAGATCACAGGGAAAGAAAAGTGAGAAAGAAGACAGAAGAGATGGTAGAAGCCAACTCATGGAGGGGGTTTTTAAGCTGGAAGACTACTTATGTCACAAGTAATAGTAAATTCAGAGTGGCTTAAACAAAAATTTATCATGCATTTGAAAAGTCAAGATGCAGGTAGGCCTAGGTAAATTAATCAGCAGTTCAGTCATGGCACCAAAGACCTGTTTCCACCACTCCATTCTGCCTTCTTTTGCCTTGTCTTAAAGCTGGCTTCCATCACGGTGACAAAATGGTGGCCCACAGTTACAGTGGCTGTGTCCTTCCTTATACATGTCAGGACAAAGAATGAGTGAATTCCCTCAGCCGTCAAGTATTTCACTCTGTGTAGGCCAACCTATATGACAAAGCCACCAAGATGGCCAGAGGAACCTTTTGAATGCTGTGTTAATTACTTTGGTCTTCATTCTAAAGGTAATGGGAAACCATTAAAGGCTCTTAAGCAGAAAATGAAGTGATGAGATGTCCATTTTCAGAAGACTGTTCTGACTAGATGGATTCAGCAAGCCCCATTAAGAGATCAGGTAAGAGGTGACAGAAATTTGGACTAGGATGAAATTTGGATGAAAATGTTAGAAGATAGAATCTATGGAGCTTGATAATTAAATGTCATCAGGGAAGGAAAAGAAAAAAGCAAAGATAGTGCCAGGTTTCTGGCTTAAGCCGCTGGTGGTGGCACTGTTCACTGAAAGAGTAGGAAGAAGAGAATTTTAGGGAAGACCAAATCCACTTACACGTGTTGGACCTGAAATACTTGTGGAACATTGAAGTGGGGATATCCACTAGACAGATGGTTATGGGTCTCACAGAGGGGACTGGGGACAGTCCAGACAAAGGACATTTGGCTATCATCAGCTTATAGAAGCCATGAGGCGGATGAAAGAGCCTATGAAGACTATGAAGGGGGACAATGACAGAAGATGAGGTTCTGCAACAAAGACGCATCCCTTCTCATCGTGAGTCTGCTTTGGTTCCCAAATGGCTGATAGTGTGGTGGGCCAAAACTACAGGTCAGCCTCAAGGCCCCAAGAGGGCTTTCACTGGTCCTTCTCTCAATCCATGGCAAAAGGGAAAGGAGGACTGTTTTTGCTCTGTTCCACCAGTCAATGGCTCCATTCTCCACAGCCTGAGGTAAGCAGCGACATGTTTTAGTAACATGGCCCCTCAAGTGTCTGAAGATACAGACCTAATAACAAAACACTTAGTCTTAAGCACAGACAGGTCCTGGGCCAGACAAGGGTGATCCAGACAGCCAGCCCCGAGCATGTCCTGTTCCAAGCTGCGGGGAATCAGGAAACAAGAACTCTAGGAGCTCAAACCAGTCTTAGGCTTTGGCAGACTCCCAGCTGTGAAGGCATGATTCAGGGTCAGAGTCCACATTCTCTACCCAGAACCAAAGACACAGTCATAGAGACAGAGAGCTAAAGAAAGACAGGACCATAGAGAACATTTGGAAAAAACGTGAGCAGTAATGGAGAGAGATCTGTGTTCAGGGGCAGATCTGTACTCTGAAACACCTGAGAGAGAAAGCAGTAGAGACAGCGGGGAGATGGTGGAAGAGAGCCAACAGAGACACGGACATCAGCGGTGCTCCAGGGAAGTCTACAGGAAGATTCTAGAAACAAAAAGAAACAAATGAATGACAGAAATATTCAGAACACTTGGAGAAAGGAAGAAATAAATAGAACTGAGATTGGAGTTGGAAAAGAGTTGTCCAGACATCGACTCCAGTCTCTAGTTAATATGATACTGCTGTCCTTTGTGCTTCACAAATTCTTCCACCTCAGCTAAATTAGTTAATACCTACTACATTCTGTTTTTACAGGCCCACCCAGTTTAGAAGGTACCGTGTACCTTCTGGGTGTCAGAGTCCAAGCAAGGTGCTGGCAACACAGCTGACCAGCAAAATGAGCTGACCACGCAGAATGCGCAGGAGAGGCTGGGTCAGGTGGATGGCTCATTTGACTCCACAAGTGGCAACCTAGATTCAGCTAGGAGTCTGCCTCCTAAGATGACTGCTTAGAAGACAATTGTTATTCATCAGTGCAAGCTTTGGTAAACAGTATGACAGTTACTTTGACACCACAGGTGATTTCAAGAGCTATAAAAAGTGATGTCAGCCTTATTTAGTGCTGGCGTAACAGAAATATCACAAGTGGATGGTGTTAACACACAGAGATTTATTCTTTCACATCTTTAATTAAACAACAGCTGCTGGGGAAGACTTTCTCTGTTGGTTCTGGGAGAAGGTCCTTGTCATCAAAATCACCTGGTCTCACAGCTTCTCAGTGCAGGGGCCCTGGGTCTGAAAGACTTGCTCTGTTCTGGCACTTTCTTGCTATGAGGTTTCTCTCTTCTCTGCTTCATTCTCTCTTTTATATCTCAAAAAAGAGTAACTCAAGATACAATCTATACCTATAGCTGGAGTCCTTTCTCCTCATTGACCTAAGTGCTTCTAATGCTGCTTCATTAACATCATACAGGTCTAAGATTTACAAGACAGGATAATCACATCAGAACACAGAAGAGTGGACAACTCCAAAATACAGGTAATCTTGGCCTAATTAGGGGACACCATTCAATCCATATCATTCCTGAAATAGTTGTGGTTTGTGACACATGGTTGATAATAAACTCCTTGAGAATATATTAGTCAATGAGAAACTCCTCAAATACTCAGCAGAGGAAATGTTCAGTAATGGCTGTTGAATGAAAAAATTGTTGAATGAAAAAATAAATCACTCCAATACTGGACCCTGTCCTTATGGAGATCAAGCCTATTAGAACTGATAAAATGTCATAAATCACCCTAACATGCATTACATGATGGGCGCGTCATTCGCGAGAGCAGGCAAAGAACTGTGGAGGCTCAGAAGTGGCAAAGATCTCTTCCTGGTGGTTGAGAGTGCGTGAAGAAAGACTTCCTAGGGAGGCAGCCTTTGAGACGAGTCTTGCAGAATACAAGGGATTTAAATAGAGAAGGTATTCAAAAAGCTGAACACAGTACCAGGTACGCAGGCACTGGCCCGTGAGAGTGGGAACTGGCTAAGGCATTCAGGTGGGGTCTTGGGGTCTCTCCAGTGCCAGGTATTACCCATTTAGATAAGAGATTGTAAGCAGATCTGGAGGATGCCCAAGGAGGAACTGGGGTAGCAGGGGCCCCCTAAAGGCTGGGAGCCTCTGCTATTTACCAATAAGATTAGAAACATGTCACATCTTTCATTAAATTATACAACCATACTGGTGCATACCTGTTGAATATTAGCCCTCAACATGGACCCCCTGAGATGGCCTTGTTCTCTTCTGGTTTGTAGAAAAAACAAGGGCCTTACTAGAAAGTAAACTAGACAGAGTAAACCAAAAAACACAAACACACTCACATCAAGTCGTTTCTGACTCAGAGCAGAGGCTACTTAGTGCTGTATCCTCAGGGCCTACAGCAGTGCTTAGCATGTTGGAGACTCAAAAATGGTGACTGAAAAAGCAGACTGGGAGCCCCAAGTCATTCCTAGGTCCTCCCATTCTTCCAATTTGTCTTTTTGTGCTCTGTTCATGCTTCACACTAGGCCTCAGCATGACCTGATGTGAGAAGTGGATTCTATCATTCTCCTCCTCAAAATATTTGATGTTTCCCTTTTGCTTACAGAATAAAGACGCAACTCCTTACCATGGCATTTAAGGCCCTGCTCATACAGCTCCTGCCTTTTTATCTGTCTTCACCCTTCATCTCTCTCATATATGAGGACTGACAATTGAGTTCACAAATTCATCCTAGAAAAAGTGCTACACCTCATTGCTGAATGTCACTACAGTCACCTTCAAAGTACTCCCCTTGGGAAGCTATGCACCAACACCAGTACCTAGTCCACCCTTCAAAGCAATTTTGGAACTCTAATGGCCATCAGAGCTGTTGTTATATTACTCTTGATGTCCTAAATGTCATAAAAATGTCTACCTTTCAATATTTCCTTTATCTTCAGGTAAAGAAAAAAATCATTGGGGGCCAGATCAGGTGAGTAGGTAGGGTGTTCCAATACAGTTATTTGTTTACTGTCTAAACACTCTCTCACAGACAACCATACAATTAAGTTCACGAACTTGCAACCGTGCCATCATGTGCAATGGCCATTCCAGAAAGAGCTCCAAAATTGCTTTGAAAGGTGGACTAGGCACTGGTGTCAGTGCATAGCATCCCAAGGGGAGTACTTCCAAGGTGACTACACTGATATTCAGCATGTAGCTACACTGATATTCAGGCATGTAGCAATTCAAACAACTAAGTATGCAGACTTGCCAGACCTCGTATACCTGAATGGCACAGAAACTCTTCCATGCCTTCTTTTACACTGCACCCAGAATACCATTCTCTACATTGTTTTTATCAATTAAACTGCTACTTCTTCAAGGCCCTCATCAACTGGTGCCCATCTCTGTTCTACGTCTCTCCTAAATATTTTGATTATCTTTGTGGTCACTAGACAGTGAGCTCCTCAAGAGCTGGGATTGTGTCTCACTCACGCCCATGCTCCTTGACCATAGCCCAGTGTCTGACATACATTGGTACTAAATAAATTTTTGTTGAGTTTCACAGTGAATGGTATTTTAGGCAGCAAGAACTAGATGAATGGTGGTAAAAGGTTTGGAGAATAAATTGAATAGTTTAATTTGGCTTGAAGCATGACAGGGAGTGTTAGGGGGTAACATGGAGAGGTATCCTGGTAAGATTATGAAAGGGCTTAGAAGTCAACTAGAGGGAGACAACAGGACTTAGTCTGGTAGGCAGTGGGCAGCAGATGAAGGTTTTCGAGCAGTGGTTTCTGAGCGACCCGCCCAGGCCCCAGGTGTCCCCAGCCTGTACAGGTAGCTTCCAATCGCTGCCGGTAGATGAGAAATGCAGTTTCAATCCATCAGATTCTCTCTCCTATATATACTCAATCTTCCATTCATACTCAGGTGGGCTTCCTGCCTACCCATTCATGCATCTACCTATTCACCCTCAGGTTTTCCCCACAGCTTGCCCCACCTGCTCCCCCTTCTCCCTGGCTGGGCCAGGGATATATGTATAGGCTGCTTCCCCTCTCAGCCAGAGGACGTGGGAACCCCAGCTCCCTGACTTTCCCCTTCCCTGCCCGTGACTGGGAAGCAGACCAGGGTTAGGTGAGACTGACTGGCAAGCAAACGCTGGTGCCAGTGAGCCTGTGTGGTGCCAGATGGTGCCTTGGGTCTCAGGCTGAGCCTGTGACCCTGATAACCTTCTGCTTAAGCACACACCTGCCACCAGCCAACCCCTACCTGGGCTTGGTATGGGGAAGGGGCACAGGGCCAGAGAGATCCTTGGGACTTTGGCTCCATCTCTACAAAAGGGCACTCTGTGAGTCAGCCTACTCCCCTCCAGACTCGCTCCTCCCTCCCCCTGCTGCTGTTTCCTATGCACGTACAGCCCGTGCACACCACGTCTTGCAACACCCCACAGCCACTGCATGGCTCCCTGGTGCCCCAGCCCCTGGCTCCCTCTGTTGACTGTGGTCCCTGTCCAGGGCCCCACTATGCAACTGCTGCTGTTATTGGTGCTCTTAGTGCCTTCCCATCCCCAGAGTCTGCCCCAGACCCATGGGGCTCCCCATATGGGAGGAGATTCATCTGGGGAAGATGGTCCACTTGGTGAGGAGGATCTGCCCAGTGAAGAGGACCCCCCTGGGGAGGAGGGTCTACTTGGAGAGGAGGAGCCACTTGGAGAAGAAGAGCCACCTGAAGTTGAGACTAAGGCAGAGGAAGAGGACTCCCAGAGGTCTGAGGATTTGCATACTGAGGCTCCCAGGAATACTCAAAGTGAAAAAAATAATGCCCACAAGGCAAGAAAAGGTAAGTGGCTATCAGCCCTCCAAATCTAGGCCCCAGGAAGTGCATGACCACACTCACCATAGCCCAGCTCAGGCAAGGATCATTCAAGGGAACAGAACCAAAAACCAGTTGTTGCTGAGTTGACTCTGATTCTCAGTGACACCACGTGCGTCAAAATAGAACTGTACTCCATAGGGTTGTCAGTGGGTGATTTTATGGAAGTAGGTCACCAGGCCTTTCTTCTGAGGCACCACTGGGTGGACTCAAGTCTCCAACTTTTAGGTTATCTGTTTGCACTACTCAGGGACTCTCAGGGGAGCAGAGGAGTTTGCAACCTAACAGAGGCCTTTCCTAATCCCAGTGACTTCCTTACTACTAGACCTCTTCCCCCTTTCAGAGACAGAAGAGGTAGGAGGGGAGACAAAATAAAGGGGCACAGATGGAGAGGAGAGAGCTAGAAGAGGTGGGAGGGGGAGGCTGGAGCACAGTAAGAGAAAAGAACTACACTGCCACCCACGGCCATGGTGATGATTCTGACTCTTAGCAATTTTATAGGATTTTGGATGCTGTAAATGTTTACCAAAGCAGATTGCCACATCTTTTTCCCTCCAAGCTGCTGGCCGTTTCCAACTGCTGGCTGTTCTCTTAGCAGTCCATTCACCTTAACCACTGCATCACCAGGGCTCCTTTGGGGAACATGTAAACAGATTTTTTAAAAAGACGGAAAAGGAGAGACTAAGAATGGGGGCTGAAGAAGAGCAGGAAGGAGTTTTAGAGATCATCTCATCTGCACCGAACAGACAAGGAAACCAAGACACCTGGAGGGCAACAGCTATAAGGAACCTATTCCCCAGACAACCAAACAGGAACTTTGAGAAAGGAGCTCAAGACCAGAAAGGGAAGCAAGATGAATGCGGAGGGTGGTTGAGTAAGAGAAAAAGAAATAATGGTCTGATTAGAGCCTGAGGACTAAGGTCCCTTCCCAGTTTACTGACCTTAAGACAGTCACTCCAAACCCTAGGGCCGGGAGGGTTTTTCTTTGGCCCATCCAAGCTGTGGTGTTATGTTAGACGGCAGTCTACTGCGCTTACACTTGGCCGGCTGCAGGCATTCCAGTTACCGGCTAGGACCTCTGTCTGACACCTGAATTTGTGAACCTCGTTGATGAGGGGGGTCCACTTCATTTTGGCCAATGAGGAGGAGTGGGCTCCAAGACCGACTTCTTGATCCTTCTCATTTATGCAGGGAATGACCACAGTCATTGGCGCTATGGAGGTAAGACACCCACCCCCTACGCAGACCCAGTCTGGCTACCCAGGTCTGCTGGTCTGTCCCACAACCATCTCCGCACACGGGGCACTCGAACCAAGGCTCGCTCCTCTGCTAGTCCCGCCCACCTGCCAGAACCGTATCTGCCGCACCTAAACGCTGCCTACCCTACACCCTCACATTTTCTTCCTCCGCTTTCTGAAAGTACCAAACACTGTCCCTGGGCTTCCTGATTCTATTCTCCCACCGTAGGCGACCCGCCCTGGTCCCAGGTGTCCCCAGCCTGCGCAGGTCGCTTCCAATCCCCGGTAGATATCCGCACGGAGCTCGCTCCTTTTGGACCTGCCCTGCGACCCCTGGAACTTCTGGGCTTTGCGCTCCCGCCGCTCCCAGAATTGTGCCTGAAAAACAACGGCCATACCGGTGAGAGGGGGTCTTGGGAGGAGCCTCAAGAAAGGGTCGGAGGCTGTCTCAAGGCGGTGAGGCCAACGGGCGAGGGCGGGTGGGCAGAGCTTGGGGAACTGGCCTACGGGGGCGGAGCCGGGGCTGCGGCCGGGGGCGGAGTGGGCGGGGCCTCCTCATTGCCCCTCCCTCCGCAGTGCAGCTGACCCTGCCTCCAGGGCTGGAGATGGCCCTGGGTCCCGGGCAGGAGTACCGGGCACTACAGTTGCATTTACACTGGGGGGCTGCGGGTCGCCCGGGCTCGGAACACACCGTCGACGGCCACCGTTTCCCTGCTGAGGTGAGCACCGGGCCGTCTGCGAAATGGTGAAAGGGCAGGGCTGGCTGGGTCCGAGATCTGGCCCATTGCTACCGGCCCGTCCTCTCCAGATCCACGTGGTGCACCTCAGCACGGCATTTGCCAACTTTGATGAGGCCTTGGGGCGCCCAGGAGGCCTGGCCGTGTTGGCCGTCTTTCTGCAGGTACCAGCCCCAGATATTTTCACTCCTTGCCTTTCTATGTGCCCCTAGAGACTGTCCCAGCACACCCACTCTGACCCCTGACCCTTGGATGTCATCTCGTTCAGTCATTAGTTCATTTATTCATCACACACTGTAAGTCAGGTAAAACCTGCTGTTGTAGAGTTGATTCCGACTCATAGCAACCCATAGGGTTTCCAAGGCTGTGAAGTTTACAGAAGCAGACTGCCACATCTCTTTCCCATGGAGTGGCTGTTGCGTTCCAACCACTGAGCTTTTAGTAGCCCAGTGCTTAAATCACTGTGTCAGCAGGGTTTCCTGTGAATCAGATACTGGGCCACAAAAAGGAGTCCACAGCCAGAGAGGGAAGAGAACATGGTAGAAGGAGCCCCTGGGTGCAAAGGGTTAGAGCAGTAACAACTAGAAAGTTGGAGGCTGGAGCCCACCCACCCAGAAGGCCTTCACAACTATGGCCTGGTAGCCTACTTCTAAAAGTTAGCCATAACTCCGTGGAAAATAGTTCTACTCTGACTCTTATAAGATCACCCAGTAAGAGTCGACTTTATGGCAACCTTTTTTTTTAAAAAAAAAAAAACATGCTAAATCCCAAACCAAACTCATTGCTATAGTGTATTCAGACTTACAGCGACTTTATAGAACAGAGTAGAGCTGCCCTATAGTGTACCCAAGGCTGTCCTGGTGGCTCAGCAGTGAAACTTGAAGACTTCACGAGTGGGAAAGAATAGGCGGCATCTTCCCCACAGAGGGGAATATTTGCAAAAACCCAGAATTTAGGCATAGAAGATGCATTCGATTTGACATCAGTTAGATTTCTGTAATAGTGCTATAGTTGATAATTTCCCATTTTGAAGTGTAGTAAAATATCTGGATAAATATTTAGTGACCTCTTTGGAACCATCATAGTGGTTAAGTGGTACAGCTGCTAACCAAAAGGTTGGCAATTCTAATCCACCAGGCGCTCCTTGGAAACTAAAGCACAGTTCTACTGTGAATCGGAATCGACTCGACAGCAGTGGATTTGTGCTTGGATTTGGAGCCTTAATGGTTGAGCCTACAGATCCACAGTGACTAGTAGAAGCTAGAAGAGTGAAGGGGTGGAAAGAGACACACTTGGCTTACCTACTTGCTGACTCCTTAATCAGCCTCCCAGCACAGATTTCAGAGAAATGCCTGAGAAATAGCATGTCAAGTGACCTTGGTCCAAAAGTCAAAACACACAAGTACTAAGGTGAATGCAGAGGTGACATGAATACAAAGGTGTATTGTGGAGCTGACTGGTGGAATCGTGGAGTAGGTGCGGCAGTATCTATGAGGACGACTGGAAATGTTATTCAGTTCCAGGTCACTAGAGGCCTGTATCCTAGTCAGGTTGCTACACTTCCTTCCTTTTGCCCAGTTTGCCATTGAAAACCGGTCCGCCAAGCTTGTTAAGTTAGTTTGCAAGTAAAAGAAAACAATAATACGTTAAGATTTTTTGGTTCCTTCTCAGTGCTAAGCAACTGAGGGGCAGTGTCAGAACCCCAACTCTCCTTCAGGCATCTGGCCATGACCCTAAAAATCAAACCAAACCAAACCAACTGCCATCGATGGATTCCTCCTGCAAGTGACTCCAGAGGGTTTCAAAGGTTGTCAATCTTGACAGAAACAGAGGTCGCATCTTTCTCCAGAGTTTCGCAGTCAAGCACTTTAACCACTCCACCACAGGGGCTCTTAGTCTGTCTTACACTGTCATCCCCCAGGAGGGCCCAGAAGAAAACAGCGCCTATGAGCAGTTGTTGTCACATCTGGAAGAAATCGCTGAGGAAGGTCAGTATGCTGGTCTAGCCACTAACCTTAGTCCCCTAATTGATGCAGAATTGCCCTTGGAGGCCTCTGTCTCTTGGGGTGGAGATGGACTCCCTAGCCTTCCGGAGTGCGTTGAGGTGTGAAGTCACTGACTGTGATCTTGATAAAAACCATGAAGCCATGAAGCTGAACGGAGGCAGACAGGCAAACTGCTGCCCACAGGTCTTGTGATTAAAAAACAAAAACCAAATAAGACATAAAAGCAATAGTGTTTGGAGCCTCAGTAGTTGAGCCTGCAGAGCTAACGTTTTTCTGAAAACTGTTGATTTCTCCATCATAAACATCAAATGTTTTAAATTTTAAAATAGTGTTGGTGGGAAGTCTCCTCAGTTACTCTGGGTCATTTTAAACCTCATTTATTTCACCGGATATTTAGGTTTGGCTAAACTGGAGGAGCTGTGCTTTTTTGAGTTTTGGGGTCTTCTTTTATAGTTACTCAGCTCAGTTTTTCCTTTTAATTCACTCTGGGCTTGAATCTGCTCTCAGCATGTTATGGTAATATGAAAAATCAGAGTGAAGACCCAAACCTAGTAAGTCTTGTTGCACTTTTGATCCCTCATCCAGCTTCCCCAAAGCCCTGTATTTTCTTCTGAGTTATGTCTTGTGTTGAGTTAGTGAAAGGAAGCCCTCTCCTGGAAGGGATCCCAGAGAGTTGACTTAGGTTTGCTTCTAGGAGGTGAAACTGTACCCTTCATCCAAGAGCTTCAAAGGGGTCTGATCTGGGTGGGACCCAGCACAGGTCCTTTCCACAGGTTCAGAGACTCAGGTCCCAGGCCTGGATGTATCTGCACTGCTGCCCTCTGACCTCAGCCGCTACTTCCGCTATGAGGGATCTCTGACCACACCCCCCTGTGCCCAGGGGGTCATCTGGACTGTGTTCAACCAGACAGTGAGGCTGAGTGCCAAGCAGGTGGGTCTGGGTGGGAAATGGGAACACAAGGACTGGGGGGAGAGGGTACAGGATGAGACAAGGAGAAAGAGGCATAAAGAAGTGAAGGGCCATGTGGGAAACTGGAGGGTGGGGGATGGACATATGGACATGTTACCTGACTTGACAGCTGTGAGTAGACCTGTGAGTGTCCCCTTATGTCATAAGCCCCTGCCTATTGTCTGCTGACCTCCGTAGCTCCACACTCTCTCTGACTCGCTGTGGGGGCCTGATGACTCTCGGCTGCAGCTAAACTTCCGAACCACACAGCCTCTGAATGGGCGAATAATCCAGGCCTCCTTCCCTGCAAGAGTGGACAGCAGCCCAGGGACTTTGGGCCCAGGTACAGCATTCTCTGGGGTTCCATTTTGCTGTGTCCCCTCAGACATGGATCCCTCGTTGTGTGCTGTGTCTTTGTCTCTCTTTGCGTGTCACAGCCCCTGGCTTTAATGTCTCCTTTTTGTCTTCAGTCCACCTGAACTCCTGCTTCAGTGCTGGTGAGTCTGTCCCTCTACCCCTTCCACCCCCGTCACTCCATCCTCCCCACAACCTTCTCTTGCTCCTGATGCTGGAGGACACCCTAGGGGCTAGTCAGGATCACTTCTACTCCTGGCAGGATCCCTCTCCCTTTCTGCAGACCTCCAACCCTAATAGGAAGTAATCAGATCAAGGTGGGGGGTTCCCTCAGTGGCCTGAGGGCAAGAGAGGGTCAGAATGAAGCTCCAAATATCTAGCATCCAGTTCCTCAAACAACCTCCTTTACTCAGTTTTAGAGAAAAGTAGTGTCCCTCTTAGCCTCTTCCTGTGTCCTAGCCCACCCCTTTACTGGCCTCTTCTGGAAACTAAGTCACTGGGGACTACTGGAGAACTCTAGGCAGGTGGGGGGGACATGCTGAAGCAGGCTTTGGGTGAGCCCCAAGGACTTTCCTCATCCCCTGAGACGTCCCTTTTTTCTCTTCCTGCCAGGTGACATCCTGGCCTTGATTTTTGGCCTTCTCTTTGCTGTTACCAGCGTTGCCTTCCTTGTGCAAATGAGGCAGCTGCAAAGGTATTGCACTGACCCACTCCCTCAGGTACAACCCCTCTCTCACTCTCCATAATCCTACCCACGGCCCACTACCCACAGAGCAAACTGTGGAAGGGTCATGTAAATTCCATGCAAATGTCATCACCCTGTGCCAGTTTTCCAATTAGGGCTCTTGGTGGCACAAAGGGTTTTCACTAAACTACTACCTAAAAGGTTGGCTGTTTGAACCCACCTGGTAGTCCATGCATGGCAAGCTGTTTCTTTACAACCAAGAAAACCCTGTTGAGCAATTCTACTCTGTAACACATGGGGTCACTGTCAGTTGGAATTGACTCAACCACCATGGGTTTGGCTCTTTTTTTGGTTGTATAGACATGTAAACGCGGCCAGAGGGAGTGTTAGCTACCACCCAGCAGAGGTCACTGAGACTGAAGCCTAGAGGACTGGAACTTGGGAGAATGTAAAGAGAAGTTGGCTGGAAAAGTCTGAGGGGGGGCTGGAAACTCTTCTGTCCTGCCCTGCCTGTTACACCACTTCCTTTTTAACCTCCAAAGATTAAAAAAAACTTCTAATAAAATGTGTGAAGGCACCTTTGTTCCTCAAATCTGGATGGTGAATTAATTTCCTATGACTGCTGTTAACAAATTACCACAAACCTAGTGGCTAAAAACAATGCATCAGTATTCTCTTATCATTCTGTTGGCCAGAAGTCTGAAATGAGGGCTGAAGTCCAGGTGTTGGCAGAGCTGGTTCCTTCTGTTATGTCTGAAGGAAAACTCCTTTTCTTGCCTTTTCAACTTCTAAAGGTCACTTTCATTCCTTGGCTTATGGCCCCTTCCTTTGCACCACTTCCAGCTCTTGCTCCTGTCACATTTTGTACTATTGTCTTTGACCTTCTTGCCTTCCTCTTTTAGGATGCTTGTGATTATATTGGGCATACCTGGATGATCTAGAATATTCTCCCCAACTCAATATCTTAAATCACATTTGCCATGCAAGGTAACATGGTCACAGGTTCTAGGAATTAGGATGGGACATTTCTGGTATGGGGGACACATGTTTCTGCCTGGTGTCAGGAATGGAACAGAAATGACTAATACTGTTGGGAAGACCTTGTATGTTAAGCAGGAGGGAGGCTGTACCCTTTAGGCTTAAAATCACATCGACACATTTGGGTGTTTCCCTTTGCCCAGGTAAAATCTGTGTAGCTTCTTGCCACTTTGCTTTCAGAATGAATTGCCTGGCACAGCTTCCCGCTGGAATAAATAATGTGGTGCTACAGAAGGTAACCCCTATCCTCTTCAAGGAGTCAAGGCCAGGATATCCCCTCAGCCCTGGGGATTCTCTGCCTTTCACAGCCTTCTGTTAATTCCTGTCAGTGCGCCTAGCACCCCAACCCCCTGGTCCCCATCAAGAAGGATGTCCCGTCCCAGAGCATAAGCCCAGGTCCTGTTCATCTAACATCCCCTCAGGTACCCTCTGAACCACTCGGGAATACCACCTGCCCCATTACCAACACCAAAGAAAGGCTTCTGGGATCCCATTGTGCTGGTAACATCGGTTTTATTGGGTTGAGGGTCGAGGGCGGCAACTCTAGCCTGGCTGAGGCCGAGCCAGCCCTCACAGGTTGTTGAGTTCCAGCAGAGTCTGGTCCAGGGTCTGGTGAATCTCCACGTTCTCCTCCTTGGCACTGGCCAAGGTCTCTGTGAGGGGAAGTAGCACATGAGGAAGGGAGGGGAGACCGAAGGGAAGGAACTGAGGGGGAGACCTAAGGGCGGGACATGGGGAGACATGGATGGGAGTGACAAACAGACATGGAGACAGGAAGACGCAGGATTCAGGGATCTGATTCTGAGGGCCCCGTGGCAGGGACTCCTCAAGACAAGGGGAACAGAACAGACATGTATGCCTCAGGGTGGGATCCGGGGTCACCGAGGTGGTGTGGGGAGGCCTGAGTCATACACTGATTTGGTCTCCTTTAGAAGGTTTGGAAACCCTGATGGTATAGTGATTAAATGCTATCTCCATTAACAGAAAGGTCAGCAGTTCAAATCTGTGAGGCACTTAGAAACTCTATAGGGCAGTTCTATTCTGTCTTATAGGGTTACTGTGAGTCAGCACTGACTCAGCGGCAGTGGGTTTGGTTTGGTTTTTGGTTAGAAGGTTTAAGAAGTTGGAAATGGAAGGAAAGACAAAGACCCAGGAAAGGGAGGGCCAGACAGGCAGGCAGACAGACTTGAGGTAGAAAACAGACCTGTAGTTGCAGTGAAAGCCCCATGTTGCTGGCATCCAGCGTTTCTCCGAACTTCATCCTTGACCTTTCACAACCTTGCGTCCCTCCCCATACCTCGCCTCCCCATTTCCTTTCTAGTCACTCCATTAGATCCTGGAATGCCAGCTGGGTGCTCCCGAGGCCGGTGACAGGGTGTGTCTCTCGCAGGCGCCATTTGGAGTTTTGCTGCATGATGAGTGTCACACATGCTACATGCAGCAGTGACAGAATGTGACAGACTAGTAGTGCCCCATAGGGAGAGTGTTTCAGTGTGTGACACATGCTCATGGGTGGGCTCAGTTGGTGTTAAGGTGTCTGTAAGAAGAGCCAGGAGCCTCAGGAGTGACCCAGTGCTCCACGGGGTGACGGAAGTGCTCTCTGGAGGACAGGAAAACAGCATGGAGACCAAGTTGAAAGTTTATTAAGCAGCAGAGAGGTGGATACTCATGGGTTGGCGTGGAGGAAGCAAATGAACAGAAGGAAGGTGAAGCAAGTGCCAGGGTGAGGCGGGCATGATGGGGGCTCTCCCTAGGCTGCTCCCAGCCTGACTATGCAGTCTTGCCAAGTTTTGCTCCTCCTGCCTGCCCCCCAAAAGAGAGAACGGAAAGAAGTGGAGAGAAGGGGGCTGAGAGGCCACAGTTGTGTGAGGCTCAGAGAGAGGTGATGTCGTTGAGGGCGTTGTCCAGCTCCTCGCTGATGGCCTTGTACTTCATCTTCTGTGCATAGACTTCATCTGGGGGTGCCCAGAGGAGGGGACCGGGTAGGTGTGTAGGGAGAGGAAATGGAGGGAAAAAAGGAAAGAAGACAAGGTAATGGAAAGATAAAATGAAATCAGAGACAGACAGACAAAGACAGAGTGAGAGAGGCCAGAGCACAGGCTCTGTAGCTATCAGTGCTCCTTGCTTCCCTGTCTGTGCCCCTCTTTTGCCCTTTTCTGTCCCCCAAATTGGTTCTTTCTCCAGAAGCTACCCCCAGGGACCTGGGGGGCACAGTGCCCTGGACAAGCATTCAGGAGGGGAGTAAAGGGCGCTTATGAGCCCAAAAGGGTCTGAAGTTGGAAACAGAACTGAGGCTTGCCTGGGAAGCCTAGAGCAAGAGAAGCAGGAATTCTGGAAGTTAAAGAGTTACTGTAGTACCAAACAGACAGTTAGGCACAAAGTTATTGATCATAGAAACAGTCACAAAGTAGCAAATACCTGGTTGTTTGTTCTCTCTAAATCTAGCTTAAAATAGTATTTTCCATTAATGTTGCCATGCAAACCTAGATGTTCAAACAGCTGTCTATTCAAAACAGAAGTCTCTCTGCTATAGCTCTATTATGTTGCCTTTGGAGATGAAACTGTCAAAATCAGTGCTACCAGAGGTATGGTCTGTGGACCAGCAACATCAGCATCACCAGGGAGCTTGTGAGACATACAAATTCTCCAACCCAAAGACAGTGATTGCTTCAGGGCAGGACCTGGGAATCTGCATTCTCAAACATCTCCAGGTAATTCTCACGCATGCTACAGTTTGAGAAGCACTGGAGTAGATGGACGGTATAACCAGCAACAACTGCATATACAGCAGGCATGGTCCCTGGAGTCTGTCGCGTCCTAGGTGGTCCAATCCTAGTTTAGTGATGGCAGATGCAATGGGGTGGAAAGATAAAGGACACCAAGGGGATGAAGGTCTCCTGAAAAAGGTTCAGGGGCAAGGGTGAGTATCCCTTTACCTTCTAGGTCATCGATGGTCTTCTCCAACTTTGCTACAGATCTTTCAGCAAACTCTGCTCGGGTCTCAGCCTGGCAGTAAAATAATGATGGGAGAAATGGCAAAAAAAAAAAATCAGACTCTTCCAGAGACCATAGCCTAAATCAACCTTCTCCCCATCCCTATGCCCAAGTCCCTGGACACAGGACTAAGGAGCTCTGGAAACCCTGGTGGCATAGTGGTTAAGAGCTACAGCTGCTAACCAAAAGGTTGGCAGTTTGAATCCAGCCAGGCACTCACTAGAAACTCTGTGGGGCAGTTCTACTCTGTCCTATAGGGTTACTATGAGTTGGAATAGACTCAATGGCAATGGGCTTGGTTTTTATAAGGAGCCCTGATGATGCAATGGTTAAGCGGTTCAGCTGCTAACTGAAAGGTTAGTAGTTGAAATCCCCCAGCCGCTCCTTGGAAACCCTATGAGGCAATTCTACTTTGTCTTACAGGGTTGCCATAAGTTGGAATTGACTTAACAGCAACAAGTTCGGCTTTTTTTTTTTTAGATTTAAGGAGGGACTAGGAATTGGAAGGAAATTCTTACCTCCTTCAGTTTCTCCTCCAGCAGTTTGATCTCCTCTTCATATTTATCCTCTTTGGTAGAATACTTTTAGGGAGATACACATTCTATCAGAATATTGCCTCCATGAGTCCTTCATTGCTCCACTGAGCCCCAAAGTCCACTCATAATCTTTCCTCCATAAACACCCAGCCCCTCCCTGCCTGGGCCCATCACCTCCCGGGCAGGACCCCCACGCTCACTGCCCTGCTGCTCCCCTCTACCTTGTCTGCTTGGGCCTCCAGGGATTTCAGGTTGTTGGTAACAATTTTCAGCTCTTCCTCTAGGTCCCCACACTTACTGCAGGGGGTGTGTGGCAGGGTGGGTGTGAGGGCACAGTGGAGTGAGCAGTAGAGGTGGCAGAGTGGGGGAGGGGCGGGGGAGAGAAGAGAAGAGCAGAGTTGTGAGAGTGACAGCAGGCAGAGACTGGAGCCCCAGGCCCTTCCCCATGCCCACAGGTGAGACAGAGCAGCCTGAGACAGAGGGCCAGATGAGCTGAGAAAGGGTGCCAGTGCCCAGAGAGGTCACTACCTCCTCCTCTGAGGCCATCAGGGACTTGAGGGCCTGGTCCATGGTTCGAAGTTCCTCCTCCAGCTGCCTGGCTCGGCTGGGGGCAGCAGGCAGGCATCAGAGGACAGTCCCTGTCCCTAGGGCCCCAAACTTGGAAAACTGCCTCCCGCTGTACAGAGTGCCCCACAGCCTCTGGCTCAGCCAGGCTTCACTTGCCACCCAGATGTCCTCACCTCTCAGCCACCTCGGCCCTCTCTTCTGAGCGCTCCAGCTCTCCTTCCAGGATCACCAGCTTCCTGGCCACCTGTAGGGGTCCAGGAGAAGGAGCAGATCAAGAGTGAACCCCCGGGAACACCTGGAGCTTGGGAGTGAGAAGGAAGTAGGGCAGGGCCGTTACCTCCTCGTATTTGCGGTCTGAGTCCTCAGCGATGTGCTTGGCCTCCTTCAGCTGCATCTCCTGCAGCTCCATCTTTTCCTCATCCTTCATGGCCCGGTTTTCAATGACCTTCATCCCTCTGAGAGGCAGTGGGAGGCGTATGGATAGGGTCAGGACCAGCAGAGACAGGCTTCCTCCATGCTGGCCCACCCCTGAGGGCCTGCCCTGCCCACCTCTCACTCTCATCAGCTGCCTTCTCAGCCTCCTCCAGCTTTTGCAGGGCAGTGGCCAGACGCTCCTGCGCCCGGTCCAGCTCCTCCTCTACCAGCTGAATGCGGCGGTTCAGGGAGGCCACATCTGCCTCGGCCTGCAGGTCAAAGGTCAAAAGTCAGAGGTCAGAGAGGTTTTGTCTGTCCTAGGGTTCAGAGAGGCTGCAGAGGATGGCAAGATTATGTCAGAAAGAGTCTAGCCTTCCTGGCGTCCAGACTTTTCAACCTCAAGTCTTCTCCTAATGTACCATCTTCTGTTCAGACTCTGGGCTCCAGTCAAACACTCATTCCTTGTCAAACTGCACTCCCCTGCTACCGGCTCTCTTTTGGCACTGTGCATAGTTAGTCTCCTGATGGTTCTTTGCAGACAAATTCCTCTGTCCCTGCCCTGATCAGAAGCAGCCCAGATTCCTCCACAACACTGCCTGGTCCAGGTAAAGTGGTGGCAGATGAGGCCAACCAGACCTGCTGCTAAGGACAGCCAATCACAAAATCAAGTGCCATGATGTCACCAGCTTTCGGGTGAACTCCAGGAAACAGCCTGGGAGGGGAGGCGAGCCCAGCCTGTGTGGCACATCTATCCACCACAGTAGCACCAGGTTCCCTGCCAAAGCCTGGAGGCAGCTGGGGGCGGGGCAGGAGCAGTGTGAGTGACAAATAGTCTCTCACTGTGCAACATGGAGGCAAAACCATGGAGATTTTGGAGATCCATGAAAACGGATGATACCTGAGAAAAAGACATGACAGACCATGATGGAGGCCGACACAGGAAAATAAGAGAGGTGGTGAGGGAAGCTGTTAAGAGCATGGGCTCTGAGTCAGAATGTTGTCCCTGAGCCAAGGCTCAGCCACTCAACACTTGTGTGACCTTGGGCAACTCATTTAGCCTCTCTAAGCCTTGGTTTCCTCCTCCATGAAATGGAGTTGACAATAATAGCTCCTCCCTCAGAGGCCTCTTCTGAGGTAATCCAGTGCTTCTAACACCTGATTCATCAACAGGACCATCTGGGAAACTTAGCCAACAAAACAGGTTCTCTAGCTCCATGCAAGACTCACTGAACTGGGATCTCCAGGGTAGGGGCTTGGGAAATTTATTATTATTTGTATTATTTTTTTAAAGCTCCCAAGTAATTTTGGTGATTACGCTTTAGGAAACAGAAAAACAAAATGCAGAAAGCAGTTGAATGCACTGCCTACAGAGTCAGCACTCTGTAAACATTAGATTATCGCTGTTTCTCCCTCAAAAACAAAGAGAGGAACCCTGAGATTTAAGACTGGAAGCCAGAAAGGACCAATGTAGGGGGACAGAAGTCAATACAGAAAGAGTGAGCAGAGGGGAAGAGATGGCGTGCTGCAGCACTGGCCTCAGAGGGGTGGAGAGCAGGTCCTGAGTGGCACTGCAGGGCAGGAGAAGCTCAGCACCATATATAGAATAGACTGTAGCTGGTCCTCCAGGTGCTGAAAGCACCTGGAGCTTGGCCACCCAAAGGGACAAGAGCCCATGATGGGCACAGGGCCGAATGACTCAGTGTGGAAGGATTCTGCGGACAGCATTGGGGGTTGGGAAGAATCACTCTGGGGTACAACAGGGTCCACTCTAGGAAGAGATGAGGCTCCATAAAAAGAAAACCCTCTTCATGGTGGCAGGGCAATGAAATGACCTGAAAAGCCTGGGAAGACTTGGGGTCCGCATCACATGCTGTCATTCTGTGCATCTGCCCTTTCAGCTCCTTCCTCAAAGTGCTTTCTGGTTATGGATGCTGCTCTTTTAACCAAAGGATAAGAACTAGTGTTCCCATTCAACAAGTGGAAGGCTAGAGAGAAGGGAGAAACTGAGGCACTGTCTAAGCCAAGTGCTATGTTCAAGGTCACGCAGTGTGCTTGAGTAGTGTTTCCTCTCTCCTAGCACAATTGCCCTGCTTCCCTAGCTCTGTCCTCCTCCACCCCTCCTCCCCTCCTGCCCGCACCAAGCGCCTTGGGTTTCCAGTCCTGCCTCCAGCTGCACTGGGCCTTGGTTATTTATAGAGTGTCAGATGCCCAGGGTCGTCTTCCCTAGCAGCTGCAGGTCAGGCCCCTCCCCAGTGCCAGGACTGGTAGAGAACCAGAACTGCAGGCCAGAGGTCAAAGAGACCCAACCCTGGGGGTGGAGGTGGGGGTGAGGGAACACGGAGAAGAGACAACACAGTGATCTCATCTCCCATGTCCAGACCAGGCTTTAGGCTAATCCCCCCATGTACCCCAACTGCAGGGTCATCTTAATCTTAAAAAACAACCCTGGGTGGAAGGCAGATGTGGAAACAGAGGCAGAGAACAGTTGATACACCCATTCTCCACCTCAAGGTGAGGGCTGGAAATGGAGGAAGTGAAGAAGTCGGGTTGGGTTGGGGGTGGGAGGTAGGCTGAGAAATCTAAGAGTGGGCAGGAACTGCCAAGGTGGCTGCCTTGGCTTTGGGGCCCTGTCACTCTGCCTTGTGGCCTGGCCTGGTCTCAAGGATGACAGCTTAATGAGGGTATATGAGGAGCTGTTAGAGTCTGAGCCAAGGCCCCAGTGTACAGCAGCATTGCTGGAGCCAGGGGTCAAGGCCATGGAACTTCTAATGGCTAGCCCCTGAGGAGTGTAAGGCCATTCAGGGTCATCTTTGGATGCCTTTCCTTCCCTTGTCTCCCCACACATCTCACAATTATTGTTGCAGTTTCCTCCATTTTAACTAGCAGATTAACTGAGGTTAGCAGCAAGTTCCTATACCACTCATAACAACAAGGACTCACTGCTTGATCACCAAACTGAATTATAAGGCTAAGTCCTGCAGTGGAAATGGTAGGTTAGTTCTGATTTATCCACTCTTTTGGATTTTTGGTGAAAGCCTGCCCTCGTCTGGGTCCCTGAGAGGAAACCACTATGGCTTGGAGAGATCTAGACCCCTGTCCCCACATCCCATGCATGGGGCCCCTCCCCAGGACATTAACTCTGTCCATGATCCCCAGGCCCCTACTCACATCGGTGGCTTTCTTCTCAGCCTGCTCCAGTTTCTCCTGGGCATCCTTCACTGACTCAGAATACTTTTCCACCTCATCCTCCGTCCCCTTCAGCTTCTTCTGAAGGGCCTGCTGCTCCTCCTCCAGCTGGGATGGAAGGGCTCTGGTCAGCCAGGTCTTGGCAGAGGCTTGGGCTCAGGGCCAAGAAGTAGGCAGGGATGTGTGTGGGGAAGTGCTAAGAGTTAGACTTGGAAGTTGGTGCACAGGAAGAGGACTAGCGGACCAGGGACAGTACAGTGAGGGTGCTAGGGGGTACCTGGAGGGAGAGGGGAAGCTTCAAGTCCAAGGAGCTGGACTCATTACTGCCCTACAAGGGCAGAAGTGGAAATGGGGCATTGGGATTTCCCAAGCTTTAGCTGGGGAGATGAAGGCGGCCTGGCTAAGGCTCAGGGGTTCTGTGAAGGCCTGAGCACCCACCCTGGGCAGGAGAGCCTTGTAGAACGGTCTTGAGACTGGGCGACACAAGGCAGGAGCCCACCCTGCCTATGGTGGGGTTGGGAGGGGCTGTCCTGGCTTCCGGTCCTGACCTGCTTGCAGCGGTCCTCAGCTTGTTTCTTATCGGCCTCAGCCTGCTCAGCACGGTCGATAGCATTCTCCTTGTCCAGCTTTAGCATCTGCATCTTCTTCTTGATGGCGTCCATGGCTGCGGTGTGGTGCGGTCCGGCGGGCGGACTGGGCGGACTGGGTGGACTGGGCTGGCTGCGCGGACCCGGCGCACTGGCGGTGGGCGAGGAGGGCCGAGCGGGACTGGGATGTCCCGGCCGCGCGGGCGCCTAAAAGGCGGGGAGGGGCCGGGCGGAGCCGGGGGACGGGACCCTCCCCTACCGCGGCCCGAACCTTGTAGGGGCAGAAGCACAGCCGGGCCGAGGGGGGCGCACCGCCCCCTGCACCTACTCCTTGGGACCGCCTCCGTCGGGGCCCCGCCCCCAGCCGTCGGAAGGGAGCACAGCTGGGTGGTCAGCCGGAGGAGCTCCTGTGCTGCTGGAAGGAGACTTTCGGGCGGGGGGCTCCGCGCTGTCTCTGAGTGACAGCCCGGCGCAGTGGCAGCTGTGGCTGGGGCCCCCAGGGCTATTTCAGGGCGTGAGCTCAGGGCAGTTGCCCGGGCGGAGGGACTGGTGTGCCCCCCCTCAGCTGCGGCAGCCGCTGCCCTTAATTTAGAAGTTTCCTGTAAATCCCCCCGGATTAAATGTCTTTTGGGAGGCGGGGCTCCCTTGCAGATCAGTGCCTCAGTTTACCCTGAGTCTCAGACTCTACAGTGGTGTTACTTATGCAGTGGGAGAGGAGAATCACAGCAGGGACTTGGGGAAACTGAGGCAGGAGGCAGCCCGGTGCTCGGTCTAGCGCTGGGGGCTGGTTTGACCTCTCTTCCCCTCGCCTTCGCTCCCACTCCAGTCCTAGAAGCCAGGGCGCAGCTCCCCGCTGGCCCGGAGGCTCGGGACCGGCTCCACGCCGCGCCACCCCGCCTCCCACGTGCCCCGCATATTTTCCACGCGGCCTGGCTCTGGAGGGGCTCCACGCGCCCCCTCCACACCGCACGCGCCCGCCGCATACCGCTCGGGCTGTGTTGGCCTCCCCCGTTCTGTTTTTCCCCCTCTCCCCGCCTTCTCCCCGTGGACTCTCCTCTCCTCCCTTGTGGGCCGACTTTACGCTGAAATTTCTTTCCTGCCCTTTTTTGGGATGCTTCCCCGTGGGGAGGCGGGGCCGGCCTGGGACGAGGAAGGCGTGGGGGGTGCGTGTTGCGAAGGAAAGAGTTACTGGGCTGCTGGGCGTCGGAGCCCCGAGGGGGTGTCCCCGCCGGCTGAGGCCTAGGACACCTTCCCTGGAGTGGGTGCCAGGGCTCGAGAAGTCTGAGGCGCGGCGCGCACGGCTGTTTGTTTTTGTTTTTCCTCTAGCCGGGGTGAAGAGAGGAAGTGGTGAGCTGCCCCAAAGGAGGGGCAGCGGGAGGGGAGACGAACGGAGGAAGCCGGCAGTAAGCAGGTCGCTGGGCTCCCCAGAGGCTGGAGCCGCCGGCAGGGAAGGCTCGGACTCGTCTGGTCCGCGGGGGAACCGTGGGAACCCTGGGCCGGGCTGGGGGAGGGGGTGCGAAGGTGTCTGCAGACCTGCGTAGCTGTTGACCTATTGGATACAGAAGAAACTTCGCCTCACCAGTGGTCATTCTGACCTGATATCCGGTGTACCCCAAACTCCATGAAAGACTCCATCCACCCCAGGACCTATGCCAGATCCTTCAGAGTTATCAGCCCTCCCTTACTTTCTACATCCGTTTAATCCTGTGGATTCTACCTCCTATTAGAATCCTTCTTGAAATCCTGAGGTGGGGTGTTGGGGAGAGGCTCGGGCAGCTGCTGACTAGGTCTTGGTTCCCCAACTCGTTCATTCATTCAACAGTCCCTCTGCACGGCTGCCCAAGATCTTTGTAAAAGATGTGTGAACAGGATTTAAAATTCTCTAAAGTCCCTCCTTACCTCCCCCCACCCCCAGAGTATAAATCCACATTTCTCAGTATGCTATAAAACTGGTGGCTGTCGAGTCGATTCCGACGCATAGCGACCCGATAGTACGGGATAGAACTGCCCCATAGTTTCCAAGGAGCGCCTGGCGGATTCGAACAGACCTTTTGGTTAGCAGCTGTAGCACTGAGGCACCTTGCCACCGGGGTGTCCTAACATGGTCTGGACATGTTTTGGCCCTGCTACCTCCTACTGCCTCATCGCCTTCTCGCCCAGCCTTACCTCAGAGACACACAGGCTTGTGTCTCGCGCTCCTTTCATACTGGGTCTTTGAACAGGTTCATTCAGGTTCGAACCCCTGCTGAGAATTTGGCTTTCATCCCAGAGATACTGAATTAGAGTCTGCGTTTTAACGGCTAATTCCTACTTACAATGAATGGTTTCTAACCAGCAGTATTAGCATGGCCTGGGAACTTCGTTACAGTGCGAATCCTCAGCAGGGGTTTGAATTGGAACAAACAGGCTTGAAGTCCTGATTCACACTGAGTAGGAGCTAGAGCTACAAACAGTCGTATTTTTCTTCATACTTCCACATTTTACACATTCTGTCCCTTTTCCCTAAAATCCCCCTTCCCCCAGGCTGGTTCCCCCTCGGCCTTAAGGTTCAGATCAAGTGCCAGCTGTTCTGGGACGTCTTCCCTGGCTGCCTCTCTTCTCACCCCTTTCACCACACAGGTGCTTGTTCCAGGTGCAGATACCTGTCATTCTCACTGTCCAAGTCCATGCTATAACTGTTCTTGTTCCTGTCTGTCTTCTCCACTGATACATAAGTTCTCAAGAGCAGGGACTGTATTTTTAAATTCTGAATCCCCAGTGTCCAACTCAGCACCAGGCATAGACTTGGCATGTGGTAACTGTTGGCCACGTAGCTGGTGACTCTTATGTACCAGGCTCTGGGTAAACAAAGATGACTAACTTACTGTGTAGATTTAGAGCAGCTCATGGACTAGTGCAGTAGTTCTCAAACTTTTTGGAATTAGAACTTCTTTATACTCTTAAAATTTATTGAAGACCCCAAAGAACTTTTGTTAAAGTGCGTTGTATCCGTCAATACTTACTCAAAAGTGAATGCCTTGCTGTTGAGTTGACTGTGTCCCGTAGTTGGACTCTTTAGCTACCCTGTAAGGCCAGAACAGAACGCTACATAGGGTCTCCAAGGTGGACAAATTGCTGACCTTTTGGTTAGCAGCCGTAGCTCTTAACCACTGCACTACTAGGGCTCCCTAGATACCTGTCATATTGAAAATGGAAACTCAGAAAATGTAAAATATTTTTAATTCACTAAAAAGTAAACCTATGACATGTTAACCACATTAGCATAAATATTTTTATGAAAATTAACAATATTTCCCAAAAAATTATTGAGAGGAGTGACAATGGTTGCACACTTTGGCATATCTCTTTAAGGCGTGGCTTAATATTAGAATATCTGTATTCTCAAAATCTGCTTCTTCATTCAGTCTGTTGCTATACATTGGTTTGGTTTAAGTATATGAAGAAAATCTGGTCTCACAAATATATAGTTGGAAAGGGGGGATGTTAGTATAGATTTTTCAGATAACTGTGGATCTTCTTTGATACTACACCAACACTTGACAAGCGTCAATTTCTTAAGGGTTGGTTACAATGTGGAACCTGAAACCATATCAATGACTTTTTGTGTTACATTAAAATCCATTGGTCTGTCTTGCATTTTGATTACATCTTTTTTTTACCCATGAATAATTTTACAACAGCATGCACTAGTCATTTGGAAAACATTGATTCATTATACATTATAAAAACATCACATTCTTTAATATCGCCATCATTTTCAACAAAAAAATCTTGGAGAGTCTATCAGGCTCTTGGTGGCAGATACAAGCTCCTACTGACCTCAAGTACTGTCCTTTTTTTTTCTTTTTTCCTGAAGTGACAGATTCATTTTCTTTATGAAAAACAAAAAATAACCATAGTTTGAATAACCATAGTCTTCCAGTTGTTCTTTCAAGTAAAAATAGTATTCCATCACAAAAAAAAGCAGCTAGTTCAGCTCACTACTGCAAGAATTGTGTATTTTTACTTGAGATAATCGTCATACTTTGATACGCAACAGACATGCTTTGTACGTTCTTTCCATTTGTCACATGGAATATTGAAAAGGCTTGTTTTTTCAACGTTTGTGTCAAGGACATTCTTTAAAATTTTTTTTTTTTTATTGTAAGTGGAAGTTTACAATCCAAGTCGATTTTCCATATACACCCTGAGTACCTCCCTCTCTGCTACTCTATCTGCTCTCCTCACCCTGTGACAGCACATTCTTCTCTTTCACTCTTCTATATCTACCACCACTGTCCCTTCCTCTCTACCCCACCCTCTCCTCTCCCCTCTAAAAAGAAGCCAGTAGGACAGCCTCATATATATATTAAGCCATAAAGTACAAACACCACCTGCATCACTCTGTGTCCTCAAGTCCAGTCCATTCTTCATCTGAAGTGTTGGCTTCAGTACTGGTTTCAGTTCTGGGTCAGCAGCAAGTCCAGGAGCCATGTTTTCATGGGACCCTCCGGGCTGTTGGACCATCAGTTCTGGTCTTTTAATAGACTTCTTGATCTGCACACCTCTTTTCCTGTACTATATCAGAAACTCTACAAAGCGTCCCCTGTCAGGGCTGTCTTTGGTGGTGGCCAGGTGCCATCTAGTTCTTCTGGTCCTGTGCTGATGTAGTCTCCCAATCATTCGGGTCTGTCTGTCTCCTGGGCTGATTTTTCGTGTCTTTGGTGTTCTCAGCTGTCATCTGTTCCAGGTGGGTTGGGACCGATTGGTGTTTCAAGGACATTCTTAAGTAAAGCAGGCATTAATTTTTTTAAGTTGCTAATGCCTGGTGGTAAAGAATACAGTGACTGTTACCGCTGTTTGGTGCCACTGCCTGATCTGTGTTAAGGCGGTTTTACCCACTAGCCCTTTTGTGTCATCAGTGCAAATGTTAATGTAGTGAAAGATATTATTTTAGTATTATGATGAAAGTTTTAATCCTTATATATGAACTCCTGGCGACCCCAAGGAGACCATGTTTTAAGGACTGATCTAATGAGTATCTTTCCTCTCCCACAAGGCTTCTTGAGGCATCACTAGCAAGAGATGTGACTGGAGTCACAGTTGCTGAGGATGTGACAGGGAAGAGGGAGGAGGGGCCAGCAGCTGTCCTAGATGCATAGCTGGAGGAGATCAGAGACTGGACTGCCACTTGTCACAGGAGGTTATAGGAGAGACCTGATTTCTGAGGTTCTCAACTCATGATGCTATGATATTGAACCTAGGGTGAGGGGGCCACAGCAGTATGTACTGGAATTGCCAGTCGTCTGCGTCAGAGAAGTGATAATCTCTATTTTCCGGTGCTTAGCACGGGCATAGCTGAGTAAATATTGAATGAATCACAAGCAACAGGCGTGATGGTAGGAAGTTGGAACTTTCCCTAATGGGCTGACTGGGGAGGACAAAGTAGTTCTGTGTACTTGAAACTTACTTTAGTGCTATTGGGGTAGACAGTGTCAAGGCTTTAAAAAGGCAAAAGGTACCCAGAGTAGCAGCAGGTGCTTGTGTTCTGTGTGGTAGGGGAAGCCAGGAAGTAACATATTGGACAGCAGGTTGACTGAAGAATCTCAGTGGCAGATGTCAGAGGGCTGCCCCAGTCCAGGTGTTTGTGGGCAGGGAGTATAAATGGGCAAGGAGGAAACGCACAGCACATACCCTCTCGCCAGCTTGCCTCCACTGACCCTCCAGACAAGCACGGCAGCTAGAACAGGACTGCCAGCACGTGCCGGGCACTAGAGGCACTGGGTCAAGCGCCGCACACCTGGGTCAAGCTTTCTCAGCTCCTCTTTAGCTGGTGCTGCTCTAGGCAGGAGTAGCAATAAAGCCTGTGAAGGCCCAGGAGCGCATCCCTCGTCAACAGTAATGGCTGCCTAAGGAGCCTCAGCTTGTTAACCGACTCAGCTCAGGGTAATTGTGTTTTCTTAGACCTGACAGGTGTATCTTGTAGGCTTGTTATTTTTAGCAAAGCTGCCTTTGAAAATCTGAATCTGGCCAGGAGCTGGATTTGTTTACATACTTTGAGTAGTTATGAGGAACAAGGTGTCTCTGGTAGCCACAAGGAGCAGTGGCAGCTGTTGTCCTAGCAACAGAAGAATGATACTTGGTGAGGCTTAGTTGCTGGACAGTTGAGGTGGGGGGACAACAGGAATATTACTTCTCAGGAGGGGAACAACTTCCTGACAAGAAAGACTTCGGGGATTTGGGTACAAAGAGGAAGAAAGGGCCTTAGCTGCCAGCCATACCATTTTTGAGCCAGGGTAAGGCTTGGTGACAACTTGGTTTCACTCTCTCCCTTTCCTTAGGGTGGGGGGGAATCTCCCACTTCCTCACGAAGCAGGCAGAGGTTACAGATAGAATTACTTTATTGGAGCATGACCGGTTTCGGGGTTACAACCCTGGAGCCCCCATAGGTAGCTGGGGGTGGGGCTAGATAGTATCAAAAAAGGACCAGTAGAGTGGAGGCTGTGGGGACTGGCTGGAAGCCGCTGGCTGGGTGGAGCAGGCCAGAGCCCTGGCAGGGTCAGACTGAGGTACAGCAGCGTTAATAATACTCTCGGAGCGTTAATACTCTGCGGAGGGGCAGGCACTTAGGGGGCCCTAGGGCTGAAGGCACTTGGAGTCGGGGAGGGGACCAGGGATGTGCAGTGGGCTGGGCAGGGCCAGGCCCGGGGTCTGGCAGGCACTTTGGGGAGTGCTGGGGTTGGGCAGGCTGGGCCCTGAGAGCCCAGAAAGCTTTGGTAGTGGCAGGCACAGTCTCTGGGCTGGGGCTGTGGGAAATGCACAGCTGCCCTAGTGCTCATCTCGAAGCTCTGAAGGCAGGAATTTGTACTGTTGCTGCCGGATCTGGGCCAGCTTCTTCCGTGCCTCTTCTAGCTCTCTTTCTTTTCGAAGCATCTCTTCCTGCGCTGCGATGATCTGAGGGAGATGGAGATTGGGGACTGAGTTTAGCAAGCATGTGCATCAGGGGAATTAGGGATGTAGGGTAGTTGGGACCAGCACGGGCAACGTGACTGCCCTCCTGAGACCAAAGCTTACCTGGGCAATGCCCCCGACCATCTTTTCCTTCACCACCACCGTCTCATTCTCCTGGTCTTCAAAGGCTGCAGCCTTCTGAGCTGCTTTCACCAGGTTATCAGAGGCACGCTTCACTGCGTTGCCAGCAGCCTGAGCAGAGAGAGAATGCAGCAGGAGGTTGAGAACTCAGGTAGGGCTGTGGGGAGAGGGACTCCTGCACAGCAAAGCAGGTCTTAAGGTGACAGTTTAAAGCAAGACAGTCCAGGGTACAAGGGGACAGATCAGAGTTCCTCACCTGAAGCCGTTTCATTGCCTCAGAGTCCTGGTCAGCCTTGACCTTGCATGCCACAAGGAGCTGGGCGGTGGAGGCAGCTACCTGCTTGGCTGATGAGATGAGCTTCTCCTGGCTGGCGTGGCCTTGTACAGCTGCATTGGCTGCCTCACACAGATTGTTGGTGGCTGCAGCCACCATCCGGGCCTAAAGTAGGGGCAGGGGGGTTAAAATATGTTTCTTACAGCATATGCTCCATCCATACCTTCCCAGGTTTCTCTAGCTGAGGGAGACTAACTGGTGCTGTATACTCACCGCAGAAATGAGACCCTGGGACCACTGCCCATCATCCAGTGCATTGGCTGGAATGGCGCCCACCTGTGCAGGAAGAGAAGCGCTCGTTTAGACCTGTGCTCTCCACACTCAAAAGCCTCCTGGGCCAATGATGGGGTTGTGGAGAGCAAAGCTGCTGCCCTGTCCCTATTTTTCTATGCCTGTAAGTACTTACCTTCCCTTGGGCCACCAGTTCCCGCTGGGCAGCCGATGCAGCCTTTACCAGGGCACTGGTGGCTGCTGCAATCGACTTGGCAGCTTCTAGTATCTGCTCTTCAAAGTTCAAGGACTCATCTGCCTCCTGAAATGATGAAATAAAAGAGTACAGAAAGATGCAAAGTCAGAGAGGGGGCTGGAAGTAGGGACACTCTGTCATCACGACAGCAGGGAAGCAGGAGGCAGCAGGGCTGACCTTGGGTTTGGCCCGAGGCTTCAGCTGCTCCAGCTTCTTGGCTGCCGCCTCAATGGCAGCTGCAGCCCCCAGGAGCTCATTCTCAGCAATGACTGTAGGGTCCTCGGGATCCACCCATTCTGTTCCTGGTAGGATGAAGGCAGAAGAAAGGGGCTGAGGCAGGGTGGAGAGGTCTGGAGCTCGGGGGGCAGGGGCAGAGTTAGGATTGCCAGAGGCCTAGCACCTGTGGGAACCGCGGGCAGAGACTAGCTGAATGCAGTCCAACCAGGAAGTAGAAGTCTCATCATGACAAGCTTCCCTTCCCTCCCTGGCCCCGTCCCCTGTTACCCTTCATGGCCTCAGCAGCCTGGATAAGCTCAGTCACTGAGCCAGCCACACGCTTTGAGTGTCCTGTCAACTGCTGCTTCAGTTCTGGAGTTGGCTTCTGCAGGGTCTGGTGAGGGGCAGGAGAATATAAGATCCTCGATTTTACCCTGATGTATGAAACAGGGCAGACCACGACCCTAACCCCCATCCCAGATCCTTCCGTCACCATGCCATCTGAGCACACTCCATGCAGCACAATCACACTCTACGCGTGGTGAAGACAGCGGGGCTGTACCCCACTCACCGGCTGACAAGTAGCAAGAAGAATGATGAAATGAAGAGAAAGAAGAGGCAACAAAGGAGAAAAGGGAGAGGTCACGTAGAGAAGAGAGAGAAGAAAGAAAGCAGAAGTAAGTGGGAGAACCAAATGTGATACAAAAATGATGGGGTCCCAGTTAGAGGAAGACCTGAGAACAGGAACAGACTGGGGAAACACTGTGGGATGTGAATGTAAAACCTGAGAACCTGAGAGATGGCTCTGATGCTTGGGAAAGATGACTGTTGTCAGGGAGACCAGTATGAGTCGCAAGCAAGTTTTGCCCTTACCAGCAGCACATGGTCCAGCAGTTCCAGGTAGCCATTGGCACATTCCCGGCCATAATGTAGGGCTCGGAGTCGCACATCAGGGGCCACTTCTGGGTGGTAAGCTGCTTCCTGTCCCCGAAAGGAATAGGTTAGCATCAGGATCCCCAAGAATTCCGGATCCCCAGCACCATGGCTGTTTTGTCTCTCCCACGTTCTGCTGAAAAGCTGCCTCAATCCCACAGAGAGGCTCCAGGATTTCTACCTTGCAAGCCCGTAGCATATCTGCAATGGCACGACGGCTCAGATTGGCTGTGGCAATGACATCTTCCTGGCGACAAGAATTGCCAGCAGCAACAGCCTTGGCTGTTGCCATGGTGATACCCTTGGTCATCCGGATGAAATCTTCTGGGGTAGAGGTCTTGGCAGGTGGCTCTGGGGAACAGAAAACCTGTTGAGGTAGAACAAGAAGAAAGATTTTACAGTGACTGGGGCTGTTAAGACAGTGTAGTCACTGTTGTCATGGATTGCACTGGGTCCCCTGAAAAATGTTTGTATTTGGCTCAGCCATGAGTCCCCTATGCTGTGATTTTTCCCATGTGTTGTGAGTGCTGCCTCTGTGACGGTAATGAGGTAAGGTGGGACTCAATCCCCCACAAGAAACACAAACAGAAGTGAGCAGAGGCAGTCAGGAGCCTCACACCACCAAGACAGTGACACTGAGAGCAGAGAATGTCCTTTGGATCTGAGGTTCCTGTGCTAGGGTGCACTCACTGAATTTGGACTCTTAGTCCACTGGACTGTGAGAATTTTTCATATTGAATGGTCATGTAGCTTACTGGACTATGACACAATGAAGTTTCTCTTTATACAGCCATCTACTTATGGTATTTCTGTTATAGCAGCACGAGATGACTAAGACATCTGTACAGTTATAATTTGGTTAGTTTGTGTACAAGTTCATTCAACAGCATTCACTGAAGAGATCAAGTCCTTGGAGACACAGGTAACAAGAGGGCAATTTAGGTGAATACAAGTGCATAAATAACCAGATATTAGAGAGGGAATGCATCAGGAATGCTGTAGAATGTAGCAGTGGCAGAGAAAACATTGTGGGAGGCTTGACTATCAGACCAACTTAGAATAGGTAAAAGTTATAAAAAACTTGGACTCTGTTCATTCAACAAATGGTCATTAAAGATCAGCTAGATGGTGGCTATTACACAAGGTCCCAGGGATACAGTGGGAAATAAAATTGACCAAGCCCTTGTTTTCATGGACCTTATACTCTTGTTTTGAACATCGACACTGGCTAAGTAAGCAATGGGCTGTAAGCTGTGAGGGCAATGAAGAGGATGCTGCCATAAGAAACAAGAGTTGCATCCCACTGTGAATATGTGTTCCCAGAGGGGCTCTCTGAGATGTTGAAGCTGAAGCCAGCAAAAGGACAAGGAGCTAGAGGTGCGGAAAACTGGAGAAGACTAAGTATAAAGGCCCTGCAGTGGGCAAAAGTGTGCACATTCTCAGAATGGACAGAACTCCACGGTGGCCTGGGAACAGAAAGTGCAAAGACAGGGAGGAGGTGGCAACCATGGGGCCTTGAAGGAGCTCAGATTTCTTACAGATGAAGAGCGCTGATGCTGGGACTGGGAACGAGGGACGAGCGGTGAGGAGAGCGGGGCAGGACAGTTAAAAGGACCTGACAAGTGCCTGGATCTGGGCAACAAGACAGTGAAATCAAACAGTACGGCGGTGGACTCTTCAGAACTGGAAGGTTATTACCCCATTAACAGGAAGTGGTATGTCAGGAAGAAAAACTGGTTTGGAGACACTGCATCTAGGCAATAATACCAAACAGACAGTTGGCAATAACTAAACTCAGAACTGGAAGTCAACTTTCTGGAGAACAATAATGAAAGCACTCAAATTAGCCAAAGAAAATAAAAAAAGTTATACAATTCTCAGAGGGCCTCTACGTTTACTCAGTAGATGAAGTGAAGGTGATTCCATTATGACTGTAGAAAAGATGTTGGTGAGGCAACAGAAAGACCAATGTCAAGGAAGCCAAAGGAAGACACCTTTGCAGAGAGCTTGTTAACAGAGCCTAATGCTTCTGAAACGTTTGAAGAGGGTGAAGGCCAACAGGCCAATGAATGTGGCAACTTAGGAGGCATGGGTGACTCTAAAGAAAGGTGACAGGGGTGATGGTGAAAGAGCCAAACCAAATCACTGCTGTTGGGTGGACTCCGACTCACAGCCACCTTACAGACAGAGGAGAACTGCTTCACAGGGCTGCCCGGAGCACCTGGCGGATCTGGTCAGCGGCTGCAGCACTTACCTACCATGTGACCAGGGTTTCTGATGAAAGAACAAAGGTTCTAAAATGGTGGAGTCAACAGGTGAGGGAGTGAAGGACAGGAGTGCAGCTCACATAAGAAGTTTGGTGATGAACACGTGAATGTTTGTATTTGGGTAACGCATGTGAAATACAGTTCATACTCCATCCTGATCTCTCTCTGACCCCAGTCCCTGATGGCTCAGGCTTTCTCTCACCGCCAGCTCCTGTCGTATGTGTTCTGTGGTTGCCTCCAGGGCTCGTGTGCCTTTGGTGGCCTCATCTTCCACAGCTTTCACTGTCTTAAGCAAAGATGTCACATTGGTCACCATCACCTGGGACATCAGAAGAGTTGGGGAGGGAATCACTGTAAGGAACGGGAGGTGGCTCACTAGTCCTCTCCCTCTCCTGCTGTTGTTCTCACTTGTTCCAACCTTAGCTGAGTTCTTGAGCTGCCACACAGCGGGGTCGTCTCCAACTTTGCCAGCCGCAGCCTTGGTTGCACTGATGAGGTCTCCCAGAGCCTTGGCCACATCTTTCACTGCATTGATCAAAACCACCTGTGGAGGAGAGCCGAGACTGGTCTGCAGGAGGAAAAAGGGGAGGGAAATGCTTCTGGCTAGAATTAAGGGTGTGAGGTGGTTACCTGGGTCTCGGGATCCTCGGCTCCCAGGCTGGCTGCACCCAGCTTGACCACATCAGCGAGGCGAGTGATGGTAGCCACTGAGGACTGGGCGGCCTGAGCCAACTTTTCCTGGCTCCCAGCTGCATTCTGCACCAGGACCTTGGTGTCCTCCACCAGCACCTTCGCAGTCTTCAGAATGCCCTCCCTGAGGGAGGACCCAGCCCAGTCAGCTCCCCTCAGCTCTCTCACCCCCTGCAGTCTTCCCAAGGTTCCAGATCCAGGAGTCTCCCAAAGGAGCTAATGATATCATGTGTCTTCTGATCCTTTCCCCCAACCTGCCTCCCTCCAGCCCAGTTGGGGCTCCTCACCGGTGGTCAGCGAAAGTTTCAGCGCCCTCACGATTGAGCGTGCCAGCTGTGGCGAACATGATGGTGGTGTCAAGGTCAGCAATGATACCAGACACAGCACTGGCTGCTGTGATGCAGGCCTGGGTGCCACGATTCCCAGCCTGGAGTGCAGCTAGGACATGGGAGACCTGGGGTAGAGAAAGTCACATGGTGACTGGAGTGGGTACTGTGTGAGAGGGAGAAGGTCAACCATGCCGGGGAGAAGGGGCAAGGATAGAGGCTGGGAAGGCTGGGGGAGAAAGAGACAGATGCAGGCTTGGGAGCCAGTCCCAGCAATGTGCCCAGGTGAGCAGTCACCTTCTCAGAGACTCTCCGGGCACACTCTATGAGTTCCTTCTTGGTGTAGGCATCGCTGGGGCTGCACTGCAGGGCACCTGCCTTGGTGACCAGAGCAGAACAGCCATGTCCCAGCTCCTGTACTCGGTGCTTGATATGGGAACCTATCTGTGAGTGGATGAGAGAGAGACAGATTTTACCAGGGGCACTGAGAGCACTCCCACTGTGCATGGAGATGTGTTACAGAAGTCAGTAAGGACCCAGAAAACACATGCATCACAGACTAAAGAAGCTATGAGAAAATTCCAGCACATAGACCTTTTCTGTTTCATTATCCTTTAGGCAGAAGGTCACCTCCTACACGTGAAAAATGTTAGCATGTAGGCGCCGACTGGTGAGGCTTGTGTCAAGCGTGCTGGGGGGGAGGAAGAGAAATACTTGATGTTCAGTTGTCTGACTCAGAGAACCATGGATCACCGACTGGCCTGTACAGGGCTGGGGCGGGATACCAAGGGCAAGGATTAGGTGTGTCAGGCTACGAACAAATTACTTGCTTTCTTGGAAAGCCAGAAGCTTAAGAAAAGAGTTTCATGGGTTTGTCACAAGGAAGAATTGAGAAGGGAATCCAAACTTGCAGCATATCTGAGAAGTTGTTGCAGGGCCAGAATGTGGGAAATACCCAGATCCTGAGCTTGTCCCTGTGTCTACACAGAGCCTTGGTCACTCTTTAGAGGTACAGCCCTAAGGGAGCATCCCCCTCACTAGAGGGAGTATGAGTGGGGCAACCCCAGAGGCTGACAGGATACGAGTAAGGGGCAGACTGCTGGATCTCCTGTGCGATGCTGCGGGGAGGTGACACTGCATCTAAGTTTACCTCTTCATTTTCGGCAGCCATGGCTGCAGGCTTGGCCTGGGTGGCCAGACGGCCATAGTCACTGGTCAGCTGGTTAGCAAGTGGGCCCAGCTCCTCAGGGCTGGTGTTTGACTTGGTGACCTGGTGATAACGGAAAAAGTGAAGCTATGTCCGGACTCAGCTCTCCAAGGGCAGCCCTCTTACAGTCTCCCAGCTCACCATCTCCTGCACAGTGACAGCAATGGCCTTGGCTGTCCGCACCATAGTTGTCTGGTAATCCACAAAAGAGCCTTCTGGTTCACCCATTGGTCCTTCATCTAGCTGAAGGGTGAAAAAGTGTCGGGGGCGTCTGTCAGCATGCTCAGGGGCCCCGGCCCAGGGTGGCCTCAGTGCCCACAGGCACCTCAAGACTCTCACCTGGTTGATAGCCTGGGTGATTGAGTCCACCATGCCACCAACAACGCCGGCAGCACTGGCCGCCTCATTGAGGGTTGTAGTCAGGTCCTCCACGGCCTCTGTCATCATCTGTACTGCCTCCTCCAGGGCTTCCTGGGTGTGAGCTGCTTGCTGTGGGGGCAGGTATGGAGTCAGTGGAGGGGTCCCACTGTTCTGTTTCTCTGATCTCTTCTAGCAGTGGACCCTCCCTCCCAGCCCTCAATACCTTAGGGTTACCCCCAGCCTCCTTGGCTGTATACAGCAACTGCAGGGCAGATTCTGCCAAAGTTTTTGTCTGGTCCAGGAGTGCCATCTGCTGTGGGTGGCTGAGGGTCTTGGAGGCAGCACCCACTGCAGCCAGGGTGAGTGGCTCAAAGTACTGGGCCATCTGGGACACCTGATGCAAGGGGTTGGAATGGAATCAGCAAGACCAGGCACACTCTCACCTTACCCCAACTCCTGCCCTGTCTCCCCCCAGTTACCTTGTGTCCCAGCTGGGAGGCCTCAGCCCGGGCAGCACTGGCCAGTGGCTCAATGAGATGGGAGATCTCTTGTACTGCAGTGAGCATCTGAGTGTGCAAGGCCTAGGGAGGAAGAAAAGTCAGCCCTGACTCTGATCGGGAAGAGGACCTTCTGGTTGCAAAGACCCTCACTCTTCCCTTCACACTGGACTGACAAACCCACCTTGGCAGGCTCCAACCCCTCAATGTCCCTACACAGCCCCCTCTCTGATCCCTCATCTTCTTGAAGTCTGACATCCTTCTTACCAGACCCAATCTTTACTGTAACCCTCATCCCCCTCACCTCCTGGGAGATTCCCTCACGAGGGGCAAGCTGTTGGCTGACTGCAGCAAGTGAAGCCTGGTCTAGGTCCCGCAGGCAGCTGTTCAGAGCTGCAATGGCCGACTCACACTCCAGCTGCCCTGGAGCCTTGTCCCTGCAGACACATCACAGGCTCCAATACCAACATCAAACAAGATAAACCTGTTGATTCTGACTCATAGCAACCCTACAGGACACAGCAGAACTTCTACATAGGGTTTCCAAGGAGCAGCTGGTGGATTTGAACTGCTGACTTTTTGTTAAGTAGCCATAGCTCAGTGCAGCTCTTAACCACTGTGTCACCAGGGCTCCCAAGAATTACCACACGGCAGTGCAATCATAACCCGAAACATCACTATTCAGAGGTTAAAATGTTCCCCTTAAAACAAAGTTAGCCTGTTTTCCTGTGTTCCCCAAATCTTGCACAACAGGTGTCCTCCGGCACTGTGCCATCTAACCATGCCTAAGTGCTCAGCCCCTCTATTCTGCCAGAATGTCTGTCCACCAGCCATACTGCTTCTCTACCCTCTTTAATACCTCATGCTTGTAATAAGCTTCTTGATGGAGTCCGAGACAGTACGGGAGTGGCCAGCCAGCACAGACCATCGAGGGGGGTCCCGGGGATTGACTGCCAGGGCCCGGGCTGTCTGGATTAGTCCCCCAGCACTCTCCAGCATTGTCTTGGCAGAGATAACAATGGGCTCCATGGCAGCTCGGCCCTAGAGAAGAGAGACAGGGAGGTCAGTCTCAAGACTCCCTGGAAGATGGATGGTAAACTGGGCCCTCAGTTCTCCCTTCACATTGCTTCACCTCAGGGCTGATCTGGGCAGGAATGCTGGAGAACTCAGGGTTGGATGCAAAGGCACTGAGATTGTCCACAGCCTCCAGCAGAGGGGCTGTTGCAGCCCGGCACTGGGCCCGGTTCTCTTCTGTGAAGGCCCCATCTAGTGCCTAAAAGCAGGAATGAGAGAGGACCTCAGGATCCAGGCTGTGGGCATAGGAGATGAAGCCCAACCAAATCTCCCCTCAGGGCTTCATGGGGTTTAGGGAAAGGTTGGTGGTGATCACTGTGAACCAGAAAGGGCTTGGGCTTAGGCAGATGCAATGTGGTAGGTTTCAAGGAATAAAGGGGGACTCGGAGGAGAGAAGACTGGACAGGTCACGGAGACACTGGGAATTCAAACACGGGGAACCTTGATGGTCTTGACAAGGTTGGCTGTGCTGTTGGCCACCTCCTTGGCTGACTGTACAAACTGGCGTTTGGCAGTTGGATTGGCTGTGCGGGCCGAAGCCAGGCGGCAGCTGTTACACAGTGCAGAAGTGTGTTTGGCTACAATGGTAGCTGCAGACAGCACCTAAGGAGGTAAGAGGTAAGGAAGAACCACGATGAGGGTGGCAGGGAGTGTACAGACCTAAAGAGAAGCCACAGCTGTATCCTACCAGGGGATGGATGGCTGCGTCCTTGTAAGTCTAACTAGGAAAGACAGTTTCACCTAAAAGTAAAGATTTGGGCAGCTTAAGATAGCTCTGGATGAACTCGATGTGCGGGTTGGGAATCACTATTGTTGTTTCCAACTCACAGTGACTCTGTAAGACAGAGTAGAATTGCCCCACCGACTTTCCAAGGAGCACCTGGCAGATCTGAACTGCTGACCTTTTGGTTAACAGCCATAATCTTAACCACTACATCACCAGGGTTTCTGGGGGAGCTATAGAGATAAAGAAATCTTAATAGGACAAGTGAGACAATACAAACACCTATACAGTTGTGAATTTCGCAGTAACTGAGAAAACGATGATGAGAAACATAGCAGCAGATATCCCAAGATAAGCTGTGTATGGAAAGACAGATGTGGGTTCCCACCCTTCTCTCCTTGCCTGAATGTCCCCCATCGCTCTCTCCTCCCGCAGGGTGAGCCCACCTTGGCTCAGCACCCTTACCCAGGCCTGCCCACAGCACCTCCTCCAGTTACCTGGGCCTGGGTACAGCCAGGCTCCCCCAGACTCTGACAGGCCATCTGAATTGCCTGGTTGGCACGGGCAAACTGTGTGGGCTCCACGAGCCCTTGTTGTCCAGCTTGGCTATTGGGGTCAGAAACACCAACTAGGTATGCAGCCTAGGCAGAGAAAAGGGAGACAAGATGAGCAACACAGACCACAGGTATACCAGAAACTGACAGTAATAGAAAGCAAAAAAAAAAAACCATTGTTGTTGATTCTAACTCATAACAACCCTATAGGAAAAAGTAGAATTCCCCCATAGGATTGCAAGCAGTGGCTGGTGGATTTGAACTACGAACCTTTTGGCCAGCAGCCAAGCACTTAACTACTATAGTGGTTTCTATGAACAGTAATAGTTGGGAACAAAGCGAGTAGCGGTAAGTTTAGAGGTCAGTCTTTTTTTTACCAGGGGTCTATGTGAATAAACCCACATCCACAGAGCTGATTCCGACTCACAATGACCCTACAGGACAGGTAGAATTGCTCTGTATTTCCAAGGAGGGCCTGGTAGACTTGAACTACTGACCAAATGCACTCAACTATGGCCACTAGGGTTTTCAAGTGTATACAGATATAGTAACAAGTTACACTTATACTGTAAAACTAAAAGAGACTAAAATCCAACTCTGTTTTGTTTAAATACATTCAAATGTTTTAGACGGTTAAAAAAAGAAACCACACAGTAATGGCTTCGTTAAACTTCTGTTTAGATGTGTGTGCGGATACTGAGCCTTAAAACAAAAAGCACTGTTACTGTAATAACTTTGTTATTACTGTAACAAAAAAGTCTGAAAGCCATACACATACACAAACACATGTACACAAAGTCAAAGTTTCTTTAGAGTGAGTTCTAAAACTATGGAGGCTGTTAGGCTAATCAACACTTGCACCGCCTCTAGCTTTAGGGGTAGGGAAGGAGTATGGCGGTTACCAAGGAAACACTGCCACTGTCTGATTCACACTTTGCCCAACAAAAAGGCATCAAGGGAAGCTGGGGAGAGTGATGAAGTGGGATGGTAGCTTTTTAGGTAAGAAACAGTCCGACATGAACTCGCAAGCCAGTTTTTTTTGAAGATCCACGTATTCAAGCAAAATACTCTTAGAGCCCACAGAATATAGTTTGCACATGACTAGAAAACGGCAAGGTTAAGCAACTAGAAAATTGATCACTGGCACCATTTTAATACACACTGGTGTGAAAAACTGATTTGTATGTACTACTTAGTCCACACTGAGAAAGCTGCAGCTGGGAAAGTCCTGGCAGCATAATCAAAACCCAAAACACCACTATTTAGAGGACAAAGCTATCAGAACCAGTGTTTCGGGATGACTGACAAATACATCTACTTGAGGTGGACGATCACTCAGCCTTCATCAAGTCAGTTTTGCAAATGCCAGCTTCTTGGTTTATGTGTGTGGGTCTGGCAGGGAGGAGGGAAGACGCAGGGTTACTCCAGGAAGCATTTCAGGTAAACCACCTGCGCAGCTGCCTCGGTGAAGCCACACAGTGCCTTGGAGGCTGTGGCAATGGCCTCCCCAAACTCTGGCAGGTTTCCGTTCTTGGCATTCTGGGAGATTCCCGTCATAGCCTCTCCTAGCACCTAAGAAACAGAGGGAGGGTCAGGTCCTGCCCTCCAGAGGGGCACAGCAGCATCTGGTTATTTCCAGCTTCTGCCCTCCTCCTTTCAGAGCTCCTGGTAAGACTTACCTTTGAGTTCTCCATTACACTGTCCAGGCAGCCAAAGTAGGACATGTCATTGATGGGCTGGACGGGGTTCTCCAGGAGTTCTCGAACTGTCTAGGTAGGAGGAAGGAGACATGAGGTCCAATGTACCTCCTTCACCCCCAAACTCAGAACTTTCCGCACCCTGACCCTATTCAGTGTGCCAGTGCCTACCTCCAATTCCCGCAGGGCATTGTCACATTCTTTCTGGCCTGGTGCCTGCTGGGTGCACATGGTGATGAGTTGGTTGATGCTATCAGTTACTGCCCTGGGAGTGACAGAAAGTTGAGTGAACGGGTGAGTAGGATATCATTTGTGGGTCCTGTACACATGGGAAGTGTCTAGCTATTTCTTTTTGCCTGTAACCACTCCTAAGCCAGGGATTTCTAACGAAATGCCTCCTTTGCAGTCTTTAACATTCTAGAGCTGGGTTTCCCATTTCCTACTTACCGGGCAGCTGCAGCCAGCTGACTCTTGAGGTTGGGGGAAGCAGGATCTGTGGACAGGGCTTTGGCAGCAAGAAGAAGTTTGCTTGAAGACATGGAGATGCCCTTCAAGTTGGATACAACCTGGGCCCGATCCTCCTGGCTCTGTTGAAGGAGAGAAGGTCAACACCATGTCTAGTCTTTTCTTATATGTCTCTAAAAGGAATCCTCTTTCCCAGATACTCAAGTACTGCTAGGTCCTGGGGAGGGGAAGGAGCCAGGAGAGGGTCTGGACTCTGTGGTCACACAGGCGTCTCCTACCCAACATTCGAAGGGACATGCAATCAGACCCTCTATCCTACCGGAGCCTGTCCTGCCATCTCCACGCCAGCTTCCAGGAAGGTGCTGAAGTCCTGTCCAAATCGACCCGAGGCTCGAGCCAAGTCCTGAGGGGTTCCCCGAGAGGCCTGCACCAGTTCTGTGGCTGCCTGATTGAGTCCAGCAGCCGCCTCGTTCAGTCTGCTCTGAGCTTCTTGAAAGGTCCCAGTGCTGGGGGGAAGCTGCGGGGTCAGAGGGTATGTCAGAAGGGAGGCTGGGGAATGAGACAAGGCAGTTTGAGAAAAGAGGTCTGGGAAAGTGGGTACATCTCCTGTGACTGATGAAAGGTAAGTCAGGGAAGCTGGGTCAACGGAGAGTTTTAGAGGTAGGAAGGTCTGTGATGTTTCAGCTCTGCTCCCCACACAACCCAGTCTCCCTACCGAATCACTGAGGAGTCTCTTGCTGGCATCGCCAACTGCTCTTAGGGCGTTATCCACATCTCGCTGGCCAGGCAGGCAGCTGACACAACGGTTCAGGGCCTGGGTCACTGCTTTAGCCACCTGAGGTGGGAATAAAGAGAGGGTGCCAAAATAGAAACAATGTGGGAGATCCCTCCTCCACTCACAGGACATGGGACCAAACTAGCTCTGGTGCCTCCAAGAACGAAAGAAGACAGGGTGGGAAGCAGCTGAGCACACCAAAGTCAGAGTATCAGACAGTGTTCAAACTTCCCCAAAGTTGGTGTTTAGGCCCAAGCCTTAGTCTGAGACATTTTTTGCCAAAACTGAGATAAAGAATGGGGAGTCCAGAGAGGAGGTTCCTAGAGCAGACCCAAGAAAACATCAGTATGGGCAAGATTCAGGTGCTAAGGACATTTCTGCCCCAGTCAGGGACCTGGGAGAGAGACAGGGAGCTGGCCCCTTCCTAATACCTGACCTGAGCAAGCCTCTGTTGGCTCTCAGGGTCCCCTGGATGGCCAGCTGCCTTTTTAGCCTCCTCGATGAGACTGCTGGCCTTGTCCAATACATCACTGGCTGTGTCAAGTACAACAGCCTGCACCGCAGGATCTGATGTCAGGGCAGCTACGCCCCTTGCAGCCTGGGCCAGTGCCCGCAGCCCACCTGCCACATCTCGAGCTGCAATGCCTGGGGATACAGACGAAGGCAGGGAAGAGTTAGTGCCACCGGGTCCTAATCTCTGCGGTTTCCTGTCAGCCCGAATCTCCCATCAGCTCCTCTTCCCCTACCATCACACATCCAACTGCTGGCTCTGTCCACATACCTGCGTAATTCTCATTGCCCTGGGCCACCTCTCCTAAGAGCTGGGCGATGGCTGAGCTCACGGCTTTGGTGCTGTTGCCTAGATCCTGGGCACACTTCTCCATCTAGGGATGAAGGTGGAAAGACTCAGGCCCAGACACAGGAGCTGGGGAGAAGGAACTCAGGAAGGTACTTGGGGAGAAGTGGCAGTTTAAATGGAGGTTTCAGGGAGCTCTAGGGGTACAGCTGGCGAGAATAAGAATCCTTACTGTCTCCCCAGGCAGGGGTTTAAGTTTGCCATCTCGAGCTGCTGCCTTCACCTCCTGCAGGTCTTTCTCTAGATTCTGGACCACACTAAGTGCAGAATCCATCTCCAAAGGCCCACATGCTTCCTGAGCCTACCAAGAGAGGATGGTGAGCTCTGGGTGTAGCAGGCACTGCTGAGATGCCACGGTTCTCTCTGTTTTAGGTTATTCTCCATGGATTCTCCACCAGCCCATGACTCCACCCTCATTCACCCCAAACTAGAGCTGGCTCCCATACCTTCTGGGCAGCAGTGCGGAGTTCAGCCAAGGCAGTGCCAAGATTCTTGGCACACTGACTTAGCTGCATGGCAGAAGCCTGGTCCTGAATGGTTGGCACTGAAGCCTTTGCAGCTGCCACCATTTTCCCACCTGGCTGTTGAGGAACAGAAAAGCAGATAAGTGTCCTATTCTCTCTCTGGGCTTGGAAACAGTGACTGACAATGGTCAGAACATGGTGAGCACTAGGGATCACTCTGTAGGAGATGGGAAATAGGCTGCTGGTAGATTTAAACTGTGGGCAACCTCGGGTCTTGTGAAAGTGTGATGTATCTGGTCTGAGAGGTGAGCAGAGGGTCCTTGCCTGCAGGAAGCTCTGGCTGGCAGCAATGAGGGCTAGCTGAGCACTGGGACTGTCAGGTTGAGCTTGGCTCCCTCGGACACCCTGCACCAGCAGTGGAATCTGCTCTGCCACGGCCTATAGAAGAAAATGTCATTAGAGCCATCCCCCTACAGATGGGGAGAAGACCCCCTCCGCTAACCCCTCCCCTGTCCCTCACTTCCTGGAGCCTTACCTTGCAGCTCTGCACCAGCAGGGGCTGGGGGCCAGCAGAAACTTTAGGGGTAGAAGCTGCATGCTGGGCTGCAGCGATGGTCTGTGTGGCTGACGCTGCAGCCTGCTTGGCTGCATGCTATGAGGACAAGGGATCAGGATGAGCCCCAGGCCAGTCTTTGGCCTACCTTGCCCATGCTACCTATCCCCTGAGGAGATATTAATAGATTCTCTCCCCTTTTACCTCCCCCAGTTTCATGCCTCCCACAGCAACCCATCCCCTGTTCCTGGCTTATTTCCCAGCCTCACCTCTAGCCGCTGCACTAGCTTTTTCTTGATGGCATTCTGCGCAGCTGCATTGGTTGCCATGCGTAGACCCTCAGCTGCCTCCCGCAGCCGCTGCTGCTGCTCCTCACTGTCGGGATGGGCGGCTGCCCCCTGAGAGAGGCAGATGGACAGTCACCACCCAGCAGCCCTCTTTTATCCCTCTAAACTCAGTTTAGAAGTCCGTTATTCCTCAAGTCTGTCTAGTGTCCCCCAAAAGGATTCGCTTCAGGAGGCTGAGATCCCTTCTTTATGTGGCACTGTTCTTTCTTTTCCTGCTTGGGGAAAGGGTTGTGTTTTCTGTCCCCTAAAATATCACAAGTGAATAGGAGTGAGTAGAGCTCCCTGGGAAAAGGAAGACTTGGTTTTGAGCAGGAATCTCAGAAATACTGAAGCAGGGGACCTGGCTACAACTGCATAGGAAAGGCCCAAGTTTAGGGAAACTGGGAATTTTCTAGACTTCCTTCTGATGGTCTGCACCCTTGGGCCTCTGTGTCCCATTGCCTTGTCTCTCTGTACTGCTAGCAGTGGACTGAAGGCCCATGTGCAGAATGCAGGTGGGACCAGGAAGGAGTGTAATCCCAGACAGCAAGTGGGCAGTGGGAGCAGAGCCGCGAAAGCAGGCCTAGCAGAACCTGGACAGAGAGGAAGAAAAAGAATTGTGGCTGTCCGCCACGGTCAGAGTGATCAGGGACGTCCACCATCTACCTGCAGCCTTTGGGCTCACTGACTAGCTAAGCGTTCCTGTATTTGCTCCCTCGCGTTCTCTGCTATTCTTGGGTCCTCCCCACCAGACGAGAGTCACCACCTTTGCCTCTACTTCTGGTCTGGGCCTCCACAGAAAGCTTTACCTTGGCAGCCTCCACCATCTTGGCTGTGGCATCAGCCAGGATCTTGGCGGCACTTAACAGCTTGCGTGAGTTCTCCAGGTCACTCTCTCCCTCAGCATCAGCCTTGATAGCATTGACCAGGTCAGAGGTGGCCTGGGCTAGGATTCGTGCCTGTCGTACCATCTCACCTGAGGGGACAGGACACAATTACATGAAGAAGCCAGAGACCCCGAGGGGATGTCAGGACAGGGATAGGTGGTGACAAAGATGGGGCTTTGAGTAGCTATAAACTGGCATAAGTTTTCTGATTTCTCTAGGGTTATTTTTTACTGGGCTTAGGATCTTGGAAGAGGAAGAGGTTTTCTAGTGGCTTTTATGGCAGGAGGATAGTCTCCCCTGGGTATTTTTAGCAAATGGTCTTGAGAAAACTGAAATGTTTTTTGTGAAGACTTTTGGAAATGAAGGAGTGAAGCAGGGTGGAGAACTGAAACCCCCTGCCGTTGAGTCAATTTTGACCACAGCAACCACACGAACACAGCAGAACTGCTCTTACAGAGTTTCCTAGGAGCCAGAGGCTTTCTCTTAATGCCACTTTCCAGGTATGCTTTTATGTACATATGGTATGTCCTTTCCACTCTCTACGGAAGACGGCTCTAAGACTGTTAGTTCTGTTTTACAGATGGGGAATCAGAGGGTTCATTGAAATTAAGCAACAAGGCTACGGCTACATGGCTGGTAAGGTCACATTGTGCTGGGTCCATAGGGGTGAGGCAGTTAGTCTGTAGGGAGGATTTAATGGGCTTGGGGAACCTCATTGGGGTTCTCTGTCTTCCTTGGAGGTGGCAAGCTCCTTACCAGCATCACCCATGGAGCTAAAGATGTTCTCAGTGACAGTAAGAATGGTGTCAGTGGCCTGGTCATAGCGGCCAGCAGGCCCAGCCCCTGTGGCATGGGCCCTCACGTGCTGCAACAGCTCATTCAGGGCTTGGGTGACAGCTGTGGCTGCTGCTCCAACCCCTCGCAACAGCTGTCCATCTTCTGTGGCTGCCTGGGAGGCAGACACACAGCCCTCCACAGCTTTGGCCACCAGTCGTCCGGCCTCTACCAGCTGCTCTTGGCAAACAGGTGAGCTAATTGTAGGTGCCACCACCTGTGTGCAAACTGAGTGTCAGACACTACGCAAGGGGAAGGTATCATGAAAAACCAAAACCAAACCTGTTGCCATCAAACTGATTCCAACTCATAGCGACCCTGTAAGTCAGAGTTGAACTGCCTATTGGGTTTCCAAGGAGCGGCTGGTGGATGCAAACTGCCGACCTCTTGGGTAGCAGACAAATGTTTAACCACTGTGCCAACAAGTCCCCAGGGTGTCAGGAAATGGGTTATTTTTGGTGCTTACAAGTCCCTGACAATCAAAGGCTCCTGTGTCACTATTACTTGGGGCACAAGCTAGAGTGACCTGAAGGGCTCACCTTGGTACAAGCCACCAGCTGGGAGGTGGACAGGGCACACTGAGTTGCTGCAGCAATAACCTGGGTCTGAAGCCCTGAGTCCTCTGTCCGCTGGGCCACGCTCTTGGCCTTGAGGACCAGGGCAGCAGCAGCACTTGCCACGGCCTTGGCTAGCTGCATCAGCATATCCTGTGAGGAAACAGCAGTTAGCACAGTCCGAAACAGGCTTGGCACACATGGACCTTTCTCAAAGGCTCAAGCTCTTTCATTATTCCCATTGACTCCAATCACAGGACAGTGTGGCGGGAGCAACCAGAACCTACCCCAAGCCCCTGCCTTGAGACCCCAGCAGGACAGAACCCCCACCAAGAAATAAACCCACACCCAGAGAACAGAGCCTACACCAAGGGAGAAAATGCATGAGGCGGATACACTCGACTGTGATGTGGAGCAGTGACAGAGCTGTAAACAATGGGATGGGGAGCAAGGTGCCTCTCAGGGTCTCTCCCACCCCCAGCTTCTTTTCTCCATTTTGTCTCAATCTTGGTTTGCAAGCAGTTTCCTAGAGTCTTGGGAACAAGGCCCTATACTATCCTCCCTGGTCCCCTTTTCCCAAAACCTGCCTGGGCAATGTCTCCCCATCTCCCATCACGCTCTGCTCCCCCAGGAGAATGGGGGAGAGGTGCGAAACGAGTGTATGCGGCTCAGAGAGAACAAAGCTGGGAAGGCCCAGGCCAGAGGCCATTACCGTAGGGGGATCGGGGGCAGATCGAACCCCAGCCCCTCTGTGTGCACATATCTGCATGGGAAATCCAGGATGAAAAGTCAGCTGAGGAAACCGGCATAGGGTGGGGTGGGGCAAGAGTGAGAGGCACAGTGTCCTCAGGGGCTATGCTCTAAAGGACTGGGGTGTAGTTCAAGAGATCCTCCAGGTAGGGTTAGGGCTATGTGAGCAGAAGACAACGGGTACAAAAAGTCATTAATCAGGGCCCAAAGTGGGGCAGTAGACTGAAGTTTAGATTCAGGGGTTCTGAATTCTCAACTCAAAAGAAGGACTGGATGTTCCCAGGGTCACCCTCTGAAAAAAGAGGTTCAGGTTGGTTGCGAGGGACGGATTCAGAGGCAGGGACCAGGAACTGGATTCAGGATGAGAGGTTTCCCTAGAAGCTGGGGCTTGAGGGGCTGGGAAGGCACCAACCTGGAAGTGGGGGTCAGTATCACTTTCCCCAATTTGCTGCAACAGCTCCCCACTGGCCTGGCCCACGTTCCCAGCTGCTTGTAGCAGGTTCTGACGGGGCTGTGGAGAGTGAACACCAGTCAGAAGCTGCTCCACCCCTGCCCATGGGGCCCTGACCTCCTCCCTACAACTTGGACATGTCCCCTTCTCCGTGGGCTCCAACCCCCTCCACACACCAGCCTCGATCCACAGCCCCTGACCTCAGCGCTGGCTGGCTGGGCACTGCGTAGCAGTTCTGACACGGCCCCTGCAAGGCCCTTTGCTGCCTGCAGCAGGGGCCGGCCGCTGCCACCCTCATCCTCCAGCAGGGCAGCCAGCAGCTTCACCCCACGAGACATCTCTGTCAGGTTGGAGGAGATTGTGGTCACCGCACAGCCCACTGCAGTATAGTCTGTCTCTGCAGGGTCTCCTAAGAGGAGAAGGAGGGAGAAGAGCCTGTGTAAGGGACAGCTAGATGATGGGCTGGGGAAGGAACACAGCCAATTAGTCATATGCAGAGCCTGAGGGAGAGACACAGCACACACCGTTCCTTCTAGAGTGCGTCAAGGCACAGTCACACTCATGCTGGTGCACACTTGCTCTTCCCTTCCCCACATCAAACATACACAGGTTGGCATCCAGCTTACCTGCTGTCAGGTTCACCACAGAGGCAGTTCCGGCTGTGATGGCATCTACCTGGGAGTGGATCTCATGCTTTGATTCATCCATCTTGTTCTTACGCCAGGCCTTAGAAGCCTGGAAGAGGAAAAAAAATCTCAGGATCTGCTCAGGTATGGCTCATCCCCACCCTATCCCTTCAGGTCCCAGCTTCAGTACCTCTGCCCTCTCCTCCACCCTATACTCACAGCATCCTGGCCAAGAGGGGGCAGAGTGTCAAAATCATCCAAAGTGGCCTGGGCAGCCTGCACAGCCTGCATGCTGGAGTTGATGGTTCCAGTGAGTGCCTGCTGGGCTGAAGTCTACAAGACAAGGGGAAGAGTAACAGGGACTGGACTAGGATATTTAGAGGAAAGAGAAAGGGAGAAAAAAACAGGCCAAGGAGAAGAATACAAACAGGGGCACAGGAAAAGCCTGCTCAACTCCTGGCTAGGCCTGGCTGACAGTGGGAAAAAGGCTGGGTATCTTGGTGAGAGTAAGGGTGCTCTTACCAAGGGAGGCATGTGTCCTCGGTGCATCTGGCCACTGGTAATCTGCTGCTGGGCAGGTGGCATGCTGCCCATCTGGAAATTCTCAGGACCTGAGGCGCCAGAGCGCATGATGGCAGGTAAAGCCACAGAGCCATGCTCCACTTTCCCCACACGGTTATACTGTTGCTGAAGGACTGTTGACCTAGAAAGGGGCATCCAACAAAATACTCAGAGCACCTTCTTCCTCTCTACTCCTTCCTACCATTATAAAACCTCCACAGATCCTGTGACCTGGATGCAACTCCCAAGGATTCCCCCCCTCCAAAAGCTCTTGGAGTCGAGCCTTGATTTCCCTCCCCCCTGGGGGATGGGATCAGCCCAACTGCCTTCGTACTTTTTGGGGGAGACTGAGTCCTCCAGCATAGTAGACTCCTCATCTCCCTCCAATCCAAAGTGGTCCTTGCTTTTTTTCTGTAGCAAGAAATAAAAGGTAAGAGTTTGGGCAGTGAAGAAGACAGCAGTGGGGAGAGGCAGTCTCTCTTTTCCTCAATTATTCATTTTCCAGTTATTCATATCCCCATTTCTCAAGGACCGCCTTGGGAAGAGAGTAAGGGGAGATCAGGATAAGGCTGGGATAGGAAATCCCTACCTTCTTCAGGATGATATCAATGTAGCCGGCAATGAGCTGTGCAATCTGCTCCCCTTCAGTTGTCTGTACTGAGTAGTAGCCATCTTGGTAGTCTCCGAAATCCTAGGGTGACAGGGTGGCGACTCAGTGGGGAAGCTTGGACTACTAATAGGGAAGGCAGGGTGCGAGCCCTGAAGCCAAGCGATAAGGGGGCCTTTTCATGCCAACAGCCTTCTAGGAAGAAGCCCACATTTCTACAGTCTGCTGTTTCTTTATTTTCCTCCTTGGATGAAAGTATCTTATTTCTGAGAAATAGTCATTATGCTATACAGTTTCAAACATAATTTAGGAAATCTCTGTTCCCTTCACCCTGATAATAAAATTGGGAGAACATGAGCACTTGTCATTAAATGACCACACTGGAAGGTTGACACCAGCAACTACAACGAAAAAACAGCATTTACTATGATTCCTACTCATCTCAGTGGGACACTTCATCAAAGTGGTGTCATCCTCAATCTGTAACACCAACACAGTCACAAGAGAAAAATGACTCTAGACAGTTGCTTCTGAAAGAGGGAAGGCTTGTTCTCCCTCTGTCACCTTTGTTGCCCACCCCCATTATTCCTATCATCTCAGCTTGCTGCTGATAGGTTTTTTTTTTCAAAGCCTGATTTTTTCACATATCACTCACTGTTCCTCTAAGCTCATGTTCACATAATAGTTCCAAAGTTCTCCATTTTTGTTGGTGTTGTACTCTATACCCCTACCCCAAGGGAGGAGGAAAGCCTTCTACTGCTCGTTATCTGGAAATTCTGAAGCCCTCTTTCCAGCGAGTTCCCCGACTCACCAGGGTGAAGCTCTTGGGAGAGGCAGCCCAGCGTTTGATGTTGGTGAGGTTCCACTCTTGGATCACCTCCTTGGTCTTCTCATCCACCCGCATCACACACTCCTTAGTGATGCCCAGAAGCCTGGGCACTAGCTTGTTCTTTCCTTTCATTTTTTCCTGCAAGGCAGAGGTGGCTGTTGATGTTACAGGTGACTGAGCAGATCTAGACCACAAGGGAGTGTTGAGGTGGCCAGGAGAGCTAAACCACAGTGTCCGTGGCTATGTGACGTTCACGGAGTAGGGAGGGAAAATGCAGGGCAGGGAGATGAGTGGTGGTGGAAGACTGACAATAGGGCAGGTTTCCACAAGGTTGAAGCAAGGCAGAGAAGGGGACTCTTAAGCAATAATATGTGACTGTGGGCCGATTCAGATTTTCAGAGAAAAGGAATTGGAAAGAGTAAGAAACAGGCAGTGAGAAGAGTCCATAACCCACCTTAACCAGAAAAAAGGAGACACCGTATGTCTTGAGGGAACGGGCTAGCTTCACATAGCGTACTTTCGCCTCAATCTCACTCATCTGCCCACAATTCTTGTGTGCCTACACAGAATGGGGAAGGAGTTAGCAAAACATGGAGAAAGTATCACAGATAGAGTTCAGCTGGATTGTTAACGCTAATGGAAGAGTACCATGGGGACACATGGAAGGTTAGGGAATGCAGGATATGAGAAACAAAAGGGTGTTAAGAGGGTTGATAAAGGAGCTGCAGAAGTAAAGCGTACGGTTAAGGAGCAGGGAGACTTTAGGAGACATAAGGAGACAGTCAGGAAGTAGAAGGGCAAACAAATAGAAGAGTTTTTGGACTAAATATTCAGAGAGGAGGGATGATAATTTACATTTGTACAAAGACTATTGTTTCACAGTAATTTTATGTATACAATTTCATTTGATTCTCTTATCAATCCTACACGGAGCAAGTACTCTTACAGTACATTAGTTGCAAAGAAAACCAGATTATTGGATTAAATTTCCCAGCAAAAGCAGTGAGGGAGCTGACATTAAAAGCCCAAGTTTCCTGTTTCCTTAGCACAGGAGATGTGGGAGAATAGCAGGTGTGAGGAGCGTGGGGACAAGACGGGGGTTTGTTTAGTCAGTAGGATTAGGCAGCAAAGCTCCCAAGTTGCACCAAACACTTTGTCCCACCCGCATTCACCTGGAAGATCTTACGCTCTCCCTTCTGCTTCACATACTCCTTGGGCAGGAAGTCCTTCAGGCTACACCAAAAAAGGGAGGGTCAGAATGGAGTGGGTAACATCAGGGGATACGTGGGCCATGAACTGTGGGCCTAGTGGTGTGAGGAACTGTTTAGGACAGTCTTAACTTTGGGGAAAAGGAAAGCTCTGAGGAACAAGGCTTGCATTGTCTTCTGAAATAGAGATGACTTTGCATCAGCTCTTGAATGCAGCCTGTGTCTCCCCGTGGGGACTGGGGAAACTTAAGTTGGAGGCTCAGTCCCTCAGGGAAAGAGGGCTGAAAGTTTCATTTCAGGGAACTGAGAGCTCTTCAGAAGAAGGACTATGCACTCAGGAAGCTGAAAAAGTCAAGCCAAACTCTCTATGTTCCAACGAATACCAGTGAGTAAGATCTGCGGGATTTTTCTAACCTAATGTTCCCTATGATAAAAATTTTCACCATTTCCTTCTGGTTACTGTAATAAAATTCTTCAGATAATCTCAAAAAAGCTTCATACTTGTTTCACGGATAGGAGTAGGGGCAGAGACTTTGGACCATATTCATGATCCACACAGGAGGAGATGAACAAGTGACGGCAGCTAAAAAGGTAGTCAGATGGGCCAATCCCTGACATTTAGGAAAAAGAAATAAGGGAAGAAGGCTTGGGATGGAAAAGGGCCTGCTGGGGTCACAGTGGCAAGGAATCCTGGGCCCTGACAGGGTTATGGCTGTGGGTCACTCACTCGAGGAAGCCGGCCTTGTGCTTCTGCTCATTGTGGGGCCCAAACTGGATCTGGCATTGGAAGCCAGCAAACTCACAAGCCTTGTCAAAGGAGACAGGGTGGGAGCCATTCAGGATGTCATCTCGTGCCTGGAGAGCAGAGGGAGGGGGCAAATGGTGTGCATGAGTTCAGGGATACACCCTCACTGTGATTCTGCCCCCTCTCTCCCTCCCCTGTTCCTGCCAAGTCCTCTCCATACCTGCACATAGAGAAGGTTCAGCTGCACAGGGTCCCGGGAATCCACGTTCTGGTCTGAGTAGAAGAATTTCCTCCGCAACAAAAGTGTTTCATGTTCCTCCACTCCCTGTTCCCTCAGTGTCCGCCCATGGTCCAGCCAGTTCACTGGGACACAGAGAGCCCCTCAATGCCAAGCCCCACTGACCCCAGGCTGTCTGGTCTCTGGCTTTTTATTTTCTTGCTGCCTACCTTCCCTCACTAAAATGTGAGTACAAAAACTGTGTTTTATTCACTGACACATCCCCACTGTCTAAAAGAGTGTCTTGTGCAGAGCAGATACGCGATAGTGATTACACAGTTGTTCCCCACCGGGACTGCTTCCAGCACCCTCTTTTTTTCTATCTTGCTTACACTCATCATCTGTGTGCAATTTCTGCTTTAGTTTTTCCATCTTCTTTTCATCTCGCAGCAGTGTCTTATCCTTCCGTAAGGTCCCTGTCACCTCCTCCTTTTTCTCTTCCATCAGCTCTCGGACCAGTGAATATTCATCATGATTGGTGATACCTGGGAACGGACAGTAACATCGCATACAGGCACTGCATCCATGTCTTTCAGGAGAGCTGGAGCCTCCCCACCAGGCCCTCCACCCTACCAAGATCCCTTACCAATGCGGGCACAGATGGTCATAAGCATGTCGGTGACGGTCTTAGAGTCATCCACCATGATAGTCTTCACAGTTCCATCTAGCATGCGGATCTTCAGGGGTCTCTGTTTCTTCCTGTACTCCATGGTGTCCTGTTGGCACAGAAAAAGAAGGCACAGGCCCCCTTAGGCACTTTTACAGGGCCACAGAGGAGGGACGTTTATGACTGAGAGACAAATCGTGGTAGTTCACTCAAAAGTACAGCAGCCTACAATGGGGAAAAAAACACCAGGAATCTACCAGGGGGGTCACAGACACAGATGAGGGTGCTCAAATAAGATGTGGGATGGGAGAAATTGATGGGTTTTGATGAAGTAATACTCACTCCATTTCGGAGCATGTAGTAATCCAAAGCTTTCCCGGCTTCCAGCCATATACCCTTTTTGGGGTCATCATCTGACAGAAACAGCCCAAAGTCGCTGGCTAAAAGACAAGATGTGTTACCTAAGACTCATGAAAACCCCAATGTGCCTGAAGAGCTGCACCACTGCCCCTTACTATTTCTCCTGTGACCCTACGCCTATAGGGGAAGGAACCATGGAGCACAGACCTGAGGGGAGAGCAGACCTGGGAGACACTAACAGGGTGACCCCTTAAGGCTTACAGCCTGGGAACAAGAAGTGACTGAGGACTCCCACCCTAGCCACCTAGGCAACCGGACTCACGAGGGCCAGTCAGGGCCTCTGGGATACGCTCCCGAATGATGCGGCAGGCATCGTACACCATCGTGGATGGCTCAAATTGCATCGTCTTCACCACATTGCCAATGCTGATCTTCAGCGAAAGCGCGACCATGATGGCGGCGTCTTCTCTCCAGCCTGGCTAGACCTGGCCCATGGCATCAGGGGATTAGAACACACTCTCACGGGAGGAGAGGAAGCCCTCTCCCCCAGAGGGAGTCCCAGGGAGGGATGTCGTTGAATGGACGCCAAAGCAAACAGCAACAAGGCTGTTGTTTTATTTACTAATTTTAAAAAGTTAGATTCTTTACATCATAAAGACCAGTACTAACCTTTTAAGATGTCTGAGGAAGAGGCTAGTCTTCAAGGCCCAATTAACCCACTGCTGTTGAGTCAGTTACAGTTTAGGACAACCCTACAGGACAGAGTAGAACTGCCCCGTAGGGTCTCCTAGGCTGTAAATCTTTACAGAAGCGGATTGCTTCATCTTCCTCTCTTGGAGTACTTCGCAGGGTCAAACTGTTGATCTTTCAGTCAGCAACCATGTGCTTTAACCACTGTACCACCAGGGCTCCTTCACAGCCCAATAAAAACCACACCTAAACCCGATGCCATCAAGTTGCTTCTGACTCATAGTGACCCTGCAGCACAGAGCAGAACTGCCCTACAGAGTTTCCAAGGAGCTCCTAGTAGATTTGAACAGCCAACCTTTTGGTTAGCAATAGCAAGTCTGAAATGCAGTGCATTCTGAGGATACTGCCCTGCCCTACCACTAGTATCTGTGCCCCCCATATTTCTTTCAAGTGTCTCTCTTGCCCCCTGCCCTGCTCACCTCCTTTGCCAGCCCTGCCTCCTGCCTTGCTTTTTTCTTTTTCTGGTTCAGTACTTTTCCCTCCTTGTTTCCCACTGTGTCCTGCTGGCTTTTCCCTGTCTGGGATTGTCATAGCTCTGGCCTGACTCAAGTGACCTTCCTTCTCACAGCATTAGCCTCCTTCTCTGTGAAATGGCAGTGTTATACCAGATAACCCACATGGGCTCTTGCCTGTAAATACTGCCTCCAGTTAGCTAGTCCGGCAGGGAGGCCATGCACTGGCTGCTTAGCCATCCGGGCCTACTCTCACTGAAGAGCTTTCCTCTGATCTGCGATGTGGATGGCACCCCTCCTCATGAGCTGTGCCCTGTATCTGGCTTCCCTGACAGCGAAGCCAGAATCATGACTTGCCAGTCCAAAGGGCTTTCTGGAATTATTTAATCAACTCTTCAACTTTGCAGGGGAGAAAACAGACCCTGGGAGGAACAGCTTCAAGGCAGGTGGGAGAAAGTCACCAAGTTAACACTTGGTTCTCACTTTAACTCCTGTGCTTTCTCCTCTTCAGCAAGTCCTTAAACTCTGACCTCCACCTCAGCTATCTCCTCTGATCACACTGTCAGAGCAGTTTAGGATGTAGTTCCACCCCACTCTCCTGGTGGGCTATAGGAGCCATGAAAGGTAGCAGGTGGTACACAGGAGGCAACAGCACAAGCTGCTTAGCAGCTGATGATGCAACTCAGCTCAGTACAGCGACTGGCTGCTTCTTAACCACGAGAGTGCGCAAATCCGGGCTACCCACGCCCCTTGGGGCAAACTGCCAGCCCCAAGGGAGAAAAAAGAGCACTAGGCAGAAAGGAAGGAGCCCTAGTGGCACAAAGTGGCTAAGCACTCAGATGCTAACTGAAATGTCAGCGGTTCGAACTCACCAGCTGCTCCCGGGGAGAAAGATGTGGCAGTCTGCTTCTCTAAAGATTTATAGCCTTGGAAACTGTATGGGAGAACTCTGCTGAGTTGGACTACCACAGGTTTTTGAGGGGGAAAAATTAGGAAGCAAGTTAGATGGGAGTACTGCAATACAGAGAAGCTGAGAAAGTAGGGATGGGTATGATTTTGGAGAGGTGAAGAGGGGTGGGGGGGTTGGAAATCTAGGAAGAAGCAGGAGACAAAAGGCAAAATGTGGGCAAGGTTTAGATCAAAGGTCTAGTATCTAGTGGCTGACAGACCACTTCTGGCCTTATAAACAGCCCAGTCTAAAACGATGAACCCACAGCCCACTTATCTTTACTTGCAAGCAAGAGAGGACCCTCCCAGTCTCCCCATTATGAGCTCTCTGCCCCTCTCCCCATTCCTGAGCTACCTTTCCCAACAGCTGAACAGACCTGACAGCGGGTCACTGACCATGAAAAAGGAGGGCTGGAGGTCAGGGAAGCTGGAGGAGCCAGAGGAGCCAAGGGCAGGACTGCGAGGCCTCTTCACCCTGAGCTGAAAGTACATCTCCCCCCATTTCCTCCGGACATATGGACACCCCCTTCTTCCTCAAGCACGGAAAGCTCTGCCGAGACCCCGATAAGGGATTTGAGTCACGCCCACCCTAACTCCCAGGCTAGTACTGAGTGGACCTTCACATAGCTCCAAAGGGTAAGAAGAGGAGAAGGAGCCGAACGGTGCACTGGAGGCGGGAATGGCATGAAACGGGATGCCTGGAGTGTGGGGACAAACTAGCCTGTTCCTTCGCTGGTCTGACAACTTTGCTCCCCTTCCTATCATTTTTCTGAGGAACAGCAACATCAGCCCCCACCCCCCCAACTCTAGTGTCCCCCTCCCAGAGAGCTCCTCCTCCCTCAAGACATTCCTGAGATGCATTCCAGAGGAGTTGGGCAATGGTGGAGGGGTGGTAGAGGACAGGAGGTCAAATCCCAGCAAGGAATGGAATTTAAGTATATTAGGGGGAAGGAACTTTGGGTACATGGAGAACACAGGGCCGATACCCACCAAGGGAGCTGCATGAAAATAGGGAGTTAAAGAGAGGGACAAAAGGAGAGAGAAAACTGAAGACCAGCAGAGGCTAAGAGGGCTGGGGGAGTAGCACTCAGTGTGTTACCAAATTTGGCCTCTGAGTCCGCGGCAACCGCGGGGGAGGGGGGTTGTGGGTGAGACTGACATATCCGGCCTCAGGCTGCTGGAGGCTCATTTAGGGCTGGACCGGGCAGCTGAAGGGCTGGACCTGACCTCCCCTAACACAGCCCCCCCCACCTACACCCCTACCCCACACATATTCATCCTTCCCTGACGCACCCCGACCACGCACACAGCAACTTTCCACCAAGCTACCTACTTGGCATCTCTTTGCAAACATGCTATCTCACTCTCACAGCTCTCCACAGATCCCCTTATGTCTCTTTATCTTACCACAGAGACCCATCCATGCACACAGCCTCCCCACAAATGCACCTCCATCTCCAGTACACAGGCCCTAAAATCACTCCTGTCATTAAGTGTACACTCTCTAACCATTCACCCACTAAGCATTCCTTGAAGGCTTGTTGTAGGAAGGCCCAGGGTCACACTTCTCAGTGGCTGGGAATTAAGATGAGTAAGACATAGCCTTTGCCCTCAAGGGGAGAGAGGGAGCAGCCAAGTATGGAATTAACAGAGAGGAGAACGTGCTAAGAGCCTGAAAGCCCATTGGCTGAGAAGAGATTCCAATAGGCTACGGAAAGGGAACCAAAAGCCTCCATGAAAGAGGTGTTATCTTAAGTTACATTTTAAAAAATAAGGATAATTAAAAAAACAGTAATCATCCATCATTTATTGGCAAAGTATTGCTTCGTACTGCTTACTACATATAACTTCATTTAATCCCCACAAAGAACCCTGCAAGGTAGGTGCCTTTATCTCTTATTTTTACAGACTAGAAAACTGAGACTCAAAGAAGTATTTGTTCAAAAAAGAATTTGTCTGAAGTCAAACAGCTAACACATTGCAGAGCCAGTATCCAAATTCAGGTCTCTCTGACTCCAAGGCCCCAGCTCTCTCCTGACTGGAGATGAATCGAGAGTAGCATTCCAAGCAGAGAATAGCATAAGCGAAGGTGGAGAAGCAGGAAATCGTGGAGAAGCATTCAGGGAAATGAATAGACAAACCGGCTGAAGCACAGGTTACCTGCAAGGGGGCAGTGGCGGGAAAGTCAGGGTTAGCATGAAACGGTAGGGCAGGACAAGAGGAGGACGAGGTATTTTACCTACTGAAGGGCAGCAGGAGGCCAGGGGAGGCTTTTGAGCAGAGAAGAAAGATAACCAGAACAATATTTTAAAAAATAACTTGGCAGCTATTTTGGAGATTGGTTAGAAAGATTCCATATTAGCACAAATGAAAGACATCACAGCCAGAACTAGAAGGTGGAGAGAAAGATGTCACTCATGAGAAATGCTAAGAGGCAGAATCAACAGGACCTGACAGGCCTGCTCTGTCAACCCTCAGAGACCAGGGCCTGCTGTTAGGTGGTGGTCTCCTAGCTTCCTGCCACCAGCAGCCACTCAGCTTGAGCAGCATGAGTTTAGGTAATGTGGAAAGGGACCAGGCTGAGTCGGGAATGTGAAGATAAGGCTGTAAGGAAAAGGGGGCAGGTATGTGACCAGTAGTCAAGTAGGGGGAGATGGGGTGTGGTCAGCTGACTGCACCAGGCTAGGGATGGCAGTGACGATGGTAGTAGGAAAAATGAATACATGATCAGTCACTGGATCATGACAGAGGGAGGAATGACTATGCAGGCACTGGTTAAGTCAGAAGAGTGAAGTCAGAGGCCAGGTCAGTCTACAGGGCATTGAGAAGAGATGGGGCTGTGGTCAGTGGCTAAAGGGGGGGAGGCGGAAAGGACACTGACAGTGGCTAAGTAAAGCTGGAGTTAGGAGACGGATGGGATATAGCCAATGGCTGGGGAGGGAATAGGGTTGTGGTCAGTGGCAAGGTCACGCTGGGAATGAGAGGGGGGTGTGGTCAGTGGCCTGGCTGGGTGTGGGATCAGTAAGACCCAGTTTCCTCTTTGAGTCTCGTTTCCTCTTTTCTATTTGGGGAGTGGGGGAAGGGGATCTTCAATTAGACCACTAAATTAAAGAAGGCTTAGAATTAAGATGGCATAAGGACTTGGGGGTACGTGGCAGCTGTGTTGGTATGGGGGCTGCTCAGATGAGCAGATGGCATGTAGATGAATACATGGGTGGAAATCGTAGGAGACTGTTTTAAGATGATGGGAAAACTCAGGTTTGGGTAAGGGTAAATTAAGGTAGGGCATGTGAATCAAGTGGGGACAAGTTAGCAAAAATTGAGGTTGGGAATAGATGGTAAGACGATGAAGAACATGAGAGAATTAAAGGCAAAGGAAATATTAAGTGGGTATGCAGGAAGGGTGGAGAATGCAGGACCAGGGATGAGAGTTGGAAAGAAGGGCGTAGTATCCAGAATGAGGGAACACTTGGAGTTAACTTTGAGGGGATTTAGCCATTCTATGACTCGACGGCACTTGGCTCATTCTCCTATGACAACAGCATTTCCTTGGTTGGCTTCCCCCTTTAGTCATCAGTCACCTCTTCTCTCAGCAGTTCTTCACTTATTGGCAGGCATTGTGAATCTCCTAGACCCCTGTCCCTTCCTTATCTCCCACCTTGTAAACAACATACTCCAGGTACCCCAGTCCTCCAACTGTGTAGGCCACACAAACAGCCTCTGGTTTAGAGAATGGAACAGAGAATCTGGATTGTCACCTGCACTTCCAGCTCTGAATTTACTTTGTCATCTCTCTGGGTCAAGGAAGCATCTGTGCCCTCCAGGAATGAGACATGACCCCAAACAAGGGCATCTACCTACTGACACCTCTTAAATTTCACCTGTCCTGCCCGAGGTCAACTACCCTGACCTTAGCCATAACCTCTAAAGCTGCCTTCTAATTCCTAAAATTAACCTTACCTCTAACCAGCTTCCTAATTCTCAGTACTGGTTTTGACACTCATCTCTTTCCTACCACAACCATATTGAATGCGTGATCCTACATGCTGACCTGATTTTTCCTTAACATCAAAATTCCCAACTTTAACCCTAAATGCTAGGCTTTAAACACAATACTCATATGAATCTTGATTTCTGAACTACCTTGTCATTGCTCACCCCGAATACTGACCATGCCAATTTCTGCAACTCCTGAAACAGGCAACTAACTTAATTTCTGTTGTTAATCCTTAATCCAACTAACTTCGATTTAGGCTGTCCATCCGAGAAAACAAAAGTGACGTTAAACTTTACACACAAAATAGGCTTCATATGCACTAAATTTCGACCCTGGCTTTTAACTCCTAAAATCCACTGCCATCGAATCGATTCCGACTCAGCGACCCTACAGGACTCAGTAGAACTCGCCCACGGCTTCCAAGGAGGTCCTGGTGGATTGGAACTAAGAACCTCTTGGTTAGCAGCTGTTTAGCACTTAACTACTACGCTGCCAGGGTTTCTATCCCCGCTCTGTGCCTCACTGTGGTCACTCCTCACCGTCTCTCAAACCCATTACAAGCAGAGGACTACTCCTACGAAAGGCCAGACTCCTGCAAAACTGACCACTTAGCTCAAAGACCAAGCTGAGACACACTGGACCCTGATCTCTCTAACAGGATCCGAAAGAGAAGACGCAGGACAGTCAGGAGCCCCGCCCGCCCGCCTCCCGGGCCTGGCCTCGCGGCCCCACCCCAGAGCTCTAGCTCGGCCCGATCCGGCCTACCTGAGCTGCCCGGCTCCGTGCCCCGCCCGCCGGCCCGCTAGCCCGCAGGTTCTCCCGGTCGCTCTCGGGCTCCGGCCTCGCCCTCTGGCCGAAAGGCTCTCTCCGCCACTTCCGTCCCCGGAACGTCCCCCACCCGCGGGCGGCGCCCTGGGCCCGCGCTCTATGGTTGTCGGGACTGAAGGAAGCTGCTCTGGCCGCAGCTCTCGATGCTCAGGAGCCGGCGAAGACTGACAGCTCCTCCCAAGCAGGAAACAGGGTGCGCGAACTCCGGAGGAAACGCCCAAACTGTGTCAGAGTTCCCTTTTGGTCTTGAATCCTTCCTTTCCTCGCCGAAGGCAGGCGGAGCCGGATCCCTCAAATTCCCGCCTTTAGGGTATGCGGAAGCTCGACAGCCGTCCTCACTGTTTGCACAGCTCCTCGGACGTGGCGCAGCACCTAGGCCACTTCCGAGTTGGAGGGAACTCCATGTCCCAGAATGCCTTGGTGGCGAAGTGCATTACTTCCGTTGTGTTGGAAGCTGATGAGAACAAGTGTCTGGGAGACCGGTCGGGAGAAGTCCGGCGGAGGAGGGACCCGAGCACAGCTGAGAGACCCACACCTGGTCTGTGGATCGTGCCTGGAATTCAGGGATTGGAGTTGAGTGGCTGCGTGAATTCTTGAGTTTCTGCCCATCTTCTCCATTTCCAAGGAGTGCCTGGCGGATTTGAACTGGCGACGTTTTGGTTAGCAACCGTAGCAGTTAACCACTGCGCCACCCGGGGTTTCCGTCTTCTCCATAGATGTTCCATATGGAGTTGGCACTGGGCCCCAGTGACCAGGACCTGCTGGATTTTCTGGTAGAGGAAAGCGGAGGTTTGGCGGCCACGCCCCAGGAGGCTGTGGAGGCTCCGCTAGATTGGGAGCTGCCACTCTCCGAGGTTAGTGGGAGCTCTGAGTAGCTGAGGCATGGGGCTGGAGGCGTCCATGAGGCACGGGATGGTAGTGGGAAGTCAACGCCTGTTTACCCTGTGTAGGTCCTAAGTGATTGGGATGTGGAGGATTTCCTGAGTTCTCTTCTAAGTCCCGCAGCATCGCTGAAGGATCTCAGCTCTTCCAATCCGTGTCCTGTTCATCATGATCACAGCTACTCTCTGCCACAGGAAAATGTCTGCATAGATTTAGGTGAGTCTGAGATAACTGAAGTTTGTGGGGAGGAAACTGCTCAGGGGCCTGGCTATTCATACTTCCTCTTTTACAGACAGTGGGAGCTGTGGGAAGGAGGAGGCCGAGCTGACTCCATTGCAGGGCGTGGAGCCCAAAGAGCAGGTACTTGACTAAGGAATATTCCTACGCTGCACGAATGGGGGCAGGATTCTCCATTCCTCATTGGCATCCTCAAGCAACTCTGCTCCTCCGCTTCACCCCTCCAGAATCCGCAGGAGATTGAGAAACTGATACTGACAGAGGAAGAGAAGAGACTGTTGGAAAAGGAGGGTCTTTCTCTGCCTGGCACACTTCCTCTCACTAAGGTAAGCCTCCCATTGGTAGAGCAAAGGCTGGAGGGAGGCTTTATGACTGGTAAGCTAATTTTGCTAACTTTATTATAAGTAACTTGAAAAAGGACAGAAGTAGGAAAGTTAGCAAATTTGTTAATAGGAAGCTGAGCCATGTAGGTAATATGCTGGATGTGATATGCTTGTTTTGTGGGGTCACAAATTTTAATACTCTGGTCAAGAAAAAAATTCAGAATTATCAACATGCTGTTTTCAATAGAACTTCGTGTAATTGAGGGTCCCTAACACTTGATTTCATTGACTTTATAGTAATCTACTCTTGCTGAATTACAGAATTAAGCTTAAGATCATTGAGCAAGTCTGGACTAACAATGTAAGAACTCCTGTATTTCTATTTATTGAATGACTTCATAGGCACAGTATTGTGAAACTGTGATGAAATTGGTGTCATTGACAGAAAGGTTAAGGAAATTTAATTTCAGTTTCTTAAAAGTACAGAATGAGTCAGCAGGTCAGCAGTAAGATATAGCTACTGAGTACATGGGATCTGGAGGCTGTATCAGTAGAAGTGTCACCTGCACAAGGGCAGTGACTGTTCTATTCTTTTGTATTTGCCAGGGCACATCTTAGTATTGACTTTTGAGCTCAGATCTTTGAGCTTAGATCTTTAATTGGTGGAACCCATCTGGAGAAGAGCGGATGAGAAGTTAAAATTTATCCAGGTTATTTTTTTTTTAAACTTGGAAGAAATGTCACATGTCTTAAAATAGCTAAGGAGGGTTTGTTTCACATGGCTCCAAAGATCAGATACTAGGTAAGCCCAATGGATAGAAATTATCAGGAGGCAAATGTTGGTTGAAAAGATTTAAACAAAAAAAATTGTTAAAAGTAACCCAGGCTTGTTAATGGAGATTTTAGTATCTCATTTCAGAGGTATTTACATAGGACCCTAGTGCTTATTGGTCAGGGGATAGAACTCATTTGTCTTCCAACTCTTTGGTTCCGTGTTCCTCTGGTGCCCCTTTTCCATCTCCCTCCAGAAGGAGGAACAAATTCTGAAACGAGTGCGGAGGAAGATTCGAAACAAAAAGTCTGCTCAAGAGAGTCGTAGGAAGAAGAAGGTGTACGTGGGAGGTTTAGAGAGCAGGTATGAAAGGAAGAGGGACTTAAAGGATGTGGGCAGGAGAGGTAACTGGAAGTGTTTTTAAAAAGAGGATGGAGCTCATATCCCTATTATTCCCCTAGGATATTGAAATGTACAGCCCAGAATCTGGAGTTACAGAACAAAGTGCAGCTCCTGGAGAAACAGAATCTGTAAGCAACTCTCCAACATCATTCCTCTTCTATCCTTTCCATTTAATGCTGCCCTGCTTTTTTCAGTTTCACACTTGACTTCTAACTGGGCAGCTCCTGTTTGCAGTCAGGTGCTTAACCTTCACTCTGTCCAAGAAGTTCATAGCACTGGCAGAATTCACAAATAAGTATAAAATAACCAAGAAAGAGAAAGGAAGGAGCAAGAAAGACCTTAGGAGGTAGATGGCATTTGATAGTAGGATTCTAGGGGGTAAAGAAAGCACTTCAAGCAGAGACTGTAACACCATCTGATTTGGCTGGAACTCTGACACAGGTAAGCTGGGGCCAGAAGACAGGGTATAGACTGCCTGGTGATGATCATGTGGATTGTTAATCAGGCAGAACTGCTAAAGGTATCGCCAAACCCAAACCAAACTTATTGCTGTCAAGTTGACTGCAACTCAGCAACCGTATAGGACAGAGCAGAAGTGCCCCCATAGAGGCTTGGAGGCGTACGTCATGGATTTGAACTGTCAGCTTTTGATTAGCAGCTGTAGCACTGAACCGTTACACCACTTGGGGTTCCTGTGAGGGTAGAGAAGTTTGTTTTTAATGGGGAAGTTGAAGCAGTTTATCTGCAGAGAAGTGGTCAGTGGCAAAAACAGAGAATGAGAGGACCCAGGGCACAGATGGAGGAGTAGCTTAACAGGCCAGGGTGTGCTCACTCTCTTCTCTTCCTCTAGGTCCCTTCTGGATCAGCTAAGGAAACTCCAGGGCATGGTGATTCAGGTATCAAACAAAACCAGCAGCAGCGGCACCTGTGTTCTGGTGAGACTGGCAGATGGGAGGAGAGATCTTTTTCTCATGTAGTGGCAACAAAGTGCAATCTAGAGCCCCTTTCTTCATCTCCTTTGTCCTGTGTTCCAGGTCCTCCTCTTCTCCTTCTGTTGCCTTCTTGCACCTGCGATGTATTCATCTGACATACGGGGGACTCTCCCAGCTGAGCACAGAGGTGAGAGGCTTGAGGTATCCAGCAAGGCATGGGTTAGGGGAGAGGCCCTGGCCTGTCCTGAAGATCTTCTTTGTCTCCTCAGCATTGTCCCGCCAGCTTCGATCCCTCCATACTGTGGACTCTGATCAACTGGAGCTGCCTGCCCTGCAGTTAGAAGTGCCAGAGGACAGCACAAACCAGTTGTTGGAAAGCTCAGACCATTTCCTTCAGGCCCCTGGCAACTTTTGCTGTTTCTTAAACTATGTGCCTCAGGATCATGGTACAGAGCCTCCCCTAAAGCTGACTCTCTCTGACCCCTTCTTAATGTACTCCTGCCTAACTCCCATCCTTTCCCTGCACACAAATCTCACGAGAAAGGGGGAATGGCTTCCTCCTGACAGCCTCTCATCTGTCACCGTTCAAGTCCAATATACTCAAGCTAAATGAGAGGACATAGCAAGAGCCTGGGAGCCCTAGTCTGTGTCCAAATACAGAGGAAATGGAGAGGGCCACCTTTAGCCCCTGGATCCTGCCAGGAAGCCCGAGGTTCAAACAGACCATACATACTGGTTTTCTGGGTCTTTTATTTGTCCTTTGTGTCTTCATCCTTATATAAATGGGCCTGGTAGAATCAACTGAACCTCCTTGAGTATTTCATGCAGTGCAGGGAGGTGGTAAGGGAAGAAATAAATAAGTGATTATGATGTCTGGGTCACCCACATGCCTTTTTTACTGGCACAGTTGGGTGGAGGGGAGGAAGGCATGATTGTCCTGGTGGCTCAGGGCTGCAGGATTGCGGGGAAAGAAGGGAAGGCCAGGCTGGAGGCTAGGCTCTTGGCGCCTTCCTCCCACAGTTCACAGGGCTCACTCTGGGTTCAGGTTTGCTGTGGCTTCCTTTGGTCCAGATTTAGGCCCTGTGTTCAGTCCTGTGTTCTGCTCCACCACTGGTCTAGAGACCTTTTTATGCCGCTGTTGCTGCAGGGCCAGCTGCATGGCCCAGATGCTCAGGGGCCGCATGTAAGCCAGGGAGCGAAACACCTGCCGCTGGCAGTATGCCTCAGGAGTCTGGAAGGCCAGGCCCAGGTGCTCCCACACAGTGCGGTAGCAGCCTTCAGCTGTCCGGAAGCCCTCCGAAGTCAGGCCCTGTGGGCAGACAGGGCAGTTATACAACTTAGCACTCCATTCATTTGGACAGGTGGAGACAAAAGGGTCTCTGCTCTCAGGGAGCTCCCAGCTAGTGCAGGAGATAAACTTGACTGAAAGGCAAAAGCCTAAAGAAAGGAGGAGCTGGGGTGCATGCCAGGGAAAAGGGGGAAGCTTTACAGATGACATGGCCTTGGCTGAGGAAGTCTGCGGGGCCAAGGTGCAGATGATGGAGAGAGAGGGGAACACATTACCTCCTGGATCATGGTGGCTGCCAGCGCATAGACCACACCTACCCACACTTCATCAGACTGGATACTAGATGTATCTGGGACACCATGGGGCTGCATCCCATTCACAGCCCCCATGGCCCCTCCTGCAAAGGCCTGGACATTGAACTCGAAGATGGTTTGGAGAGCACGGACCACATGTGAGGTAGGGAATACCTGGAGGTGCAATGGCAAAAACAGTCCCTTACACTTGTTTTCCACTCTAGGGAGTACCCTGTTTCTCTCAGATTCCTCCCTCTAGTCTCTTACCTCTGTGTCTCCTTCTCCTAGGCCACAGGCCCTCAGGAACCACTGGCCAGCACACTGGTCAGACATGATGCTGCGGGACTGAGGCTGGGAGCTGCTATCATAGTTGTAATAGCGACCTGGAGTAGAAGGGCACAGTAAGGCTCCTGGTGTCCCCATAGCTGCCGTAAGACTTAATAGGACGCCTCCAATCAGTCTCCTTAACTCACCATTCCACAGCAGTCTCTCATAGGCCTCTCTGCCTCGGCTGAGGATGGAAGAAAACTTCTCCCGGATGTCCTGTGCCTCACACAGAGTAGCCATCTGGACCATCACAGCTACAGCTGCCAGCCATAGCCCTCCACAGTATGCACTGATCAGGGACATAGGTTTGGGGATCAAACCTGAAGCTCCAGCCTCTCCCACACAATACAACAGGCACTTGGGTCACTCCTCCCTGAGCCTCACAACCCCATGGTGTCCAGTTCCCTACCTCAGGCCTCCTGACATTCCCTATCCACCAACCTGGGCCCTGTGGCAACCCATCCATCATAGGTCTGGTCTGCATAGCCTCCATTCTCAATGAGTCCATCGTGGTCCTTGTCAAACTGCATTTCAGACTCCATCACAGCCTAGAGAGGAACAGAGATAGAGAACAAAGGTACTAAGAAAAGAATCATAGCTGGTTGGACTGTTCCCAAACACTAGTCATGCTGCTCAATGCTGGTCACATGCATGCATCCCTTACCAGACACACAGGCCACATGTCCCTCAGGAAACCTTGGTCACCAGTCAGGTAATAGTCCCGATAAACCTGCAGCACAAACTTCAGGTTCAAGTCCTTCCAGTCAGCAGTATCATGGATCACATATGCATTGACCCGGAGCCATGGCTCGTCATCTGTGTGGAGGGCAGGGACCTGGTTCATGTGCACTGGTAGACGGGGTAGAAGGTTCAGAGGTTGAGGGAGTGAAGTTCACCATGGGATGGAGGGGCGTTTACCTGGGTCCCCGATATCATGGGGGATGACATTCCTCCTCTTCACAGGTGCTATCAGCCCACTCATCAGGTACCGTCGTCGTGTTAAGTCTTCCTTGAGAGTGGCCAGCGCTAGGAGAGCAGTCATGTAAGTGGGTGGGGGCGGGCCGAGAATGAAGCATTCATGGGGTGGAATGGAGAACCGTGTGAGCCCAGTAAACGGTGCAGATAAGTGTTGGGGGAAGTGGGAGAGAGAGACAATCTGAGTGACCACAAAGCTCAAGGATATGGGGAGCAAAGTGAGAGAAGGGGCACAAAGGGAACCCTTACCCATGTCATACTGCAGACTGAGCTCAAGTTTGGGCCAGAGCATGATGAGGGCGAAGGAAGCATAAAAGTGGACATCGTATGTGTTGTACATGCGATACTCCTGGCCTGGAGTGAGGAAGACATGGCTGCCAGAATTCCTGCTTCCCTTTCATAGCTCCCTCCCTAGCCTGTCCTCTTAGTGTTGAAGATGGGGCCCCATTACCAGTCTACACCCTCCATATCCCAACCAGTATCCTGGCAGAGGCAAAACCCATCATCCAACAAGTGGTAGGGTAGGGACTGGCCTCAGGAATGTAGCCTGCCGTACCCTAGCTCACATTAGCCCGTACCCTCAAGGTAGCCAAATCTTCCGTATTCCAGCAGCACGGGGCGGAGCTGCCTCATGCCCTTCTCCAGCTCCTCCTTTAAGGAGTCCTCAGGAACTTCCAACCATACTGTGCCTCCATCAGCTAGGAAGTACAGTTCATTGAAGAGTGCAGATTTGTACCAGGCGGGCAAGGACCTGGGGAATCAGGAGGAGGAAATAGTCTGAGTGTGGACCTCTGGACCTTCCAGGAAAGAAAGGATTCTGGGATTCAGCAGAGAGTGTGGGCACCAAATCAGTCTCAGCACAACTGCTGACTTTTTGGTGTGTAGACGAATCAGGAGGCCGAGTTAAGAGTTTGACTGCCTGGGAGAAGGGCAAAGTGGCCATCAAGATGGGCCCCACTGGCACCTGTCCTCCAGTACTGGGCTCTGCCAAGCTGAGATTTTCTCTTCCCAGTCTGCATACTGGCATAGTGCGTAGTGGCTCAGGGCAGGTGCTGCATTGCCATCTTGACCAAAGAACCTTGTGTATCGCCTGGGGTGGAAGAAGGGAGGGATGAGAACATAGGCTCCAGCTCAGAGTCTCAGCCCCTTGTAACACTGTATTTGCTTGACCCCAATACCTGTAGTGGACCTGGCCCTTGGCTCCAAACACAATTCTGGGCATGTCCCAAGCCAGTGAGAACTCCAGGCAGCATCGGCCTCGAGGAGGCAGCTTGGCCGCAGCACACACAGCCCCAGCAATGCCTTCTCCTTTCTGAGAAGGAGCACTTGGGCCTGAGAGGAGCGCAAGAGGAATCAGCACCAGCACCTGTAAGCCTCCAAACTGGGGAGCTCTAGCATAGGAACTAGGCCTGTTCATTACCAGGCCTCCCACCTCTGTTCCCCAAACAGGGACACCCCTCTTCCCACCACTTCCCTATTAGACCCCCCATCACCAGTGGGGGAGTCCAGCTGTCCATCCTGAAGTAGGTCCTGCCACACCTGCTGCCCAGTGCCATCAGGGTCAAAGGCTGTGATGTGGGTCACTGTGGTATCTGCCTGTTAAGGGGTCAAAGACTCTGTGATGGGGAGCTCCACAGCTCTGGTTACATACCCCCTACCTCCAAGTTCCAGAGACTTAAGGCTTGTGGTGTGGCTAGGACTTAGGAGCTCATGAAGAAGCCATGATGGGATGGAGGTGGGCTCAGGGGCCAGGGTGAGGCTAGGGCTTCAGGACCAAAGGTACAGGGCAGGCCAGTCCATTACCGTGCGTCGTGCAGCCACAGCCATTGTGTAGGGATTTGGGAGGGTTGGATGGTGCAGCAGCAGCCCCTGCACTGTTTCCCCATCACGCTCTAGACAGAAGGGCTCATTCCACAAACCCCCTGGGGCATCATCTTTGCCCCCCAGTCCATTCCGCATGGAGAACATGATAGACACATCCAGGGCTTCGTCCCCTTCATTTTCCACATCCCACACAAAGACTCCTACAGGCAGGCTGCTGTCCTGGGGGCAAAAGAGTGGACTCATGTGGCACTCAGTGGTCCCTCCCACCCCTACTCCCCAGGATCAGTCCTTGGCACAGAGGACTTGACCCAAATACTCCCCAGTATATTCCGTCTCCCATTCCTCTTTCCCAGTATTCCCAGGCAGGCTGCCTACAGGAGACAGAGACTGGAACCAACTGTGTAGTAGTCCTGGGAAGCCACTATGATGTTCATGCCTCCAACCTCCACCCATTTCTAGGTCACAGAATTTCCAGCAAAGGCAGATCCTAGGGAAGGAGGGCGTACAATGGAGAGAGCAGAGAAGGGAAACCTACCTGGTAGTCATGGGGCAAGATGGGTGTGATCTGGCGGCAGGTGAGAGTGACATTCTGGCCAGGAAGCTGATAAACAGTCCAGGCTCGGGGATAGAGGGCATGGTAGAAGGCAAAGAACCCGCAAAGGCCCCAGTTCCAGCTGCGTAGGACGCTTGGCCGCTCCAGAGACAGGACTTGCTGGTACACAGTCTGCCCTTCCCGACACAAGCACACTGTGAACTAAATCAGGAAGGTAGACAGACTGGAATGGGGTAACCCACAGGCACTTGAAAGTAGTGTCCCTCACCACAAAATGGCTCCTCCCTTAAGGGCCCTGCAGCTATTACCATTGTCCTCCCAGCCTGTCATCACCTATGCCTTTTTCCCAAGGTCAGTGAGTCACCACCAAGTCCTCTGCCCATCTTGTAGGCTGCTTCTGCCTTTTCTACTTCTGTGGTCTTAGTGACCTAACCTGGGCCCTCACCATCTCTGCTTTAACTCTCTGCCCATCATCTGGGTATCAGAATGATCTTTCTTACAAACAAAATATATCAGTCCTTGCTTAGGTTTCAGTGACACTCCATGGTCCTCAGGCTAGAGTCCAAACTCTTCTACTTGGCTTTCAGAGTCCTTGATCTGCTCTCTCCTTGCCCATCAATGTCTGACTCAAGGCATCAAGAACCGAAATTCTGTTAATCACAGACTCTGGTCCTTGAGCACACTACTTTTTCTCCCCCATGCCTTTGCCTGGACTCCTGCTCCCTCTGATGCAACACTCCATTCTGCAAGTACTAGGTCAAATGCCATCTCCTCCTTTTCCTGAAGTAGTGAGTCATTCTCTCATGTGTCCCCATCCTCCTTTATTCTGGCATTCAATGTGTTGTGTCACAAAGCTGTCTATCCCATTGCTTTGCTGTTCTTTGAGGGCAGAGACCCTTTCTAGTTCACTGTGTACTTTTCTCAACCTAAGGCTCCATGGTAGAGTTGGCGTGTGCATGGAGGAGATACATTACCCATCCCTCTCATTTTGGCATAAAATTATGGTCTTGGAGGGTAGGGGCTATGAGCATGGGTGTGTTTGGTCCAAATTGGTATCTTTACTATATATTTTTTTCATTTTGTTGAATAGTAGATAATGGTTCAAACCACAGGCTTTTAACCACAGAGAGAAGTGCCTGTGAATCCCATCCATTTTACCAACTCCATGACCCTGGGTAGGTTATTTAGACCTCTCTGGATCTTAAGTTTCCTCATCCATAAAGAGGACAGAATAATGGCACTTAGCTTGCAGCACTGTTTTTAATCTTAAGTATTATATAAAAAATGCCAAGTACAGGACTCGTAAGTGTTAGCTACCATTATTACTTTAACTGCAGACGTACAATTCCTGAGGGCATTCTTCTTGGGATACCTAAGGGGTGAGCCAGAGAGGAAGCTTAGGGCACAGGGCAGGGCTAGTAAACTTGAGCTAGGAAAGGGCACTGTCATCAACCTGACTCAAGGCATACTAGTTATTTTTCCTTTGAAGATGAGCTGAAAGTTTGAGATAGCTCTCTGAGAGGAAGCAGGAACTTATTGGGAAGCTCAAACAGGGAGGCTGCCAGAAAGATACAGTGAAAGGCAGGCCACATGCTCTGGCCTGATGTGATAAGGGAGCAGAAGATAAAGAAGTGAAGCTTCAGAAAAAGGAAGAAAGCTAGAGCTGAGTCTAGGAGAAGATGGTTTCTGGGCTCAGAGCCAGAACCCCCCAGAGGGGTAATCAGCTGCAGAGGCGCTGACCCTTAGCTGAAAGACAGTGAATCAGAAAGGTTAGTAAGTGTTCTGAGAATCTCTTTCCCCCATGCATTTGCAGAACTCTGGGTTTTGTTTTCTTTTATGGTCCTACCAAATGTTTTTTCATCCAGGTTAAGTGATCCAGGAAGTCTATGTACTCTCTGTGGCTGGGTACTGGTTCTGCTTGTGGACAAGGGACAGCAAACAGGGCAGGAGGCATTTACTAGCAAACCAGAGGGCATGGGTATCAGGACTATTCTACTTTCAAGGACTGTGTGCCTTGTGTCTTATTCCTACAGTACGTTCTAGTACAGGGCTCGGCACACAGGAAGCATCACGATAGTACTTCATGAGTCATGATGCACATTTAATTGCCACATCCTACACTAGCCAAGAGGTCCTTCCTGGCCTGGAGAAGTTCTGTCCCAGGCCTTTCCCCTGGGTTCTTACTTGGTCAGCAATGACTGTCTGGTGCTGGTACATCCCAGGGTTGAGCTGCCAACGACAGAACTGGCCTCTCCAGCCACGGTTGATAGTGCCTCCCCCAATGCCACCCAAGGGGCAACCTAGACAGAGAATCAGAATGGTTAGTCGGGGGGATGACAAGAAGAAAATGAGCCTTTTTCTTACTTTCTGCATTATAAGGATGGGTTCCTCTAAAAATATAGGGGATGGGGCAGTATAAGTTGCATAATCTGGAAGGCTCTTTCCCTGATTCTGTGGCAGACCCATACAATGAGCCCTCACTGAGCAGGGCAGAGCTGGGCAAGGCTTACCATAGATCTGTCTCAAGGGCACGAAATTGAACATGTCAATGAAAGGTGTCTTCTTCTCCACTCGGGTCTTCTGATACCACCACTGCAAGTACCTGAGGAGCAAGAGGGAGTACGAGATTTAGGAGGCAGGTGGGTAGTGCTTCCTGGGCTGCAGTTTCCTGCCTCTCTCTGGACACCCAGCTGTTGAACGGCCTGAAGACCTATCACCTCCTCTCCCAAACCTCTCCTCTCCTCCTACTGACTTCTCTAAAGTTCGGTGTCCCTTTATCTTTCCTGTCACCCTAGTTCACAGTGCGGCTGTCACTGTTTCTCCTTTCTACTCTCCTCAGAACAGGTTTTCAATTCTTTCCTTACCTCTCAACTCAGCTACCACTAGTTTAGTTCAAACCTTAGGAGCTCTTTCTTATCTAAGGCACTGCAAGGGCCAGTTATAACTTCCTGGCTTACATCACCATCCCTCAATAGGAACACACACCACACTTTCTTCTTTCGAAAATGTTTCTTTTCTTCCCAACATAAAAGGTGAAAATATGTACAATATATCAAGTGCAAGACGGGGGGGGGGGGGGGGGGGAGTCTCACCCATAAATAACTACTGTTTACATTTTGAGAAACCCTGGTGGAGTAGTGGTGAAGTGCTATGGCTGCTAAGAGATCAGCAGTTCAAATCCACTAGGCACTACTTAGAAACTCTATGGGGCAGTTATACTCTGTCTTATAGGGTCACTATGAGTTGGAACTGGCTCCACAGCACCTACAGAAAACGTTTACATTCTGAGGTATTTCTTCTGAATCTTTGTTTAGTTCACCATTTAAATTAGAAGGCTTCTGATTTTGCTCTCATACCATCCTCGTAAAGCCTTCTAAAAACCCCAGCATTTTTCTGGTCTTGTCACAGCCCTACTTGAAACTTCTGGGTAGAGGGTGGGTATCCAATAGACAAGTGATTCACTTTGGGATTCAAGGCTCTACCATCTGCCGCAGCCTACTTTTAATCTTCTTTCCTAAAAATTCCCATTCAGGGTGGTCCTCACTAAGAAATTTCTCCCTGCCAGACCCTCTTCCACTTCTACTCTCCTTTGTACCCCAGGCATTCTATATCCAATGTCCAAGGATACCACTTCCATTCCTGTAACTGGGTAACTCCTTTGAGCCTCAGTTTCCTCATCTACAAAATGGAGGGATTATCTCCTGCCCTACCTACCTCATAGAATGGTTGAAAAGATGAAATGACATAAAATGATGTAAGGGATAGGAAAGCCATAAAGTGGAATACCTGTGTTAGGTATGACTAATACTTTGACATACACTGTCTAAACTCCTATGACACTGCCTTGTTATTTCAATGTTCCTCATGTTAGTCTGACCTACTTCTAGGTTCCTTGAAGAAAGGGACAGTGACATAAGCTAGTTGAGTATCACCTACAGATCCAAGCCCAGGGCAGAGTACACAGTCTATAGTCAAATATTTGTTGAATTTACAAATGAATGAATGAATGTATGGATAGAGCATAAAGATAAAAGAGGAGTGAGAGGAAGAGAAACGTGACTGAAGAACAGGGAAGGCAGATTTGGGGGGTAAAAGGGAGGGAGAGAAGACAGGATGAGATGACGAAAAGGCTACATATCCTCTCTGGCAGCTCTGAGGAAACTGGACTTTGACACTGAAGTCTAGAAGGACTGATGAAGGGAGGGAGGAAGGGTGCAGCACTACTGGGATTATGTTAGTGAGGGAGGAGAAATGCAGCTCTTAAGGACAGGCAGAATAAAACTCACTGCCTACCAAGTCAATTCTAACTCACAGCAACTCTGTAGGACAGAGTGGAACTGTCCCCTTAGGGTTTCCAAGGCTGTAAATCTTGACAGAAGCAGACTGCCGCATCTTTCTCCCATGGAGTGCCCTTTTGGTTAGCCGCCAAGCACTTAACTCTGCACCACCATTGCTCCTTAGGCAGAACAAAGGAGTGCAGAGTACACACTCTGGCTGGAAAGGACAGCAGTCAGAACTGAGTCTATCCTACAGTGAAGCCTGAGAACTCTGTCTTGTTGGAGTTCTCTGGGAGTGTCCTCAGCTCAGCTCCCTCTAAGAGTCTACTTCCCCCTTACTTAATTCAGTAACTGACCATTCCTAGTCTATGTGGCCTGGTCTGTAACTTCAGCTTCAACTCAGGATAATCACCAAGAATTAATTCTTCCTTGTCTCACCCCTGATCTTACCTCAGTGTAGGACTCAGTGGGGTGACCCATTCCAAAAGGCCTATGTCAGTGGCCCCCATCCTATCACAGTATAGGGAGCCAAAGTCCAAGGGGCTGAGCAGAGCTTCAGGCCTCTGTGACTCACTTCATACTCAGGAGTTGAGGGAGTCCTGATGCCCACCAGTTCTTGGCCTTACTGTTTCCACCACAGGTGCCACACTGTGCTGCTCTCAGTATCCTGGTCCTATTTTGTATTTTCCCTCAAAAAGCTTTCAGGTCAGTGTGGGGCTGGGTCAGCTTCAGAAGAAGCCTGGAGGGATGGTGATTCTCTGGTACAGGCCTAGCAGAGAAGCCAGGCACCCAGGCAGCTCTGGCCCTTCCTACTGCCTAGGGCTGAGGCAAGGTAAATGGCCTGTAGCACCGACTAAAGAAGTGAAAGGCTCCTACTCAGAGGCTGTCTGGGCTGAGTTTTCCAACCTTTATGCCTCCCTCCTCAGCTCTATGTTTACTGTGTGGACTCACTCCGAATGACCGCAGGGTGATGCTTTCTGTCTTCACATCCACCTGCTCCTGTTAACAGGTCTGGCTCCTCATCACTACTCTTTGAACTCATTGGGGATCTATCTGGAGGTACCTAGAGGGTTCTACAGCCCAAGACAAGTTCCAGAGGTACCTGCAACCCTTGACAGGGCAATCTGGAAGATTTATAGCAGTGCCTCTCTGGCCTGAAATCTTTTTTCTATCAGGGGTTATCTATCCCAGCACAGAGTGACCCATGGCTCTCATCACTCTCTCCTTAGGGTTGAGAGCTAAAGCTTGATGAGGGAAGAAGGGGATAGGACATGGTGTGCCTACATGAGGTACAGAGACTGCCCCAGAAGCTGAGGGAAACAGGAGAACCTCTCCCTCACAAATAACATTGTGTTAGTACCACAGCAGCTACATTGTGTCTTCTACTTTGGCCACCAGGTTACACACAGGTTCTTTCCTAAGTCTGTCTTTAACTCAAATTTGTAGATAAATCAGAACAGGTACAGGATTATTTTATTACCAGTCAGATGTTTGTCTTAGAATGCATTTTAACCTTTCTATGGAAACCCTGGTGGCTTAGTGGTTAAATGCTACGGTTGCTAACCAACAGGTCAGCAGTTCAGACCTGCCAGGAGCTCCCTGGAAACTCTATGGGTTAGGTCTTGTCTGTCCTACAGGGTTGCTATGAGTCAGAATTACTGCACTAGGTTTGGTTTTTGCTTTCTCTTTTGGTTAATGGCTATAAAACATTTCCAAATACACTAATATGTAATAATGTATTAATAATGACTGTATGTAGTACCATATTATGAACCATTAAACTCAAATTCTTAATGTAGCTGGCTTTATGGCAGTTTTTTCTTAAGTATAAGTTGTCTGTAAGCCTGACACAACTGGGAACTGCCTGTATAGCTAATCTCAAAGAGAAGAAACAGGAGGTGTGAGGGTGGCTGCAGGCCCAGATGTTCCTACCGTTTTCTGCGGAAAAGACAAGAAGTTGCTAGAAGAAGAGGGTTACCAACACATGTGACTTGGTCTGACCTTCCAAAACCATGGGCTAAACTATGCTGGGAAAAGCTGACACTTGACAGGGACAGGAAGGCCCACTTATTTTTTCACCCTTTCCCATCTCTGCTGGAAGCCTTGTGCTGGAACAAAGTAAAGCCAAAGGTTCTCAAAGCAACTCACCTGACGCCCATGCCCAGAAGTTTTATCATGTTGCTCAGGGAGATATTGTTGGCATCAAAAGGTTTCCTCTTCTCTGCAAACTCATGAGCTAGGCAGATGCGCCAGCCAAACGGAGGCACCTGGTATCCTCCGGCTTTACCCTCATAGGAAGCCATTAGCTGCCCAGAATCGGCCGGGTTGGAGCAGCCCGGCCCACCCCGGGGTCGATCGTCTTCAGTGTTCTCCCAATCTGCAACCTGCACAGCCTCAGCACCTCCAGTATCTTCAAGGCCACAAACCTGCGGATCCTCTCTGCCGCAGCCGGTCTGTTCCGAAGCTGGGATGCTCCTTTCCATGATTCCTGTATACTGGGCCCCCACGAGCTCGATGGCCCCGGGTCCTACGCCCTCTGGAACAAAGTATCTCACCAGCCGAGTCCAGATGCGCGCGCCGGTTGTTGTTAGGTGCCGTCCGAGAGGGCCGGGTGTTGGAGAAAGCTGCGGCGAGCTGCTGCCTCTACGGAGCCGAGAAGCTGCAGCAGCGGCGGCGGCGGTGGCAACAGCAATGAAGCCGCCTCTGGCTGTCCCTCGGTTGTCTCTCTGCGTCCTGGGCGGGAAGGGTCAGGTCTCGTCGTCATTGGGCCGCGGTGATTACAGCGCCCGGTCTAAGGACGGCGGGGCCCCCGGAGAGGGGAGGAGTCCTGGGGCCAGCCGGCAAGGCACCGCCCCCGGGACCTGCCCGGGAGCTGGCTGCGGCGGCCGGGGTGGGCTGGGGGCCACAGCGGCCCGGTCCCTGAACCGCCGCACCAGGCCCTCCAGGGTTGGAGGCTGGGTCCCGCCAGCGGGCCTCTGGGGCAGCCTCTGCGCCCACGTTCCGGGCCGTGGGAAGGTGACCCAGGGCGCCAGGACCACTTCTGCCCCTTCCGGTCCGGACATCTGGGGACTTCCGGCCGGAAGGGGCCGGGTGGGGCTGCAGAACGGAAGTCCCGCCTTCGCCCTCAGGCTCCGCTGCGGCTTCGGCAGCTCACCTGGCTGGATACTGGGGGTCCGACAGACCACGACCTCTGTGTGCCGAGACCTCCCGTTTTGACCGTGCGAGGTGCCCAGCATAGGGGCGCGAGGGAAGGGCGGCCCTTGCAGGGATGTAGAATCTTTAGGGGAAGGGGGGCGGAAGCCAGCCTGGCGGATAGGGGGAGAGGGGCGGGAGTCTGCCACCCAGAGCGAAGCTTCCGTCTAGGCAGTACTGAGTTAGCTGCCATCTCTTACTGTCTCCCGTCCGTCTGCCCACTCCTCAAATCTCCCGCTTCCCTCCGGCACACTCACCGTAGTGCTGACCCTCCATCTCCTCAGGCCTCACCCCCCCAGTACTGGCCTCAGACACCCCTCCTTGACATGGTCCTGACCTCTGATCCCAGTTGTTTTCTTCCAGATCTGATTCTGGAGCTGCCATGATTGAAGTGGTAGCAGAGCTGAGTCGGGGTCCTGTGTTTCTGGCGGGGGAGGCGCTGGAATGTGTGGTGACCGTCACTAATCCCCTGCCCCCCACAGCTACGTCTGCATCCAGGTGGGGACGCTGGTACTGAAGGAAGCAGGTGGTCCTTACGGGAGGGAGCCTGGCATCTACAGCGCTGGGCGGGACCCCAGGTTGTTCTGCAGCTACATCACCACTTTCTTGCTCATTGTGCTGTCACTGTAAGAAAGGGCTATTTAACAGAAGATGCAGTGACACAGCCGTCCTTCCCCCTCCCCCGGCTCGTTTATAAGCATTGTCTGCTTCTCTTTGTTCAATGGATTCTTTTGTGGGTTCTGGATATTCTGGCTGCTAGGGCTGTCACCTCACCTTGTTGATCTCCTCTGACTTTGGTAAGGGGTAAGACAGAGTGTTTGTGAGGTCGTGGACTACCTTACAATGCTTCCTTTTCCTTTCTCCGTAGTGAGGCTCTGGCCTGGGCCAGTGCCCAAATCCACTGTCAGTTTCATGCCAGTGAGAGCCGAGTAGAACTCCCTCCCCCTGACTCCAGTCAACCAGATGTCCAGCCAGAGAGCCAGACTGTTTTTCTGCCTCATCGAGGTTAGAGATGCGGCATTTACTTCCGGATGGGGGTGGAGTCATTGCCGTATAAAGGTGAAATTGTTAAATTACTTCTGTGGTTCATTGTAGTCCCTGTCACACTGGGGATGTAGGGGAATAAAATTACTTCTCTAGGTGTCTAAGACTGTGTTCTTATTTCACACCAGGGAAACAAGGCTAGCCTAGCTCAAGCTGCCTGTCATTAGCAGCCCTTTACTACTCCAACGGTGCTAGCCTTGTCCAGTACAAAACAGCAGGGTCGTTACATTGCTGTTCTTTTTATTTCTTTTAGGAGAGAGAGGACAATGTATCCTTTCTACTCCACCGAAAATCCTGTTCTGTGACTTGAGGCTAGAGCCAGGAGAGTCAAAATCATGTGAGTGACTGCTCCCCGTACCCCTGGATTACCTTCTGAGTTTCCTGGAGGGAGGACTCCTCTGACTGCCTGTGGCTGTCCTGACTACTGCTTCTCAACCAGACTCCTACAGTGAAGTGCTGCCCATAGAGGGACCACCCTCCTTTCGGGGTCAGTCAGTCAAGTATGTCTACAAACTGACCATTGGCTGCCAGCGTGTCAACTCCCCAATCACTTTACTCAGGGTCCCTTTGAGGGTTCTTGTGCTGACTGGTAAGTAGGGGTCCCGAAGGGAGAAGTTAGGGAAGAACCTCATCAGAGGAGAAGTGGTCTTAGGGGGCTTGTGAGAGGGGATGGAGGGAAGTTTCTTGGTCTTAATTAAAATGCCAGGGAGTTGGGGAGGTAGGGTTCTGGAGAATAGGCGTACATGAGTGTCTCCCTACTTTCATCCCTCTCAGGTTGCAGTCTAAAAAACCCTAACATCTGCTCTCATTTCTGTCCCCTCTTGGTATTACCTGTCTGCTCATTCTCTCTGTAGGCCTTCAGGATGTCCGGTTTCCCCAGGATGAGGCCGTAGCCCCATCCAGTCCATTCCTGGAGGAGGATGAAGGTGGAAAGAAGGATTCTTGGCTAGCTGAGCTGGCTGGGGAGCGCCTCATGGCTGCCACATCCTGCCGCAGCCTCCGTGAGAATGCTTTCCGAACTGTCCCCGCCTACTTCATCCCTTGCAGTGTTCTTGTCTCAGAGACAGGCTCTCCTAACCACTGTGTTCATTAGTGGGGATCCCACTTTCTGGCCACCTGTTCCCAGTCTTGGGCATTTGCCAGTGTGGAGTCCCGGCTGAAAGTGTCCCCTTCTCCCCAGAACTGTACAACATCAGTGATGGGCGAGGGAAAGTTGGCACGTTTGGCATCTTCAAGTCTGTGTATCGACTCGGCGAGGACGTGGTGGGGACTTTAAACTTAGGGGAAGGAACTGTTGCTTGTTTGCAGGTGAGAGGTGAGAGGGCTTCTGGGGCACTGGGCTTGGAGGGCTAGGATGGGAGGAGGAGATGGGCATCCCTGAAAATGGGTCCTGTGTTGAAGTGGGTAGTGTATTCACGTATGGTCCCTTTGATGGCTTAAACAGCCTGAGGTTCGTCTGAGCTCTCAGTACATTCAGCCTTTGCAAATGCTTGCTAGCCTGCACATTTCTCCTTGCTGTCAGTTCTCAGTAAGCTTACAGACTGAGGAGCGGGTACAGCCTGAGTACCAGCGACGTCGGGGGACGGGGGGTGCCCCTTCTGTGTCCCATGTGACTCATGCCCGGCACCAGGAATCCTGCCTGCACACGACCAGAACCAGCTTCTCTCTCCCCATTCCTCTCAGCTCCACTCCAGGCTTCTGCACAGCGATTGGTGAGAGTATGATCATTATGGGCTTGGGGTAGGGGCTGGAGGAAGGCAGGTTAAATGTTGTGCTTGGTAGAGTTCTGACGGATCCTGTTCCCTAACACACTGTCAGACATACCCACATCTGGCTTCTTTCTGAAACCTCACTGCAACCTGTACTCTTGTTTCATAGACCCACTGGCTCCTAAAGTTTTAACAGCTCTGCAGATTTCCTTCCCCAGCCCTGCCTGCTGGAACCTGAGATAAACTGAGAATAGACTCCCAGCACTTCAGGCTACCTAGTCTTGACTGCCCTACTCTGGGGTTATTAGGTACTCAACACTACTCTCCTTACTTCACTCACTTCTTTAGCTTACAAACAAGATTTTTTTTTCCAGAAAATACTTTTGATCCTAGCTCCTTGCCCTGTGACTTTTTCTCTTCTTCAATAGACTTTTTCATTCTCTAAGCACATGTTGTCACTGGCTTTTTCCTGTTGGCTCCTAATGCATGTACCCATGTCTTTTTTTTCCCCCACCCCAGTGTCTCTGAAGTGGCGACTGCATTTTGAATTTGTCACATCCCGAGAACCAGGTTTGGTGCTTCTTCCCCCCATGGAACAGCCTGAGCCTGTCACGTGGACAGGGCCTGAGCAAGTGCCTGTAGACACCTTCAGCTGGGACCTCCCCATCAAGGTGCTACCTACGAGCCCCACCCTGGCCTCGTACGCAGCCCCAGGCCCCAGCACCAGCACCATAACCATCTGAAACTGGCCCAGCTGCCTACTTGTCTTCAGGATACTGAGAACCCAGCACCTGAACTCTAGTAGGGCCTACTTTTCCCACCTGGGGCCCAGTAGTGTGGACAATGAGAGGCACGCTTTCAGCTGTAGCATTAACTTATTTATTCAGAATAAATTGCAGCTGCTAGTGGTTTCCCTGGAAGTGGCAGCAGCAGTGGGCAGTCAGCAGAAGGGTAATCAGATAAGTTTAACTGGAGTGGGCAGGAGGATCCCCAGAATCAAGAGTGTTAGCCGAGCCCCACTCTAGGTTGGGCCCTCCCCCTTTGCAGGGCAGCCGAGGGTCAGATTTTTGCACCAGGGAGAAGTGGCAGGTTCCTGCATCCTGACGTACCTCACATCCAGCAGGGAAGTCGATGGGATGCTGGGACCTTAGGAACCAAAGGATGGGGAAGGAGTCAGCAGAGTGAAGGACCACGGCTATCCCTGCCCAACATCCCTCTCTCCCAGCATTCCTCCCGTACCTCCCTGCAGTGCTTCCTGGCTCCCGTCCCTAAGCTCTAGCCTACCATGCATGGACTTGTTCATCACGTAGCAGGAATATTTTCCTTCAGATACACCCTTGCCTCCTTCACTTTTTAGCCTGATGCCTTATCTTTTATTCTCTTGTTGGTACCTTCGGGTTTGGCCTGTTTCATACAGCTGTTCTGTTCATTCTCACATCACAGTAATCTAGTTACTCCCTGGGCATCCCTTAGTTACTCATGTGTCTGGCCACTCTTGGTCACTCACGTGTCACAGCAGCCCACACCGACAGGATGCAGACAGGTGCAGTGGAAACAGTCCTTGCGGAGCCAAGACTCACCCAGGGTAAAATACTTCCCCTCATAGTGACAGGGGGCTAGGGAAGAAGGGAAAATGTTAGTGTAGGTGGGAGTGTGCAAGGCAGACAGAGTACCTTCTGATCTGTAGTGGAAGAGCCAAAGACCACACTCCCCCATATTTAATTTTCCTTTTCTACTTCTGAGCTGGAGGAAGTTTAGGTATTCAGACATTCCAACACAGGATCATTACTAAGTCCCTTATCCCAGCTCCCTCTGCCTGTCCTTTCCAGACACCTCCTCCAGCTTTACCTTGAGCTTGAAAGTAGCACTTGCTGTGGACTCCTGGATGCTGGAGGAGTAGAGACATCACCAAGCAGATGATCCCCTGGCCTCCCAGGGTCCCCTTGGCCTGTCCAGCCCAGAGCATCCTTAGGGCCATTCCTGCAGCACAGCCTGCCTGGACCCTGCGTGACTTCTGTCTTCTTGGCTTTTTGTTTCTTTCCTTCAGTTTCTCTTCTTCTGCCTTGGGCTCTTGTCTCATACCATCTCAGTGCCCTCTGTTCTTGTAGGCTTGGGGATGTTTATAAAGTGAGGACCCTGGCCCCCTGCTGAGCAGAGCTGGAAAAGCAGTAACTCTGTTTCCTGAGGTGAGGGCATGAAAACAAGAGGTCTAGCTTTAACAAGCTGTGAGCGCTGATTCATGCCCCTGCACAGCTAGGGGGAGGGAGGTGGCCATGGAAGGAGCACTGGAGTGGGCACTTCCCCAGCCAGGAGTTGGGAGGGGTGAGGGCCCCCAGATGGTCCCCAGATCTCTTCCCTGGCTTGGAGAGGAGGAAGCATTCCACTCCCCCCCAACAGACACACACTCCGGGGGTGTGTATGCTGGGATCTCTGCCTGGACCGGAGGGAGGCATTTCCTGGGGATGGCTAATTCTGTGTCCTAGCCAAACCAAGGAGCTGAAGTGGGGTGCGACAGCCAGAATGCTCCAGGAGAGGCAACAGGCACCTGGAGTGGAGAATGTGTTTCCCTCAGATCCTGGGGCAGGGTCTCTGAAGTACCCTAGTGATAGGGCTGCTCCTGAGACAGAGGATGGGGGTCTCTTCTGCAGGTGTGCAAAAGAGGTGAGCTACCCATTGTTCATTGCCCTAAGACATACAGTGGATGTAGCAGCATACCTGCAGGTGGTTCTTCCCGCCGTTTAAGAGAGGAGCATCTCCTCTAAATGTCCTAATGGTTTGAGTCACTCTGATTTCAGAAGTGCCCCTTCTTCCTCTGTAGGATGGAATGAAGTTTTTATTCTCTGACATCCCTCTCTCGAGTTTCCTGAAGGTCTGGAGGACCTCAAGATGAGTGATTCAGAGCATAGGCTGTGGAGTCAAACTACCAGCATTCACATCCTGATAGCACTTACTGGCTATGCAACCTTGGGCTAGTTACATCACCTCTCTAAGCCTGTTTCCTCATCTATAAAAGTGGAGATGATAGTACAAACTCATAGGATTGTTATGAGGATTAAATGAGATAATGCATGGAATGTTCCTAACACTGTTGGTACATGTTGTTGAATGCTTTTGAGTCAGTTCTGACTCATAGCAACCCTGTGTATGTCAGAAGCACTGATCCCACGTCATCCTTGCAATCACTGGCTGTGTATGAGGCCACTGTTGTAGCCACTGTATCAGTCCACCTTGTTGAAGATCTTCCTCTTTGGTGCTGAGCCTATACCAAGCATGATGTCCTTCAGGGACCGGAGCCCTCAGATAAGAATAATTACTGTGATCGGTGCCAGAGCTGAGAGACTTTCTCTTGTTTGAATGACACTGAACAGCTTTGTGTAGAGAGCTGAGGGATTCTGTGGAAGACTACTGTCTCCTGATACAGATTTCTGCCCCATCACACATGTGCTGTCTGTCATCCCTACTACCTCTTTCAGAAACATCTTTCTTTAAGAGTATTTTGGTTTTGGTCCTGGTATCCTTGAAATTCTGAATGTCCAGTTTGGGAAACAATGGTGCTGATAAATACTTCTTGCTTTCTCAGACTACCCTGGAAAAGTCCCAAAGTTAGGTTCTTCCAGATAACTCCATTTCTTCCCATCCCCACTCACTTGAAATTCTGAAGTTCTCCTTTCTGTCTGCTCTAATGCTAGCCATGTCTTTGGAATACACCAGGCGTTCCTTGGAAACTATGGGGCAGTTCTACTCTGACCTATAGGGTAGCTATGAGCGGGACCTGACTCGACAGCAGTGGGTTTAAACCGGATTTTCACACTTCAGTCTTTCATTTCAACTTTTTCCTTCTTATTCACTTTGGCACTTATTCCATTTATTCTTATTAGGCAGCAGTCCCATTTACTCTGCGACGCTGTTACCTTGTGGATCAGATGGAGGTACTTGAAGCTTTCTCAGGAGCCGTGGTGGTACAGTGGTTCAGAGATCAGGATGCTAACCAAAAGGGTGGCAGTTGAATCCACCAGCCACTCCTTGAAAATCCTATGGAGAAGTTCCACTGTGGCCTATAGAGTCGATTTGATGGCAGTGAGTTTCCCCTGCCTCTTATCTCTCCTCCCTTGAGAAAAAAACTTCAGCCCACCCCAAATTCCCTAGATGCCTGTCTATATAGCTTGGATAAAGACTGAGAATACACCACACATTCATTCTACTCTGATCTGAACCCTTTCTATTTCAGAGTACCAGCCAGCCCAAGAGAAAAAAAAAACAAAACTCTGTAACAGGGTGCCTATAAGGGTGTGTAGGGGGCATGGCCTTGGCCTCCTTTTGGCTTGAACAGGTTGATTAGAAGGCATGTCTAGCACAAGGACCCAGAAGACTTCATGATCAGTAGCTCTGCTGCTGCCTGACTGAGGGAGAGGGTTCAGTTGATACCCTGGAAGGCTGGACCTTCGACTATCTTCAGCTGCTACAAACCAAGCCACCTCTGCCAGGGGAGGATAAAAATGCAAAGCTATTTGGCACGAAGGTGGTGGAAGGTGAAGGGGACCCAGTGGGGATGGGGCTAAGGAGAGATGATGGACTGAAGTGACAGCGACGTGCAGTGAAAATGAGGCAGTCATACTGCTGGGTTGGGGAAGGGGCTTGTGAGTGTAGGGGACTTTGAAGTAAGAGAGGCTGGGTTTGAGCCTAGAGGCTGGGGAGCAGTGCTGAGGAATTGACCGAACGGGCTCGCTTGGTGTGTGTGTGTGTTTAGGGGACTGTCAGTGGTGGACACCATTTGGGCCTCTGGCTGTAGAGGGGAGCGCGCGCGCGCGCGCGTGTGTGTGTGTCAGTGGTGGACACCATTTGGGCCTCTGGCTGTAGAGGGGCGCCGGATGCCCCACAGGACCTGGAGGGGGTTGGTTGGCGCACACTGCCTCTTGCAGGGACAAGGCAAACATCCGCCGGAGGCCCAGCCGGGCTGCGCTCCAGCAGCGCCGGGCAGGTGCGCGTGGTGAGGAAGTGAGCCCATTCCGGCCCCCAAGCCTGCGGCCCTCCGGTGAGTCACTGCAGACCCCCGCCACCATCCTTGGGCTGCCGGCCGGGTTGAAGGGCCCAGCTACTGCGAGGAGGGATGGGGTGGTCTCTGGGGCCACTGTCCAGGGGAGCGATCTAGGGGCTGGAGTCCCGGAGGTGGTTGTTGGCGGGAGACCTTTGCGGGAGGGTCATGGAAGAGCCCGAGAGTTTTGGCTGGAAAGCCTCCGAGAGAGTTTATGGGGGAAAAGGTCTCCCGGCTGCCCGTGTCCTAGTTTCTGCATAGGCATGAAACACAAAATAGATGCTAAATACAGCTTGGGGACTGAATGGAGGCAGGTCAGGGCAATCCCTAGGGGAGCATCGTGGGATGGGGAGAAGGCCCAGAATGGGGTGCGCAGGGATAGGGTACATAGCGTGCAGTGGAGAGGGGTGCGGTGCTTGTTGGGGGTCAGAAGGAGGGGTCGTGAGGCCAGGTAAGGAAAAAGTAGGAATTCAGGAACTGGTCTGGTGCTGAGAAGCCAGCACTCTCTTGGCTAGAATTAAGGGACTGTACACTTTGGGTCTTTGGAACTGAGCAAATTTAGATGGAAGGGAAAAATTCCACCTCAGGTGGGAAGGTGAGCCAAACCCCAGAGACAAGATCCATTTAGAGGCTTTTGTGGAGAGCGAAGGGTAGGATTTTTTGGTGGCATAGCAGATAAATGATACAGCTGCTAACCAGAAGGTTGGCAGTTCAGATCCGCCAGGAGCCCTTTGAAAACTAGGGTAGTCCAACTGTGTCCTATAGGATTACTCTGAGTCAGAATTGACTCGATGGCAGTGGGATTGGGGAGCTAAGTCATTAAAGGCTTTGAATGCCAGAATGAGGAATATGACTTTGGTCTAGAAGTTAGAGTGGAGCCATCATTGTTGGCCTTTGAGCGGAAAAATTAGTGGATGTCTTAAAGCTGAGGTTGTCACCATCTGGCATTACTGCTTGCCATTCGATTTTTGTAAAAAATTAAGCACCAGTCTTCGAATTTTTATAGTCATTGAAAATCTGCATAACTGAATCTATCAATGTAAGTGATTTTGTTCAGTTAAAATTTAAAAACAAAAATAGAAACATCTAAAAATCAGATTCTATATATAATTTAAAACCAAAAGTGAGGCTGTCAAGATGAATTCTACGTTGCTGACCCTTTGTCTTGATTTTATGCATTTTCACCTCCCTAATCTGTCTGGGGAAACACTGATGGCTCAGTGGTTAAGTGCTACTGCTGTTAACCAAAGGATTGGGAGTTGGAGTCCACCAGGCAGGTGCTCCTTGGAAACCATGGGATGTTCTACTCTGTCTTATAAGGGTTGCTATGAGTCAAAATTGACTCAGTGGCAAGGGTTAATCTGACTGGATTCTGTGTTCTTCATGAGTAAGAAAACACTTGTGGCCTTCCTCTGAAGCATCTTATGGTTTTTATTTCTGTGCCAACCTTTACCCTGAAGCAACTAAGGCATTTGTTGGGATGGGGGACATGGGACTACAGTATACCAAGACATGAAACTCACAGTTTACGATAAATGTTAGGTTACCTACTGTCTTCTGTGGACGTATATGTATTTTAGAAAGAAGGCTAAAGCAGTTTTATTCACATAGTATTCTACAATATGGCAGTTTGTTAGCCTGATTGCTCTTCTGAAATGAACTCTAAATGGCATTTGGTACTTGTCTCAGGAATTGATACTAAGGCTATAATGAACCTTATAATTTATGTTAGACATTCACAGGAATTAAAGCTATGTTAAAGATCCTTAAACCCTTCAGTAGCCCTTGTCCCTCAAACAAGAAAATGCAGGTCAGTAAATGAAATACAGGAAATTATTTCCTACTTTGGGCCCTGTTGCTTGCTCCCCTGCTGTTTCAGCCCTTGTTCCCAGTGGGTTTTTTCTTCCTTTGCTCTGCTGGGCATCTTTAGAGGAAAACTTCACACTGACTTCCTCTACCATAAATTCTCTCCCTCCCCTCAGCTCTACGCTTCTCTGTGCCAACATACACCACTACATCTTCAGTGAATTTTTTTTAAAACCCACAGCTCTTTCTGGATCTTTTCCATCTTTAGCACTCTTTTTGAAATCCTCTCTTTCCTCCTTTATCTTTTGGTAAAACTTGTGAATTTTAAAAGAACAGGTTTTGATTATGTATTACATGATCTCTTTTTGCCTTCCTTGTTATTACTTTTTTCTTATTCTGAACTGTCTCTAAACTCCAGTATCTGTCTTGCTCTGATGTCTCCATATTTTTTCTTAGTTCTGCTCTTTGAAGCAATATTGGAGGAAATCTACTTCTTTTTCAGCATGGCAGTTCTTTGAAGATTTGAAGAGTTTATTTTTATTAGCTATTTCTCTTTACTCCAGTGCTGTGCAATAGAACTTTCTGTGAGCACGGGAATGTCCTGTAACGGAGCTGTCAGTCACTAGCCACTAGCCACATGTGGTTTTTGAGCACTTGAGATGTGGCTAGTGCAACTAAGGAGCTGAACTTTTAATTTTATTTAATATAATTACCTTTGTTGATCTATACCTCAACAAAGTTGTAACGCATTAAAAACAAAACACTACGCTATATATATGTATATGTATTTTTGATTCATATCCACATGAGGCAAGTGGCTATGCCACTGGACAACACAGGTCTAAACTGGGGGGTTAGCTCGTTGTGTGGCTCTCTTGGCCACCTCAGAAGTCCTATGGTCACCTCAAACGCAGTTAAAAATAGGTGTAATTCGGCTCTTAAAACTGTTTGGAGGCCAGTCTGATGTGTCACAGCTGGAAAAATAAAACAAACCCTACCCCTAAACATGGATAAGTAATGTCAATTTCTGTGGACATTTTCTTACAAGGGATAGAGGAGGGCCATAGCTCACATTCTGTGTCCCAAAGCAAAACATGAAAACTTGTACATTTAGTGTCTTTTCCCCTAAAGCACCTCTCCCTTCTCTTTCTTTCCCTTTCTCAAAACCATCTTTCTGCTTCGTCCTCCTGGAGCCTTATCTTCTGTTCTTTGAGTACTACTGTCTGCCCTCTTCCCCTTTAGGAAGAATTCACAGTTGTGTCCTTGCTTCTCCAGTTTTCCATTCTGTCCACTGTGCTTATTCTGAACTTGGAGTTTGTTAGGGGTAACCCAAACCAAATATACTGTCATTCAATTCCAACTAGTAAGTGACCCTATGGAACAGAGTAAAATGGTGTCATAGGGTTTCCAAAGTGCCATAAATCTTTATGGAAGCGGACTGCCACATCTTTCTCCTACACGATAGCTAGTGGATTCAAACCTCTGACCTTTTGGCTAGCAGTTGAGTGCTTCAACTGCTGCACCACCAGGTCTCCACTGGTTGGGATAAAAAAGATTGTAAATATAATTTTTTCCCCTTTCTCACACATTCTTGACCTCTTTCTAAGAGTTCTCTCATTTTCTCTTTGTCATTGCTGCAGGTTCTGTATTTAAGCATTCTCTTGCAGAGGAATCTTCAGCACCGTCATTCCAGGTCTACACTTGACACTTGATAAATCCTGAAGCTACTTCTTCACAGTTCCCTTAACCATTTTATTCTTCTTGCTTTTGCTTTCCATTCTCTGATCATTTAAAGATATTTTTATCTTTAATAGGTTTGTTTTATTTGTAATAGGTACACGATCTCTTCTCCAGTCTTCTGGGGACAGGTCGACTGTGTCCCCTGAGGGAGCAGCACTCATTTCCTGCCGTTGTCACCGACTGCCTCATCTTCCCTTAATTCACCTTTTGACTCAGGATTCTTGTTCCTGTCTATTCCCTTTATGGTTTGTTTTTCTCATCTCCTCCTTATCCATATCTTTTGGTGAAGAGTATTTTTTTAAAAATCATTTTTGTTAAGTCTCAAATTTTTTTCCAGGAATCTCACATAAGCCTTTGTACTATGACCTAAAACTGGGTATATGTCATTATTTTCCTGGGAGATAGTAGGGGAGAGCAGGAGTCAGGAGACAGTCTTCTTTTGTGTCTCTGATTATTCAACCTTGACACTGTTGACACTCTGGGCCACATAATTCTTTGTTGTAGGGGCCTGTCCTGTACACTATAGGATGTTTAGCAGGATCCCTGCCCTCTGCCTACTAGAAGCCAGGAGCACTCTCTTGGTTGTGATAACCTAAAATCTCTCCAGACATTGCCAAGGGTCCCTGGAGGGCAAAATCCCTCCCCTTCTGCCTTCTCATCCCCCATTAAGAGCTGTTGTGCTAGAATATTGGCTTCCTGAAATTGATTATATGGCTATACAATTTTCTCCTCAGCTGCTTATTTGTTTGATTAACCTGCATTTTAAAAAATGTGGTCTTTGACCTACTTGGTAGGGTATAACCTGTTAAAATTCTTGGTTCCTAAGTGTTGGAAATGTTTAAGGCACTTGTTTGCTGAAAGGTTGGATCTTCAGGTTCACCCAGGGTACCTTGGAAGGAAGGCCTGGTGATGTACTTCAGAAAAATTAGTCATTGAACCTTTTATGGGTCACACTTGACTCTGTCTGACACACATGGAGTCACTGTGAGTCAGAATGAACTCCCTGGCATCCGGTTGGAGCTCCTAGATCTACTGAATCAGACACTCTGGAGGTCTGCATTTTTACAAGAAATAATCCACACTCTCCCCTTTCCTTAATTCCTGTGCCCCAGGCTTGACCTTCCTGTGCATGACTGCTGCATTACCCACAGTGTTTCCCTGTAAGTCTTCCTGGTACTCCAGCTTTGGTTCTGCTCTTGACCCCATGGTGCCAACACAAATAGGGAGGTCTCAGGTTACCAGGACAACCAGAGTACAGGAAATGGTGAAGGCTCAGCGTTCTCACAGGCATCACTTATTGTGGCTATGCTGGCTAGCTTTCTCCTTAGGGACACAGTCATCCTTCTTACTTCCCATGCCCCAAACTACCCAGACTGGATTATACCCAGGCCCAAACGACAGACCCTGAATCCTGGTAACAGAATAGGAATGAGTGAGATAAAGAAGGGTGAGTGAAGCTTTCAGTAGAATAATGCTATTCCTTGTCATTTTGATGAATATTGAATTTTTTAATAATAAAAATTACATTCCCCTGTTAGTTGACAACACTCTGTGAGGCACTGGAGTCAGGATGGTTCCATTTATTTGTATTATTTATTACCTGCTTCTTTGGGCCTGCATCCTGGATCTTTTTGGAAATCTCAGCTATACGTCTTCACAACTTGCTTTGGGCCAAAAGGTTTATCAGCCTACTTCTGATATACTGGGCAAGTGATGTTTAGTAGGAGAAAGGTACTGTCTTAGTCATCTCTGTGCTGCTGTAACAGAAATACACAAATGGAAGACTTTAATAAAGAGAAATTTATTACCTCACAGTAAAGTAGGCTAAGAGTCTAAATTCAGGGCACCAGCTCCAGGGGAAGGCTGTCTCTGTTGGCTCTGGAGGAAGGGGCTTGCTGTTAATCGTCCCCTGGACTGGGAGCTTCTGATGTGTAGGACACACTCTGCTCCTGGAACTGCTTTCTAGGGGATAGGAGGGCCCCAACTCTCTCCTTGCTTCCCTTTCCTTAATATTCCAAGAGATTACCTCAAGGCACAGTACAGTCTTACAGACTGAGCCTTATTAACATCACAGAAGCAGGGTTTACAGCGTATAGAAACATCACATAATACCGGGAATCATGACCTGGCTAAACTGCTACACACATTGTTTCGGAGGGCACAATTCGATCCATGACAGGTACCATCAAATTGATTCTGCCTCATAGTGACCTTATGTCCAACAGAATAGTCTCTGCACTGTCCTCACAATCATTGGTGTGTCTGAGTACATTGTGCAGCTGCTGTGTCAATCCATCTCCTTTAGAATCATCTTTTTTGCTAACCCTCCACTTTATCATGCATGATAACCTTCTCCAAGGACTAGTCCCTGCTGATAATGTGTCCAGAGTTCAGGAGACAAAGTCTTGCCATCCTCCCTTCCAAGAAGCATTCTGGCTGTACTTCTTCCAAGACAGATTTGTTCATTCTTCTGGCGGTCTATGATATATTCAATACTCTGCCAGTTCCCTAATTCAAAGGCATCAGTTCTTCTTCAGTCTTCCTTATTCATTGTCTAAGTTTCACACACGTGAGGTGATTGAAAATACCATGACTCAGGTCAGGTGCACCTTTGTCCTCAAAGTGACAGCTTTGCTTTTTAACTCTTCAAGGTGTTTTTTTGCCCCACACCCAGTGCAATGTCATTGGATTTTTAGACTGCTGCTGCCTGCATTGATGTTGATTGTGGATCCAAGTCAGATGAAATCCTTGACAACAAATTCATTATTTTCTCCACTTGTCGTGACATCCCTTATTGTTCCAGTGTTAGGATTTTTTTTTTTCTTTGTAAAAAACCCAGTGTCATCAAATCGATGCTCACCGCTAGCACTGCTATAGGACAAAGTAGAACTGCCCTGTTGAGTTTTTAAGAAGCACCTGGGAGATTTGAACTGCAGACGTTTAGGTTAGCAGCCAGAGCACTTAGCCACTATGCCACCAGAGTTTCCTTGTTTTATTTATGTTGAGGTATAATCCATACTGAAGGCTGTGGTCTTTGATCTTCGTCACTAGATGCTGCAAGTTCTCTTTGAATAGTTATCAAATAATGAATATGGGTTCAATTTTTATTTCATTGTTAAGGCTAGGCATTTGTTTTAGGGAAGATCATCTGGCATGGTTGAGTTCCTTTGAAGCCATGTATAACTGAAAGTGTGCTTGCCCTTGAATGCTTAGAAAATACTGAATTGATTCAAAACTGGAGCAGACCACCTCTGTGGAACACTCAAGCCAGGCCAGAGCACGGGACAATGAAGGGTGATAAGACAGACGTAATAAGACCATTCCTAGTTGACGGACTGTCATGTGAAGGAGGAATTGGATTTACTTAGTTTAATTCCAGAGGTGGGATAAGGGCTTTTATTTCAGATGACATTGTTAAGTGGGGCAGATTTTAACTTAATGAGGAAGAACTTTTTAATTGAGGACCACAAGTTGAAATGAGCTACATTGTTAGAGAGTAAATTACTTGTCACTGTGTTGATTTCACCAAGTTGGATTACTAATTACTCATCATTTGGATGAAATTTTATGCATTAAATTGGGTTTGGATCTGATAACTTGTATCTTAGTCACCTAGGGCAGCACTAGATGCTGCCCTTGCCGATAAATCATAATGAAGGTCCACTCTTTGGACAGGAATGGATTGGACTTGGTGATGCAGAGTGGCCATATATTGGATGCACTTCATGGTTCTATACATCTATAGGATATCATCCTGCTGACCTCTGGCTGGAGGAAGGAGAGTGGGTGGAGAGGAGGGGAACGGAGGCTGTTGGGAGGATGAGACATGTATGGAGCAGAGAGGAATAATGTGCTGTCACCAGACAGGGAGAGCAGGGGAAGCTGCATATAGGTGGGCATGTAAATTTATACATGAATGTATATTTTCACTCAATTATATTAAATTAAAAAAATTTTTTTTAAAAATCAAGCCTACATTATGATAATGGTTGAAGAATCCCCCCAGAACACTTCTAGCACATAATCTGAGGAAGGCCTGGACCTTCCAGAGAGAGAAGAGAAATAACATGTATACTAGCAGAACATATCCCTCCATGAGAGATGGGCAGAAATCACTTCCTGGCCACATTCTATTATGGCACTGGGGAAGAATGCTCTACCATCAGAGCAGTAGATTATTACAACAGCCAGGTGGATAAGTTTTGTATTTGTAACTGAATTTACAAATGTTCATCATGACCACTGTTAACTCTCAGGCACTGGAAAAGCTTTCTGCATATGCACAAGAAGTAAGGAAAGCAAAGCTAAAATCTAACTAACTGTCCTCCCTACTGGCTCCATTTCTCCTGTTCTCCACCCACTCAATGCATTCCCTCTTGATACCCAGTAAATATTACAACTACATCAAGGGCTTGGGCCAAAAATAAAGACCTAAGAACAAGACATGAATAATAAGAAGGGGGAGATAAAATGGATATTTGTAGACCCAGTACCCACAACTACTTCCCAAGAGGACTTCCATGTCGTTTTACGCAATTAGCTGACCACCTCTGTGGTCAGCACTGGTGACAGAATAAAACTGAATGTTTATGAGGTTATCATTTCACCCCCGTACCCCCAAAAGGAAAATAACAAGGTGCTGGTGAGGATGTGGAGCAACTGGAAACCTCACTCACTGCTTTTCCCAGCCACTGGGAAAAGTCTAGTGATTCCTCAAAAAGTTAAACATAGTATTACCTTGTGATCCAGCAATTCTATTCCTAAGTACATAACAGAATTGAAAGGAATGGCAACAGACATAGGTACACAAATGTTCACTGCAACACTATTGATAGTAGCCAAAATATGGAAACAGGTTAAATGTCCAACAGCAGATGAGTGCATAAATAAAATGTGGCACATGTATATACAATGGCCTATTACTCAGACATAAAGAGAAATGAATGCCTGATGCCTGCTACCCAGATGAACCTTGAAAGCGTGCTGAGTGAAATGAGTTAATCACAAAGGACAAATATTACATGATTCCACTTATATGAAATATCTAGAACATACAAGTGCATAAAGACTCAAAAATTTATTAATTGTTGCCAGGGGGAGGCTAGAGGGGGTGAGAAAGGAGGACTTGCTGAGTTTCTGTTAAGAGGGATGGTTAAACAACATGATGAGCATAATGTCACTGGACTGTACGTGTGAAGATAATTGAAAAGTCAAATGTTTTGTTGCATGTATATTTACCACAATAAAATTTTAATGCACAATATAGAGTGAAAAGGAGGAGTATGCTGTCACTGGGTGAGCAGAAGGAGCTGCAGATAGGTAGGCACACATAACTGATTAGGACTGTATACTTTCACTTAACCACAATTTTAAAAAAGTGCCATTGCTATTCCAAAAAAAAATTAATGCATGTGTATGTGATCAATAGGATTACATTATACATGTTGTTTGACTTTTTATGAGCTTTAGTTTTCTATTTATTCTGTATCTTCCCATCACTTCGGATTAAAACTGTGTACACAGAAATCCTGCTCAAGTTGGAGTCTTGGCATAGGATGGGGCTCAAGTTCATCTCACTACTATACAGTCCATTGATCACCTCATCATACAGGGATTTGTGCTCAAATCTAGCTGAACAATGAAGACCTTAAAGAACACTAATACAGAGACTTCTAGCATCAGCAGAGTGTCAATCTCAAAAGTTCTAAAGGCAACAGGGTATCAGTTCTTAAGCAGGAAAAACAATGTTTTCAACGTGAATAGCATAGCAACAATGTATATAGTATAGACCATATGGAGAGTTAGGATAGCAGGGAGACCAGTCAAACAGCCTACAGAATAGGATATCCGAAGAAATGAAATTTTGGATTACAGTGGTGGTAACTGACATAGAAACTTTTACTGAATTACAAGAAAGTAGACTATTAGAAGGAAACCCTGGTGGCAAGTGATTAAGAGCTATGGTTGCTAACCAAAAAGTCAGCAGTTTGAATCTACCAGGTGCTCCTTGGAAACCCTATGGGGCGGTACTATACTGTCCTGTAGAGTCACTATGAGTTGGAATCGACTTGAGGGCAATGGTTTGTTTTTTAGACCAGTGGAGGGGAAAGAACAATTTACTGGAATTAGAAGAGCTACATTTGAGATCCTGGTGGCATCATGGTTAAGAGCTATGACTGCTAACAATAAGATTCACAGTTCGAATCCACCAGCGGCTCCTTGGAAACCCTACAGAGCAGTTCTACTGTCCTGTGGGTCGCTACGAATCAAGACTGACTTGACAGCAATAGACAACAACAAAGACTGGAGTCCCAACACTGAAATTTACAAGCTGCGTGACCTTTGGCAAGATACTTCCTGTTTCATATTCCAGTTTTCCTGCCAATAAAATGAAAAGCTTAGAGTATTAGGGCCTTTAAGAGTTGGTTTTTTTTTTTTTTAACTCCAACACAACTCTATCTCCTTTAATAAAAACAAAACAAACAGGGAAATCTGATTTGTAAGAAGAATTATTCTGACTGAAGCTTAAGGCCACAGAGCCCTAGCTATCCTTCATTTCCTCCCAATCACCTCCTCCCACTGCCCCCCAGTCACCTCTGAAGCCTTCTTGGGGAATCTTTTTGTGTGTGTGCTATCAAGTGAGAGTATACAATCCAAATCAGTTTTTCATGTCCGCCTATCTACAGCTCTTCTGCTCTTTTTATCCCATGACAGCACTCTTCCTTTTCATTATATACCTGTATTCTCTTAACAAGCTCCTGTCTCCTCCTCTCCATCCTCTTCTCTCCCATCTGGAAAGAGATCAGTAGGACAGCGTTCTCTAAATGCAGAGAATCATAAAGTACACCCACCATATGGTCACATGGTATCCCAAAATCTGGTCCAGTTTTGTCCGAAGAGTTGACCTCAGTAGTGGTTGCAAGACAGGGGCAGCAGCAGGTCAGAGACCATGCTCCCAGGGAGCCTCCCTGGGCTGTCAGAACATCAGTTTTTGTCTTTAAGTGGAGTTTTTGAGCTTCACCCCTCTTTTTCTTGTGTTGCCACCAGGACTCAACATTGTGTGCCCCGTCACAGCTATCTCTGGTGGTAGCTGGGCACCATCTGGTTCTTCTGGTCACATGCTGGTACAGTCTCCCATTTACATGGGTCTTCTGTCACCTAGGCTCTTTTCCCCATGTGTCTTTGGTGTTTTCAGTGGTCATCTGTTCCAGCTGAGTTGGGGCCATTTGGTGTACCTCAGATGGCAGCTTGCTAGCTTTTAAGACCCCGGATGCTATCCACTAATAGCAGAAGACTCTCTTAGCAGTAACCTAATTATGCCAATTGACCTCTATGTCCCCAATAGCATGGTACTACCAGATCTAATATTCAGTAACTCAAAGAGGTAGACTTGGCATAGGTGCCTAGAAAAATAGTAGTGGCTTTAATGGCTACAGAATCATATCTTAAAAAGTATTAGTTGACTTTCTACAAAATCTCCTGCTTCTCTTTACACGTTATTCAGGATTGAACTGTGTTCCCCCAAAATATCTGTCAACTTGGGTAGGCCATGTTTCCCAGTATTGTGTGATTATCCACTATTTTGTTATCTGACATGATTTTCCTACAGGTTATAAATTTTACCTCTGTGATGTTAAGGAGTCAGGACTCAATCTACAAAATTACATGTGTCTTAAATCAAATTTCTGAGATACAAAAGAGGGATGGAATAGTGAGGCATAGAAGACCTCATACTCAAGAAACAACAGCCAGGAGAAGAGTGCATCCTTTGGAGCCAGGGTCCCTGCACTGGGAAGCTCCTAGACCAGGGGAAGATTGATGATAAGAACCCTCCTCCAGAGTCAAAAGAGAAAGAGAGCCTTCCCCTTTGGCTGGCACCCTGAATTTGAACTTCTAGTCTCCTAGACAAAGGAGTAAATGAGAGAAAATAAATTCTCTTTCTTAAAGCCATTCACTTGTATTTTTGTTACAGCAGCGCTAGGCCATGCTCTCAGGGGAACCCCCAAACCGCTGGACCATCAATTGAGGTCTTTTAGTGGAGATCTCAGGATGCACCCCTTTTTATTCTTGTGTTGCCAGTGAGACTCAACCTAGTGAGCTCCATCGCGGTTATCACTGGTGGTAGCTGGGCACCATCCAGTTACTCCGGTCCTAAGTCGATGTAGACACCTACTCACGTGGGTCTCTCTATCTTCTAGGTTGTCTTTACCCCATGTCGTTTTGGTCCTCGGTGTTGGTTTTTTAAAAATAAACTTTATTTTTTAGAGAAGTTTTAGGTTTCCAGAAAAGTCGTGCAGAAAAAGCAGAAAGTTCCCATATACTGCATGCTGTCTGAACTTTATTTCTCTTATTATTTTATATAAGAATCTATGAGTAGCATTCAGTGATTGACTACTAGCTGAAAAGTTGTGGTTTGAAACCACCCAGAGGCACTTGGAAGAAAGACCTGGCACTTCCAAAAATCACAACTATTGAAACTCCATAGAGTGCAGCTCTATTCTGAAACACATAGGGTTGTCATGAGTCAGAAGCATTCAAAGACAACTGGTAAAATCTTGTAGTCCTTTGATACAGTTGTTACAGTGGGTGAATCAATATTAATACATTATTAGTAACTAAAGTATGAGAATTCTAGTTTCTCTGCATCCTTACCAGCACTCAATAGTGTCAGTTAAAAGAAAAAGTTCATTCTAGTAAGTGTATAATGATGGTATTTCATTGTGGTTTTAACTTGCATTTCTGTAATGATTAATGATACTAAGCATCTTTTCATGTACTTATTTGCCATCATTATCTCATCTTTGGTGAAATTATTCAGATCTTTGGCCCATTAAAAAAATATATTGCTTGTTATGGAATGGTAAGACCTCTTTATATATTCTGGATACAAATCCTTTGTGCATATGTGTATTAAAAATATTTCAGCCCAGTCCATGGTATGTCTTTTCATTTTCTCTATGGTGTCATGTGAAGAGCAGTTTTAAATTTTGTTTAAGTCTGATTTCGTAACTTTTTTTTCTTGTATGGCCGTTTATGTCCTGCATAAGAAGTCTTAGCTTATACCAACATCACAAAAATTTGCTTCTGTATCTAGTTTCATAGCTTCAGCTTTTGTGTTTAGATCTTTTTGTTTGTGATCCATTTGATCACCTCTTCACTTTGCCATCGTTGTACAGCAGATGCAGCACAAAAGGACGAAACTAGAATAAAGACGATTCTCTCTGAAAAATGAATGGACCATAGAAAATATTAAGCTTTTGTTCTTTGTATCATGTGTATTATCATCTTCTATTATTTATTATTAGTCAATTATATACTGGCCGCTGGAGATACAGTAATGTACACACTAGGTAATGTCACTTTTCTCATGGAGTTTATGTTTTAATAAGAAGAGATGGTGTAATTTTTTTCGTAAAGAAGTTGTCTCTTTAATGTATAAAAAGTTCCTACAAAGTAAGAAAGAGATCAGCAACCCAACAGAAATATGTGCAAAGCAAGGTAGAATCCATGATGTAGTGGGAGAAAAATGGGGGTGCAGATCTAGAACTCTATTAAAAGACCAGACTTTGATCTGACATCCTGGAGGGTGCTCTGAGGACATGGCCTCTGGACTCTTTGGTGGCCCAGAGCTGAAACCGGTACCAAAGCAGTTCTTCAGACAAAGATTGGACTAGACTGTAAGACACGAGTCAAATATGTGTTTCTTGTCTTAAATACACACAGGAGGCTCGCAGAACAACTGCTGTCCAGAGGTGAGATGGGAGCGTGGAAAGGTGTGGACAGGAGTTTCTTGAATGCCCAAGGGAAGTACAGGGTGGAAAGGTGAAGCTTGCTGTCTGTCACTGGGTCAGGCAAGCAGCTGGAGTTGCTAGTGGTGTATGTGTGGGTTTTATGTGGCAAATTGACTTGGATTATAAACTTTCATTTAAAGCACAATAAAAGATTTTTTAAAAATATTGTTATAAATAAAACAAATTATTAAAAAAATGCAAAGGGTGTAAAATGACAGCTCACACAAAGGACATGTAAATAGTTCCGGAATACAAGACTGAGACTAGGGTGGGGTGGATGAGGCATCCAGGCACAAAATCTAAGGACACCCTTCGTGTGAGTGCCTACTTAAATTTTGTACCTGAGGTGGGGAGAGGTTGTGTTTTAATGAGCATCCAGTGCCTACACGGCAAAGTCAAGAAAATGTGATTGCCTCTGATTCCTCATATCTTTAACCAAAGAAAGTATTTCAGATTGTTGACAGTTTACTTAATACTACTGCATGGTAGAGCAAGAACCTGATCCTGTAGCATGGGGATCAGGGTCACTGATCTGTAGAAAAAAGGAAACGTTGAGCTGCATACAGTCAACTATAAAGAAGTGAGTAGAGGGGTATGGGATGAAAAATCATAGCAGAAGATCTCAAGCTGCTGTTACTACTGAGGTATATTAACCAGACTTATTGCTCCCTTCTGTCATTTAAACAAAACAGCTCTTTTGAGTCTCTAATCCTATCTTTTCTCCAAATGAGTTTACTATTACTACCTTCAGAGAACTTGTAAGATTCATCTCTTAATAGAGGACCAGGGATCTTGTATAACTAATAAGTCATGTTCCTTAAAACCAGTCATACTTTATTTGCATAAATGATACTCTTATTCTTCAAGCCACTCCAAGTACTGGTAGTATTATTTACTATTAACTTCTATAAACTAATTCCAGTATTAAATAACCAGATCATAACCCCCCCAAACCCCAAACCTATTGCTGTCAAGTCAATTCTGACTCTTAATGATGCTCTAGGACAGAGTATAACTGCCCTTTAGGATTTCCAAGGAGTGGCTGGTAGATTTGAAGTGCTGACCTTCTGGTTAGCAGACCTAGCACTTAACCACTGTGTTGCCAGGGTTTCCAAACAGATCATAATACCCACTGCTATCGAGTCAATTCAAACTCGTAGCAACCCTGTAGGACAGAGTAGAACTGCCCATTAGAGTTTCCAAGGAGCACCTGGAAAATCTGAACTGCTGACATCTTGGTTAGTATCTTGGTTAACCACTACATCATCAGGGTTTAGATCCTAAGTGGTGTTAATTCAGAGCAGAATGAGATCACTGTGGCCTGTGTTGACCTTCATAGAAATAAAGCTTGAACTAAGGCTTTGAAAGATGGGTGAGATTTAGGTAGATAAAAAGAAAAGAATAACTTGGTTGTAGAATAGATTTGAGGAAGAGAGATTAAAGTTTAACAAATACGCCATTCATGAGGTAACTCCCTTATGCCCACAGCAGGCGTCATGAGTCCATCATGGCAGAACTCTTTCTTGCTGAGCTTGGATGTGGGTTTGGGAAAACTAGAATTAGATAATACGGAAAGAAATGTGGACAATAAATGGACAGATATTTTGAAAATCTCATCAGTGAGACTTGGTGAAGGTGTCTAACCCTGGAGGTTGGAATGTGGGGCGTTTACCATGTTCAGCAGGGAAGTCCTTGGTGCAGAAACTATGAAAAGCTTATACCTCAGTTTCTTAGGGCCATCAGAACAAAACACCACAAAATGGATGGCTATAAAGAACAAAAATCTGTTGTCTCACAGTTCTGAAGACTAGAAGTCCAAATCAGGGGACTGGCTGTGCCGATTGCTTCCAGAGAGTGAGAGAGGAAATGTCTCACGCCTCTCTCCTTGCTTCTGGTGGCTCCCTGCAATCTTTGGCATTCCTTGGCTTAAAAATGCATCTTCACATGGCGTCATCCTCCTGTCTCACTCTCTTTGTCTCTTCTCTTTCCTAAGACACCACTCGGGTGAGATTAGGACCCACTCTACACCATTTAAAAAGATCCTGCTTTCAAGCAAGGTCGTGTGCACAGTTACCAGCAGTCAGGACTTCAGCATATCTTTTTTTGGGAAGGCACAGTTCAATCCATAACAGACTAGTGTTACAAGTGTGCTAAATATACAAGCATCCAAGGGTGTGGTGGTTGTCTTTGCCCCTGTCTGCATCACTCTGATTCTGATGCCCAGTGGATTCCCCTTAGGTTTTGATCTTTGATTTAGTTCAGCTGGCTCTCCCTTTCTGCGAAGTAACTTCCTTCTGTAAATACTTGTACTAAGCCCTTTGCTTGACTGGTAAGCCCCAGAGTCTGCCTTCTTGCACACTGTACTAATAGGCAGTCACACAGAGCATGGCTCACCTTTCTAGCCCTGTATACTTTGTAGATGCTTCCTTTACCTCTTCAGGGGATGTTAAGAGGCTCTGAGCCTTGGAAGTTCTCTTCTTTATCATTTCCTCCTCTCCTGTTTAGCTTGTGTGAAGCATGTTTATTGGATAGATATTAAGGCTGGTTCTACTCTTCACTTAAGCTTGCCTTTTATGTCTAGATTAGTAGGCTTATATCTGGGCTTAGTGTTGCTACTGGCCCCAAGACTTTGAAGGAGGTCTCCTATGGAGTCATATTCTATGGAGGCTTTCTCCCTGTGCTTTCTTTTCTGCTAAGATTAGCTAAAAATTTCTGTGTCTCCCTGTTCCAAAAGCCTATAACCTCTGTTGTACTGGGTCACCGGCTTGCAGTTTCTATATCAGAGGAAGCTCATGGATAGAAAACCGATTGAAAGGAGAAGGGAGAAAGATGATCTGTGTTAAGCAGAGTCTATGAGTACATTGGCTGACTAGGAGCTGACCATCAGAAAAATAAAAAGAAAGATGTGGTTAAAAAGACACATACTTTGTTCATATAAATAAGTTTTATAAATGTAGAATCTAGTCCATTTTCCTGCTTCTGTTTGGCAATGACAGCATTTACTTAGTTCTTCCATCTTCCAAGTAGGACAGCAGTAACCTGAGGGTTTTAAACATGTGCTCTGCTGACATTTTTCTATTCACGTATGATGGCTATTTGGTCTGTGTTATTGAGGTGGCGGCAATGTGCTGCCATTGATGCCCTCGGTCCTCAGATCCTTCAAGCAGTCTTTTCCTTGGGAGTTGTACTGTAAAATTCTAATCATTACAGTTGTGCAATATCAGAATACCTTACATATTTATCAAGGACAGGATACACCTACACTCAGTGAAGCATAGGTTATTTTTTCTCCAGATGTTAGTAGCATTGAGGTGGTAGGTGAAGCCAAGGAACTGAGTTGGAAAGAAGGAATGCAGAAAGCTGAGGCTGTCAGCCTAGTGGGAAAAACCTGCAGGGGATATGAGGAAGAGGAACTTCTTCAGAGTGAAAGATCAGCTGGGCATCGAGACGGAGGATGACTAGGTCATGAGCTGCTATGGAAGTGGCAGTGAGACTTTTAAGAGAAGCAGGTGATGGACCTCAGTGTCAGATATGCTTGAGGTATATAACTGGAGGGATTTACTGTCACCTGTGAACTAGGTTCTTCCTGTCTAGATAATTTATACGTATGTTATGGTAGACTATTCAATTCTACTCAAGCATTTACTCGTTGAGCTGTGTGCTAACTGTGGGAGAGGCATAAAAAGTACAGAACTGTATTTAAAATAGTGTGTCTTCCCCGTATTGGTGTGTGGTGTCTAGGGTCTTAAGAGCTAGCAAGCTGCCATCTGAGGGTCACCAAATAGTCCCAACTCAGCTAGAACAGGTGATCACCAAGGACAACAATGACATGAGAGAAAAGGAGCCCAGAAGACAGAAAGACTCATGTGTATGGGTGACTGTATCAACATGTGGCCAGAAGAACCAGATGGTGCTCGGCGATCACCAGTGACAGCCGTGATGGGGCTCACAATGTTGAGTTCCAGTGGCAACATGAGAAAAAAAGGGGTGCACCCTAAGGACTCCACTAAAAGATCGCAACTGATGGTCTGAAGGCCTGGGGTCCCCCGAGGAGCATGCCCCCTAGACGTGATACTGCCCCTGATCATAGATCCTCAGTGAGTTCAACTTTTCGGATAGGAATACATTGGACTCAGGGACACAGAGTAACCATATTGTGTGTACACTTTATGGTTCTATGTATCCATAAGATGTCATCCTACTGGCCCCTTACTAGAGGTGAGTGGAGAGGGTGTAGAGGAGGGGTCAGGAGATTGTTAAGAGGCTATGACATGCATGGAATGCAAAGGAAGAATGTGCTGTCTGTCACTGGGCAAGGAGAGCTGAGGGAGCTGCAGATAGGTGGCATGCAAATGCAAATTGTAAACTTTCAATCGCAATTTTAAAAAAGGTATCAGGAAAAACAAAACAAAACACACAAATCCCTAAATGAAGTATGTCAATAAATCATAATAGTAATCAAAAAATAAATAAATAAAAATAAAGTGTGTCTTTGTAAACATACAGCGGTGATTTTTCCTTTAAAAACATTTTTTGACTAGTATTTATTAAATGGAAACTATAGACCTATTTCAATGACATTAAAAATTTTTTTGGCAGTTTTTTCAGCCCTATGGTCCATTAAAAAAATATCTTTGTATAGTGTTTCCTTATTAAAAATAATACATAATCTTTAAAAAGACAGTTATATGAAAACAGCCTAACCCATACTGTCTCCAAGAGATAGTCACTCATAACATTTTGGTTTAAACTGTTTCAGGTTTCTATTATGTGTGTGTGTGTGTGTATTTTTAATGAAAGTGGACTTATTGTATTTATTTTCAGCTCTCTGTTTTCACTTAATGGTATATTGTAAGCAATCTTTGATATGTATTTCTCAAACCGTGTTTAATGGGCTTCTTGGATTTTAATGGATGATTGTAACATTTAATTATCCAAAGCCCAGTTTTTAGAAATTTAGATAGTTCCTAATTTTTCATTATTATAAACAATACTTTGATGGGTATCCTTGAGGCCAAATCATGATTATTTTCTAAAACTCACTTCTTGAAGTGGAATTGTTGAGTTAATGGTAAAAATATTTAAAGATTTTTGGTATATGTTGTCAAATTGTTCTCTGAAGTTTTATGAGTGTACTACCACCAGCAGAGTGTGAGAGCACCATTTCATGTACTTTTGCTAGCGCTAGCTATTATTAGTTCTAAAGATCTTTATAGAAAAAAAGTCTTTCATTATTGTGTAGCTTGTAACAAAACCCAAACCAAGCCCTTTACCAATGAGTTGATTCCAACTCACAGAACTGAATAGGTCAGGATAGAACTGCCTTATGGGGTTTCCGAGGAGTGGCTGGTAGATTCGAACTGCCAACCTTTTGTTTAGCAGCCAAGCTCTTAACCACTGTGCCAGATAGTCACTTAAAAATATTTGTGTACATGTATAACAAATACTTACTCTGTGAAAATAAATGCTATCTTTTAAAACAGCCAATAATTATTCTCAATTGAGTGAATGAAGTGAGTGATCCATCTGGGTAACCTTGTTTTAACTGACTGTAGATGTGATTCTGAAGTGGTCACATCTGAGTTCTGTCACTTATGAATGAGGTGAGTGATCAACTTGGGTAACATTGTTTAAATTCACTGTAGGTGTGACCTTGAAGTGATCACATCCTAGTGGTGACACTGAGTAATCTTGGGCAATTGGTTAACATCTGTAGACCGCAGTGTCTTTACCAAATGGGGACTATAATGATACCTGCCTTAGACTTGGAAACCCTTGTGGCATTGGTAGTTAGGTGCTACAGCTGGTAACCAAAAGGTCAGCACTTCAAATCCACCAGATGCTCCTTGGAAACTCTGTGGGGCAGTTCTACTCTGTCCTGTAGGGTCACTATGAGTCTGAGGCTACTTGGTGGCAGTGGCTTTGGTTTGGGTTTTTTGGTAGTTACTGGATGTCAGGCACGTGGCATAGTGCTTGACATACGGCACAAAATGAACGTGAATTATTAATTGCTAGTGAGACTTATTTTTTTCATGTGACTCTTAACCTGACAGAAGGCAGTGCTGCAAATGGAGTTTCAGAAACAGCTCTTTAAAGGCATTATCTTTGGAGTAATCTTTTTTTGTTTTGAAGGTTTTTTTTTTATTATGACTGAGTGAAAATGTACATTCCCATATAAATTTGCATGCCCATCTATATGCAGCTTCCACTGCTCTCCCTGCGTGATGACAGCACACTATTCCTCTCTGCTGCATACAGGTCTCATCCTCCCAACAGTCTTCTTTCCCTTCTTCTCCACTCACTGCCCTTACTCCATCCAGAGGTCAGCAGGATGATATCCTATAGATGCATAGTGCCATAAAGTGCATCCAATATATGGTCACTGTGCATCCCCAAGTCCAATCTATTCATGTCCAAAGAGTGGAACTTCATTATGATTTGTGGCCAAGGGCAGCATCAGGGCCAGAGGCTGTGCTCCCAGGGGAACCCTGAAACCGCTGGACCATCAGTTGTGGTCTTGTGTTGCCAGTGAGAATCAGCTTAGTGAGCCCCATCACGGCTATCACTGGTGGTGGCCGGACACCATCCAGTTATTCCGGTCCCAAGTCTATGTAGGCACCCACTTATGTAGGTCTCTCTATCTTCTGGGTTGTCTTTACCCCGTGTCATTTTGGTCCTCGGTGAGCATCTGTTCCTGCTGAGCTGGGACCACTTGCTGTGTCCTCAGATGGCAGCTTGGCAGCTTTTAAGACCCCAGACTCCACTCACCAATGTGGGGTGCAGAGAGCTCTCTTAGCAAAATGCTAGTTGTGCGAATTGGCCTCAATTTTGCCTAAGATCATGGTCCCCTGCCCCCTGCCCCAGCTGCTCTGTCCTTGCAATATTGGGTTAAGATGGAAGGAGTATTCAAGTTATGTTGAAGTCCACTTAATATTGTTCTTGTTTCTAATGTGTGCTATCACCGATTTCACTCAACCAAATTTCTGCCAACTGTCTAATCGAAGCCCTTCCTCCCTTCCCTCCCTAGCCGCCGTCAAAGAGTCTTTTCTTCTATACATAAGTCTGTTTTGGAGATCTTATCTTAGGGGTCTCATACAATATTTGTCCTTTTGTCGCCGACTACTTTCACTCAACATAATGTCTTCCAGTTGAAACCAGGTTATGAGATGTTTCCTGGAGTAATCATTTTGACTCTCAAGACAGTGTTCTTTCCGTTAACAAATAGTGTAGGTGCTAAGATGAAATAACATGTCTTCTGTTTTCTGGGTGCTTACTGCCTAGTAGGAGGGATAAGATGTACCCATGTTAATATGAGGTAAAAAGGGAAAGGTGTCACAGGAAAGATAAAAGTAAAAGACAATTCTCTAATAGAAGGCAGCATCTGAACCACACCTTGCAGGATAGTTAGGACTCCAATATGCAAGATATGGGATGTGAGTGAGGAGAGTATTATTGGCAGAAAGAATCACCTGAGCATGAAGGCAAATAAAAGCTTATCAGTCTCCAGATACTAGCTGAATGTGGAATTGTTATATGATGGGTACAAACTCCACAGCACAGATTTGAAAGTGCAGATATTTGAACTTTCACTTTACAATATATATATATTTCCCAACAGTGGAGAAAAACTTACGCTCTCACTTTCCTGTATATTTGGTCCAATCCAATGACTCAACTCCTAATCCAATTCAAAGTTCCATCTATGGGCTTTCCCTTGTCCTTCAGAGTTTGCACACAGTTGGACGTTTGTGGAAGAAGTCTGTGTCCCTGTTATTAGTCTCATTTTGGCCATATCCTGTCCTGCCAGCAGCTTGTTACGCTATCCCCTTCCCCACAGTTGACTCGAAGAGAGTGATGCTAGTAGTGGCTTTGACAGATGGTGCATTCGACTTTTCTGTGTGTGAATAACCCTAGGCGAGGCATCTACTACCTCGTCATCAGCACACCCTCTTGCTCTTCCAAAAGAGATCTCTTAGGCTGGTACACAAGCTCATCCTCACGTTAAAAAGTCCATGGTTCCCTCTGGACCAATGTAAAATTGAAAATCCCCTTCTCACTGCTCCTGAGTCTTCAGGAAATTCATCCTCTAGCACTCTACTTCCCTTGGAAGCACATGCCACTGTCCCTAAGAAGGAGACTATTAGAGCCCTGGACAGAGCAGGCTGCATGGGTCCACCACCAGAAAACCCAGGAGGTAGGCTGAGTGTGTACTTAGGGTACCAGCAAAGCAGGGGCACCAAATAAAGTTGGAGGAAAAGATGTTGATAAATATTTTTGGAGGTGACAGTAGTTACGAAAAAAAGGAACTGAATTTGTTGTACTTCTTTCCACTTATGTTTTTGTTCAGCTTTGATTTTTAATTTGATTTGTTTTGGGGGGGAGGTTACATAATCTTTTCAGTACTTTGGGTTTACAAAGGCCTTAATCTTGCCTTGTGCAGGTCCGTTCTCATCTTTGACTTGTCTCACATTTTAAGGGGCTCAGTTGTGTCCTTATCCTTGTTAACAGCCCCCTTTTCACATTGTCCTGAGGACAGGAAACCAAGGAGTCCATAACGCTTTTTCCTCTCCTGTGCTTTTGGGAGAAGGAGGTAAATCAATTTTGTATCTTCTCCCTTCTGTGTAACTCAGTCTGGATTCACAGCCAGAAAAGTGAACTTTGCATTTACTAGTTTTGGAATCCAGATCCTTACTTTCAACAGCAGTCATTTTATTTGCACTTAGCTGGTAGACGTAGGGCCCAACCAGAAAACAGAAATTATTCTAGGATTTAACTAGAGGGAATTTAATTCAGGAAATTAGCTATATAAGAGATGGAAGAGCTGAGAAACCATTCCAGGGAAAGCAAAGTAATGAGCATCACAAATCTTTGGTCATCCTAGGCTGAAGGTAGGGAAGCAGGGCTGTCAGAGCCCTGGGGCTGGGATAATTTAGAAACTAGAACTCTGGAGAGTCTGTTGTAGGAAGGCTGGAGCCAAAAAGAACACAGAGCTTCTGTTTAAAACCCTGGCCAAGGTCATCGGAGGAACATCAGTTTGTCCCAACCCAACTGGAACACATGACAACCAAGAACATCAGACATGAGAAAAGATGAGCCCTGGAGACAGAAGGACCTATATGATTGGTAGATTACGTCAGCATGAGACCAGAAGAATGAGATGGTGCACAGCCACCACCAAAGACACCCCTGACAGGGGACAGAATGTATAGTCCTTGACACAGTAAGAGATAAAGAGGCATGCAGAGCAAAGACTTTATTAAAAGACCAGAACTGATAGTCTGACAACCTGTAGGGTCACCTGGGAACGTGATCCCTAGATTTCCTGCTAGCCGAGAGCTGAAACCAGTACTGAAGCCAACACTTCAGACAACAATGAAGTGGACTTGGGGACACAGAGCGATGAGTGTGGTGTGTGCACTTCATTTGTTTAATATATATATGAGACTCTCCTACTGGATTCTTTTTAGAGGGGACAAGAGAGGGTGGAGAGGAGGGAACAAGTGTTGGCTGAGTGGGTACTGAAGTAGAGTGAGAAAGAGTTTGCTATCACAGGGTAAGAGGACCAGATAAAGTTGTAGGGAGGCAGATACTCAGGTTTTTATTTGGAAAATTGACTTGGGTTGTAAACTTTCACTTAATCACAATAAAAAGAATTAAAAAAAAAAATCCTGGCCAAGACATAGGGAGAAGGGGATGAAAATACTCTGGCTTCTCCCTTCCTCCTGCCTTCCCGTCTTCTGCCAGTGCCTTCCGTTGTCTGAATTTAATGGAAAGCCACCTGACATGGGAGCTGGGCACTCAGTTGTTCAGTGTCAGCCCCTCTGGAGCATGAGGGGTGTGTGTGTGCATGCCTGTGTATGAAAGGTGGAGAAAGAGGGATGTGTCGGGGTAAGAAGCAGGCCAATGTTTGACGTGGGTGGGTACAGCCAGCCAGCAGCCTGTGGGAGTGGTGAGGAGCACATCCATTTATTACTTTATTAATCACGTAATCACTGTGCCACATAAACTCTGATCTGTTTCTAAATAGCACTTAAAAAAAATTATTATGCCTTAGGTGAAAGCTTACACTGAAATTTAGTTTCCCATTTGATAGTCTGAACACAAAGTGTTCCATGACATTGGTTCCAACCCCACAGTGTGGCTGCCCTTCTCCTGTGTCCCTTCTAGAGTTCCTGTTTCCTCTTGTACTACATTATCCCTTCCTGCCTTCTTATCTTTGCTTTTGGGCAAATGTTGCCCTTTTGATCTCCTATAATTGTTATTAGGGATATGTTCCTCTTGGGTGTTGCTGTTTATTTTATGGGCCTGTCTATAGTTTGGCTGATGATGTGATGGGGGTCTCTGGTAATGGCTTCAGTTCCAGCTCAGAAGGATGTCTTATGGCCATGGTCTTGGGAGTTCCTCTAGTCTCTATCAGATCAGTAAGTCTTGTCTGCTTTCTGAAGCTTTTTTGTCCTGCAGTTTTTTTTCCAGCTGTGTCTGGGACTCTCTGTTGTAGTCCCAGTCAGATTGGCGGATATTGGTAGCTGGGCACTATCTAGTTCTTCTGGTCCTGCGGTCGTGTAGGTTGTGGTTCATGTGGTCCATCAGTCCTTTGGACTACTTGCTCCTTTGGGTCTTTGCTTTCTTAACTCTCTTGCTCTGGATGGTAAGAGACTGATAATTATATCTTAGATAGCCCCTTACACAAAATTTTAAGGCCCTAGATGTTACTTACCAAAGTAGGACACAGAACTTTTTTGTTTATGAACTATTGTCGTGGATTAAATTGTGCTTCCCAAAAAACGTACATAGAAATTTGGCTAGGCCATGATTCCTGGTGTTGTGTATGCTGTAAATTCTGCCTCTGTAATGTTAATGATGGAGGATGAGTGGTGGTTGAGCTGGTAGGGTAGGATTTAATGTGTGGGATTGTATTGTGGCTTGAGGCAGCCTCTTGGGATATGAAAGAAAGGTAGGTAAACTGAGATCTGGAAACTTTTCACCATTAAGAAAGAAAATAGTGCTGGGAGCTGAGTATGTCCTTTGGAAAGGATTAGGGTCCCTGCACCTCAGAAGCTTCCGGTCCAGGGTAAGATTGTTGACAAGGGCCTTCTTGCAAAGCTAGCAGAGAAAGCCTTTCTTTGGAGCTGACACCCGGAATTTGGACTTTTAGCTTACTGGGTTGTGGCAGAATAAAATTTCCCTTTTTAAAGCCATCCACTTGTGATAATTCTGTGAAAGCAGTGCTAGATGATGAAGACAGCTATATTGTGCCAATTGACATAAATTTCCCCTGAGCCTGTGGTTCTTTCCCTTTGAGCCTAGGATGTTCATCCCACAGGTGTTCTGTTATGTCTAAGAAGTTTCATTGACTATGGGCCTTGTATGCTGTGTTGTTTATATTGTTATATAAGCATTACCGATAGTTGTGCATAGGTTTTAGGAAACCTTGGTGGTGTAGTGGTTAAATGCTGCTGATGCTAACTAAAGAGTCGGCAGTTCAAATCCACCAGACACTCCTTGGAAAGTCTATGGGGCATTTCCACTCTGTCCTGCAGGGTTGCTATGAGTTGGAATTGACTCAACAGCAATAGGTTTTTGTGGGTGATAGTTGTGTATGTAGAGATATCCACTGTCAGACCTATATCTGCAGATGGGTGTGTTTCTTAATACCCTCCCACACCTCTTGTCATAACTATCTAGATAGGTAGCCATTCATAAATTAATGTTTGTTAATACTATTGTTGCAGGATTGTCAACACCAGAGCCCTGGTGGTGCAGTGGTTAAGAGCTCAGCTGCTAACCAAAAGATTGGCAGTGCGAATCTACCAACTGTTCCTTGGAAACTCTGTGGAGCAATCCTACTCTGTCTTATAAGGATGTTTGGAGTCAGAATTGACTTGACAGTGATAGGTGTGGTTTGGAGTGTAGCAATTACCATTGTTGCCCTTTGTTCTTGTATTTCTCTCAGTGTCCTCTGTGCCCTGCTCACTTTGCTGACTTCTCCCATATTGTGTATTGCCTTTTTTGTCACCAGAGTTAACATGGGGACCTTGAAGAATGACAGTGAATTATTGAAAACTTAACCAGGTGGTGATTTCAACTGCAGATGTGGTTTCATTGCTTGAGAAAATTATTACATCTGGTACCTAGTATGCAGCTATTGATCTGTCTAACGTGTTTTTCTCCATAGCTGTTTCAAAGGGCCACCAGAAGCAACTTATCATCAGCTGGCAAGGCCAGCAATACACCTCCTGTGGCTGTCATGGATTGAACTGTGTTCCCCCAAAATATACGTCATCTTGGCTAGACCATGATTCCCAGTGTTGTGTAATTATCCTCCATTTTGTCTTCTGATGTGATTATCCTGTGTTGTAAATCCTGCCTCTATGATGTTAATGAGGTTGCTGGCATTAGAGACAGTTATGTTAATAAGACAAGACTATCTACAAGATTAGATTATGTTTTAAGTCAAAAGAGAAAAGCAAGCAGAGAGATATGGAGACCTCAAATCACCAAAAAATAGGAACCAGAATAGTGCATCCCTTGTGCCTGGGATTCCTGTACTGAGAAGCTCCTTGACTGGACAAGATTGATGACAGAGACCTTTCCCTAGAGCCAACAGAGACAGAAAGCCTCCGTCTGGAGCTGGCACCCTGAATTCAGACTCTGATCTCCTACATTGTGAGAGAATAAATTTCTCTTTGTTAAACCATCCACTTGTGGTATTTCTGTTATAGCAGCACTAGAATACTGGGCTAGTGTCCTACCTCAGAGCTATGTCAACTTTTCAGCCCTGTGTCATAATTTAACCTGCAGGGGACTTGATTGACTTTCTCTTTCTCAAGATATCACCTTGGTCCATTATACTGATTGGACCTAGTAAGGAAGAAATATCAATGACTCTGGACTTACTGTAAGACATTTGCTTGCTAGAGGGTGGGAAATTAATGTGACAAAAATTCAGGTGCCTTCCACCTCAGTGAAGTTTCTAGGAGGCCAGTTGTGTGAGGTATATCAAGATATTCCTTCTAAGCCAGCTAAGGATAAATTATTGCATCTGGCCCCTCCCACAACTAAAAGGAAGGAATGATGCTTAGTGAGCATCTTTGAATTTTGGAGGTAACATATCCCCTTATTTGGGTGTGCCTCTCTCTGAATTTAAAGGCCATCTCAGTAGATTCGATGCATTGAACACTAATGACCAAAGACCAGATAAGTCGTGGAATTACATCAAGGATATCATACATGAAGAAAGCAAGAAGTCACTAAGAAGACAGGAGAGAAAGAAAAGATATAAACAGATGTCAGAAAAGTCTGCAACTTGCTGTTGAATGTCAAGCAGCTAAATCAAAATGAAAAAATGAAGTAAAAGAGCTGAACCGAAGATTTCAAAGGGCAGCTCAAGAAGACAAAGTATTATAATGACATGTGCAAAGTCCCGGAGATAGAAAACCGAAAGAGAGGAACACACTCATCATCTCTTAAGCTGATAGAACTGAAGAAAAAATTCAAGCCTTGATTTGCAATACTGAAGGATTTTGTGGGCAAAATAGTGAATGATACAGGAAGCATCAAAGAAAATGGAAGGAATACACAGTCACTATAGTAAAAAGAACTGGTTGATGTTCAGCCATTTCAGGAGATAACACATGACTTAGTCATGTAGTGCTTCTACATCAGAAATACCTCAGGTAGATAGCTTTAACAAAGAGAAATTTATTCTCTCACAATCTAGGACACTAGAAATCTGAATTCAGGGTGCCAGTTCCGGGGAAAAGTGTTGTATTTGTCAGCTATGAAAGAACGTTCTTGTGTTGCATCAATCTTTTGGTCTGGAAGCATCTCAGTGCAGGCACCTCAGGTCCAAAAGACACACTCTGCTCCCTGCACTGCTTTTTTGATGGCACGAGGTCCCCAACTCTCTGCTTGTTTCTCATTTCTTCTGTCTCTTGTAGGACAAAGGGTAGTATACAAGCCACACCCCAGGGAAATTCCCTCTATGTTGGACCAGGGAGGTGAACTGGGCAAGGGTGCTACAATCCCACCTAAATCCTCTTTAACATAATCCAGTTTTGCCCTGTTAACCACAGGCAGATATTAGGATCTACAATATAGGAAAATCTCAAAATGGAGAGGACAACCACAGAACACTGGGAATCAGTATTTGGGCCCAGCCAAATTACTACAACATGTGTTAAGGAAATGATGGTACTAAGGAAGAAGTCCAAGTAGCACTGAAGGTGATGGCCAAAAACAAGGCTCTGTGAACTGATGGATTACCAACTGAGATGTTTCAGCGAACGGAGGAAGCGCTGGAAGTGTTCACTCATCTATGCTAAAAAATTTGAAAGATAGCTACCTAGCCAACTGACTGGAAGAGATCCATATTTATGCTTACTCCAAAGAAAGATGGTCCAACTAAATGTGTAAGTTATTGAACGTCTTATCACATATAAGCAAAATTTTGCTTGAGATCATTCAGAGTGGCTGCACCAGTACATTGACAGGGAACTGTCAGAAATTCAAACCAGATTTAGAAGAGGTAGGGGAACCAGGGATGTCATTGCTGATGTCAGATGGATCCTGTCTGAAAGCAGAGAATACCATACAGGTGTTTACCAGTGGTGACTATGCAAATGAATTCACCTGTGTGGATCGGTAAAAAATTATGGCTAACATTGTGAAGAATGGAAATTCCAGAACACTTAATTGTGCTCCTATGGAACTTGTACATAGACAAAGAGGCAGTCGTTTGAATAGAACAATGGGATACTGCATAGTTTAAAGTCAAGAAAGGTATGTGTTAGGGTTGTATCTTTTTACAATACTTAATCAGTCTGTAGAAACCTTGGTGGCATAGTGGTTAAGTGCTACATCTGCTAACCAAAAGGTCAGCAGTTCAAATATGCCAGGCACTCCTTGAAAACTCTTTGAGGCATTTCTACTTTTACCTGTAGGGTCACTATGAGTCAGAATCGACTCAGTGGCAGTGGATTTGGTTTTTTGGTTTTATTCAATCTGTATGCTTAGCAAATAAACCAAGAAACTGGGCTTTATGAAGAAGAATGGGGCATCAAGATTGGAGGAAGTCGTTACAACCCATTTTATGCTGATGACACAACCGTGCTTGCTGAAAGTGAAGATGACTTGAAGCACTTATTGATGCAGACCAAAGACCGCAGCCTTTGGTGTGCATTAAACCTTAACATAAAACAAAAATCCTAACAACTGGACCGATAAGAATCATCATGATAAACAGAGAAAAATTTGAGGTTATCAAGGATTTCATTTTACTTGGATCCACAATCAACACCTGTAGAAGCAATAGTCACGAAATCAAAAAATGCATTGTACTGGGCAAATCTACTGCAAAAGACCTCTTAAAAGTATAGAAAAGCAAAGAGATCACCTTGAAGACTAAGGTGCCCCTGACCCAAGTCCTGGTGCTTTCAATCACTTCATATACATGCAAAAGCTGGACAGTTAGTAAGGAAGACCAAGGAAAAACTGATGCCTTTGAATTGTGGTGCTGGCAAAGAGTACTAAGTATACTGTGGACTGCCAAAGGAAGCCCTGGTGGTGGAGTAGTTCAGGGCTACATCTGCTAACTGAAAGGTCAGCAATTCAAATGCGCCATGCACTCCTTGGAAACTCGATGGAGCAGTTCTACTGTTACCTCTAGTATCGCTATGTGTCGAATTTGAATTGACAGCAGTGGGTTTTAGGGTTTTGTTTTTTTTACAGACTGCCAAGAGAAGGAACAAATCTGTCTTGGAAAAACTATGAGCAGAATGCTCCTCAGAAGTAAAGACAGCAATGGAACATGTCACATATTTTGGACATGTTATCAGGACAGATCAGTCCCTGGAGAAGGACATCATGCTTAGTAAAGTAAAGGGAAAGTGAAAAAGAGAAAGACCCTCAAAGAGATGGACTGACTCAGTGGCTACAACAATGGGCTCAAGCACAGTGACAATTCTGAGAATGATGCAGGACCAGGCAGTATTTCATTCTGCTGTGCACCGGATAGCTATGAGTTGGAACCCACTTGAGGGCGCCTAATAATAACAACAACACAACACTCTGGCGTATTTATCAAGTGACTTCAGAAGCTGCTAGTTTTGACTACAGCCCAGAATAAGGTAAGGCTCTACAAACAGGTTCAGGCTGCTGTACAAGCAGCTTTGCCAATTGGCAGTTGATCCAAAGGTTCTTGAAGTTTCAGTGGCAGACAGAGACTCTATTGGGCAGGCCCTTATTGGTGAATCTGTTAAGTGTTTCTGGGAAACTCTGTGGGGTATTTCTACTGGAAACCCTGATGGCATAGTGGTAAAGTGCTATGGCAGCTAACCAAGTCAACAGTTTAAATCTGTCAAGTACTCCTTGGAAACTCTATGGGGCAGTTCTACCCTGTCCTGTAGGGTCACTATGAGTCAGAATTGACTTGATGGCACTAGTTTTTTTTTTTTTTCCCTTTTGCTTTATGGGTGAATCACAGTGAAGACCGTTAGGATTTTGGAGCAAAGCCCTGCCATTCTCTGCAAGTAACTCCTCTCCTTTTGGCTTGTTACTGGGCCTGAGTAGAGACTGAATGCTTAACTGTGAGCCAGCAAGTTAACATGCTGCCTAAGGTGCCCATCATGAACTACATGTTGTCCCATCCACTGAGCCATAAAATTGACAGCGGTACTCCATCATTAAATGTAAGTGGTATCTATGAGGTCAGGCCTGAGCACGACCAGAAGGCACAAGTATGGAATCTGACAATTAAGTTTGCAAACTTGCCATTATACACTTATGTTGAAAGCACTGTACAAACAACTCAGTAAGGTTTCATAACCTTGGTATATCAGTGTCTCACAGTAGTGTTCATCTTGATGTGTGGCAGTGTCTTGCAGAGTGGCATTCATTATTGTTGTGTGTTTTTGTGTGCTGTCACGAGAATGTCGTAGCTGGAATTAGAGCAACAAACATTAAATTTCTTGTTAAACTTGACAAGAGTAGAAGTGAAATCATGATAGTCCAAGTTTATGGAGATAATGCCATTAAGAAAATGGCAGTGTACAGATGGATTAAACATTTTTCTGAGGGGAGAGAAAGTGTCACTGATGAAGAGAGGTCAGAGCAGCCAGTAATGAGCAGAACTGATGAAAACATGGCAAAAATTCATTGAATTGTGCATCAAAATCGTTGGTTGACTGTGAGAAGCATAGCAGACCAAGTAAACATCAATAGAGAAACTGTAAAATCTTAACTGAAAATCTTGGCATGAGAAAGGTGTGTGTGAAAATGGTCCCTGAGGAGCTCACCGATGAACAAAAGCAAAGGAGAATTGAAGTTTGCCAAGACCTTTCAGAGAGGAAAGAAGATGTTTTGGGCCCTGTTGTCACTGGTGATGAAGCATCAGTGTACCAATAAGACCCTGAAACAAAGTGTCAAAGTGTACAGTGGAAGTCAGCCAGTTCTCCACAACCGAAAGAGTTCGGCTAATCCTAATCAAGAGCCAAAACAATGTTGATATGCTTTTTGGATATCAGAGTGATTGTTCATTATGAATTTGTACCAACTGAACAAACAGTTAACTAAGTTTACTATTTGTAAGTGCTGAAAAGCCTTCATGAAACAGTCAGATTAAAACAACCTGAATGTATCGCCAACAACTCATGGCTCTTGCATCATGACAATGCACTGGCTCACATGGTACTGTCTGTGAGGGAGTTTTTAGCCAGTAAACAAATAATTGTATTGAAACACCCTTCCTACTCACCTGATCTGGCCCCAGTGACTTTTTTCTTTACCCAAAGATGAAGGATATATTGACAGCAAGACATTTTGTTGACATTCAGGACATCAAGTGTAACATGATGACAGCTCTGATGGCCATTCCAGAAAAAGAGTTCCAAAATTGCTTTGAAGGGTAGACTAGGCACTGGCATCAGTGCATAGCTTCCCAAGGGGAGTACTTTGAAGGTGACCATAGTGATCTTCAGCAACGAGGTATGTAGCACTTTTACTAGAATGAGTTTGCAAACTTTATTGTCAGACCGTGTAAGTTGCGTGTGAAAGTGGTTGCATGTGAAAGTCGTTCAAATGCCCGTGGTCTCCACTCCAGTCACATTACTTTCCAACACTCAGTCTGTACACATGACCTCATGGGGAGTTCCTTATGACTGGATGACTGAGGAAGAGAAAACATGTGGCTGGTTTTACAGATGGTTCTGTGTGTAATGCAGGTACCATTCTTAAGTGGATAGTGGCAGCACTACAGGCCCTTTCTTGGGACTTCCTGAAGGACTGTGTTGAAAGAGAAATCCTCTTAATGGGCAGGACTTTAAGCAGTGTACCTGGTTGTTCACTTTGTTTGGACAGAGAAATGGTCAGATGTGGGATTATATACTGATTCATGGACCAAGGTCAATGATTTGACTGGATGGTCAGGGATTTGGAAGGAACATTACTGGGAAATTGGAGACAGGGAGGTATGGGGAAGAGGTATGTGGATAGATCTTTTGAAATGGGCCAAAGAAGTGAAGATATTTGTGTCTCGTGTGAATGCTCATAAATGGTAGACTCAGCAGAGGAGAATTTTAACAATGAAGTGGATAAGATGATGTATTCTGTTGAAATCAGTCATCCTTATCCCCTAGCCTCTCATTGTCCAGTGTGCTCATAAAAAAAGTGGCCAAGGTAGCAGGCATGGAGGTTGTGTATGAGCTCAGTAATGTGAATTTCCACTCACCAAAGCCGACTTGGCAACAGTCACTGCTGTGTGCCATATCTGCCAGCAGTAGAGACCAACACTGAGTCCTAAGTATGGCACCATTCCTAGTGGTGATCAGCCAGCAACCTGGTGGCAGGTTGATTACTCTGGACTCCTTCCATTAGGGAAAGGGCAATGCTTTGTTTTTACTGGAATAGACACTAACTTTGGATATGAGTTTGCCTTCCCTGTGCTTAATGTTTCTAACAAAACTATTATCTGTGTGTTTATAGAATGCTTTATCCACCATCATGATATCCCATGCAGCATCACCTTGGGTCAGATTACTCACTTCACAGCAAATAAAGCACAGGAGTGGCCCATGCTCATGGAATTCACTGGTCTTAACCATGTTCCCCATCATCCTGAAGCACCTGGCTTGATAGAACAATGGAATGGCCTCCTAAAGACAATTACAGCTTCAACTGGGTGGCAATACCTTGCAGGGTTGAGGCTGTGTTCTCCAGGAGGCTGTATGTAATCTAAACGAACTGTTTGTCCTATAGCCAGGATTCATGGGTCCGGGAATCAAGGAGTGGAAACAGGAGTTGACATCACTCACTATTGCCCACTAGTGACCCACTTGCAAAATTTCAGCTTCTGTTCTTGCAACCCTGTGCTCTGCAAGTCCAGAGGTCTTAAGTTCCAAAGGGGAGAATGCTTCTACCTGGAGACGAATCACTGATTCTACGGAAATGAGAGTTTAGAATGCCATCTCGCCACTCTGAGATCTGTATGTCTCAACCAGCAAAGAAAGAAGTTATCATATTGGCTGCTGTGATTGATCATGATAATCAAAAAGAAATCAGACTCATAGTATATAATAGAAGTAAAAAAGAGTATGTTTGGAATGCAGGAGATCTCTTAGGGAGTCTCTTAGTACTACCATGTCCTGTGATTAAAGTTAATGGATAGTTGCTAGAAGTCTGGTTGGGTGAAATCAGTGATAGCACACATTAGAAACAAGACCAATATTAAGTGGATTTCAGCATAACTTGAATGCTCCTTCCATCTTAACCCAATATTGCAAGGATAGAGTACCTGGGGCAGCGGTCAGGGGACCATGCTCTTAGGCAAAATCGAGGCCAATTGGCACAACTAGCGTTTTGCTAAGAGAGCTCTCTGCATCCCACATTGGTGAGTGCTGTCTTGGGTCTTAAAAGTTGCCAAGCTGCCATCCGAGGGCACAGCAAATGGTCCCAACTCAGCAGGAACAGATGCTCACCGAGGACCAAAATGACATGGGGTATAGACCCAGAAGATAGAGAGACCTACATGAGTGGGTGTCTACATCGACTTGGGACCAGAAGAACCAGATGGTGCCTGGCCACCACCAGTGATAGCCACAATGGAGCTCACTAAGTTGAGTCTCACTGGCAACACAAGAATAAAAAGGGGTGCACCCTGAGATCTCTACTAGAAGGCCTCAATTGATGGTCCAGTGGTTTCGGGGTTCCCCTGGGAGCATGACCCCTGGCTCTGATGCTGCCCTTGCCCTTAAATCATAATGAAGGTCCATTCTTCAGACATGGATTGGACCTTGCGATGCAGAGTGATCATATATTGGATGCACTTTATGGTTCTACGCATCTATGGGATATCATCCTGCTGACCTCTGGCTGGCTGGAGGAAGGAGAGTGGGTGGAGAGGAGGGGAAAGGAGACTGTTGGGAGGATGAGACATGTATGGAGCAGAGAGGAATAGTGTGCTGTCACCGTGCAGGGAGAGCAGTGGAAGTTGTATATAGGTGGACATGTAAATTTGTACGGGAATGTACATTTTCACTCAGTCGTAATAAAAAAATATATGTATATATATAAAAATAAAGTTAATGGAAAACTACAGCAACTCAATTCCACCATGACTGTTGATGGTCCAAAGCTTCAGGAATGAAGTTTTGGTTGAGTCGGATCCGACTCGACGGCACTTGGCTGGCTATCAGGCAAAATACCACAACTAGCTGAGTTGCTTGCTGAGGGCAAAGGGAATATGAAATGGGTGGTGGAAGAAAGTTGTTCTAAATACCAGTTATGACACAATATGTTGCAGAAATGAGGACTATAATTGTTGTATTTCTCCTGTAAGTGCGCATCAAATAGTTTTGTTTTCTTCACTTATGAAATGTAAGGTGCAAACAAGGCTAATACATTTTCAGTTGTATGTGTGCTGGTTGTATCATGTTAGGTTAAGTATGACTTTATAATTGTCTTTATTCAGAGACTACGTGTGGGAACCCTGGTGACATAGTGGTGAAGTACTACCGCTGTTAACACAAAGGTCAGCGGGTGCTCCTTGACTCCTCTATTTGGCACTTCTACCCTATCCTACAGGGTTGCTATGAGTCAGAATTGACAGCAGTGGATATGTATGGTTATGGAGCTGTGTATAGGTGCCAAGGTGACGAGGAGTGGACTGTGACTACTAAAGTTGTGTGTCCAGTTGGCTGGGCCGTGATTTTCAGTAGTCTGACATTTATGATGTAGTTTGGTAGCCCTGTAATCACCTCCATGATGAAATCTGCTGTGAGTAGTCCATCATGTGAGAAAGAGTTGTTTTGGGGTGTGGCTTGCATCTAATATATGTGGAATTTTTGGCAAAGCTTGCTGGCCTTTGCTCTGCTCTGAATCCTGCATTTGATTCATCAGCATCTGACCTCCAGTCCTTGGGACTTGGGCCAGCAGCCCACTGTCTTATTTGCTGATCTTGGATTCACAGTCTTTTGCAGTTGTGAGCCAGCAGCCTGCTGTCTGACCTGCGGCCCTTCGTTTTATCAGCCTTTGCAGCTGTGTGAGTCAGGAGAAGCCTTCAACCTGTTGCTTGATGCTTGATGCTTGATGCCTGACTCCTGACACCTGACCCATGGACTTGAGACTTGCCAGCCTCTACAACTTCATGAGCCATTTCCTTGAGATAAATCTCTCTTTTACACACACACACACACACACACACACACACACGCACACGCACAGACACAGACACATATACAGATGTATACACAGAGAAACCCTGGTGGTGCAGTGGTTAAGAGCTATGGCTGCTAACCAAAAGATCAACAGTACAAATCCACCAGATGTCCTTTGCAAACTCAATGGGGCAGTTCTACTCTATCCTTCAGGGTTACTATGAGTTGGAATCAACTCTATGGCAACAGGTTTACACACACACACACACACACACACACTTCACTGGTTTTGTCTTCTAGAGAACCCAGTTTAAGACAGTTCTCTTTTTGATCTTTTGGAGAAATCTTGTTATGAGCAAAAGTGTTTAATTTTTAAGAGGTCCCATTTATCTAATTCATCTGCTGTTTGTGCATTTTCAGTGTTACATTCGGTATTTTATTTGTACTGTATATTAGGACCCCTAAAGTTGTTTCTGTTTTTTCTTCCATGATGTTTATAGTTTTAGGTTTTATATTTAGGACTCTTATCCATTATGAGTTCATTTTTGAGTAAAGTGTACACTTCTCAAGGGAGGCTGGGGCAAGGAATTATATTCTGACTTATCGTTGGTTCCCTAGAAGGCTCCTCAGTAAATACTTATTATACCGACCTGAATCAGTTTCTCTTTTCACTGACTTGTTTATCAGACTTTTCAGTGAAAAATTTGAAAATCTTTACACGATGTTGTAAGAGTAGGCGAACCATTTCTTTCTTTTAAAACATTTTACCCTTCTGAAGTGCACCTTTAAACTGCTGGTGGTATGTCTAGCTCATTTTGGGGGAGGAAAGGCCCTTAATAATAACCATAGTGATTAACAGTTTACAATATTTTATAATTTACAAAGTGTTTTTAACATTTATTACAATTTATAAAAAACAAACGAAAAAACCCAGTTTCCAGAGAGTTGATTCCGGACTCATGGTGATCCCATATATACAAATTTGAACTGAGTTATGTTGCATTTTCAGTGGCTGATTTTTTCCAGAAGTAGATCACCAGGCCTTTCTTACAAGGTGCCTCTGGGTAGATTTGAGCCCCCCAACCCTCTGGTTAGCAGTTGAGTGCATTAACCATTTGTACCACCCAGGTGCTCCTATTCTCGTTGTAGGTCAGTTTTAATCTGGGGATTCTGGATTCTGTTTGTTTGACCTCTGTCAGGATAGTTTAAAGGTGGTTTTTGAGTGTTCTTTTCTTGTTCTGTCCTGAACTATGGATGATGGGCAACTTCTATGTTCTTTCTGTTAGGCAGTTCAGTTACTCTCAGTACTTGATGGGAGATGTCCTCAGCTGTCAGTGGGAGAAGCTGGCATCATATTACCACTGCACTTTTCCCTAGCAGAGACTTAGCAGGTGTCTGGGGACAATGACTGACACATCTCACATGGAATCTTTGCAGGCGTATGTATCATGCCTGCTGTTTTTAGAGCTCTGTTTCCATCCAAATAAATACTTTGTTTGCTTTGTTTTTTAAATTACCAGCCTCAGACCTTAAGAAAGAGATAAGTCAGTTGTAACAGTTCGTCTTGTCTAGTGCTTGGTGAAGATTTGCTTCATAGAAAATCAAAGTAATTGCTTCCATGACTTTATTCTTGGGTTAGAGGTACACCAACCAATCTTAGCTGTTTTTCTTTAATGATATTACACATAAATGTATCTCAGTCATAGGATTTTTAAAATTATACCTATTGTAAGGTGTTCTAGTTCTAACTCTTCTTTTAAACCTAGATTTACTACTTTTGGATTACACTTTCAATAATACTTCATTGTTATCTTTTTGCCCCAAATCACTGGTTTTTGGAAAAACCTTCCTAGCTCTGATATCTACATTCTACCTTCTGATATGTTTAATTTCCGTGAAAACCCTGGTGGTGTAGTTGTTAAGTGCTACAGCTGCTAACCAGAAGGTTGACATCCTCCAGGAGCTCCTTGGAAACCCTAGGGAGCAGCAGTGGATGGGTTGGGTGTACTATGAGGGATTTGTTAGGTTAGGTTTGATGTATAATTTTTTTAAGTCAGGCTTGAATACCTTCTTAGTGTACTCCAGAGGCTTTATTCTATTTTTCTCCCATTGCTTTGAAAAGAAACACATCACTAATGTGTTCTGCTTTGTCTGTTTTGATCACAGAGAATCCCAATATAGTCTAAAACATGCCGTTTCTAATGTTAAGCTTTACCCATAACAAAAATATGTATACAGTGGGGAAAGGCAAGAAATTCTATTAGTTTAAGGCATCTTGATTCATCTTTCAGAGTTTCCCTAGACCGATGTTTTGATTTATACAAGCTTTCATTTGGTGCCCCAGAAGTTTTTACAACTAGGACAATTCATCATGAGATTTGGCATGTCTGAGGGACATTTCTTTCTTTCGGAGAGTGGAAGAAGGATACTTGTTGAGGGCAGCCTTATCCTCAGGCAGATCAATTTTAGGAGGAAATACAGATGAACATTGAGGATCTGGAAATGAATTCCATTAAAGCCATTATGACACACACACCCCTTAGAAAACTTTTCTGTGCTACCCTGTTTGAAGGCTACTGCCCAGAGGTTCCTTGAAAGTACCCAGGGGCTTTTTCTGAGGAGGAGATTAGAGAAGGAGGGTGGCAGCTTTTGGGCCCACCGCTGCTGCCCATCTGGAGCATCTGGGCTTTTTTGTACTTAAATCTTGTTTTATACTTAAAATCTTGTATGAAGGAATAGTTTTGCTGCTAAAAATAACAGCTTGAAAAACTGAGCTTCCATTGGGAACCATTTAAGGATTTTATGCAGGAAAGTGATATAATTAGGTTTTTGTTTCAGAAAGGGCACTCCGGCATCTGAACACACTGTGCAGGATGGATTGAAGGGAGGTGAGACTGCAGGCCCAGGGACTTGTCAGAGACACTGTTGAAACCATCCAGAGGAAAAAAAAAAATCAGAAGAACTGGTAACTCTGGACTCCGTCCCAGAGCACAGCATCCACCTTAACAGGGGCTTCTGTGTTTGCCAGTCCCCACCCAGCTGGTTCTCACGTTTGCATTTCTGCCTGGCCTGGGTGGGTCTCTGCATTTGTGATTCTGCACCCCAGTCTGGCACCAAGTCCAATTGTTTCTTCCTTTAAATTATCTCCAATCTGCTTCTCTCTTTTCATTACTCTTCCATCATCTTAGACAGGTAGCTATCATTTTGTGCTTGGATTTCTCTGGGAGCTTCCAGTCTGTATGCCAACCATTCCTATGTCACCGCTGCTCACTAGTCTTCTTGTTCTTTCTTTGTTTCTTTAAATTGGTAGACTAGTTTTGGAACAACTTTGTTGTTGATTGTTGTTGAGTCACTCTGACTCCTGGCAACCCCATGTGTGCTGAGTAGAGCTACTCCATGGGGGTTTTCAAAGTTTTGACCTTTTGGAAGCAGATGCTAGGTCTGTCTTCCAAGGCAGCTCTGGGTGGCTTTGAACTACCAACTTTTTGGCTAGCTGTCTAGTGCTTAACTATTTGGGCCACACAGGAACTCCAGAATAGCTTTTGGTTTATAGAAAAATGTAACAGAAAGTACCAAGACTTCTGGTATGTTCCTAATGCACAGTTTCCCTTTTATTAACACCTTACATTAGTATGGTACATTTGTTATAACTGAGGAACCAATATTGATACACTGTTGTTAAGTAAAGTCCAGAATTTACCCTAGGGTTCACTCAGTTGTGTAATGTCATGTACTGTTACAGTAGCATACAGAATAGTGTCCCTGTGCTACACCTATCACCACCACTGGCTTGGTGATAAGCTAACCACAGTGTTGCTGGTTTGAATCCCACCTGGTGGCTCTGTGGAATAAAGACCTGGCAATCTGCTTCTGTAAAGAAAACCCTGTGAGAGCAGTTCTATTCTCTCATTTGGCTCACTTAGAGTCACCTGACCACACCCAGCAAAAAGCCAACATAGTTTTGCCTTTCTAAGAATGTCATATAGCTGGAATCATACAATATACAAGCTTTTTAGATTGGCTTCTTTCACTTAGCCACGTGCTTGTCTTTGTGGGGCTTGATCTTTTGTTTTTGTTTTTCTTCACATATTTCAACCATTGAAAAAAATAGAGCGCTCCAGTATATTACCTGGTATCTAACTGTGTCAAGTTTTGCTTCCAATTTCTCCTCTTCTTCCTTGTTTGTGGAGCCCTGGTGGCACAGTGGTTAAGAACTCAGCTCCTAACCAAAAGATCAACAGTTCAAATCCACCAGCCACTCCCTGGAAACTCTATGGGGCAGTTATACCCAATATGGTCACTGTGAGTCAGAATCGACAGGGGTCAGAAACACAGGGGTTTTCCCCGTTTTGGTCTTCTCTAAGAAACCTGAAGCAGAGCAGAAGATTAAAATAGTGACTGATACATTTCCACTGTATAGAAACTGTTGTAATCATGTTTCTTTTGCATGTATTTATGTGAGATGTTTGTAAATTCAGCAAGATTCAACAAGGCAAGCAAACCCCTACCACTTTTTCTCAGTGAAAGATTTTGTGAAGAAAGTGGAATTTTAAGTGGAGTGGGAAAGGAAATATAACAAAAAATATTATATTTGAGACTTTTATGCTATCCTATGCTGCCAAGCATTGGTAAGTGACTACTTGGATTGGTAATAATGGTGAAAGGTGGTAATCAGAACAAAGGGCAGATAGTCCAAGTGTTGGAGAGCCTGGGAGACCACTGGGACCAGCCTGAACACTTAAGGAGGTGCTAGTCCAGGCCTAGAAGGGGCGGGTGAGTGAAGTGAGGGCTCACCTGGAGCATGGATCGTTGTGAAAACAATGTGCCCGGTTGCTTCTCTTGATGATTCTGAAATTCCTCCCTTTGGCATCACTGGATCTCTATGAAGCATTTTCCATTGAAAAATGACTTCCACTTTCACAAAGGCGGTATCTCTGGCCCTCAGAACACAGTACCAATCTGTCATTTAGAACACATACCTCTACTGGAAAGTTGGAAGCTAGGCTCTGGTTTGAAAATCTTTACAAATCTGAAGGTTAATTTATAAAGGAAAGCTATGCATGGATTAAAAGTAAGAGACATTTGACCCTTTAAATAATAATAAGAGGTCTTTGAGGAGGCTTTCATATGAATATTTATGAGAAGGACTGGACCCAAGTTCTAGAACCTCCTGTGGCCTGCAGCATGGAGTGTAGAGGGGCATGAGGAGGTGGAAGAGAGCGCGCCTGAGCAGTCCTGGTTTTCAGGATTCTCTTTCCTTCCCTGGGGCTAAAAGAAATAATGTAGAATCTTAATGACTTCCATTGCCTCCTATATGCTTCCCTACTTTTCTCTTACTGCAGTGCGACTTTCCAGCCTTATTTTAGTTTACCTTTCATGGCTCTTCTCTGCCCTCTGTTGGCAGGTTCTCTTGGATGGGTCTTGGCTGCAGGAGACAATCACCTGAAGTCGAAGCATTTTCTGCTGTCAGGCTGAAGTGAAGACAAAATGATATTTGGTTTCTCTGGAATCCTACTGGCTGACAGGGCGTTCTGTGGTTTAGAGCAAACTCCAAAGTCCAGACTTAGTTGTGAAATCAGGTAAGTTATATAAAACAGTTCAGCTCTGACCTGCAAGTCAGTTTGGGACATCAAGACTTAGCATGAGAAGATTAACAGGAGCCTGGACCACACGATGGCCCAAAAACTCAGCTAGGGTCTCAATCTTCCTTTGGCCTGGGCATACGTAGGGTCTGATTCTTTTCACTAAGGAACAGTGCTCAACTGTTAACCAAAAGGTTGGCGGTTCGAATCTACCCAGCAGCTCTGCGGGGAGAAAGACCTGGTAATCTATTTGCATAAAGATTATGGACTAGAAAGTTCTGTGGGGTATTTCCACTATATGAGTCAGAATTGACTTGATGGCATCCAACAACAGCAAGAACATAGCAAGAGCAAGGAAACCACAGCAACTTCTAGCAGGTATCAGTTTAAATCTGGACTAGAAATGAAGTATTTAGCCTGGCCCTGTCCCACCAGTGATTATAGGGGGTACATGTATAGTAGGAAACCATACCTGCTAGAGAGAGAAGGTTGTACCCTCACTGGGTACTGTTCAAGTTAGAAAGATCTGTCAATGGGTTTGTATGGGTGGCATGGAGTTCCATGGAATCCCTACAAACAGTCAAAATCTTACTGTCTGTGTCAACAAGTGCAATAATATTTTGGATAATTAGAATGTGTCCATAAGGAAATATCTCTTTTATCTACTATTTTCAACCTTCCCCCAAAAGTGAAAACAAAAAGAAAAATCTTACACTGGATACTGGTAAGAAACCACATTAAGTGATTTAACTTTTGTCTCCTTATTCCTTCCTACTTTCAAGTATACGAGGTCCAACAATTAAGTCCATGAACTTAACTGTTCTAAGTACTACATACCTCATTGCTGTGTATCACTGTGGTCACCTCTGAAGTACTCCCCTTGGGAAGCTATTCACTGATGTCAGTGCCTAGTCCTCCCTTCAGAGCGATTTTGGAACTCCCTCTGGAATGACCATTGTGCACAGTGGCTTGGTAGCAAGTTAGAGAACTTAATTGTATAGTTGTCTGTGAGGGAGTTTTTAGCCAGTAAACAAATAACTGTATTGGAACATCTTCCCTACTTATCTGATCTATCTCCCAATGACTGTTTTCTGATTACCTGAAGATAAAGGAAATATTGAAAGGAAGACATTCAGATGACATTCAGGACATCAAGGGTAATTACGGTGACAGTTCTTCTGGCCATTCCAAAAAAAAGAATTCCAGAATGGCTTTGAAGCATGGGCTAGGTGCTGGCATCAGTGCATAGCTCCCCAAAGGGAGTAGCGATATTCAGCAACTGAGGCATGTAGCAATTTTTCTAGGATGAGTCTGTGAACTTAGTTGTCAGTCCTCATAAAGGGCCAATTGAAAAGAAAAGGAAGGGGCAAGGTGCTTGCAAGTTTAGTCCCCATTGCGGAATTTTCCTTAATGTTCATAATAATGACATGTCTGGGAATCTGGGTAACAGTTATGGTTGTTCATCACTGGGGTCCATTGGTCAGCAGAATATTTGCAAAGAGCGGCACCTTAGATATTAGGAAATCTTTTTAATGGCCAGCCAAGCCCAGCAGACTTGCCGTAAAAAGCCAAGTGGGGGCTAGGGAGAAGCTATGTGCCCTCCCTTTCTGGAACTCACTTTTCAGTTATCTTTAACTGAAGGGAGATTGCGTGACATATTTGTAAGATTCCTTGATTCCTTTTAGCCCTGGCATGATTCTGGCAGAGGTGGTGACATTTTTGTTCTGCTGCTGTCACAAAACTGCGTAGTTCCTTAAAAAGTGTAATTTGGTCTCCTCTGTCTAGTGTTAGAGCCATGTCTCTTTGAAGTTGCCCTGTTACCCTCTGGCTGTTTCTTCCTTCTTTTCCTTGCCCAGGCAGAACTAAAATTACTTCCCACTGTCTGACAGTGTGTCTGGACGAGAGTCAGAGTTGTCGTTTCACCATGTTAGAGACCCAGCTGTTCTGAGGCTTCCTTTTCTACTGGACTTGGAGCCAGAAACATTGTTGAGGTGTTGGGCCTCTGAGCCCTTTAAATGTCAACTGAATGTTCCTAAAGTTGGGGCCTTCGTTATTCAGTTTTCTTTGCATTTACCCTGACAATGTGTGCAAAGCACAGTGCTCAATAAATAAAGACCGAACAGAAGAATAAAACAGTATTGTCCCTCGTTTACCCCCCAAAGCCACTAGGTGTCACCTTCATCTCAGAGAAACCGTGCCCCTCCTCTCCAGACCGACACTCCCTCTCTCCCTTCCTGTACTCAGGGAGCTCTCTAAGCTTCTTGGCACTGTGATTTCTGGAGGAGCGGATTGTCGAAGTGAGAAAGTGTGGCTCTCTGCAGGCAGAGGAGAATGGGCTTAAGTGTGTCTCCTTGATGACAGTTTAAGACAAAGTCCCCAGGGTCCCATAACAGTTCCTCCCAGTAACTGCAATACCATGCCTCACAAGCTGTTCCTCAGAAATGGAGCATCTGGGGTGAGCTCTCTGGGTTGGTGGCTTAGGAAAGGGGTGCACCCCAAAGAGGGGGAAGGGGGTTGGTGGTATAGAGGGCCTCCACTGCTGAGGGAATGTTGTGCTTAATCAGGCCACAAGCATTTACCAGGTGCTGGCTGTACTGTGGAGGGAAGACAAAAGAAAGAGGAGGCTTTGCCTGGGTGCTGCCTGGAGCAGATGGTGTGAGGGAAGCCCGGGGGGCCCTGGTGGGCCTCTGAAGGCCTGGGGAAGGCACAAGAGGGGGTAGAGAGACTGGAAGAGGGAGACTGGAAGGTTGTGACCCAGGGACGGAGATGCAGGACTTACAGACTAGTGAGAAATCCATCCTTGGAGGCCTCTTGCTTCTGGAGAGAGGCCTTTCTGCCAGTGAGGGGGCATATCTTTACTGAGGGAGTGAGGTTCCTGGTCATTAGAGGGGTGGAGTAAGTTTACTAGGTGAAGGACTAGCGAGGATACCAAATATTTGGGGATTCCTGACTGCTTCCTGGAGACTGGTGTGTATGACGGACTCAGAAAGTTAAGAGGGGACCCTAAGAACAGCGTGATGAGCCAGGGCGAGAAGAGGGGCCACAGGGTCGCTGAAATGTGTGAGATGGCAAGAGGGCCGCAGGGTGGACCAGGGCTTTAGGGAAGACACCCGGGGACCCCTGCCTGAGAGGCCCTGGTGCAGAATCCCTGAGTTGTCCCTGGGGTGGCGCCGGGTGGGGGGCGAGGGGGACACAGCAGGCGCCGGAGGGTGGGGCGAGCAGGGAGGCGGAGGGGGAAGGAGGAGGGGGCGGGGGCGGGGAGGCGGCCTGGCGGGGGCGGGGAGGGGGCGGGCGGCCCGCCGGGGAGCCACACCGGGCCGCCGCCGCCGGCGCAGCGAGGGAGACTGCCCGGCCGAGCGCCCTGACCCGGACGAGCAGCGCGGCGCGTGCGGGGCCCCGGCGGGGGGCGGGAGGACGCGCCGGGTCGCCTGGCCGGGAGCCGCAGATCGGAGGAGCTGGGACGCGGGCGAAGCCGCCGCAGCTCCGGACGGGACCAGCGCCCAGGGCCCGTTAGTCCAAGCTGGAGCTTCGGGGGAAGCCTTCACCGGGAGAGTCACCCCTGCCTGCCCCTCCCTCCGGCCCAGGCCGCGCTTCGCTCTCCACCAGCCCATGGTCCCTGTCCTTCCGCGCCCCGGACACCCCCCCACCTTTCCGCTGCTCCCTGCCCTCCTAGCACCTTCTGCTGGGAGGTCCCCCGAGGCCGGTTCTTTGTGCCGGCCTCCCCCCACCCCCATCCCGTCCAAGCCTCGGATCCCCTTTCTTCTCAGCTGAATTCATCGGGCCACCTCACCCTGCACTGCCCCCATCCCGCTCAGAGGCCCCTTTGGTGCCGCCCTCCTCCTGCCACCCTACTCGTGTGTATGTACAAAGTCGTCAGCGCAGTGCTGAGTCCTTGCCCTAGACTGCTAGTTCTCTCCCTACCCACCCCACCCTCCTCTTCCCTGTCTGCAGCACTTTCTCTGTCCCTGTCTACCTAACAATCCTTCCTTCTCTCCTGCCCCCCTTCCCCAGGTACCAGGCTGGGTGGTGCTTGCGCCTCCTTTGTAGGCCACGGTGGCCCCAGATCCTGGGGGTGGTGGGGCTACTGCCGTATCCCGATGGCATTGCCATCACTCCTGCTGTTGATAGCAGCCCTGGCAGGTGGGGTGCGTCCTCCCGGGGCGCGGAACCTGACGCTGGCTGTAGTGTTGCCAGAACACAACCTGAGCTACGCCTGGGCCTGGCCGCGGGTGGGTCCTGCTGTGGCACTAGCTGTGGAGGCGCTGGGCCGGGCACTGCCCGTGGACCTGCGGTTTGTCAGCTCTGAACTAGATGGCGCCTGCTCTGAGTACCTGGCACCACTGCGGGCTGTGGACCTCAAGCTGTACCATGACCCTGACCTTCTCTTGGGCCCTGGTTGCGTGTACCCCGCTGCCTCTGTAGCCCGCTTTGCCTCCCATTGGCGCCTTCCCCTGCTGACTGCGGGTGCTGTGGCTACTGGTTTTTCGGCTAAGAAAGAGCATTATCGTACTCTGGTTCGCATGGGACCCTCTGCTCCCAAGCTGGGTGAGTTTGTAGTGACACTGCACGGACACTTCAACTGGACTGCCCGCGCTGCCTTGCTGTATCTGGATGCCCGCACAGATGACCGGCCTCACTACTTCACCATCGAGGGTGTCTTTGAGGCTCTGCAGTACAGCAACCTCACCGTGCAGCACCAGGTGTATACCCGTGAGCCAGGGGGCCCTGAGCAGGCCACTCACTTCATCCGGGCCAATGGGCGCAGTGAGTGTGGCCCTGGGCTCTTTCAGGGTTAGGGAGGAGGGTTAATGGTTCTCCTGGAGCTCAGCACTGGGACACTGTAGGTGGAGACAGGTGTTGAGGAACTGTACCTGAGGGTTGGGATTAGGAAGCCCATGTGGGCAGAGCACCTGTGAGAGGGCTAAGGCATTATGAGGAGAGCGTGAGTGTCATGGCAGTGAGATGTCATGAGGAATGATGCTTGTATTGGGGGAGAACGTGGGACTGGGGGTTTAGAGTTCTGGAAGCAATGGGAGTGCCCTAGAATTGTTAGTGTGGTTGGGCCACTCTGAAATGTGTACCTGTCTGTTAGAAGAGATTTGTCAAGACCCCTTGGCAGCAGGAAAATAGTGAGGACCTTGCAAATGCACTTGGAGACTGAGAGGGTTTACCCTAAGTAAAGCCCACGCTGAGAGAAACTGAGCAGTCAGTGCCTTTGAGCCAAGGCAAAGACAGGGGAGAGAGGTGGAGTGAGGAGGGCTGGTTGGTGAGCAGCAAGCAAGACTCTGGGGACAAGAGGGGCTTGAGGGTGATGGCTTCCTTTCTGTGTAATCTGGGGTCAGGCTCAGACTTCTGACAGATGGTCTGCATGGTCCCAGGGGCATGTATGACACAGCCTCCAAGAGGGGAGGGGTAGGAGCATCTGCTGGGAGGTTGATAGGTTAGGGCTGAGATGGAAATGGAGATGATTCAGAGAGGGGACTGTGAGAGGACCGGGATGCTTTCTCAGGGTGCTTCTCTGTCATGTACCTGCATCCAGTTGTGTATATCTGTGGCCCTCTGGAGATGCTGCATGAGATCCTGCTTCAGGCCCAGCGAGAGAACCTGACCAATGGTGATTATGTCTTCTTCTACCTGGACGTCTTTGGGGAGAGTCTCCGTGCGGGTCCCACGCGCTCTACAGGCCGGCCCTGGCAGGACAACCGCACCCAGGATCAGGCCCAGGCTCTCAGAGAAGCCTTCCAGGTATCATTTGCGCTGAACCTGAAGGAGGAAGGGAAAGACGTGTGACACTGGAAATTCTGTTTGTTTCTTTCAAAATCCCACGGAAACCCCAGGAATAGGGCAGGAATTATGAGCTACAGGTGTGAGATGAACAAAGGCTTTCCAAGTCCACTGTCATCCTTTCTTATGTTCCTATCTGTGTGCCTCTCAAGGTATCTGCCCAAACTGACCGATTGCCATTAAAGATCCTGCACACTGACTTTCTTAAGTGCCAAGAATAGGCTGTATTTAGGGGGAGAAAAGTTCAGAAAAGATAGGTCCCAGCTCCTGGGAGGCTTCCATCCTTTCTGGAGAGACGAAGGCATAGTCGTGGCACAGTTAGATGCAAGTAGGAGAAAGGACAGGATTATATGTCCTGGAATAGGTGCTAAGAACTTTATATGGCTCAGAAGAGGAAAGGTCTTTGTGGGCTGAGTTTAGGAAGGCTTCATAAGGAAAGCAAACCTCTATTGTGACTATAAAGATGGGCAGTATATTTCATAGACACAGTGGGAAAGGAAATCCAAGAAGCCTGAGCAGAGAGAAAAAGAGATAGTCATATTTGAAGCAGATATAGGAAATAATATTACAGAGATATAATCAGGTTAATGAGGGGGCTGAATGTAAGATTCAGACACTTGGACTTGAATTTGAGGTTCTTAAAGTTTTTTGTGAAGATCTTAGTGACAGAATTCAGGCTGGATTAAGGGAGGGGGATACTTTAGACAGACCAGTGGTGACAGGTGAGAAAAGAGTGAGGAGTGAGCTGATGTGGGACTGAAGTAGGGTAATGGTAGGAATGAAAAATGAATTTAAAGGAAAAAAATTGTAGGAAAGCCTCACTGCTTGTTTTACTTTTCTGCATAAAACTTTCAGTGACATTTCCTACAGAATCAAGTTCTGACTTCTTGTCATGACATTTAAGACCCTGTTACCATCTGGTCCCTACCAACTTTTTCAACCATACCTCATTATGCTCTCCATCCCAGGTTCTTCAGCTGACTAGACCTCTGTCAGATCCCTCAAACCTTGAGCCTTCCTGCCTCCAGGGCTTTGTGTTCTTTGCTTCTTTGTCTGGAATGTTTTCCTTTCCCTCATCCTATGTCTTTGTTTCTGAAAATCATACCTATAAAGAATTGCATGATTTTCCTACCAATTTTTCATTCGTGTATATATGTATATATAATTTATTGACATGTATCTCACCTTTTGCCACAAAGAATTTTGGGTGATTTATAGTTACCTTAATGTCCTTTCAACCCTGAGATTGTTTTGTCCTAAAAGACTTGCATGAAGGCTGGACTTGGGTGGCCATTCTTCTGCAGTGAGTAAGGTTTTATGTGGCTGTGATTATATATATTTGTTTGTAACTGACCAGTGTGTGCCTAACTGTAAATGACATGCCTACTTGCATACCTAAGTGTGAATCTGTGACTGTCACACTGGAACATGTGCAATGGCAGGCTCTGTTTATGACTATAAATTTTACCTAAGCCATCCTTTTCACTTTTGTCTATTTAGATAATGCTGCATATTCTTGAAGTCTCAGACCAGTTATTTTAGGAACCAATCCCTGAAGCTTTAGTGTGGTCTGAGATTCCTTCTCTCGTGTTAACTCCATTATAAAACTTACCACATTATTCAGTCAGTGTTTACTCATTCATTGATTCATTTTAAGATTGACTTATTCTACTAATGTTTACTGAGCATCTACTATGTCCTGATCACGGGGTAGGCACTGTATACAATGGAGAATGTAACAGATGCAGTTCTTTCCTTTTGGAGCTTTCATTTAGTAGGCTGGACAGACAGTACACACATAGGCAGTTAAATACAAACCTAGGAACTAATTGTGCTAAGTGCTAAAATTGTGCTAAAAGAATAAAGAATAGAATGGTATGAGAAGAGAATGACAAGAGGATTACAATTTAGCTAATGTGGGCAAGGAAGGTCTATGACCCTCCCAGAGTGGTGGACTCCACAGGCTTCTAGGATGTATTCTTTTAGGGAAGAAAAAACTCTCTGCTGTGAGAATTCCTGCCAGCCAAAGGTCAGTCCTCAGCACTTGGGGCAAGGGGAGTAGGAATATAGTCAGCTAACAATTAATTATATCAGTTGATTCTCACTTCTCGTATTCATTGTAGGCATTATTCAAACAGGAAAACAGAGAGGGAAATTTTGCTACAACATGAGGAAGGGACTAGGTGCCAAGCATGGGTGGATTATCCAATAAGCAGGGTAAGCCTGCTGCTTACCCTGTGGTGGACAGGTTCACGTTTTATTCACCACATCGAAGATTCTCTTCTAAGTAAGGCTGGCTTCAGTCTCTCTGCACCTTCCTACAAAATTAAAGACTCTTTTTAACTGACAGTCCCTTACAGGGGCAGCTGACTTAGTAGGCAAGGTAAGCACAGGCGTACTTGTGCTTATTTACTAATCTGTGGTGTAAGTGCTCACTACAGATGATCTGGTAAGCAAGGGAGAGCCATGTTTATCCTGGCTATTGGATAATCCATGCCCATGCCGGAATATGTTGACAGGGAAACCAAGGCTTTGGGGTGAGAGTGGTGAGGGGAATGATGAAGTATCCTTTAGTAAAGTTACTCTCATTTTTTTCTGATCTGATGCAGGGCAAGGGATGAAGGAAGTTGGGTGGTTAGTGCCAGTCATAGATTAAAGAGCAGATTCCTCACCCCAGAGACAGCTGCCTCACGGGGATCTCAGAACAGGCCATCGGCAGTTGAGATGAAGAAGTTTTGACACAGATGCCCAAAGTTTTTCCAGGAGGGTGCCACACTTAAGGAGGAAGTACCAGCTCATGTTGGATACTGGATACTAGGAAGGGCTTTCAATGAAGTGCACTCATAAGACTTTTTCATTAGGCTGTAGCTGCTCAAGGCAGAGATTACATTCATCTGTGTAGTCCATGTTCATTTTTGTATTCCATATATCTGTTGCCTTTGAGTGGATTGTGACTCATAATGAACCTAAAAGGTAGCACAGAACTGCCCCATAGGGCTTTCACGGGATGGCTGGTGAATTTGAACTGTTGATCTTTTGGTTAGCAACTGAGCTCTTAACCACCATGCAGTCGTATTGCCTGTAAACCAAATCTATTGCCATTGAGCCAACCTTGACTCATAGCAACCCTATGGGGCAGAGTAGACCTGTCTCACAGAGGTTCCAAGGAGGGGCTGTAGATTCCAACTGCCAACCTTTTGATTAGCAGCTGTATTCTTAACCATTGCATTACCAGGCTCCATATTCCGCATCCAGAAAATCACAAATCTTTTGCTATCAAGCTGGTTCTGACTAATATAGTAGGTGTTTGATACGTAGTTGTTGAATTAAAGTGTGTGCTGGGGAGATGGGGACAGGACTAGGAATTCATCTTGACAGGAGTAGAAGAGCCGGCCGACTCTGTAAGCCAAGATGACTGGCCAGAAGAAGGAGGAGTAAGTAAATACAGTGAAACATAGGACCAGCTAGAAGGATTCAGAAGCCCAGGTGAGGCAGTTGAGGACTAGAGAGAGTCAGAAACCCAGGAAGAGGTCACAACCTAGGTGACCAGCGTCAGGTCAGCTTTAGGTGGGGACATCAGCAGTGATAATAGAAGTAAAAACTAAACCAAGGGCTGTGTAAGGCAGAATCTCTTCTTGGAGATGATTTTTTGTCAGTTTAGGCCACTGTTGACAGTGCCTCCTGCCTGAGCCAGCCTCCTTGTGGGTGGCCCGGCAGCGGTGGCAGCTCTGCCAGCGCACTTTACCTAGGTGCACTCCTGGTTTCCAGGCTGGCCACCCACTGGTGAACCTATTTATGTCAGCCCTTGCTTGTTTGTTTTTCACATGGGATCCATCATGAAACGGGACAGTTGCGTACCTTTGCCACCTTCCTGCTAGCTCCTGGGCAAGCATGCAAACTCTGGAGGGTTTTTATTTTTATTTTTTTAATTGCTAGTAACCACAGCAAAACAGAATCTGGCAGAGCAGTTTTTTCAGAGTGTGCTCTTGGGATCCTGAGGATCTCTGAAATTCTTTTAGGAGACCATGAGATCAAACTATTTAGAAAATAATGCTAAGATGTCACTTGCCTTGGTTACTCTCCTTTTTCCGGACTGTGAGTGGAGTTTTCCCGAGGCCGTGTGATGTGTGATGACATCATCACTCTGACTGACCCTGGAAGCTATGCTTGTGTATTCTTGTGCTTTAAAACTTTTTCAGTTTTAATTTCCAGTATGGTAATAGATAGAATCCACATAAATAAAAGCTCTTGAGAGTCCTTGATAAGCATGTAAAGAGCTCCTGAGACCAATAATTTGAGAACCTATTGTCTACCAAACAAACCAACCTGGAGGGTTAAAACTTGTCACCATCAAGTCCGTTCTGACTCATAGCAACCTTACAGGACAGAGTAGAACTGCCTGTAGGATTTCTGAGGCTGTGATCTTTATAGAAGAAGACTACCACATCTTTCTCCTGGTGTGTTTAAACCACCAGCCTTTCTGTTAACAGCTGAGTGCTTAACTACCGTGCCATCAGGACTCTTAAAGAATTGCTAAGGCTTAAAAAAGCATTAAAACCCCCTTCATTAGCCTTTATTGAAATGTACTTTGTGTCAAACCTGATCTTCTCCAGCTCTCTTGCTGACTTTTCACACTGTTTATCAACAACATCTTACCGCTCTATTTTTCTCTTGTCCTTGGAACAGGTGTTACTGGAATGAACCCATTCTGGCCCTATCCTCAGTCTCTCCCCCTTCTGTTTTGATTTTGCCTGAGAGTGGGACAGTGTTAGAAGTTGCACAGAGTGTTAGTTGCCCAGGACTATAACTTCTCAAATTATTGATCTCAGGACCTCTTTATATGCTTACAAATTATCAAGGACTCTCAAGAGCTTTTATTTATGTGGGTTATATCTTTTAATATTTACCATACTGGAAATTAAAACTGAAAAAGTTTTAAAATACAAGAATATACAAGAAACAGTCAAATGCGTCCGCAAGAATAATTTTATGTTGAAGCCAATTCCAGTTTAATACAAACAGAAAAAATCGAACCAGCTGCCATCAAGTTGAGTTTAGTCATAGCGGTCCTATGTATGCCAGCATAGAACTGCACTCCACAGGGTTTTCAGTGGCTGATTTCTTTAGTACTAGGTCACCAGGACTTTCTTTCAAGGAATTTCTGGGTGGACTTGAACCTCCAGCCTTGCAGTTAGCAAGTGAGTGTGTTAATTATCTAAGCCCTCTAGGGTCTCCGAGTCTAATATGATTAATGTGTATTACAGATTGACTTAATTATTTTCTACCTGCGATGAGTTGAATATAGTGTCAGTCGCATATGCTGTATCTAGTATTTCTGTGATCTACATGTACTTTATGTGGCAGGAATTAAAAAAAAATGGTAGACATTACTAGATGAGAAATTGCCGGATTTTCATCTGTCATTTCACAGAGTCACACTCCACAAAATATAGGAAAGAGAAACCTTTCCCTAAAGTTATGTGTCGCAGCAAAGGCTGGCTTCAGTGATTGTGCGGGGCTGGCTTCAGCGATTGTGCGGGGCTGAGGCGGAGGCTGGTAGGTCCCCAGACTAAGGAAGGGAAGATGTGTGAGGGGAGTGTGAGCCAGGCAAGGCACTTTGGTGACAGGGACCTGTGACTTGTGTACCCCTGAGATCATGTGTGTTATTTTTCTTTAGAATGTGTATGGGCCTGTGATGGTATGTGTCTCTGTGGCATGTGTCTGGTACTTAGTGACACGTAGGACCACTTCAGTAAGCAGCTCACTGTTGCTTGTGAAGTGTTCCACGTATGTTACACAGACAAACTCACAGCCTTTCATAGTTGGTACCACTGTCTCCAACTATTTCCCCCAGTCATCCTAGGGCCTGAACTCTTCAATCACTGTATCAGTGCCTGTTCAGGTTGCCCAAATGAAAATGGAAATGTTTTACTGATAACATCAGTAGTAATTAACACCTCAAAGAGTTGTCGATCAGCCTATCAGCCTAGTCCTTGATAGTGAACAGGTGCCTGGGGAAGGATGGAGGATCTGTGAGAGCTGTGAAGGCCTGGCAGGAAGGCCTGGTGGCAGGCTGGGCTTCAGGAAGACTGTGGACTGGGTTTTAGGGGATGGCACTGGCTTCATCTATTTCATAGTCTCCATTTTTCCAGAATCAGCCCTATCTACCTTTTACAGAGGAATGCCACTCCCTCTCTCCACATGTATTAAACGTATGCACACCCAGTTCAGTAAAATGTTCTTTCAGTCTCAGGCTTACCCATGTATATTTCATCTGAAGTTTCTCTCTCCTGCCTTCTCCCCACCCCCAATGCCCGTCTTGAATCTTGCTCCCTCTCCTCCATGTGCTGTTGGTCCAGACGGTATTGGTGATCACATACCGAGAACCCCCAAATCCTGAGTATAAGGAATTCCAGCGTCGTCTGCTAACAAGAGCCCGGGAAGATTTCAGTGTGGAGTTGGCCCCCTCTCTGGTAAGCAGGACCTTCTCTCCTTGAGAAGAGTCAGGCCAAGCTTAGAAGAAGGGCTCCCCTCCCTAACCATCAAGCCTTGGCCCAGGAGCAAGCCCCACTTTGGATATTTCCATCTGCCCTAGGAACCATTGAGGTAGGGATGGCACCTTAGGAGTGAGAGATGGCAAGAAAGCAAATTGGAAGAGATAAGAAGTAGAAGGAGACCCCAAAGATGGAGAAGGGGGTGAGGGAAAGGGGCCTCTGAAGACATTTGGTGAGCACTCCTAAAGTTGCCCTCTCCAGATGAACCTTATTGCTGGCTGCTTCTATGATGGAATCCTGCTATATGCTGAAGTCCTGAATGAGACGATACAGGAAGGAGGCACCCGGGAAGATGGACTTCGAATTGTGGAGAAGATGCAGGGACGAAGATACCATGGTAATAAAGAGAGTCAGATGGAGGGCAGAGGGATGATATTGGGCTCAGAAGTGGAGTAGGCTGAAGAAGATACAGTTGCCAGGGTCAGGTGGGACCGTTAATGGGGTCAGGGAACATGGCATAGGTGGAGACTTAGCAGGAACAGGGTGGGAGGCAGACTCTGAGGTAACTGGAGGGATGGGAGAGGGGCCTAGGGGTAGATCTCAAAGTAGGGTGTTCTTTTCTATCTTAGGTGTAACTGGACTGGTTGTTATGGACAAGAACAATGACCGGGAGACTGATTTTGTCCTGTGGGCCATGGGAGACCTTGATTCTGGGGACTTTCAGGTGATGGGGGAGGAGGCAGAAAGAGTGTGGGTCCTATAAATCTGGCTTTCAAGGGTCCAGTGGGGACAAAATCAGAGTTACTAGATGCAGGGGCATATTTTGTCTGCTGGAGCTGCATCCTGCGTGGGTGGTAGGTTGGGAAGAAAAGCTGCAGGATAGCTGAGGTTTGGGGGTGGAGGTTTGCGAGAGCAGGCCTGTGGGCCCAGTTTTCTCCATCCTCACAGCCTGCAGCCCACTACTCGGGAGCCGAGAAGCAGATTTGGTGGACAGGACGGCCTATTCCATGGGTGAAAGGGGTCCCCCCCTTGGACAACCCCCCTTGTGCCTTTGACTTGGACGACCCATCCTGTGATAAAAGTGGGTGTGTGCAGGGACTGGGAGCAATCCTTCTTCCCTTTTCTTTCCTGCACCCTCACCAACTCCTCTACTCTTAGCTATATTTTTACCTCTACTTCTGCATCACTCCCTCCTGACTTATTTTCCACAAGAAATCTGTCTGCTACCTACACCCTGAGCATGACCACCCTCCCATTCTCACAGCATCATACACAGAATCTTTCTCAGGGTCTCTCTCTCCCCTCTAGCTCCACTTTCAACTCTGGCAATAGTGGCTCTGGGCACAGGAATCACCTTCATCATGTTTGGGGTGTCCAGTTTCCTAATTTTCCGGTGAGTTCTGGGCTTTCCACTGATTTGCTCCCTACCTCCCCGTTGCCATATAGACTTCTGGCTGAGGCCAGGTGGTCCCTGTAGCCTGGAGTAGGGGCAGTAGGTCTCTTAATTTGGTGATTGAATCTTAGACCTAACAACATCTCCCCCTCTGACCTTTTACCTTAGATGTCTGTTAGCCTAGTGTTTGTTTAGATTTCAATTCTAGACTGAGTGTACCAACTAATGATTTTAAGGGCCATGAGTTCGACCTGACTCGATGGCACTGGGTTAAAGATTAAAGATGAATTTTCTGTGGATGCTACCATTTTAAGAAAGAACTTTAATTTTGACCTCTTGTGCTTATAAATGAGTGTAGGGCATGTGTCACCTCTGTAGAGAGTGCATCCTTATCTTTCATTTGTATCTCTTGAAGGTAACGATTGCAGCTTCAGCTGCTACAGGGAAGTCCTGCAGCCCCAGCTGTTGGCTTATGGGGTGGGAGGCTTGGGCTTGCCAGTCAACTGAGTTGTGTAGTCCTTACAGAAAACTGATGCTGGAGAAGGAGCTGGCCAGCATGTTGTGGCGCATTCGCTGGGAAGAACTGCAGTTTGGCAATTCAGAGCGTTATCATAAAGGGGCAGGCAGTCGCCTCACACTGTCGCTGGTGAGCCATTGTCTCAGCTGTCCCTCTGACTTCCTGTCCTTCCTTACTCTGGACCTTCCCCAGCACATCGGCCTGTAATGATAGCCCCTGCACTGCCACCGTCATCTAATGTTCCTTTCATCCTTCCGCCTCCATGTTGCCCTTGGCCCCAGCGGGGATCCAGTTACGGCTCGCTCATGACAGCCCATGGGAAATACCAGATCTTTGCCAACACCGGTCACTTCAAGGTGAACAGCCATCTGCTTCTTCTGGTCCTCACCATTTCATCCTGTCTCATCTCCATCTGCCAACTCTGCCCATGAAACTCTGGGAAACTCTCATCCCCCTCCTCTCTGAGCCCAGCTGAGCTCCTGGATGCTCCCACAGTTCTCCAGTATTTCTTAGCATCCAGCAACTCCTTCTGATACGAATTTTCCTTTTCTCCCTTCACGCCTACTATCAGGGAAATGTGGTTGCCATCAAGCATGTGAATAAGAAGCGCATTGAGCTGACCCGGCAGGTTCTGTTTGAGCTCAAACACGTATGTAATGGTGTATGGGTTGAGGACAAGGGGTCAGCAAGTGTGGGGAAGAGAAGAGGGGAGAGAATTTGAAATAGGATAATTGGCTGAAGGGCAGTGGGTTTATTTATAAATGATTTTAAGTTGTAGGTACAACTAAGAGAAAGCCCTACTCATGAAGTGATAGATTTCTGTATCTAATTTTTAGTTCCTTCAGTTTTCCTTTTTTTCCCCATTATGCCTTTCTGCTAGATGAGAGATGTTCAGTTCAACCATCTCACTCGCTTCATTGGTGCCTGCATAGATCCCCCCAACATCTGCATTGTCACCGAGTATTGTCCTCGTGGGAGTTTGCAGGTGAGGGATAGGTGGAGGAGATTAAAAGGAGGGGAAGGTGGGAGGGGAGAAATAGGACCAAAGTTACAAGCTACTATACCAGGAGCTAGATAGTGGGACTAGGACAGTCACATTCTCTCTTCATGTTGCTTACCAGGATATTCTGGAAAATGACAGCATCAACTTGGACTGGATGTTCCGTTATTCACTTATTAATGATCTTGTTAAGGTAAGTCTTCTCTGCTCCTTAAAAGTTCATCCATTTTAAAATGCCTCTGTCTTTTTTTGCCTAAGATTCCTTTCTCCCCATTCCATTGCAACCGAGTCAGTTCTGACTCATAGAAACCCTGTAGGACAGAGTAGAACTGCGTCCATTGGGTTACCAAGGTTGTACCTCTCTAATGAAGCAGAGTGCCACATCTTTCTCCCTCAGAGTGATGGTGGGTTCCAACTGCTGACCTTTAGGTTAGCAGCCAGGCACTTAACCACTGTGCCACCAAGGCTCCTTTCTCTCTTTCTGTTTTTGTTGTTGTTAGGTGCCATCAAGTCAGTTCTGACTCACAGCGACCCTGTGTCCAACAGAAGGAAATACTGGATGGTCCTGGCCATGCCCACATTGCTTTTATGCTTAAGCCCATCATTGCAGCCACTGTGTCAATCCGTCTTGTTGAGGGTCTTCCTCTTTTTCACTGACCATCCACTCTACCAAGCATGATGTCCTTTTCCAGGGATTGATCCCTCCTGACAACATGTCCAAAGCATGTGAGATGCAGTCTTGCTATCTTTGTTTCCAAGGAGCACTCTGTTTTTACTTCTTGCAGAATAGATGTTTGCTCTTTTGGCCATCCATGACACATTCAATATTCTTTTCCAGTACCACAGTTCAAAGGCATCAATTCTTCTTCTGTCTTCTTTATTCATTGTCCAACTTTCACATGCATAGGGTCAGGTGCACCTTAGTCTTCAAGGTGACATTTTTACTTTTCAGTACTTGAAAGAGGTCCTGTGCAGCAGATTTTCCCAGTGCAATGTGTCTTTTGGTTTCTTGACTGCTGCTTCCATGGGCATTGACTGGGGAAGCAAGTAAAATGAAATCCTTTCTCCATTTATCATCACACTGTTGCTTATTGGCCCAGCTGTGAGGATTTTTGTTTTCTTGATGTTGAGGTACAATCCGTACTGAAGGCTGTGGTCATTGATTTTCATCAGTAAGCATTTCAAATCCTCTTCACTTTCAGCAAGCAAGCTTCTATCTGTATAATGCAGGTTGTTAATGAGTCCTCCTCCTATCTTGAGGCCTCATTCTTCTTTGTATAGTCCAGCTTCTCGGATTATTTGCTTGGCACACAGATTGAAAAGGTATTAAAGGGATACAACCCTGATGCACACTTTTCCTGACTTTAAACTATGCAGTGTTCCCTTGTCCTGTTCTCATGACTGCCTCTTGATCCCTGTACAGATTCCTCATGAGGGCAACTAAGTGTTGTGGAATGCCCATTCTCTGCAGTGTTATCCATAATCTGTTATGATCCACACAGTTGAATGCCTTTGCATATCAAATAAAATACAAGGAAACATCTTTCTGGTATTACTGCTTTTAGCCAAGATCCATCTAACATCAGCAATGATATCCCTGGTTCCACGTCCTCTTCTTAATCTGGCATGAATTTCTGGCAGTTCCCTGTCAATATACTGTTTGTTAAAGATTCTTTCCTTCTAGTCTTCTGAAAATCCAGTTTGAGCCATTTTCCTTTATTGTGGTGGTTAGGTAATGACGGGTAAACAAGGGGCCTGGAGTTTATATTGGGAGGGATGAGTTCTGTGTCACAGGGAGTCCCATACCTATGAATGTTTGGCTTCCTACTCTGCATATCTCACATCTTTCTTCATTATCTCTTTTACCTTCAAGAGCTTATATTAAAACCCCTTAACAGGGGATGATGAGTGGAATCTCCAGACATGTTCGTATGCTGTTTTTTCTCTCATTATCTTACTTTCTGACCATTATTTGTCAGATCTGCTCTTTTGTTCAGAAAAATTGAAATTTAAAAAATAAAAGAATATTTACTAGTAAAACAAAGGGAAACTAATGAAAACGACACTAAACCTTTGATACTTTCCATTATAATATCCTAGGTTTCAGCTTTTTTCAGGTGACCCATAGGTCTATGGATTTTCTGAGGCATAAATCCGAACCTTGCATGGGTTGGACAAGCAAGTCTTATAGCCAAGTGAGCAAGCCTAGTGGATCACCTCACATCACCACCTGAAGCTGGCCTTGTTTTCTCTGCTTAGTATTCATGAAGTTATTTAAAAAATTAATTGTCATGTGTGTGACAGTTTGCCATGAATGAGACATAAAATATTTGGTAAAGTTGATGTGCTTCACCAGAGGTGTGATGGTAAATATAGTGAAAACATGACTCAACACAAAAATGATTTGACACAAAAGTGATTTAGAAAAACCCAGAAGCCTAGTCATCTCTATTTACAAATTGGGGATTCCAAAGATTTTCTTGATATCAAGAGCTTACCTTATAAAAAGAGAGTTCAGAGACTAGAGCTCAAGTTCAGAGCTAAACATTTAGAATAGGTGATTGTGAAAAAAAAAAAGATAATGAATGATTGTGGTTAGCATGTAGAATGCTACATCTCCTTTCTCTCCCATCTGAAATGATTTATGGGCTCTCAGGATTTCCTTTTTGGGATGCAGCACTCTGCCCTCTTGGAACGTGTCTTGTAGTCCCTCATAGGGTCTCTCTTCTCTCACCCCAGCGTGCCATAAGCTTCAGGCTTCTATATTGTCTTGATAGTTATCTCTGACTTCTGTCCTTTCTGTAGGTTTTTCTAATTTACTGTTTTCTTTGATCTAGCAGGCCCTTTAACCAATCACATTCCTCCTACCTCATGACTTGCCTGTCTACCAAGGTTATGCCTTAGTGTTTACAACTGTTCGGTCTTCTTGATGCATTTAGCTACTCTTGATATTCGAGTCTCAAGCCATGTCTCCCTAGTTGCATTTGAGCCACTTGATTGTCATATCATTCTTGGGATCCACCCTCGTACTTCTGTTCTCTTCACTACCCAAAAGACTGATCTCTTCAGGGTAATAACTAATAGTTCCTCTTGTCTCTTCTTTTAAGTATTTCTCCTATTCCTGATGCCTGGGTGCCTATAGACTGCTTATGGTACCAGACAGGGATGACTCTCTCATTGTGCCTGCTCCTTTTTGTAGGAACTGTACAAAGGATGCCTTCCAAAAATCATCTTACTATGTTTTTATAGTCTCAACAGATTAGACAGCTAGCTAATCCCTATTTTGTGAAGAAGGGGTTGCCCAGTCTGATATGTACCAATCCTATGACTTGATCTATATCCTGCAGGGCATGGCCTTTCTCCACAACAGCATTATTGCATCCCACGGGAGTCTCAAGTCCTCCAACTGTGTGGTGGATAGTCGCTTTGTGCTCAAAATCACAGACTATGGCCTGGCCAGCTTCCGATCAACTACTGAGCCTGATGACAGCCACGCCCTCTATGCCAGTGAGGTCCTCCTCCCTTCCCAACCCACTTTTTGTACTGCTCCTGTAGCCTTCATCATCTCCAACTAGGGAGGGTGGGAGAGGGATTTGAGGTAACAGTAATAAGGGAAGCACTGTGGAAATGAGCCTGGGTGGGCATGAGAGTGTCCTATTTTAGAGACCTGACCAGCTGTTCCCCCCTTTCAGAGAAGCTATGGACTGCCCCGGAACTGCTCAGTGGGAACCCCTTGCCAACCACAGGCATGCAGAAGGCTGATATCTATAGCTTTGGGATCATCCTACAGGAGATAGCACTTCGCAGTGGTCCTTTCTACTTGGAAGGCCTGGACCTCAGCCCCAAAGGTGACAGTCAATTCACTACCCACATCCTCTTTGACCTCGGGAGCTCTGTTCTTCATCCAAACCCTTTATCACCCTCAGAGATTGTCCAGAAGGTCCGAAATGGTCAGCGGCCATTTTTCCGGCCAAGCATTGACAGGACCCAAATGAATGAAGAACTAGTTTTGCTGATGGAGCGATGCTGGGCACAGGACCCAGCTGAGCGGCCAGACTTTGGACAGATTAAGGGCTTCATTCGCCGCTTTAACAAGTGAGAAAGCACTAAGGGGCAGGGGCTTCCCAGGGGTAGAAGCCTATGGGTCTTAAGAGGATGAGGTGGGGCCGGAGGGTCCAGAGAGTGGGTTGGAGAGGGCATCCAGGGAATCTTGGAGCAAGCACCATATGCTGGGCTCCCCCCAGGGAGGGTGGCACCAGTATACTGGACAACCTCCTGCTGCGCATGGAGCAGTATGCCAATAACCTGGAGAAGCTGGTGGAGGAACGCACGCAGGCATACCTGGAGGAGAAACGCAAGGCTGAGGCTCTGCTCTACCAAATTCTACCCCAGTGAGACCTTTGCTCCCTTTTCTAGTTTTCCTTTGGGATTTTGCTTTTGGGGTCTGCATCGAGCTCCTGAGAACTCACTTGCCATCCCTTAGGTCCCTGGCTTTGTTACATCTGGCTATAGTACTACCATTCTGTGTCCAGATGAGCTGTGCTGCCTTCTTTCTGGCTTCTGATCCCTCCTCCTTAGGGCATTGTTCTGGATGCTCTTGCTCCAGCAAGGACATGCAGAACAACCCCAGCTTGAAGCACTTAGCCCCATCCCCAGGGATCCCTGCCAGCCCCTCACTCACCATTTGTGCACCTCACCTTGCCCTAGACTGTAATGCCTTCCCAGCCATCTTCTTCTCCACCAAGCTCAGCATTCTTGTTAGAACTCATCCCTGCTACAGCAGTGCCCCCCTTTCCTCTCTCTCCTTCTCCTCCTCTCTTTCTCTGAGTTAGGCTCAAACTGCTACCTTGCTTCCTAGTTCAGTGGCAGAGCAGTTAAAACGGGGAGAGACAGTTCAGGCTGAAGCCTTTGACAGTGTCACCATCTACTTCAGTGACATCGTCGGCTTCACGGCCTTGTCAGCAGAGAGCACCCCCATGCAGGTGAGAGCCATGGGTGAGGTAGGAAGTGGGATACGGACCTGCGGGTAGCTTCATTGGGACATAAGAATCTTTAATAATAGGGAAAATTAGATTGTTTTAAAGTTCATGCATCTTGTTGTGACTTTTAGATTAAGAATTCTTAGAAATTGGTGTAAGTCTCAGGGCCTGTGCTTTCCCATCTCTGTCAGGTGGTGACACTTCTTAATGACCTGTATACCTGCTTTGATGCCATAATTGACAACTTTGACGTCTACAAGGTGAGATCTGGGGTTACCTTTCTACTGAGGCCCCTTTAAAGCCTGTACCCCCCTCACCTTCCATGTACCTTCCATTTCTGGGTCTCTAAGCTTCTACTGCTCTTTCTAGACAAATATGGTACTGGGACTATAATGAGCACTCCAGTTTAATTTCTTGTAAACCACAGGCTTCCCTGATCAGAACCATTGCTACTCAAGATTTAGCTTCTGTTTGCCATTTATTTGCCTGGGGATATAAATATAGCCCATTCATCCTTTCTCTCCAGTTCCCTCCAGACATGGAAGAATCATATAGGATGTGGGTACAGAAAAATTTATTGGTGTGAGGGCAGACTTTTTTTATTATGATTAAGTGAAAGTATACAATCCAAATCAATTCCACATGCCCACCTATCTGCAGCTACATCTGCTCTCCTCACCCTGTGACAGCACATTTCCCCTTCTCACTCTATACTTCTGGTATCCTCTTAATGAGCACCCATCATCTCCTCTCCACCCTCTTCTCTCCCACATAGAAAGAAACCAGTAGAACAGCCTCCTATAATGTATAAAACGATATACACTACATGTTCACGCTGTGTACCTGAGTCCAGTCCATTCTTGTCTGAAGAGTTTAACCTCAGTACTGGTATCAGATCAGGGCCAGCAACAAGTCTAGGAGCCATGTTCCCAGGGGGCCCTACATGTTGTTGGACCATAAATTCTGGTCTTTTAGAAGAGCTTTTGAACTGCATACCTCTTTTTTCTCCCACTGCCTTGGAGACTCTATATTGTGTCCCTAGTCATGGCTTAAGGGGCAGATTTTTGTTGAAGTCATTTTGTTCGCAGAAGATGGACTATATTGTGCTTTGGAACAAAAGTGATCTGGATTTGAATATTGCCCTTGTCATTAACTGTGTGGCCTTGGGCAAATAAGAGAATCTCCCCGAGCCTCGGCTGTTTATAAGGTGGGAATAAGGTATTTGTTGAATGCAAAGCACCTAACATTGTATTTGGCACATGGCAGATAAATATACACCTATTCCAGTCCCTTCCCTTTGGACTTACTCTATCATCTGTTACTACTGTAATGAAGAGCTCTCATAAATCCTTTACTCAGATTCACCAATTGTTTATATTTCCCCCATTTGATTTTTTTTAAAAAAATCTATATAATTAATTTTGGAACAATTTGATAGTTTCAGACATATCTTTATCCCTAAATACTGCAGTATGTATTTCCCAAAGACTTTCTCATATGTAACTAAGTAGAATAAAATCAAGTACCTGCTTTCTTACCCTTTAAAAGTTGGACTGTCTGAGGCTCATTTAAGTGGCCTGCTTCACCTTCTTACCAGCCCGCTGAGCTCTTCAGTTTAGCCCTGTTTTCTTCTTCCTGTTTCCTGACAGCAGAGCCTATTTGTCTATTTGCAGACAGGGTGTCCATTCATTCAGCAAACGTTTACCAAGTATTCACCAGGTGCTGGAGTGGAGAAGATTTCAAGATTCCCTTGACTCCCTCCTTTCCCCAGACTCTCAGGACCATGACACTTATTTTGTAGTCATTGTCAGGATGACTCACAGTGGTATTCAGCTCTATCCCTCTACTATTCCCCATCCCACTGATACAGATTTAAGTGACATTTTTAATACCCCTTTCAACCAGGTGGAGACAATTGGAGATGCCTACATGGTGGTATCTGGCCTGCCAGGCCGAAATGGTCAACGTCATGCCCCGGAAATCGCTCGTATGGCCTTAGCATTACTGGATGCAGTTTATTCCTTTCGCATCCGCCACCGGCCCCATGACCAACTGAGGCTACGCATAGGGGTGCATACTGGTAAGGCTGATTTTCATTCCAGCCCTCATCTCTACCCTTTCCAGACTTTGCCAACTTGTTTTTCCTCATAGGACCAGTCTGTGCTGGCGTTGTTGGCCTGAAGATGCCCCGCTATTGTCTTTTTGGAGACACAGTGAATACTGCTTCCCGAATGGAGTCCAACGGTCAAGGTGAGACATTAGCCCAATTCCAGCCTCAGCCTCAGGTAAATTTTGCTCTCGTCTCCTTTTCAGATTCTTCCAAATTTCTCAACTTGACACAGTTCCCAAGGGTCTCTGCCCTTGAGGATAACCTAGTTCTAGTAAATTTGCAATGGAGATTTGGAGAGCCTCTGGCTGGTTAGGTCAAGTTCCCTCCATACTACTAGTTTTTCTCTTGCCTCTCTGACTTTCTCTCTACTGTCCTTCCCTACCCTAGCCCTGAAGATCCATGTCTCCTCTACCACCAAGGATGCCCTGGATGAGCTAGGATGCTTCCAGCTAGAGCTTCGAGGGGATGTGGAGATGAAGGTGATGGCAGGCCACAGGGAGGGGCAATGGAGAGGGAAGTGATCATGGGATCTTGGAGGATGAGAGGGAGATAGACTAATATCGAAGAATCTGAATTGTCTTCACCTCCCCACTTCCAGGGAAAGGGAAAGATGCGGACTTATTGGCTCTTAGGAGAGCGGAAAGGACCTGCTGGACTCCTGTAAGTCCTGCTCCATCCCAAGTCAATATCCTCTTCCTGGGATCTGGGTCAGCAGTATCTACCTTCGCTCCACACATCAAAAATGGACATTGTAACAGGATGGAAATCAACATGCACAAAAACCCCACCTTAGTGTGGAGGTTACTGCCCTTTGCAGCTCAGCCTTGTACATACACCTGCTCCTCCCTAGCCTGGCCCATTACTACCTTCTGTAAATATCTGTATCTAAACCAGAATATTTTGGTCAAATATAAAACCAAAAAAGTCATGGTGTCATAGTGTCGAGTAGGGGCAACCCCAAGAAAAGGAGATTATTGGGTATGAACATAGTAACTCAGAGAATCAACAGTCTCAGGATGAAGAAGAATCTTTTATGTAATCTGCCCCAATCAGTTACAGGTAGAATTAACTTCCTCTCCACTTCTCCATTACAGACAGAAGATTCCACATTCTACACAGACACCCCTTCCCAACCCTTAGAAGGGAGTAGTTTACCCCTCTCTACCACACTGCCCTCCCCCCTGGCAGGCAAGGGAAGACATTTCTCCCAGTTGGGGGGAGAAATTCTCAGGTTCATAAGGCAAAGGCTGCCCCAGGGACAAGGGTACTGGTGTTGTGAAGCTGCAGTTCCTCCGGAATGGTGTGTCCAGGGTCTTGATATAACTGACACCCTGGAGGAGTGCCAGAATGAGAACAGATCCCCTTCCCCAAGTCAGAATAGAACAGCCCCTCAGTTTTCTCTCCCTTTACCAACAGCCAGTCACTGTCACACACCGGTAGCTTTGGCGCCCTCTGTAGCCAGAAGGTTTCTGCCTGCTCCTGATGGTAGTCGTGGGGCTGTGAGAGACACCGAATAACTCTTAGCCTGTGGTTCCTTCTCTCACCCTCTGGGCCTGCTGCTTCCACACAGCTTGTCAGAGCCCAGCTGTGCGTGTCGGGTAGGGTGGGCGGGTTCTCACCTTGGTGGGGGCAGGAGGCCCTGCTAGCACGTGCTCCGCTCGGAAGTCACGGTGTGTCACAGACTCACTTTCAAAGAGCTTTCTTGTGGGTTCCTGTTCTGCTTGCACTTCTTTACTATACAGCCCTGGGGGACGTCAAGGCTACTCTTTTCCAGTTTTGTACCCCCCCACCCCCTTTCACCTTCCTTCAGCCTCTTACCAGATCTGATGGTGCATTAGCATCTCCAACATGGCTTCCCTTTTCCCTGTGGGAGGGCAGGGGGTGCACAGAATGGGTAAGTTTGGTTAAGAAACAGGTGCAGAAGAACACATTTGTGGTAAATTTTATGGTGTTTTCCCCCTATGCTCACTGGACCATTCACAGTCCCACCAAAATTCCTTCCTATCCTCTTTTTCTGATTAATGGACTCATTTTGGCGTGTCTCTCCATGTTTCATACCTCGCAGGGGTTGACAAAGGTTGGTTGGGGGCTGGTATGAGTCTTTCTGGGTGGTGCTGGAGGGCATGGCTGACTGGAGCTGCAGGGTTAGCAGTCCTTGGTGTCCATGTCGGAAGAAGAAACTCTCAGAGCCATCCTGCATGCTTGGGACTTGATCCAGGTGGTTGGTAGCTCTCTGTGGGGCACAAGTTGAATGACCCGGATGTCCCTTCTGTTGCCCACCCTCATCATGAACTACTTTCTTTCCCAGCAAACAGGGCAGCCCTTAAGAATGCAGAGCAGGCTGAAACCTTAATACCTCCTCTTCCCAGTTGTTGAGGAGACAGTGGCCTCTTGGCAACGATTCACAGAGCCCCTTAGATTTCTCTTCAACTTTTAAGGGCTTCCATAGCCCTCGGGCACCAGGTTCTGGGACTTGCAGAAATTCCCAGTCTGGCTGTTTCTGAGGCTCCAGATAGCCTGGCTGACTCCAGGAGGTGTAAACAGGGACTGAATCTACAGCTGGGTTTCCGAGCTCATGGCCAGGGCCAGTGCTTGGACTAGGACCAGTGCTTGGACCAGGGCCAGGGCCAGGGCTGGGGCCAGGGCCAGGACCTTGATAAGAGCCACAGCCAGGGCCAGAGTCCCAGCCAGGACTAGAGCTCGAGTCAGGAGGAGGACCAGAGCTAGAGTCATGAGGCTGGAAACATGTAGAGCTTTCAGTTGTGTAAGGTTCCTGAGCAACACAGGAAACATAGTTGGGCACAAAGCCAGTCTTCCCTTGGCCAGTTTTGGGGGTAAAACTGGATCCAGCACAGGGATCCCCAAGAAAACTGCCATTAGAGGTGGGATCCGTGAAAAGAACGGGCTCAGAGTAGGACTCTGGGATCTTTGTAGATAATGCAGCTGCTTTAGCAATAGAGGTGGCTGCAGTGGCTGCAGCAGCCGCAGTGGCAGCAGCAGAGGAGGCAGCGGAGGCAGCTGAAGCAGCTGCTGCTGTGGCAGCTGCCAAGGCAGAACTACTGATGCTGTCTGAAGAAGTAAAAGGTTTTGAAGTGGCCACTAGCCCTTCGGAGCTGGGCTGCACATCCAAAGACCTGAAAGAGAATCAAGCCATCAACGCTGTCAAAAGCACAACCGAGGAAGTCAGTCCATATGCCTTCCTTGACACCTTATGCCTGCAGCTAGAGCTGCAGTTCTCACCGTGACTCTGATCCCTCTGTAAAGTCGTTAGTCTCCATCCTCCGTCACCTCCCCATGGGGTTGTCATGGAGACGGCAAATAATCTCCCGAGACTGCGCAGAACCTGCCCCGAGCGGATGTGCAGGCAAATCCTCTGCGGGGCGGAAGTCTTAAACCTGATGTGGTTTGGGACGTCCGGTTTCCCTTCCCGACCAAGTCTATCTCAGCTCCGTTTTTAAGGTTCCGCTGACCTTGCTCTCCTTGCCCAATCATGACTCTGTGGCTGTCTAAGGGTGGTTCTTTATGGTAAGATGCTGAAGACAAGCAGAGAGCTGTGGCTCAAAGGCAAAAGCCTACCTCGTGTTTGTAGAGGGGCGACAGTAGCTTTCCCTTTGTTCATTTTTAAAAGTTGGAGGAGTCTTTAAAAAAATGTTATGGATGAAAATACATGAGATGACAATTTGAAAGTAAATAGTGAGACATATCGAATACTCAAAAGAAAGCAGATTTCTTTATGGCTCTTCTCCAATAAGATGTACTGGCTGTTCCCAGTGACCACTTTCACTCCTTGCCCACCCCCACTTAAGAATCTGGCTTGGCCTCTAGATAAGGGCCAGGATGGAGCAAGTCTCACCTCTACTACTTTTCTATAAGCCGGACCCTAGACAGCTTCACTAGTCATGAGGACTCAGATCTGCAGGCAGCCACTCCTTTCATTACAAAATGAGCCTCCTCAGTATTTCTCTTACCCGTGGATGTTTTTCCCCCCACTTATAGTATAAATAATCAGTATATATTATGATACGGATCCAAAGTTGTAGAAGAGGTTTATTGGCATCACAGGATTCTTTTCCCCTTTCCCATCCAAGCAGCCAGGACTGGAGTCCTTTGGTCAGTTGACTGGTAGCTTCAACCAGGAGGCCACAAGAGCTGTCGGCCACCAAGTACGTGAATGTGCAGGTGATAAACTGATTGTGCACCCAGCTTCCCATCATTGATCACTGAAATGGAACTTGGGGTTAGTATGTCAAAAACTGAAGATCATATTAAGGAGTAGGTATGAGAATTCATAGGTTACAGACTCAAGGGTCAACAGTTACTCACCAAGCCTATATCCATCTGCCAGGCCTTCAGCCTTTGCTATCTTCTTGGCCACAAGGAGAAGGTGTCCTAGAAGCTACACGGAGAGAGAGGGGAGGGAGCCATTTGGTTTCATTCACAAGAAACAAAACCTCTGGCTGGTCCAGGGTCCCCTAGCCAAACCCTAACCCTAGTCTTCCCACCTGCTGATCCTCCTCTTCAGCTTGGCTAATCCGAGGAATGGGTTTCTTAGGAATGACCAGGAAGTGCACAGGAGCCTGAGGGGCCACATCCCGGAACACAAGGCACTAGAGTTTGGAGGAAGGACTCATTGGCAGTAGCAGGCCAGAGGTCACCATGTTATTTCAACAGGCAGGACTGTATCTTTGAGATGTTACCTATGAAATTTCCAGGGAGATGGGTCCTAAGGGGATCTCACCTGATTGTCCTCATATAGAATGTCAGCTGGGAGGCTTCGGTCCAGGATCCGGGAGAAGATGGTTGGGGCTGCTCCTCCAGGAGCTGCCTGCTGAGCCTTGGCCACTTCATTCCCATCAGTCACACTTGTACGTCCTCGGACCTGAGGGTTGGTTAGGCAAACCTAAAGAGGGATTTGGCAGTATCTCTCCCATATACTCAGGCTAGCAACTGAGTTCTGACAGTCATTAACTTCACCCTTCTAAGAGCCTATTAGTGATTCACCCAAAGGAAAAGATGCTGCATTTTAGAGCATGGGCAACAGAGCATAGGGCCAGATGGTGCTGGGCCTAGTTAGGTAACAGGCATATAAAATATGACAATGAAGGATTCAGAAGTGCAACTGATTCCTGCTCTCACTTGTCTAGGGGATCTAGCACTTAGATGGGCGGGGAGAATCCATAATGGGAACCTAGAAGCTCAGGTCCCAGTTCCTCTTTTACCAGTGAATCACCTCAGATAAATTCTTTCTCTGCAAACATAAAGGGTGGTTTTCATCATCTTATAAGTCCACTTGGAACACTTTCCACTTACTGTCACTTTGTAGGTTTACAGTTATTCCCATTGCTGTCTCATCTTCAAGCCTTGTCATTTAATTAAGATTTTAATGCAACTGTCCTGTTTGTCACAAGTGGTTTTATGTTATGTCTGACCTATTACTGTGAACTCAGGCTTCCTGACCCCAGGGAACAGAGTTGAAAGTTACAGATTCTCAGTGCCCAGAAAAGACTGAATTCATGGGTCACTTTGGGGAAAGGGGCAGGATACAGGATGAATTAGACTTCTGTGACCCTCGGTTGCTCTGCCAGGTCGCTCGGGAAGATGATGGGCTAACCTAGTGCTCATTAGAAGATTGGGGGCCCGAAGCCGGCAGAACGCTGGCTCCCAGAAGGGGAAACTGGCTTCCTGCAGGGGCCACCAAAAACGTTGCCCAGAGCAGGCGCCGGGTAGCTGCACTCCAGGCCAAAGGAGGTGGCAGCAGCCGCTGCAGGGACCCTGTTCTGAGCTCAGGTCTGTCTGTGCAGGGCGTCGGTCGTCTCCACTTCGTGTCTCCCGCGGAGAGCTGCCACGACCTTGAGTCCGACGTTACTGCACAGCCGCAGAGCCTGCGCCTCGGTGGAGGCAAGCCCACAGCCGTGCTCTGGGGCTCCAGCCGCGCCAGGCCGCGGGACTGCGCACGCCTTCAGAAGCCTGGCCCCGGAGGAGGCCAGAGCCCGTGGGACACCCTCGCCGCTCTCGCGGCCACTCCTCACCTGCATTCCCGACCCTGCGGCTACCACCGCCCTGCGCGCTACACACAGGCCAGCAGCAAGCACAACGGCCGCCGCCATCTTCCCTCAGCCGCCGAGGAAACTTTTCCCTCCGGCCGACCCTCTGGCCCTGTTTGAGCTGGGGCTCAGAGCCACAGGCTCGGTTGGGGCTCTCCAGGGAGCGAGCGCGCAGCCGCCATTGGCCCCGCCGGCGGCCTGGAAGAGCCCTGCAGTCTCATTGGGTCGTGCTCCTGGGCCGCACGAGCCGCCCAGAGGGTGGCACTCTTCTCTCCATTGGTTTCGACTTGACTTCAGAGGCGGAATCTTATCATCCCGTTGGCGGCGCCAGCCAACCTGAGCGTGATTTTTCCACTAGTCAAGGTGCAAGTTCTTTTTCCATTGGATTCCCTCACTAGTTTCACTCCATTGGAAGAATTAAGAGACCCAGAGGTGCGGTTCCTCCCGTTTGGGTATGATAGACAACACTCGCACTGTTTACGTTGTGAGTCCCCCGGTCAGGCCGCTTTTGGTGGACTGTGGGGAAGGGGCGGGGCCCCGTCACCTGCTCTGAAAGAACCGAAGTCTTGGAGACTCTTCCACCGCATTGGCCAAGAGGAGGGCGGGCTCTGAGGAAACTAAGCATTTATTGGCTCCAGAGAATTTTCCGCTAACTTCTGGAGCCGACGCCTGGGACAGAGAGGGCAGGTGGAGGACACGGAACGGATTGGGCTGAAGGTGAATCGGCATCGACTTCTTTTGTCCTTCCTCCTGGGTGGGGGGGGAATGTGGCGAGGGGGCGGTCGATGTCTTAAAGTTGTACTTGTCAGATACCCGTCATTTTCACACAAGCGCAGCTTCTGCCTTTTGTGCTTTCAAAGATTTTAACTTTCTGGTTGGTCTAAGGAAACCTTGGTGGTGTAGTGGATAAATGCTATGTCTGCCTACCAGAAACTCTGCCATTCAAATCTGACAGGCGCTCCCTGGAAAACTATGGGGCAGTTTCACTCTGACCTATAGGGTCGCTATGAGTCGGAATCAAAGCTATGGCTGTGGGGTTTGGCTTGGTTGGTCTAAGAGCTATCAATGGTGCCTTCATTTTATGTTCTTATTAGCACATTCACTCCAACGATTAAGGAGTCTGCAGTTTATTTTAGGGCAATTATGCATTTTGTTTTTTTTAAAGTAGGGGGAGGGTGGTCTATCTTTGGCTCACTGGTAAGCAAAAGAATATATCCAGTGTTCTTTCCTAATCAGAAAAGGTCTGATGTAGTTAAATGCCTGGCATTTTCAGTGAATTGCACCATGGATGTAAGTCAGAAGCATATTTCCCTCTGCTGGAATATATATTTTTGACATAAGAAACATGGGTCATGAAATGCTAATATACTCAGACACCACGTAAGTTTAACTCTGACATTAAACACGTAAGACAGGTCACCACTGTATCTTTAGTGGCCTGACCCTTCTAAGTGTACAATCATTATTTGTTAAATGAATAATCAACATTTGATGTTTTTCCTTTCATAATATACATGTATTGCATATCGTATTTATTCATTTTATAATCAATTTTCCATATTATTACTTAAAGAGAAAAAAAAACCCATCCAATCAGTTTGACTAATATTGACTCCTATAGGACTAAGTAGATCTGTCCCATAGAGTTTCCAAGGAGTGCTTCGTGGATTTGAAGCAATGACCTTTTGGTATGCGCCTTAACCACTATACCACTAGGGTTTCCATTATTATTCTTAATCTATATAAATATACTTTATGGCATAATGGCTACATGGTATTTCCTTGAATGAGTTTATCATACTAACCATTACACTACTGTTATTAGCTGAATTAGTTTTAGGTGAATTATCATAGTGCTAGCTGAATACAAGAGCCCTGGTGGTACAGTGGGTGAGGACTCAGCTGCTAACCAAAATGTCAGCAGTTGGAATCCAACAGCTGCTCCTTGGAAATCCTGTGGGGCAGTTCTACTCTGTTCTATAGGGTTGCTATGAGTTGGAATCAACTTGATAGTAATTCTCCCCTCATTGCCCCCCATTAACTGCATGTAACCAGTAACTAGCTCTTTGCTTCTGGAGATACTATGATCTCTTTTTGTATAGCCATAATATTGTTAGAAAGTCCTTTCTCCCTGAAGGGCAGACATCTGATTCTATGACTTCCCCTAGAAGGTCCCAGAGGTCCAGGCTGTAGTCATTCCTTTGGAAGGATAAAGGACCTCCCTAAATATAAGTAATTGTAGACTAGCCTTTTCTATTTGTCTCAGAGACCAGTGTGTTCTGTGGTGTCTCTGGGACACAGGACTCCCTAGAGCTGGTATAGAGAAAGGCAGAGGATAAAAGGAGCTGAGATGTAGGAAGAGGTAGGAAACCAGCCAGGAGGGGCAGGTGAGTACAAAGCACTTGAAACTGGTTATTTGGGTTCTCACAGAGAGCAGGTAGCAAAGAGATACAGATCTGAAAACTCTGGTTTTACAGATCTGAGGCTCAGAGATGGAAAGCGCCTTGCCTAGGGTCACAGAGCTCGCTAGTGTCAGAATCTCATACTCCTCATGAGAGTCTTTTATGGACTTCCTAATCACTCTCCTACATACACTGATCTTGGTTCCTGGGTCACAGTCATCTCTATGCAAACCCCTTCTCATCACCCATTGCTGCCCTCACATGAAGGCTTCGGTGCTTTGCAGACTGACCACTGTCTCCTGTACAGCCATCTCTCCCTCTACTAACTGGACCTCATTCCCTTGACTGCTTCTTTTTTTAATCTGTCAGTTATTTCCTCGCTTCATTTTTCCCCCCTTTCTGCATGGAAAGTTCCCTCATCATCTCATGCTGCCTTTTATTCCCTTATTTTCCTGGTCATCCCTGACACCCTCTATCATGGACTGAATTGTGTTCCCCCAAAAATGTGTGTGGTGGTTTGGCTTGGCATGATTCTTGCTATTGTGTGATGTTCCTCCATAGAGTAAGTCCTGCCTCTCTGATGTTAATGAGGGTGGACGGACAACAGTTGTGTTGGCAGGGCAGGACTCAATGCTGTAAGATTATATTGTGCCTTGAGACAATCTCTTGAGATAAAAAGGAAAGGGAAGCAAGCCAAAAGTTGCAGACCTCCTACCACCAAGAAATATTGCTGGCAGTTGAGCCTGTCCTTTGGAAAGCATCAGGGTCCCTGTACCTCACAAGCTTCCAGTCCAGAGAAAGACTGATGACAGGGACCTTCCTCCAGAGCCAGCAGAAAAAGGCTTCCCCTGGAACTGACACCCTGAATTTGGACTTTTAGCTGACTGGACTGTGACAAAATAGAAGTTCTCTTTTTAAAGGCATCCACTTGTGGTATTTCTGTTAAAGTAGTCCTAGATGACTAAGACACCCTCCCACTCCTACTCATTAATCTAAACATTTTGCTTCTCTAACTAGATTCCTGCTTCCAACAATCGCTTAATCCTCAACCACCCACAGATCAGATTTTTCTCCCATTCCCGACATTAGCCTTTCCAAATCATCACTTCTCCCTTCTTGCTACCTACTCCCACACTTGTCCCTGTCTTCCCCTACAAGCTGTTGACCTATATCCCACAGGATATAGAAGCCATCACAAGGAGCTTCACAACATCGTGAAGCTTCACAACATCCCAGAAGCTCATTGAAGCCTTTTTCTTTCTTCCCCTTGGTCCTGGGAAGTAGTGTTCTTCCTCTTCAGAGTCAGCCCCTTTACCCATGCCTTGACCTCATCCCCTCTTTCCATCTCTGGGGTTTCATTTCATCAGGCATCTCTCTTCTGCATCCTTCAAGGTCTTTTTCTTTACTAGCCCCTTCCCCGCAGTCTATAAAGTCTTTCCTTTCCTAAGAAAAAGATGTTTTCTTGACCCCACATCTTCCTCTGTATATTGTCTGACTTTTCTCTTGCTCTTTTTGTTTTGGCTTCTTGAAAAGATGCTCCTACATTCATTGCTGTTTAGTTCCTGCCTCCACTGTACCACAGAAATTATGACCTCGGAAGTCCTCAAAGACCTGCTTGCAAAATCCAATGGGCGCGTTTCACTGTTTATCTTCCTGGATCCCTTAGCTGCATCTGATACCACTGACAACTCTGTCCTTGAAACTCCCACCCGTCTGTTGGCTTCCCTGAAACTCCTCTCTCCTGATGTCAGAGCCAACACCTTGAGTGTGGTTGTGATAGAGGCAGATGGCTAGATCCAGCCTCTCACCTGCTTGGTGCTGTCTCCTGCCCCAACAGGTGCCTACCCCAAGGCCCCAGGGTGTCTGTCCCTGGGCTGGGCTCTACTTGCCCCATATACAGCCAGGTCAGATTCCAGTGGCTTCTCCTTTATTGCTGACCTGAACCAGGCTCACAAAGCTGCCTGTGCCAGGTGTTGACGATATCTGTCCCTGGAGGAGGGAATAGCAGAGGTGAAAAGGGTCAGGCATAGGGGTCAGATGTGGAGCTAGGCTGGGAGCTGTGTGGGCCAGGGAGTTCAGGGGGCCCAGGGTAGGAGCTGGAATGGCCAGAGGGCCCCTGTGACTCTGAGGCCTTGACGTCAGAGTTGCGGAGGATGATTTCTTGAAGAGCAGGCATCTCAGCAAATGGCACATAGTCTGCTCCTGGGGGCAGAAACCAGTGCAGAAATGGGGTGTGGGGAAATGGGGGTGTGTGAGGTAGTTCTGGAGGGGATGGTTGAAGGTGAGAGTGCCTTTTTGTCTGGCTGACTACAGACCTTGGAATGGTCCCCTGACCCAGGTTGCATCTCACCGTGAGGCCTCCCTCCTCGTCTCCGTGTTTTCTCAGTCTCAAAGAAGGTCTCATGTTCTTCCCAGCGCCGGTCACAAGCCGCACAGAGGAAATTAGACTCAAAGCAGCTGCAGTAACAGCCTGGGACAAGAGAACACCAAAGAAGAATGTAGGAATATATGCTATCCCATGGGCTGACTGCCTTCTCATCTTTCTTCTCCCAGTTCCCCATCCTCAAACTATCTGCATTTCTCTCCCACACAGGCCTTCCCGTATATTCCCTTTGTCCTAGAAGGTACCATAGCGTCTGCAGGGATGGGACCCAGTGGCTATATGATCTTCGTGGCTGTGTTTGCAGCGACATTGGGCCCTCCAGGCCTTGGGGTCGAAGGTGGCCCGTCTAGTGAGCCAGAACTCACCCACCTCCTCTGGGCGTGACGGTATAAAGCAGAACATGAGACAACGGCACTGACCTATACCGCAGGGCACGGATATATCTATGGGAATGGAGACGGGTGGTAGGGTTGGACCAGCACCTCAAGAGGCCTGGCCATTTTGCCTTTCCATGCCAGCCCCTTCCCCCACACCAACAAATAACACAAACTATCTCTCACATACACCACGAGATATGACAGAATACAATTATCCCTCCATATCCAACAGGAGCTGGTCAGTTGCCTACCTGAGACAATCTGGTGCTCCTTCAACAAATGTCCACAAAAGCACTTAGACTCGTCCCCAATCCGGAAACAGTCCCAGTGGTAATGGGGGCAGCGCCAGCCAATGTAGAGACCTGAGAGTGGAGGAACTGAGTGATAAGGACATACGAGAAGGAAAAATGTACTACCCTCCCCCCGCAGTGTGGCCTCACCTATCCCCTTGTTGCGGGGGGCTTGCCTCTCCCCCCAGGTGTATTTATCTCCACCCAGGAGTCCTCACCTCTACCCCTTTAGACTTTTTTCCTCAAGGTTTTCTCATCGCCCCACAAGTGTCTTCAGTTCCCTTCCCACCCCAGGATCTGCTCCATTTCTGTCAGCCTGTCAGAGGCTGAAGCAAGTCTTCAATTTCAGTGCTGGAAGATTATAAATAAAATTTTGTTTGAAGATCAATATGAATCTCACTTGAGTTCTCTGTGACTGTGTGTATGGGACCCATCTCTTCCCCTCCCCACATCAGATCCTAACTTTGTTTCCTTGGGATGTTTAAGGTGAGAAAAAGGAGAGCTGACTGGCCATGTGTAGAGGAGGGGATAGGGGTTAGCTCCCAAGAAGAATGGTTTTTGAAAGGACTCGAAAAAAAGAGGAAGTCTGGGCAGCTCTGGTGCCAGGAGGTAGGAGAACTTCACTTCTGCAGGTTGGTACCTTCATACTTCCCTCTGTATTCTTAGTGGTACTGGAGTAGTGTCTCAGCTGCTAACCAAAAGGTCAGCCATTTGAATCCTTGGAAAACCTACGGAGGCACTTCTAATGAGCTGCAATTGACTTGGCAGCAACAGGTTTGTTCTTTTTAATAAACTGGAGAAGAGCTGCCTATAGTTCTCCAAGAACAGGAGAAAGAGGCTAGAAGTCATAGGTAGTGAAAACCAAAAATATAAGCTCGTGAGGCTGAGAAAGAAGGCCTGGAATGGACAGCAAGGCCAAGAAACATCCCTGAAAGCAGGAATGAGCAAAAGGCCAAAATCCTAAGAGCCCTTCAGCAGTGGGATCTGAACTACCTGGCTTCATGGCCAAGCACATCATACGCAAGGGTGGTGCTGCCTAAAGGTGGAAGATTTTCTCATCCTGCGAGAGAGCTCATGAGTAGCCCAAGCTCTAGCCAGGAATCCTGTATGAGTCCCTGTGGAGTGATACATCTAATTAATGTTACCTCCACCAGAAAGTTGTCCCTGACTTCCTCTGTCTAGAACCCTTCCTTTTGCCTTTCCTAGCTCCTTGTGCAATTCATATCCCACCCAGTACAGTAGTGACCTGTTCACTGGTATTCCTATTGGTCTGTGAATTCCTCAAAGGAAAGGTCTATCTTCTCATCTTTAGTTTTACTTGCACAAGGCCTAGCACAAAGTAGGTGCTCAGACAATGAAGGCTGCCTGACTGAACCAGTGAATAAGCAGAAGCAATTCCTTCAGGAGGAAAGAGAGACCCAATATTTTAAGAATCTTTGGAGGCATAATCCTGAAGTTCCATAAGGATAAGAAAGAGAAGAAGGTGACTCTGGCCGGGGTCACAATTCTGTGCCTGATTGGCAGACTACCCTTTCTTCTCTTACCCATGGTCTCTCAGGATCTAAAGCCTGTCCAGATGTGGCTTTTGACTACTGCTGAAAATCTATGGTGCCAATGTCACACTACACCAGGGAGACTTGATTAAGAGGGCAGGGTATAACAGAGTCACAATGGATGTGGGTGGGGACCAGGATTCCACTAGAGGAATTCTCAGTTCTGTACAGAGTAGCAGAACATACTGGATGAGCAAATGAGGTACAGAGATGAACAAGAGTCAGTGTCTATAGATTAAGGCCTGGCCTGAGGGCCTGGGGGAGTTAAGTCCAAGCATCAGTGTGAAACTACTTTCAGATAAAGACTAGAGTTTGAATAGGGAAGAGTGACAATTACTCCCTCAGACTATTCAAGGTGGCAGAGCCCTCCAAATGGGACAACTGGCATCTGGCAGTAGATTCTAGAGTGGTGTCCAGGGCTCTCTGCTTTAATTTCAAATCTTCCTGTTGAGTAGACAAGGACTGGCAGGGGAAAGAGACAGTATCTTGGACACAATTTTGACTGTAAACCACAGTCCATATAATGATTGCATGATTTCATTTGCACAATAACATCTCTTTGCTCTTAGGCCATCTCTCTACAACATTGGGTGTCCAGCCCAGACCACTCTCTGAGCTTCAGAACCACAGTCAGCTGTCTACTAGACTCTTCCACAGCATGTTCCATTGGCAATGCAGATGTGTTATCCCTTCAGACCTGGCCCTTTCCTTTGTTCTTCATTCAGCCAGCACTTACCAACCATCTACTGTTTTAGGCATTCGGTTAACGGCACCATCAACCAATCAGTTACTGAAGCCAAAAACCTAGGTTATCATTCTAGGCATTTCCCTCTCTCTCATCCTGCACATTACCTTCAGAGCATTTCTTTACTCTGTCCACTTCTTTCCACCGCTATCCACTTACTTCTTACTGGGATCATTAACAGGGTCTCACAAGAGTGTTTCTGTCTTTGTTCTTATCTTTGCCCAGTCTACCCTACTGCCAGAGTGATCTTTCAGAAGCACAAATGTGTTCACATTATGGTCCTATTTGAAGTCTTTCAGTGCCTCCCAGTTACCCTCAGGATATAATCTCAACTCTTTAGTTTGATACAGAAATGCCTGTACAATTCTACCATTTCAGAGCTGCGCTCCCCCCTCTTCACCACTCTGTGCACTGGGTAGACTGGATTGCTTACAGTTTCCTACTGGCTCTTTGCCTCGTTGTCATCTCTCACTTTTCCCACTCTTCATCTCATCACCTCTTTGGTACTCATCCTATAGATTTCATCTGGAAGTCACCTCTTCCAAGGCTTATACCTGAAGACCCCCAAGACTGGTTGACACTCTTGTTTGTACAGTATGTTGGCTGACCTTTATCATAGCAATTAGTAAACCGTAGTCATCTTTTTATCATCACTGTCAGTATAGTGTAAATTACTTGAGGGATTCTTGTTTTATTCAAACCTCTCCCTGCCACTTCCATAGCCAGCCCAATGCCTGGCACTTAGGTGGTGCTCAGTAAATGTTTCTTGAATGAGTTAAAACCTATGAACTTATGTTTGTTGTTGCCCTCAGTGCCATCACGTTGGTTCTGACTCATAGCAAACCTAGGTACAACAGAACAAAACAGTGTCCAGTCCTGTGCCATCCTCAGAATCCTTGATGCACTTGAGTCCATTGTGCAGCCAGTGTCAATTCATCTTTCTGAAGTCTTCCTCTTTTTTGCAGACTATCTACTTTACCAAGCATGGCGTCTTAGCCATCTAGTGTTGCTTTAACAGAACTACCTCAAGTGGATGTCTTTAACAAAGAAAAGTTTATTCACTCACAGTCCAGTAAGCTACAAGTTCAAATTCAAGGTGTCAGCTCCAGGGAGATCTGTTGGCTCTGGAGGAAAATCCTAGCGATGCATCAGTTTTCTCTTGGTCTGGCAGCATCTCAGAGCAGCAACCTCAGGTCCAATGGATGTGCTCTGCTCCCAGTACTACTTTCTTGGTGGAATGAGGTCCCCAATGCTCTGCTTGCTTCCTTTCCCTTTTATCTCCTTAGGAAACAGGATGAAAGGTGATGCAAGTCACACTCTAGGGAAACTTGCTTTACATCAGATCAGGGAGGTGATTTTGTTTCCACGTAAATCTCACCCTAATCATCTTTAACATAATCCAATCTTGCCCCATTAACAACAGGCAGAGATTACACCATGGGAAAATCACAAAATGGGGGAAAACCACACATTGAAAATCATCGCCCAGCCAAGCTGCTGTATGTATTTTGAGGGGACGTTTTCCATTCCATTACACATGATGTCTTTTATCTATGGACTGGTATCTCCTGCTAACATGTCCAAAGTACGCAAGATGAAGTCTCACCATCCTTACTTTTAAGGGCATTGTAACTATACTTTTCCAGAGTAATTTTGTTCATTTTTTCTGGCAGTCTATGGTGTATTCAATATTTTTCTGCAACATCACAATTTAAAGCAAATTCTTTGATTTTCCTTATTCACTGTCTACCTTTCATATGCATGTAAGGTGACTGAAAACACCTTGGCTTGGGTCACACACACCATAGTCCTTAAAGTTACATTTCTAACACTTGAAAGAGATCTTTTGTACCAGATTTGCCCAATAGAATGCATTGTTTGATTGCCTGACAGCTGCTTCCATGTGTGTTGTTTCCAAGCAAAATGAAATCCTTGACAGCTTCAAACTCTTCTCCATTTATCATGATGTTGCTTATTGGTCCTCACCTTTGAAAATTTTTGTTCTATTTGAGGTGTAATCCATACTGAAGGCTGTGGTCTTTGATCATCAGTAAATGATTCAAGTACTCTTCTCTGTCAGCAAGCAAGGTGGTGTCATCTGCAAACTGGGTTGTTTATGAATCTTCCTCCAATTCTGATGCCCCCTTCTTTTTTCGCATAGTCCAGATTTTTGGACTGTTTCCTCAGCAGATTGAATACATACAGTGAAAGGGTACAATGTTGTTGCACATCTTTCCTAACTTTAAACCATTCAGTATTCCTTTGTTCTGTTTGAACAACTGCCTCTTTTTCCATGTACAGGTTCCTCATGAGCACAATTAAGTGTTCTGGAATTTCCATTTTTCACAATGTTATTCATAATTTTTTATGATCTAAACAGTTGAATGCCTCTGCAGAACCAATAAAACAAAGGTAAACATCTTTCTAGTATACTTTGTTTTTAGTCAAGACTTATCAGACATCAGCAGTGATATCCTTCATCCCACATCCTCTTCCAAATCCAGATTGAATCTTTGGCAATATACCGCTGCAACTACTTTTGAGTGAGCTTTAGCAAAATTTTACTTGTGTGTGATATTAATGATGTTGTTCAATAATTTCCACATTCTGTTGGATCATCTTTCTCTAGAATGGGCACAAAAATGCATGTCTTCCAGGTGGTTGGCTAAGTAGCTGTCTTCCAATTTCTTGACATAGATGAGTGAGTACTTCCTGTGCTGTATTTGTTTGTTGAAACTTCTCAGTCGGTATTCTGTCAATTCCTGGAGCTTATGTTTATACTTGATGTTTCTGTACATATGACATATACTGTTAAGGAACTCCCACTCTCCAGGGACTCAAGATCCACAATATTAGAAGGGACCCCTGAATATATTTATTCAGGATTGAGTAACACTTGAATTTCTGTATAAACCTGCCTGTTTAAACAGACAAGTAAGAAATTCCTTCAGAAGGATAAGGACTTCAGTGGCCTTCAAGAGTGAGTAGATAGGTTTTGAGAATGAGAGAAATACACACAGTTTGCATTTGCAAGAATGATAAGAATGTCAAAAGATGCTAAATGAAGCAAACAAAGCCATCTGAATTCTGAACTGAGAATGAGAAACAAATGTGATCATTATGATTTTCTTGGCCAGGGATGGAGGAAGGGTCCCTGTACACAAAAAACCCAAAACCAAATCCATTGCTGTCAAGTCAATTCTCACTCACAGTGACCCTATAGGACAGAGAACTGTCTCACAGCATTTCCAAGGAGCACTTGGTAGATCTGAACTGTGGACTTTTTGGTTAGTAGCTATAGCTCTTAATCCCTGTGCCACCAGGGTTTCTGGGTCCCTGTATGAGGATGAGGAAACTAAATTATACAGAGGAAGGAAGAAGATATAATTAACTAGTTTTTAAATATTAGGCTCATCTAGGTTAGCTCTTTTCTCATAAAGGGGAAGGGAAGTATGAGAGACCAACATAAGTACAGTGACATCTATTGAATTCAGTTTAGAAACCCCAGTATCCTCATAGCAGTTCAGGGTAACCCTCTTTCTGAAGGTAATTCTTATAGATATGAAGTTTGGTATCATAAGTACACAGTGTCACAGACAGAATGGCATATGTTTACACAGTTCACCTGTACGTAAAACCAAAACAAACCCATTGCTGTTGAGTCAGTTCTGACTCATAGCGACCCTACAGGAGAGAGCAGAACTGCCCCTTAGGGTTTCTAAGGAGGACCTGGTAGATCTGAACTGCTGACCTTCTAGTTAGCAGCTGTAGCTTTTAACTACTATGCTACCAGGGTTCATATTTTTTACAGAGAGGCATATATATAATATGCACAGCATGCCATAAACAGGACTGTCAAGGGTACAGGTCATAGGCTGAGGCAGGAATCAGTGGGATTAGAAGACATGGCTCTTTTTTCTGGTGAGGGACATAAAGATTTGAGTGCCCAGGGATCCTGGGTGTGGTGTGCATGAATGACAGACTTTTGATGGAATTCCACCAAGGGGACCAAGATCTTTTCCCATGACATAGCAACAAACCTTCTAGAAACTGTCCAGGATTCTAAGCCAACAATGTCATGCAGGCTATCAGGGTCTTAGAGCTGGAGCTGGCCTGTGACTCTTCTGTTTTTAACAATTTTGGGTTAAATTCTGTCTCCACTTAGCCTTATATTAAAATCTCAATATCCCTACTCTTTGCCTGCATCCACCCTGGCATTTCCCTAAGGGTCAGCTATCTATTAAACAGGCGGGTTCCCAGATTCTGTTGTTCTGAAAGTAGGGAATGGCCATCGGCTTGCCAAAGGCCTCTGTGAAGCTGTTTGGACTCACCTGTCTGGATGGCACTCAGGGCTGCATGCTTCTCCCATTGGAAAAGATGATTCACCTGAGTACCAAACTGGTCTTTGTGGTTCACCTTAGCTACTTCTGCTAGCTCTGCCTGCTTAGCAGGTACTAGTGGGTGGACTGTGTAACCTGGAGAAGGAGGGACTGAGTAATCAGGGGGAAGTGAGGAGGCCCTGAAACTAAAGGAAGGGACCACGGTAAAGATCAAGCTTCCTTCTAGGGCAGGAGAAGGGCAGTCATGGGAGCAGGGGAAAGGGTAGGAGCAATTACGGCTAGCTGCATTCTTCCCCTTCTTCTTGCCCAGCTGGTGTCCAGGTTGGGTTGTGTGAGCAGTGCTGTCAATAGCAACCATCCCTTCCTTGTCCTCGTCTGCTTTTTTCTGCTGTCCTGTAGATGTGTCCTTGTGGACCTCGGCTGAAGGGCCTGAAAGTGAGTGCTTTTTAGGGATCTCAGGTTCAGGGGCCTCCAGGGTGGACTTTCTTGCCCTAAGGACCTCAGAGTAGAGGTCTTCCCTCAGGCGGGCATAATCTTCAGAGGAAGATGCAGAGACATAGTTTTCCAGTAAAGGATTAGAAGAAAGGTGTTTCTCTGGGCCTTTAGAGATTTGAGACTCCACTGGGACCTCATACATGGGGGTCTTTGGAGGGGTGTCAGAGACAGAGTGTTTTAAAGAGGTTTCAGAGGTGTGGGCATCTAAAAGGGTCTCAAAGGTGTGAGTTTCTGAAGGAGTTTTTGAAGTGGGTAGCACCAAAGGGGACTTGGAGACATGGGGTTCTACAGTGGTCTCAGAGATGTAAGACTCCAAGGAATCCTCAGGGATGTGGGGCTCCTGCAATTCCTCAATAGTGGGGTCCTTTGAAGAGGGGTGCTCCTCTGCATCCATGGTGATATAAGGCTCTTCTGTAACCTTGTCTGCTTCCACCTAGTGGTAGAATAGGGTACAGACTTTATTAGGTTGGAACTGGAGGCACAGACCAGGATTCACAGTGGGTTGTGAAATTAGGATAAAGTCCTCATCACACCTGAGATACATGAGGGATGCAAGATAAACTGAGTCTCACAGAAGGATGAAGCTAGGAGGGTCACACATCTGTAAAACTCTATATGCCATGCTGTTATGGTTTGTAAGAGAGCTAGAACTTAAAGACGGAAAAGGCTGAAGCAGTCTGAATCCCATCAGTAGATCATAGCAGAAAACCAGGAGGGAGCCTGAACATAGCAACTTTGGCCATTCCGTATCTCAGCAGGTTGGAGGTCAGGCTGTGGAGCTCCAGGGACTGGAACTACCAAGTCAAAGTGGGGAACAGTTTACACGTGCGGTCAGCTCCAGAGGCTGGAGGAGGATCCCACGATGCACAGGGCAGGGCCCCGCCCGCCACCTGGTTTTGCCTAGGAACCACAATACTACCTTCCCCTGATGATGTCATTCCTGTTCAACGATTCAACTGCTTACCGCAGATGACTTCTAAATCCATATTTTCAGCCCAGATCTCTTTAGAGCTCTGAACTTTATGCTCATATGCAGTTGCTTGCTGACATCTCTAACTGGATGTCCCAAAGGGCATGAAAACTGAACTCTGGAAATTATCCTAGTGTCACGGATTGAATCGTGAACCTTCCAAATCTGTAGCAATTTGGCTGGGCCAGGATTCCTGGTATTAGGTAATGTTCCTCCTTGTTGGAATTCCTGCCTCTATGATGTCAATGAGGGTGGATGGGCTGCAGCTGAGTTGGTGGGGTAGGATTTAATGTATGGAATTGTACTGTGGCTTGGGGCTGCCTCTTGGGATATGAGAAAGAGAGGCAGGCTCAGAATTGGGAATTTCATATCACCAGGACAGCAGCCCTGAGAGCACAGCACGTCCTTTAGACCTGAGGTTCCTGTGCCAGGACTGTTAGCCTACTGGACTGTGATAATTTCTTATACGGAATTCGGATTTGTAGCTTACTGGACTATGCCAAAATAAAATTTCTCTTTTTAAAGCCACCCACTTGTGGTATTTCTGTTAAAGCAGCACTAGCTAACTGAAACACCTAATTTACTCCTTTGCTACAGCTCTCCTCTTCAAACAGCTACCTTCTGAATATTCCCAGAATCTATTCTGTCCTCTCCTTTGTTCCCAGTTTTGTTCAAGTCCTCATCATCTTCTGCCTGGACTGTGTAATACCTCCATCCCTCACATATATATCCATTCATTTGTGTAGCTTACATTTTTACTTAGACACTGTGCTAAACACTGGACTGAGTTGAAAATCTGGGAGAGGGGTAGGTTAGATGATGACAATGTGAATGTGTTGGTGTTATACTGGTGTTTAAACCCAGGATGCTGCAGTGAGGAGGTGTGCCTAACTAATCTCAAAAGGATGTCCAAAAAAAAAAAAAAAAAAGAATGGCTCAACTGAGATCTTTCTAAAATGCACACTTAACACTTGCATTCCTCTGCTTAAAAATATTCAGTGACTCTACCTAAGGGATTAAGCCCAAATATCTTGGTCTGACATTCAAGGCCTAACATCATTTGCAACACAGCCTGAGGATTCTGTTAACTTTCCCTACTTACTACTTTTCCCCATACCATTAGAGATAGGAGATACATCACTTCTGAAACTCACTAGAACCTTCCCCAAAGGAAATTGGGGCAGAAAGTAGGGGGAGAAGTAGAACGATGGGGAGGAAGACGAACAGAAAGAAATTCAGCAAGAGGAAAACGGATTCTGAGGATGGAGAACCAGAAAATGGGAGGAAAGGAGGTAACTGGTGGGAAAGACGCGGTAACTGGGAGGACAAAGACGGAAAGCAGAGGAGAGGAGTGGTTGGACTGGCGTGTAGGGAGGGACAGAACAGAAGATGTTAGGAGGCAATGGAATGAGGGTTTGGGGGACATGCTGACGGAGGGAAGACGTACCGCTCTGCTTTTGCTTGGCTGCTAATAGTCCTTGGGTCAGGATCTGGCCAGAGGGAGGGAAGGCTCACGGTTGTGGCTGAACCCCGGCTGCAAGCAAAGAATGGTAGATGCCTTGCCTGCAAGTCTACAACTTGGGGAGCAGGCCTGCGAACTAGCTCCGGCTAGGTCTGGGGAAGAATGGGGAAGGGGAAGGGTGGGAAGGGGAAGGGTGGGAAGGGGGTGGAGCCAGGGCCAATGAGGGAGGGGATTAACTGAAGTCTGGAACCCAAGCCGAGAGAGGAGGGATCCGTCGTCAGGGCAACCGGAATGCCCAGTAGTGTCCACAGCAACAGCAGTCTGGTCACCTCCTCAGTGGGTGAGGTCTCTTGAGGGGACTGCATTGGACCCGGAGAGGACAAGTCCAGAGAGAGTTCACTTCTGAAAAAGGGAGTTTTGCGGAATCTCTGTGAGGGAGTCTCTAGGTAAGAGCTGCGGAGATCTGTGAGGAGGTCCGCGGGGTGTCTGAAGGTCCCTGTAGGGTTCCTTTGAGATATCTGTGGGGTTGTCAATGGGGACAGTGAGGATCTGAGGGAAAATCGGGGCATTGGTGAGAACAGCAGGGTCTCAGGTAGCTGGGCTGGGGCGGAGTCTGTCCTCAGAGCCCAGCGGGACCAAGTTATAAACCAATAGAATAGGGCAATGGGCGGGTTTTACTCAAAAAGACCAATGGAATTGGCAGAGGGGCGGAGCGTCATACGACGTCAAGCCGAGGCCGCCGCCGCGGGGCCTGGTTATCGCCAGTCCAGCGCAGCCTGGAGTCGCTCAGGCCTGAACTGCCACCTGGTTCCCAGCCGACCCGACCCCAGCCTTCGGCCCGCGAGGACGCCGGAGGTCACCACGCTGGGGGTGGGGAGCGGAGCCGCGGTCAGCTCTGCAAGCGTCCCGCTCTGGCCCATCCAGCCCCGCCCCTGCCCGGGGCCATGGCCCATCCCTTGTCCCGGCTCCTCGTCCTATCCCCATCCGGCCCTTGGCCCCCGGCCCCGCCCTCGCCCCGCTTCCCAAATAGGTCCCAGTCCCGGCTTGGGTCCCACAGAATGCCAAGGTCCGAGTCCCATTCCCATCCCTTGCTTCCTTCCGCGTCCCAGCCCTGGCCCCCCCTTGAGTCCCTGCACCTGGCCTGGCCCCTGTGTCCGCCCCTGCCCGCTATCCACACCCTTTCACACATCTCACCCCAGCCCTTATCCCAACCCCATTCCCAATGTTTGCCCAAGCCCCTGGCCCAATCTCTGCCCTTGCTTCAGTTCTCATCCCAGCCCAGGCTTCCATCCCATCCGCTATCCTTGTTCAATCCCCAATGCCCAGTGCAGCCCAATCCGTCATCTCAGCCTTTGCCCTCGTCCCTGTGTTTACCCAAGTCTCTGCTGCTCCCCACTCCTGTCTCTCATACCCTGCCCCTCTCCCAACCCCGACTCAGAACTGGGCTCCAGCTGCCGCCAGCTCTGTTGCTGCTGTTCCTGTTCTCTGCCCTTGGTCCAGGGGCTGGTGAGTGAAGAAGCAGGAGAGATTGAGGCAGGGATGAGGCTCTGGCAAGGAGAGATGGGGGGATTTGGGAGAAGTGGGACCTGGGGAACTAGGTCTTTGGGGAAGAAGTAGGTAGAAGAAACAGGGAGGGGAGAGATCTTAAACAACTGAGAGGGATGGGGAGGTGGTGTTAACCATGGGTCTTGAGGTCCAGCAGGTGGCTCTGTACCTAGGATAGAAACTCTAGTGTTTTCTTTCCCGGAGTCGATCCTGATGCCACCTTGACTTTTGCTTTCCCAGACAAACCTAGAGGGTGTTGCTCCTGCTTTCAAAGTTGAGTGGAGGACGAATGGTCTCACACCAGAGAGCCTCTAGTCTAGTGCGGGAAGACTGAGCCGAAGTCTTTGAAATACTGGGAGTGCTTTAAAACGAAGTTAAGGAAACAGTTTTAAAGATAATGTGTAGCAAACAGATGAACATGGATTAGTCGCCATTGTAACACGTTTTCTTCTTGTAACGAGTCTTGTTCCGAATAAGCTTGATTTGCGTAGGAATAATTCCTGGTACTTTTTAAAGCAGGGTGGAAACACCGAAGCCATTTTACCGATGGGGAAACTGAGACTTGGTAAGGGAGCTATCTGACCAAGGTCACACAGCTTGTAACTGGCAGTGCTAAAGTTAGAAAAAAGTTTCCTAATTCCTTTCTTATGCAGGTGGTTCCTTGCCCCCCCTGCAGTGTTTGCCTAATAGGCAAACAGACTCAACTGGGGAAAAGCTCAAAGCATAATCCCTTTTTTACCTTGTCTGCCCGCCAGAGGGCTTTGTCCACAAACTGTTCTTCATTTGCCAGCTGTCAGCCCAGGATGGGGATATCAACTAGCAAGGGAGGGATTTGGATAGGAGAGGGAGAGGTCAACTTCTTAATGGGTGGGACATGGGAGAGAGTGGGGCCCTGGCCTAGGAGATGTGCCATAAAGATAAACCCATCATGAGGAGTTGACTATGGTCTTCGTGGCTTTAGACCTCACACACCTCTTGTTAGTGGATGGAGATGTACCTGAGGGAGCTCTGGGCAGCAACAACTAACACAGCAGCTGGTAGGAGTGGTTCAGTGAGCTACAGGGACCTGGTTCTCAGTGTACAAATTAGAGGAGATCAATGCATGCGAAAGGTCATGGTCTCTGTAGATGTGTCTAGCTTTATGTATCTGAACATTTGTATATCTGTGTGTGTGTGTAATGGAAGGGTCTGAGGGAATGCTGGGCATGTGCAGGATGTGTGCATGTTTGTGTGTTGGTAAGTAGGCACAAGGATGTCTTATGGGGTGCATGTGAGACTGTGTCGCCTGAGTGCCTTTGTTATCAGCAAGGGGAGAACACATGTTGTGATTCATGCACATATCTCATGAACTTTTCGTGCATCTCACAGGAACAGGTACTGAAGTGTCATCTTCAGAAGTCATAGTTCCTTGTTTGGAGGCAATGCTGAGTGCCTCCCACAATGTACAAGGATTCTTGCTCCCACCAGCCACTGTCCTTAAGGGGTTGAGTGTTGATTACTGCTGCAGAAAAATTGGGCACTCAGCAGAGGCAGTAATGAGGGGGAGGCCAAGCTGTTGAGCCCAATGCATACCTCCTATCTCTGCCGTATGACTTCTTTGTTCACGAGAACACTGAATGAGCACTGGGCTGGCTAACGGAGGAGAGTGACTAACCGTTACAGAGTTTTACAAAGTGGAAAGACGTAGATAGAAACATGATTCACCCAGAGCAGGTTTCGTGCCTTCAGTAAGAGTTGTAATGAAGTTGGAAAAGAGCGTTAAATAGGTCCAGCTGCAGGCGCGGCTGCTCTCAGTGCTATTAATGGTCAATGCTTGTCAACTGTGACCTGGCATGCAGGGGTGCTCTGTGACCTAGCAGTGGGGATGGGTTTTGCTTGAGGAGAAGTTGGCAGTGCCACAGGACCATCACTGCACAGGACTGTGCACCCAGGGTCTCAGTGAATGTTGCCGGCTTGGGTCTCACTTCAGGAACGGAAGTTACCTCCTACGTTTCCTAGCCTGTCTGCTAATCCTAGGGTCCTTTCCATGACCTAGCTGACTGCATGCCTTGCCAGGAAATGACCTTTTGTTCCTCTCATTGGAGTCCCTGGGTGATGTAAATGGTTGAATGCTTACTTACTAACTGGAAGGTGGGCAGTTCTAATCTATCTGGAGGCATCTCGGAAGACAGGCCTGGCGATCTGCTTCCAAAAGGTTATGGGCACAAAAACCCTATGAAGCAATTGTACTCTGACATATATAGGGTCACTGTGAAATCAGAATCAAGTTCATTGCAACTGGTTTTTGCTTTAAGTGCTATCCTTAGCAGGGCCAGCCTCAACCTATGTGTGTCTCTGTGTGTATCTGTATGTGTGCCTGTGTCTGTGTTTTGAGTGGTATGTAATCATCTAGCTCCATTCTGAAAGTACTGGGGCATCCAGGGCAGGTTCATGTGATCTTGGCTAGGGCCTTGCGCATGCTTCCTCTGGTACTTGGCACTGATAAAAACCTGGAAAGCTAAGCCCATGCTGTGGAGTCAGTTCTGTCTCATAGTGACTCTATAGGACAAAGTAGGAAACTGTCCCATAGAGTTTCCAAGATAATAGATCATGCCACCAGCTGGTGGATTTGAACTGCTGGCCTTCTGATTAGCAGCCAAATGCCTAACCACAGTGCTACCAGGGTTCCTCACATGGCTGGTAGGCTCTGTTAAAATTCCAAACCCAAACATGGAGTGAATGGGGACTGTAGACACTTTATTAGAACTTCTGGCTGTTTCTCAGCAGCCCTAGCTGCTGCTCACTCCTTTTTCCCCACCAGTCTGTTCTGTGATGTCTGCAGCCACTGACTGCTTTGTGGGTAGCTTAGCTACTTAGCTACTGTCCAGGTCCTGCCATGTTTCTCTGACTCACAAGACTCTGTGCTTGGCTGCCCATGTTTCCCAAAGGCCACCAGCTGCTTTTCACCACCAGATCTGTAAGCATCTGCACTGGAAGACTAACAGTACTGAGACAAAACAAAACAACCCTTCAAACTCATTACTGTTGTGTTAATTTGACTCATAGTGACCCTATAAGTATCAGTGGCTACTAAGTTGTCTCGGCTGTTAATACCAGCTTTGAGAAGGAACGGTTCTTCCCTAACCCCAGCAGAGGGTGCTGTAGAGCCCTGATTTCTCATAACAGTAGGGAGCTTTTGGCCTTCTGCTTCCTGGTTGTCACAGCCAGAGCTCCCAGGCAACCTGTCTTCCTCATGGGTTGGTTCCATTTCCAGTCATCTCTCTTGGATGCATCTCCACTGCTCTCTGAATGCTGCTGTATGAGCCCCCCAGCCTGTGAGCTGCTTTGGCTTCCTGGGCAGTGCTTAACTTGCAAGGTGGCAGGTCTGAGGCGACTTACATGATCTGAACGGGACAGATGAGTCCTTGGATATAACTATCCTTTGGAAATGAGCACCAGAAAATCTAGGGCCAATAGCCTCACCCTCTTTAGGGCAGCTTTCTGGGGGTGACCCTTGAAGTTGTACCACTTTAGCAGGGCCGGTCTTAACCTAGTGTCCCCTTGTTCAGCAGCCTCCCTTTCCCAGAAGCCTCTCTCTGCTATTTCAAATGCCTTATTTTTGGTATTGTATCTCTCAGCTCCAGAGAGGGAGACTGTCAGAGTAGGTAAGCCCTTTGGGAATTTCCTGCTTGGCTGAAAACTCCTTTGGCAGGGATCCCTCTAAACTACTCCATCCTGTTCTATGCTGCATATTTCTGTATCCTGCACGAACTTCTTATTCTCACCAGTCTGGGGCATCCTCCTAGGCTTCCCTGGGGCTGGTCCTAAGTTTCCAGAGCAGTCAGATTTCCCTGTGCTTTACTGCGAGGGGCCTTTCCTGCCATCTGGGGCCCTCTTCCCCTCCCTAGCTGAGCTGTCGGATTATTTTCACTATCACGGCAGTACCAGCCCCAGTGTGTCTGCCTGGCCAGCCACTGACACCAGGCTTTACCTCTCACTTTGGCTCTGCTTCTGACAACGTGATCTGGTATCTTGGCATTTCAACTAGAGGTCACTACTTCCTGTTCCCCCCACCCCTCACCTAGGCCTGCTACAATATGCCCAAGTGATCTGAGATCCCACCGCGTCACAAACTGACTGCCTCACTGGGCTTCCCGCCAGAGAAACACTACTGACTGCTCATTTTGAATCCTAGGGGGCCTAATGTTTCTCCTTTCTTTTCTCCTGGGGACTCTTGTGGTGGCCTCCCAGCTTCTGTCCCTGCCCCTGCCACCCAAGCAGGCCCCTTGTAGCCTCACCGCACTTCGCCCCCCCACAGCCTACCCTGAGTCAGTAGACAGACAGCTCTGTGAAGCTTCTGAAGGTCTCTGCTGCTCCTAACCACAGGGACCAGCAAGGGGAGCAAAATAAACAGGGAAGTTACACAGCTCCATGCTGACTCCCAAGCCCCACAGGTGGAGCTCAAGCCTGCTTAGTGATTAAAATGCCAAACTACACCCACCCCACCCACCCCCACACACCTCCTCTGTTTTGTTATTAAGACACCATGCTCCCCTTCCCCTCCCCCCTCTATTTTGTCAGACCTGGCAAGAGGAGAACAATTGCTCCTAAGTAAGAGGTAGCTTAGGGTCAAGTGAAGAGTCCTGGGTTTGGATTTGGACATACTTGAATCTTAGCTTTGAGCCTCAGTTTCCATATCTGTCAGAATGGGTCATTTTTTACAATTTATCTTTGTAAGGATTAAACCCGATGATGGCTGGGGCAAACCCAGACCTGTTCCTAGCTCAGAGGAGAGTGTTTGTTGAGTTGCTGCTGTTAGTGAAGGAAGATGCATGTTGCATAATGGAAATGCCATCTGTCCCACCTGGCTCCTTTGTCTCTCTCTGCTCCCCAGGAGGCCTTTTCCTGACTGATTACTCCACCTGCTCACCCCGCAAGCTGAGTCCTTTCCGCTCATTTGCCAGCACCGAGCTCTTTCACTTCCATGTTCCTGAGGACACATTCCTGGCTGTTTGGAACCTCATCATCTTCAAGGAGCAGGGGGGAACCTTTGGGGACCACTGCCCAGACCAGAGTGTGACTGTGTGAGTGTCTGAGTTAACCTCCTGACCCCTACATCCAACCCCATGATTACTTTTCAAATGGAAGTGTGACTTTGTAACTACAAACTAACCTTCTGACCCCAACCCCTGGGCCCAGATTGAAGTATAACTGACTGAGGGCCAGGGCCTCTATCCCTGGTCACCTCCTGACTGCTGTTATATGTGTGAGTACCTTTCACCCTTTATAATGTGACCCCTGAGCTGGAACCATTTTGTTGTATGTGTCATTATGGAAAATCCAGTTGTTTTGCTGGTGATAAGTGACAATTCTCCTTTCTCTTTCCCATTTCCTACCTCCCACCCCATTGCCTGCCTTTCTCTTCTCCTAATTCTGGTTCCCCAGGTATTTCCGGTCTGGGGCACCCCCTGTCATCAATCCCCTCCATACACACTTCCCAGGGGACACAGCTGTGCCTGGGGTTTTCTCACTGACCCTCAGCTGGACACTGCCCAACCGCACCTCAGGCATCTTTAACGTCAGCAGCCCCTTACCAGGGGACTGGTTCTTGGCTGCCCACCTTCCCCAGGCCCATGGCCACATCTCTGTCAAGGTGGGTCGATGTCATCCAAGGAAGGGGGGCGGGTGCAGAGCTACATCTCAGTTCCTGATGAATTCTCCCCAAAGGCTACCTGGCACACCAGCCTTGTGCCAGACTGGGCAACAGCACAAAGGTGGCTGGGGTGAGACACAGCTAAAGGCTAGCAGGACCTGTGAGTGGGCCCAGAGGCTATAATCTGGAGGAGTCAATTTGGAAGTGTCCTCAAGGATCAAGATAGACTGAAAGGAAAGTCGAGGAGTCTGGAATCAGAGGCCCTGGCAATGAGGACAGTGCCTCTTCCTGTTGGAAGGCCCAATGGTTAACTGAAGTGATCAAAAGCCAAACAGGACATACCACAAATACTGCTGCACAAACCCAGGACTGGTCTTGTTCTGCATCTTGACCAGTGATAGCTCTGAAGCCTCTCACAGGCTGTAGTCCCTTCTTCAGTCCATCTAGGAGAATATAGTCCTCTCCTATCATAATTTCAGAAAGCTCCATACATCCCATGAAAGTCCATAATGTGCCTCTCTGAGACAAAAAAGCCCCTTTCCTGTTAAAAGGAGGCTTCAGGCAGCTAGTGTCTATCCTGATTTTCCCGTGTTTATGTCAGCACTGATTTCATAGAGCAGAGACTGTAAAGGTCTGAAGGATAGGTTAAAAGGTTAGAATGTTTCTCCATTCTGGTTTGGACGGGAAGGGGGTGGCACATATTTTCCTGCCCCTGCCAGGTGTTGGGCAGGCCATACTTCCTCATTGTAGTGAAGGAGTTCATAGGTTTCCTATCTCTGTTCAATAGAAGGTAACATGTGATGAACTGGTCATTGTCAGTGTGGGCTGCCCATGTGTGTGGGGCCAGCAGTAAGGGTGAAGACTGAACAGCAGCAGAGTGAGGATATAAAGAGCAGGATGCTCTATGGGGTTTAGATCACTGAGGATTCAGAGAGGCAGAAATCCCCAAACAAGTGAAGATTTGACTTGGGTATGTCCCTTCAGGCTGAGTTCCTTGAGGACAGAGTCTGTGACTATGTCACACTCCCATCTTGCTGCTGTGGTCCAGCATTCAGAGGTGTTGATAATTATTTTAAATAGTGAGAATTGTGCAGGGACTAGTATACAGGCACTGCTACTGTCAGAGATGGGTGCCATGTGTTGGTTACGGCATCTCAAGACCTCAGTGATAGGCCTTTTTTTTGAGAGTGATGCGCCAAGGCCTGAAAGTCCTCTGCTTCAGAATGTCAGCTGGAAGGGCTCTGGGTTCTAGGTAAGCCATGATGCCTGTCAGAACCGAGAATTCTTCTGTTAGGAGGAATATCTTCATAGATCTTTGGCCAAATCACAAAGCACTTATCCAAATTCTTGACTACTTTCGTGAGAAATGACAGGGTAAATCCTGAAGTCCTGCTGTAGTTACTTGAAATTCTGTCCTGTGTGAGCAGGAGGAGTCTGGGGCTTATACAGCTGGGCTGGGATAATATTAGCTGAGCCAGGGCTCAGAGAGGCCATGGCTGCTCATGGTTGCCAGACTGGGACAATGGGAAGCTAGAGATAGCAGCTCAGAGAAAAGCTGACCAGAGCCCAAAAGATGATTCAAAGTACCCAGCCAAGGTTGCTGAGCCGAGGGAAAGGAAGCAGACATGCCCACTGCATTTAGATATTGCAGGTGGGGCCTGGGGGACTTGCAAGCTAGAACACTAGCCAGTAGAGTTCCTCAGAGGTCTGGTGTGATCTTAGAGAGGAAAGGGCATTTATACCCTTGCCTGTCCTAGGTCTCTCCTAGAGGTTGAGAGGGTGAAGATCTTGTCTGTGGTCGCTCTTAAGAATTTGATTACCTTCTGTAATCTTATCTGGACCTTCAAGGATTCTAAAACTCTCCATAACGAAAAAAGCCAAACCCAGTGCCATTGAGTCAATTTTGACCCATAGCAAAGCTCTCTAGATCTTGTTAGTTTCCCAGAGTGGCACCTATGAGTGGATTTTCTAGAGCTTTCTTCCAAGGCTCCATTTTAACATACTTTCTCCTTGTACCATGGTCTAACATAGGAAGTTATGTGGGATGGAGAGCCTTGTGCTGGGACTGAAGAGTCCCAGAAGTAAGAACGCAGTGTTGCTTTTAGGAGTCTCCTTAGCTTTGGGGATGAGCTCAGGCCTCCGTTTAGCCCTTAGTCCTTGAGAACCTCTTCTGTACCAGGCCTTGGGTTGGGTAATGGAGAGACGGAGATAAATAAGATACAAGTGAGATGTGGGAGAGACGGTTAATTCAGCTTGGTAGTGTGCTGGAGGCGGTGGTAGGAGGGTGTTAGGGAGTGAGGCAGGAAAAGCTGGTGGGAGTAGCATGGACCAAAGCTTAGAAGTGAGAACTGAAGTGGATCATTGTGGCTCAGGTTTTAGTGCAGGTGAGGGAGCTGAAGGGGTAAGCAGAGGCCAGATCATGAAGAGACTACGCTGCAAGGGTAACCAGTGTGAACTTTTATCCTGAGAGTGATAGGAAGCCTCAAAAGCTTATAAAAAGGAAAGTAACTCACCAGGTTCAGTCCACTCTCCTGAGCTCTGGTCCCACGTTCTGCTAGACCTTGGGTCTGTGTTATTCACGGTCTCCTAGCACGTGGCAGAGCACCTGGCACATGGTGGGGACTTGGCAAGTTTTTGTTACCCTTCTGCTGCATTCTCAGCTATAGTGTCCAAAACTAATTTCCTTTTCACCTCCTTTCCTTGTTCCCTTCTGTCTGAGTCCCATGCCCTCCATCTTTTTGCCTTTCCTGTCTTGGAGCATGTGTTCATCCTAAGGTGCCCAGCTGCCAGTTTGCCCCGAGGAGCCAGGCACCATCTGGTACCCAAATGGCTCATGAGAGAAAAGTTGTCCCAAAGGTTTTTCTCCAGTGCTTCTTCTTCATAGGTCCCAGATTTGAAAGAAAGTAAAAACAGGTACAATAATAAAAATGACTATAAGAAAAGTGAAGAAGCAGATGATTGTAGGACAACAAAGGATTCTGTTGAATCCTCCAACCAGGACCAAGCATGGTTCAGTATCACAACTGAAATGATTAAGATCTGCTAACAGTGCTTCTTCTCTTCTGCCTCCTTCTAAATTATTTCATTTATATTTCAAATAGGTAATATATGCACCTGGGTACAACATTCGAAAGGTACAAAAGGCATACAGTGAAAAGTAAGTCTTTCTCTTGCCTTCTTCCCCTTCGAGTCCCCACTTCCTTTCCCCAGAGATAACTAGTAGTTGGCTGGTAACTAGTTCTTTATGTATTACTCTTTTCTTCTTGAAACACATTCTCCTTTTGGCCCTTGTGACTCTACACAGGTTCCTTGTTCTCCTCCGACCTCACCAGCCATCCTCCTCTGTCTCCTTTCTGACTTCTCGTCTGATGGATCCCCAGTGTGTTGGAGTGCTCCAGGGCTTGGTCCTGGGGTGATTCTTTTTATTTTTGCATTCACTTCCTAGGTGTCTCAGTTAAAATAATAGTTTAAAATATCCATAAGTTATTGCTTCTCAAGTGTATTCAACCAGTTCTAATTTCTTTGAATCTCAGATTTTGACATCCCCAATTGGATATCTGATCAATGTGTCCAGCTTAGCATGTACAAATCAAAATCTAACCAAAGGCAAAAAAATCTCTTTGATTTCCATCTGACTTCTCCCAGTTTAAGCCTGTTCTTTCTCTACTCTTCTCAAAAAATGGCACTGCCATCCACCAGTTACTCAAGCCCCCAATTTAGGTGTCATTCTTGATTCTTCTTTTTCCTTCATTGCACCACAACAAATCAAGAATAAGTCTTATTGACTCTACCACTAAACCATGTCATGAATGCATCTACTGCCCTCCATTTCTGCTCTTGGTACACTTTCTCTCAGCTTTCTCCTGGCTCACTGCAGCAACCTCCTAAATGGTCTCCCTGCTTCTACTCTTGCTCCCTGCAGTGTGTAGGAAACTTTTTTACTTCTCTGTTGATTGATGCTGACTGACAGTGGGCCAGGAGCTGTGCTGGGTGCTGGGATGTTCTCATGGAGAAGATGGAGTGTCTTTGGACATCTTCAGGCTGCAAGCCCCACTCAGAGCCTTGCACTGGCCATTATGCTCAGGCCTCTCCAAAGAAACCCATCCCACCCTGACTAGGATGTTCTAGGAATCCATCTGCCTTCCACTCCAGGGCCTTTCAGGCTATTTCTCATCCTCTCTACTTCTCATTCTTGGCTCTCCTGGTTTCTCAAGCTTCTTTGGCCCTCTTCCTTCCATAATTAGCTTCTGCCTTGGCAGTGTAGAGGTCCTGGCTACTGGTGCCCTTTCTCTGGCCTCATCACAAGTGTACTTGCAACCTTGTGCCTTCCCTGGTTCCCGCTGGCAGACCCCACCTCCCTTTAAGGGAAGGGTATGGTTGTGCACGTTATGTACTTTAGGGAAGAGCACATCTTAACCAGAGAGGTCATGCCCACTGATCTTTCAGTTAGGCTAATGGTTAGCAAAACATGGAGCAGTGTTTCTTCCTTCTAGGCTGTCTGGTAAAGGAAACGGGCTACTTCTTGAGCATGAGCCCCACTCTTGGGGCTCATTCACCACAAGATTATCGTAGTGGGGATTCCTTCCTTAGGAGCTTGGGTTGATGAAAGCACTTGTGATGTTATTTCTGCTCCTTAGGGTTCACACCAAAGATGAGGGACATCTGTTTTGATATCTGAGATGGAGACCTCTGAGCAACTAGGTAGTTTCAATAGCTCTCTGGAGGCATCCTCTCTTGACAACCCTTCTTAAACTCAACAGATTTTCTTTTTAGCACATGCCAGGTGGTGTGCTAGGCATTGGAAATATAATGATGCAAATAACACAGAGAAATTTCAGGCAGAGGGTAATGAGATCTTGGCATCTATCAAAGCCTGGCATCTATCAAGGCCTCCTTCTTGCCTGGAGCTTTTGGTGGAAGCCAGTGCCTTGGCTGGCTTGTTTCATTGTATGGGACTCAGAGGACAATCAGGGCCTGGAACGTTCATCTCAGATCAGGGCTTGGACATGTGTGCAGGTTAGAATAATCATTTAAGTCTTGGTTAGAATAACTCTATATGTGAATGGTTTATTGGGTCGGTGTAAGAACATTCAGAGGTTCAGGGAACACAACTAGGAGCCCTCCCCTATAGTAAACTGCTAGATTTGGAGGGCTTACATAGCTGCAGATGCTGCGGAGGAGGGACTATGACACACGGGGACTGTGCTCAGTGATGACTGATGGGGCTGGAAGGGTCGGGGGTGGTGTCAGTTGAGCAAAGAAGGTCTAGGAATTTCATGAAAGGGAGAGATGATGGAGATGTAGTGGTTCCATTCTAGAAACAGAAGAACACATCCAGGCGGAAGGAGCAGATAGATCTGTGGGCCTCCTGAGGGCAGAGTGGTAGGAAGGGAGTTGAAGATGTCAGATTTTGGGTTCATAAAGGTCAGAGCTGCCCCCACCTGGATGGATTCACTTATTTGTTCAGCAGGCATTCATTGATTGGTGCAGTCTGCATTTTCTGCAAGGCCTTGTGTCTGGTAGAACAAAAATAAGATGAAGTTCCTGTTCTCAAGTTGGTATAGTCTGAGATTGCCTTGGGAGATATTTAGTGGTGTACATGTGGGGGAAGTGTTAAAGCAGAGGCTGGATCAGCATTTGAGGGGACAGAGTATGGAATAAAGGAAATTAAAGCTTCAGATTGATGGTGGTAGAGGGAGGAGTTTAGACTGGAGACTTTTAAGCAGTTTTCCAGCCTAAAAGGAGAGCCAGTGTTCTCCATCCTGGTGTGGAATGAGGGTTTGAGATCACTGGGAAGTGGCTCTGCCCAGTAGTGCTCAAGGGGAGGGCTTAGATTGGAGGAGGGTTGGGTAGGACCAGAATATCTGCAGGGCTTGGGTTTTGAGCTGAAAACCTCAGCCCTAGAGATCTCAGGAGACCTAAGGAAGGCAGAGGTGGAGATCAGATATAGCTCTTCGGGCAGCATGGACCCAGACCTCGATCAGACCACTGAGAACAGGAGACCAGGAGAATCTTCCCACCCCCCCGCAGGCTCTGTTTGCGTTGGCTTAGGTGCACCCCTGTTGTCCCTCCCCTCCCACCACTCCTTTCTTCTCAGGGTCTTCAGGATGAGTGTCAGTATCTCCTTCAGCCACAGCTGGTCGTCCGGCGTTTGCTGGATGTTGCTGTGTTGGTTCCTGGCCGTCCCTCAGAGCAGACCCTCTCTGCCCACAACCACTCAGCCCTGTACAAGTAAGTCCAATGCCCCCGTAAACCTGGCCCTTTCCTTCTTCCTTCTCCGTGGCCTCAAACAGGGAGGTGGGATCTCTCTTGACTCCTCGGCTTTCCCTCCTGCCAACCTGTACTACTGGGTGGTCTAGAGCTCCCAGAGTGGGTCAGATCCCTCCCTCCTCCTCCTAGCACAGCGGGGAAGACCTGGAAAGACGCCTACTCCTTCGATCAGCCATCCCCTCCATGTCCCCTTCTTTCTAATGTTGTCCTCATTCTGGTGTCCCTCTCACATCTCTACTCCCTGTCCTTTCTTACCCCAACCTTCCCTCTGCCCAGGGTCTTTGTACCCAGCTTCACTTACAGGGTTTCAGCACAGCTGGTGTGTGTGGGGGGTCGTGGGGCATCTGCCTGCCCTCTGACCCTGCGCCTACGTCCCAAGGCCCCACCCCTGCACAACTCAAGCTCTGTGACTTGTGGAGGTGCCTCAGTATGCCAGCTGGAGTTGGCATTGCCCCCCTGGGGCCACTGGGTCTACGTGCGTGTGGAGACTCCATTCCGGGGCCCTGGCAGAACTGTTCGCTTCCAGCTGTGTGTGCGGTTACAAGGTCAGAACCCCTATATCTGTGCCAGCAGCCTGCCCTGTGCCAGCAGCCCCCATCTGTGACTGATGACAGGCCATTATGGCTGACTGTTGTCTGCCGTATTCCCACCTACGACCTCCCCCCAAGCTCCTCCCCAGGCTTCTGCATACCTCCTGAAGCCCTTCCACTAGCAACTCTTGAGTCATCGCAAGGTCTTCAGATCACTTTTTGCACTTGGCTTGGGGCTAATTAAGGTATCTCACAAGGACCTTTGGTGGCACAGTGATAGATGCTCAGCTGCTAACCAAAAGGTTAAAGGTCTGAAGCCACCAGCTGTTCCATGGGAGAAATGTCCTGGCTCTCTGCTTCTGTAAAGATTACAGGAAACTCCATGAACAGTTCTGCTCTGTCATGTAGAGTTGCTGTGAGTCAGAATCAACTTGATGGTGCACCTTGATTTAATCACTTCCAGTTTCCTGGGGAAGGTGGGGATAGCTAAGGGCTCTGGAACTCTGTCCTTGTCAAAGCCTGTGCAAGTCCTTGAGAGGATTCATCACACTTAGTTTCTGTCTCAAAACGTATCTTCACTACCTTTAGGGAGGAGTAGAGGACCTTCTTTCCTTCCAGCATGATATTCTGTTAGCTATGACAATTGGGAAACCTTTGGGCTCCATCCTACTACCCTGCATGACCCCTACTCCTGAGACACGTCTGATTCTAGTTCTCACTCCTTCGCACTCTTTTGTTCAGTCCTGTTTGGTTCAGATCTAGTTTGTAGTAGGGCTGCAGAGCTGTGAGGGCTGCAGGCTCCATCTCTGGTTTCTCTGCCCCACAGAGTGCCCACAGCCCAGCCTGTCCCGTGCCCTGGTTCCTGGAGCTGCAATGAACATGCCCCAATCACTGGGCAACCAGGCATTGCCCCCAGAGCCTCCATCCCTTGGGGGCCCTGAAGATGGTCCTGGGGCCACATCACCACCTGAACACTGCTGGCCAGTGCGCCCCACACTGCGCAATGAGCTGGATACCTTTTCCGTCCACTTCTATATCTTCTTTGGCCCAAGTGTGGCCCTTCCTCCCGAGCGCCCAGCTGTGTTCGCCTTGAGGCTGCTGCCAGTGCTGGACAGCGGAGGTGTCCTCAGTCTGGAGCTCCAGCTCAATGCGGTACTCTTTGAGAAGAGGAGGGGGGTAGTCCTAAGGGGGAACACGAAGGGGAAGGTGTTGAGTGTTTAACACCCTTATCTCCTCCAGGGAGTCTGTTCAGGTTGCTTCCAGTCAACCTTACAGTTAGGGACTGTATCTCAGTCCAGTTTGGCCAAGAAAAAACAAAAACAACTATGCTCTGACTGTTGACTGTGCTAGGAGTGGGCTGGGCCCTCAGAGCAGCTCAGAATTGTCAGGGCTTTGTCAGTTTTGTAGACGACCTCCCACTTATTAAGGGCCTCTGTCTACAGCAAGGAAACTCTGGTGATGCAGTGGTTAAGAGCCATGGCTGCTATCCAAAAGGTCAGCAGTTCAAACCTATCAGGCAGTCCTTGGAATCTCTATGAAGCAATTGTGCTCTGTCCTATAGGGTCATTATGAGTCGATGGCTTGGCAGTTCAAACCAGCCAGCTGCTGTGCAGTAGTAAGATGTGATAGTCTGCTTCCATAGATTATATCTTGGGGGACCCTATAGGGCAGTCTTACTCACTACTGTAGGATTGCTGTGAGTTGAAATCAACTTGACAGCAATGGGATTGGCTTTGAGTTTTCTGTGGCAGTTGTCCGCTTTCTTCTTTAAAGTCTTCTGTGATGGGGAGCTCACAATTTCTGGGGGCCATGCAGTCCGTGTTTGGACAGCTCTGATTGCTAAAGCCTTTCCTAGTATTCTAACAGATCTGCTTCCATGAATTTTTATCCACTGATCTTTGTTTTGTCTCAGAAGCCTTATCCAATTAATCTATACCTTTTCTATTTTAATAGCCCTTCACATGATCTTCAGCCTGCCCAAAACTGAACACCTTTCAGTGTCTTAGATAGAGCCTAGGGTCCATGGTTTTTAGACCCCCCTTAAGCTCCACTTTCTCCTCTGGTCGTACTTCTGCTGGTCATTGAATCTATAAATTGATTCAAGGTAGTCTAACTAGGGAAGCAGACGACAGGTCTGGCATCTGTGCAGCCTGAGATCAAGTTATCTCTTTTAGCTGCTGTGTCACACAGTGGGAACACCGGGGGCTTGTGGTGAACCAAGACCCCTGATCTTTTTCCTTTACTTCCTTTAAAAGAATTGTATAAATTTACTTTATTTATTATGAAGAAATAGAATCACATAAAAAACTTCAGAACATAGAAGAAAACATACCATGTAACACAACTGCTTGTTTTTCCCACACTCACTGCTTTGTTCATCTAGTTGTAATCAAGGGGGATACATGTTTTTGTGCTCTGGGCCTGGTTCCTGTGAACTGCTGCCAATTCCCATCTTGTATTTTTGCAGTGAATTTTTGACTCTGAATGTAAGAATTTGTGTCCACCCATGGGTCATTACCTAATATTGGCTTGGGCCTTGCTTCTTTTGGAATATTGATTTTCCTTCTCTGCTTTGTGTAAATCACACACTTGAAAAGACAGCCTTCCCTGCTTCTTAGTTATTATTGTTAACATTGAATAGGACTGGGCTGAGGGCGTACCGCACTCATGCCACTAGTGTCTTCTTCAGTGTGACCTTCATCCAGTGATCTCTCAGCTCTTTCCTTAGCCAGGGATCCTTCTAACTCTTCTCTCCTCCAGCTTCTGGGGACATGGGCACCTTCCAATCAGCAGACCTGAGCCTGGTCTGTGGCTTGATAGGGCATCTTATGAGACATGGCTCAGAACTTTCTAGTGGTCCTTGTAGTGAGGGTACAGCTAGTTCTTCAACCTGAATACATTCCTTATTTTCGTGTCAAATTATTTCTGATTCTGTTCAGGCTAAGATTGCATTTTATGTTTGTTTATTGCCACACCTTTAGACAATGAAAACAAGGTTTTTAAAAATTATTTTCAAACTTTTATGTATTTTGTTGTTGAGAATATACACAGTCCCCCATTAGCAAATTCACTGCCTGCTGGGTTTCTGTGTAATCCTTTGAGTTGCTGTTGTTAATTTGATCCCATATAGATAGATCTTAAATAAGCATAATCCTCAAGGCAGACATTTTTTACTAGTAAGCTAAACTAATGTATGGTTTTAAGAAGACTTCAGGGAATACCTTTGGTTGAAAGTTTAAGGATTATCTCAGGGCAGTAGTTTCAGGGTTCATCCAACTTTTATGGTTCCAGGAAGTCTGGAACCCTTGAGAATTTGAAATTGCATACTACACTTTGCCCCCTTTGATTAGGATTCTTCATAAAATCTTTGATCAAAATGTTCAGTAGCGTTAACTAGGCACTATCCAGTTCTAGTGTCATAGCAAAGGAGGCAGTTGTTCATGGAGGCTGTTAGCCACACATCGCATATTCTCCTCCTGATCCTGATGCTCCTGCTTCCTCTGTTGCTCCAAGTGAATAGAGACCAATTGTGGGGCCTTGGGTGGCCCTGGGGAAGGCTTTAAGACCCCAGGCACTATGTAATGAACTGAGAAATAGAACAGAAGCACTAAACATGGTATTAGGCCAATTAACTTGGAGGTTTCGTGGAAATATGACTCTAAACTTCCAAACCAAGGAACCAAATCCCATGAGGTTTTTTGTTGTACGTAAGCAGATAGTGAGGTTTCGATTTGATCTTGGCACTGGAGATCTTGAATCAGAGTCCAGCCTCACTCCCATACTTCTTCCTCAGTATCCTGAGAGTAGAGGCCTGGTCCCCATACAGCCCCTCACCCTGTCCTCATATACATTCTTCAGGTCCATGCACTCTAACAGACACTGTTTACATTTCATCCATCAGTTTCCTGTTACCCTTGCTACACTCCTTAGCCCTTATTCTGAAGGATATATTCATACGTCTACTCTGATAGATAGGTCATCTTTCTTTCCAAATATTCTGAATTTTTTCCTTGGACGTTTGGATCAGAGGAATACATACCTACATGTATTTCTACCAATCCTTTGGTCCTCTCCTAGAATGCCTTTTACTGAATAACACTCTGGCATAGTGCCCTGGGCTCGCAGTGAGGAAATTTATAAGCAAGTCATCAGGAGGTCACACTGGCCATTGAGGACAGGATGCAGAATACAAGTGTTGCTTTTATGAGAACACAATGGATGTCCACCCCTTTGGATGCAGTACTTCTCCGGAGACACTGAGGAACTTTGCTCGGTTGTAGATGCCGAGATCTGGCACCTCATTGTGTTTGCGTTTTGCCTTGGTCCTTGGAAAGTCAGCATCAAATGTATGGCTCACTCTAGGGATAGACATTGTTTTCCTACACCGATCTTTTAATTTCCCTCCTGCATTTACTCTATTGAGTTACATGTATTTAATAAGCTACCTGAAATCCTTCTTGAATGAGGTGAGATTATGGCATCCTGTTACTTCATTCTTGTAGACAGCCCTTACCCTTTACTCCTGTGGATATCCCATTACTTTTCATCAAAGCCAGGTTGCTACATTTAATCCCCAAGGTATTCTGTTACCATCCTGTAGTACAGGAGGATAATTTCATCTGCGTGCATAGCTTTACACTCCCCCTGCCTTCAGGCCTGGGTGATACTGACTGTACACTCGGCAGTTCTTTCTGTGCACAAAGAGCATCTCCATACAGCCGCAGCCCCTGTCCTCTCGTCACTCTCACTCCCACTCCCAACAAGCTAGCTACTGCTGGGTAAGAGAAGGTTCTATCCTGCCTGGACAGAATTTAATCAGTTCTGCCACAAAACTGATTCACATTTGGATCATTGCCTTCTTGTCAGTCTCTGTAAGATTTCAGCTGTTGAGGATCAGGTCTTTTTCAGCGCTTTTCTGCCTTAAGAACAGAGGAGAAAGGCTTTGGTGTGAAGAGCATGTGACAAAATGAGATATTCGATGGGGGCCTGAAGGGACATCTGGAGAGGGGTTAACAAGTGTAGGGGTCCTGGAGGGGGGTGTCAGAGCCAGGGGGCTGTGATGGCCTCATTGCCATACCTGTCCTCCCCAGAGCTCCCTGCACCAGGAAAACGTGACAGTATTTGGATGCCTGACTCACGAGGTACCCCTGAGCCTGGGCGATGCAGCGGTGACTTGTTCCAAAGGTAGGGATGAGAAATGGGGAAAGGACAGGAAGCTGAAAGGCCCAGGTGGAGGATGTGGGGTATGAGGCGATGGCAGACTCGCAAGGGTCCGAGGAAAGAGGGGGTAGCCGGGTGTCAGTTCTGTGGGTGTGACGCCGCACGAGTCTTCTCCTCACTGACCCCTCCCCTTTCTCTTCTGTCCCCCAGAGGCGCTAGCTGGCTTCCTCCTGTCGGTCAGTGCCGCCTCCAGAGTCGCCAGGTTGCGAATCCCCTTTCCTCAGACAGGGACCTGGTTTCTGACCCTCCGCTCCCTGTGCGGGGTGGGGCCTCGGTGAGTGGCAGAACAGGGATGGGGGTGGGTGGGATGAACCTAGGAGACAGTACCCCAGGCTCCAGGTAACAGCGAGTGTGTGCACAGGTTCGTGCGGTGCCGCAACGCCACGGCCGAGGTGCGGCTGCGCACCTTCCTGTCCCCGTGTGTGGATGACTGCGGGCCCTACGGGCAGTGCAAGCTGCTGCGCACGCACAACTACCTTTACGCAGCCTGCGAGTGCAAGGCTGGTGAGCGGGTTGCTGGGGGAACCGGCTGCTATGGGCTTCCGAGAAGGGGGTGGCTTGCCGGGTCAGGGTAGAAGGCATCAGCCTGAATTGGGGACGGCTTCTGATGGATGCGGAGACAATGGGAGGGCAGAGCCAGAGTGAGATCGCCTTCTGCGGGTTATGGCCTGGGGCTTGGCAAGAGGCTGCAGCCAAAGGGCCTGCTAAACCCTGGGCCACCTTCCTTGTCCTCTTCCACTCTGTGCTGTCCCCGCCTGCAGGGTGGCGGGGTTGGGGCTGCACCGACAGTGCAGATGCCCTCACCTATGGGTTCCAGCTGCTGTCCACACTGTTGCTCTGCCTGAGCAACCTCATGTTTTTGCCGCCTGTGGTCCTGGCCATTCGGAGCCGATATGTACTTGAAGCTGCTGTCTACGCCTTCACCATGTTCTTCTCCACGGTATGCCCTGGCGTATGCCTTCACTGTATCCTTATCCATGGTGGGGGGTGATGGTCTACATTTCCTCCACGTTCTCCAGGAGATTGAGAGCGTCTACACCCTTGTAATGTGAGGCTACGTCTCCCCTTCTCTGTGTCTTCTACAGTTGAGCTTCCCAGCCTTTTTGTATCAGGGTATGCTTAGGACATTTTCTATTAATTTTTGTAAGGGTAAATGAACAAGGCTATTTGTAACTTAAGATAATATCCCTGAGCACTCCAGCTGCCCCGTATCCTCCTTACCTGTTCCACCCAGAAAGCAGAGGGATAGTAACCTCAACATACTGGCAGAGAAGGTCGGTTATACAATATGGAATTGTGTCTATACCTTCACCATGTTCTTCTCTGTATGGGGGGAAGAAATCCACTCCACAACCCAGGTCACTGTATAGAGAGTTTTACCTTCATCAGGTTCTTTCATGATCAAGGCTAGCTATAGTATGCTTGTGTTCTCCACTGCACTGGGGGTTTCTATGTCTTTAAGATGTTGTTTCTTATGAAGGATATTTCCCTATTCAGTCAATGTGGACTCCTAAATCATTATGGGAACTTTTGGAAGACGGAAGGGGGCTGTATAATTGGGTAATTTATAGAACATTGTGGGTCTCAAAATCTGAAGAATCCTTATGGACTCACCTCTGTCCTGAAGCATTGTGGGATGTGGGGGTTGTTCAGTGTCTTGGGGTCAGAAGCACTCTTATGTATAACAGAAGAAAACATGAACCTGTGTCATCTTCGTGTAACATGATATGCAATCCCAGCTCAAAGGAGTTAATTTCTGTAAAGGTTAATACTCTTCATTCGCATTGCAGAACCCCCACAATCCCTTCCCGGTATTTTTCCACTTCTCCATAAAGTTTACATTATAAGCAGGGAGGTGCAGGAAAGTTAGAGGGGTGAATCTGCTAGTGTGACTTTAGCTCCAATGTGGACGTCTTTTCCTCCTGAGATGCCACATTCAGGGATCTTTCATTTAATCTTTAGGCTCTTGGCATCTTGTGACATATAGTACCTGCATTAAGCCCAGCAAAAATCTTAAATGAATCCATTCTTTTTTCATGTCCTGGCAAAAAGAATATCACAAGAACTAATACATGCCTCCCTGGTGTCCAGCATGAATAGATCACACTTATGTCCAAATTATACAACTTCTGCTTATCATCTGGAGAAAGCAGGAGGCAGATGTCCTGAAGCCGAGGGTCCTGGGTTCTTCCAACAGATGAGGAGGGTAGGCTGTCAACCACACTGTGTAGAGAGCCCTTGGGTCTTTAAGCTGAGTGAGAAGTGTACACCTGAATTCTGCTTGACTGGCCCCTTTTAGGCCTGTTCCAACAATGCCTCATTCTATTTTTATATTAGACACTGTTTTTCTTTTTTATTGCCAGATGCCCTTTATACTGTTGCTCACCAAATCCTCTAGCAACAGCTGTTCCACCAGCCCACTCTTGGCTACATGCAGATCTAGTATGATTCACAATTAGTAAGAATACTTAAGTGGAACACAGCACTTCAGGAGCCTGGAGCATGTGGGGAGAGCATATTCATTCTCCTGGACATTTGGCACAAATTATCCTGGGCATTGGCTCCAGAGTGTTCGGTTCTGGATGACTTCTTGTTATCTGGATGCAGTGGCCATCAATCTGAGAAGAAAAGAACAGGCTTTCCCCCCAGCAGGAACACTGTGGGAGCCTAAAGTGCCTGGCAGTATATGGGACCTCCTACTTTCTTAAATGAGGCAATAAGCAAAAGAGTATGGAAAAGATTCTGGCTTTGAGGTATTGCTTCAAGTTTTGCTTCAACTCCTGTTCTTTTTCCACGTGCACCAAAATGTATGGGACAGTTGAGCTCTATCCTGTATGGTCATTAAGAGTTGGAATGGACTCAGCAGAAATGGTGTTGGGACCAGTCATCTAGTTTTCCTGGTGAGGTTCCCTGTTTCCCCCTTCCCAGTCTTTCCTTAGTCTAGGTGTATCTCATTCTTCATCAGTCTCCACTGGGTCACATTGTGTTCACAGTGTAAATGAACAAGTTCTCATAAGAGCGTACAAAGCTGGTTCCCATGAGGTGAAGGTTAAAGGTATCACAGATGTTCAACTTTTCTGAGCTGCTGAGTCATTCCATCATCTCTGACATAAGTATTCCCTCTCCCTTTAGTGCTCTCCTTCCTGTCTTTGGATTTCCAAATTTGTTGCAATATCTCACAGAATCATCAGCCTTGTAAAGGAAGTGCTTCCTGAGGCTGGCAAACTGTGGGTCAGGCATAGGCTCCTCCCTGACCCTCAGCCTCCGCCCAGAGGCAGCACTCAGTTTTCTCACTCCCTGAGGGGGAAGCACAGTCTGTCTCTGCTGGTCTCTCTGTCCTTGGTCCTGTGCTCTTCTCTTTCCTACCTCTGGGGTGGCTCATTTCGGGTGCAGTGGGATGGCAAAACTGACCAGTTCCCTTGGTGGGCCAGTTACCCTATCATGTATTCACACCCAGTCACCTGAGTGGAAGTTAAAAGACAAGGCTACAGAGGCCGTACAAAAGCAATCCATTCCAGTGCATGATTCTGGGATGCTCTGGATGGTAGCTTTCTTCCCTGTCTTAAATTCTGGACAGCCTGTACCTGGCACTAGTGCATCGGTCCGTATCCACGACATAGGAGCAGACTGTGGATTTACTCTTTGGGCGCTTACAGATGTAAAATGTGTTTAAAAAACAAAAACAGGCCACAAATCCAGCACTTGATTTTTATATAGCCAGATGATTCCAATAGTGATACCAGCACACCAGCGTCTACTGAGTACTTGCTGTGTGTCAGATGCAGTGTTAATTTGATCCTATCAGCACTATAATAATAGATAGGTACTTTTATTATTATCTCACCTTTCTGCAGAAGTATAAGGTGAGTGGTAGAGGCAAGATTCTCAGTCAGCCTCACACTATGTCCCTCCACATAATCACTGAGCTGCACTGCTCCCCTCACTGATAACTCTAACCTGACTTCAATTTCTCAGAAGCCCTGAATTAGATAGAGAAATTCATAATCTAGTAGTTCTTTTCAGGTGTAGCCGAGCAAAAAAATCAGAAAATATAAAGGAATCAAATTTAAATGATCAGGGAAAACACACGAATCATTGCAGTGGTGCAGCTCCAGCCCAGAGAGTTCCCTCTACATGCTTTTCACAGTGAGACAGGCAGAGCTGACATCCCGGGCCCGGCAGTCTTGCTGCCAGTCTGGCTGCAAGCCTGCCTTCTCATTAGTCTCTGTTTCTCAAACCACTGGAAGTAATTCTCAGTGGTCCTTGGCAAAATCCCATAACCATTTCCAAGAGAAAATGGAAGGAGAAAACAGAAAATAAAGAGACTAGCCATAAATTCTGGTATATCCCAAGTGCAAGGATTCCAATCTTTGCAGGGGTTACACGTGTTTGTATTTCCAGTTTTCTATTTTGTGGTGCCTGGGTAGCCCATCTTGGAACATTAGATAAATTTTCTTCTTTCCCTGATTCTATCATCCTAACAACCCATTCTTCCTGATAAGGGAGGAGTGAGCAGCTAATATGCTCATTCTCAGTTTGGAGCTGTTTGTCCTCATGGATCCTACCCAGTAGCCTTTCTGTTGGAGGGCTCGTAAGGCACCATGGATACTAAAAAATCCATGGAGGGATACATCTTTTTTTCCATCCTACCTTTTTATTTTATTTGATTCTTTGATGTGCTTTAGGTAAAAGTTTACAGAGCAAATTATTTGCTCAATGAATGCTTAATACACATATTGTTTCATGATATTGGTTGCCAACCTGATGACATTAGTCATCACTCTCCCCTTTCCAACCTGGGGTTCCCCATTTCCATTTGTCCATTTTTCTTGTCCCTTCCTACCTTGTGATCCTTACCCCTGGGCTGCTGTGCCCATTTAGCATCATATACAGGACTGAACTGCATATGTTACTGTTTGTTTTGTAACCCTATCTGATCTTTGGCTAAAGAGTGAACCTCAGGAGTGATGTACTGAAGATATTCTTAAAACCAGATGTGCTTTTAGTGTCTAGCATTGGAGTGTCAGTTAATATTCAAACCACACAAATTCTGCGTGGGAGTTCAGAGACAGGTGACAACAAATATTCTAAGACAAAAAGAGCCAAGGTTATTCCTGGATAACCCTTTTCACAAATTATGGAATGCAAGATACCAGAGGTCATAAGAGTATTGTCCAGAGAGACTGAGGGGTTGGAACCAGAGGTCAAAGGAGGCTGGCAGCAGGCAGTAGTTGCGTCATTGGGATGTTTGCTCTAGCTTGATCCAGTTCTGCTTGCATCCTCTGTACTCACTTGGAACCTTCTCAATTGTCTACCCTTACTGTGACCTCTGCATGTGAGTGCTGACCCTTCTTCATATTCTGCCTAATGGTACTAAGGACTTCTTCTTACTGTGTTGCCTGTGACATTGGGTGGGAGGGGATGAAGAGGGCTAGTTAGGGAGAGTCCTGAGGGTGAAGCCCAACTCAAGGGTCTGAGCTGTGTATGGGAGGCTTGAGGTCTGGCTTGGCTCAAATACTGGCCCCCAGGGTTTGGTCCAGGGATGGGGACTCTAGGTAGGACCCATAGTGAGCACAGGACCCAAGGAGAGGATGGGTTTCAGCCTGAGAGATCTGGACTCATGGGCTGGTGTTGTCTACAACACATCAGAGTAACGGAAAGATGAGGACATGGATTAGTGCTGTGTCAGATACATGGCTACTTAAAAGGCAGACCTGGCCTACCTGCCACATTCTTCTCGGGAATGTGGGGGTTGGCCATTGCCCAGTTCTGCTCAGCCAGCAACCTCTGACCTCTGCTTTCTGACAGCACACACTCCTGTGGCCTCTTTCTCCAGTTTCAGTGAACTTTGGTCCCATGTTCTCTCATCTGTGTCATTTCTTCCTCTAGTTCTACCATGCCTGTGACCAGCCAGGCATCGTGGTTTTCTGCATCATGGACTACGATGTGCTACAGTTCTGTGATTTCCTGGGCTCCCTGATGTCCGTGTGGGTCACCGTCATTGCCATGGCTCGTTTACAACCTGTAGTCAAGCAGGTCAGTGTAGAGTGGGTCCTGGGGGACAGCTGTATCCAAAGTCTACTTGAAATCTACTCCCAATGTCTCCCTGAGGGCACTGCCAAGTACCCTTTGCCATCCTGGTCCAGCCCCTGGAGTAGTGTCCTTGGCTCTGGCCTAGCCCCTGAAGTCCTCTTTCCCTAGGTGCTGTATTTGCTGGGGGCTATGCTGTTGTCCATGGCTCTGCAGCTTGACCGGCATGGACTCTGGAACCTGCTTGGACCCAGTCTCTTCGCCCTGGGGATCTTGGCTACAGCCTGGGTAAGGGTGGGGAAGACTGCGGCCCAGTAGTAGGGAGAGGGTCCTAACAAAACATAGGTATAGGTCCCTGAATGTCTAGTCCCCACTTTAAGGGGGGCATGCTCCCCATCATCATCACTGTGCCCCTCATGGTATCTACTCCAGTCCTGGAAGGTGTGTGCCTTCAGGGATCAGAGGGCAAGCCTGAGAGTGACAGGTTCTGGCTTTTGATAACAGGGCCCCACTTCTCTGCTTCTTCCAGACAGTACGCAGCGTCCGCCGCCGGCACTGCTACCCTCCCACGTGGCGTCGCTGGCTCTTCTACCTGTGCCCAGGCAGCCTCATTGCGGGCAGTGCTGTCCTGCTGTATGCTTTTGTGGAAACACGGGACAACTACTTCTATATTCACAGCATTTGGCATATGCTCATCGCCGGCAGCGTGGGCTTCTTGCTGCCCCCTCGTGCCAAGACCGGCCACCGGGTCCCGTCTGGATCCCGGGCCCGGGGCTGTGGTTACCAGTTGTGCATCAATGAGCAGGAGGAGCTGGGCCTTGTGGGCCCGGGAGGGGCCGCGGTCAGCAGCATCTGTGCCAGCTGAGTGGGGCTTTGGGGCTGGCCCTTTGGGAACAAGAACCTTTCCCTGGGGCAGAGAGCCCTTCCCTAGGACGAGAGACAAACTGTATTTGCTGAGGACATGGAGTCTTTTTTAGGGATGTGAAGTTCTTTCAGGGACCCAGAGCCTGCCTGAGGGACATGGAATGCTTCCTGAGGGTCGTCCTGGAGTCATCATGTGTCCATGGAATCTTTCTTAAGGATTGGAGACTTTGCAGGGACACAGAGTCTGTCAGAATCAGGAAGACACTCCTAGGGGTGTGGAGTCCCCCGCTGGACATGGATTCCTTCCCAGGAAGACAAAGCTGTCTCAGGAACATGGCATCATTCCTGAGGAAATGGAGTCCATCTTGGAGAAACTGAGTCCTCAGGTCTTCCATCAGCTTGGCAGCTCTGGACTGGGACTCCTCCCAGAGGCCGCAGTTGGGCTGTGCTGTGTGAGGGCGTGAGGAGTGGAGACCAGTGGGGCTGGGCTGGGAGGCTGGGGTCGTGAGCTGATGGAGGTGGAGTCTGGTGTGTCTCCAATGAAATATGTGCTGGTTTTTAGCTGCCTTTTTTTCCGGATGTGGGAGGGGGCAAGAGGGTCCCTCAGGAAATCTGCAGCAGTGATGGAAGCCCAGCCTGAGTGAGCTGCAGGAATTGTTGTTTGAGGCTTTGACCTCATCATGTACACACCTCATCCATCCCATCTGGTCCTTGCATTCACTTCCAAATACCTTTCAATGCCTGCTGTTTCAGGCACTGGGCCAGGCTGCAGTAGCTGAAAGTATGTGAATGTATATATGTGTGTTTATGTGTGTGTTGCGGGAAGCTGAAAAGGCTTGAATCAACATGACAGACGTCCCTCATGAAATTCATACCTAACAGAGAAGGAAATCTAGATACCTGGTGGAGCAGATCTGAATGAACCTCAGACCTGTAAGAAATATCACAAGAATGTAACTTATGTTTTGTGCCCTCACTTTGTTTGAGTGCTAGAAACATAATCGTCTGTCAACTGTGAATTTCTTTTCTTTGCACAAGGATCACAGCTGAGTTCTGAGGGCCTTACATAATGCTAGGATGTGGAGAGAGTGTTCTCTCTGGTCCCTGTGTCCATAGTGCATTCATCGTTTGAGATATCCATTGTGCCACCTGGTCCCAGTCAGTGGCCCAGAGAGGTCATACCAGAGGAGTTTATTGTTCCCACTGGCGTGACCTGCTTCAGTTCAGTCCTGACCTGAGGCTCTCTCTGCTACTTCTATGCTGCATGGGAAGATATTTGATGTTACTTAAGGCTGTGGCTACCCAGAAGCACCTTGAAGCTATTTATGGTTGGGGATGCTGCTGCCTCCTTGGGCTTTAGTTGACCAATAAGGCAAGGGGTTGCTCTGGGTTTTAAATTCTGCAAATCTATGGAGATGCTTGCTACTGTCTCAAGATTTGGTGTGGGGGATGCAGCACAGAGCCCTCTCTTTTGAGACCCTCCTATGTCAGTGCTGTCATTGCTTCCCTCTTTCTCTTGCTTCCTTCTTCCCAGCTCAGGGAATCTTCTATTAATCTGGAGGTGGGGGACCCTCGCTTTTCTATGTTTTCTCCCAAATCTTTTGTCTAGTCATGGAGTCTTTTGGGTTCTCTTCTGGGCCCAGGCTTTTGAAATCTAATAATCAGGAAAAGATTCCTTTGTTCTCTTCATTCACATTTCTTCCTTGGAGAACTGAATAGAGAGTGAGGGGGCTACCTGAATGGTGACAAGGACCAGCAGGGTGTGGGCTATGTGTCTTCCAATATCAGAAAAAAAACTGTCTAAGAAAAGCAAAACTATTCTATGCAAGAAATATTCCGTCACACTAAGATGTACAGAGCCAGGTCACAGGGACACATGAATCCTACCAGGTGGGATCAGGGCAGAGACAGCAGAATGGCTGAGGCACTGAGGATGGAAATGGAGCTGGGACAGATCACACACAGCTAGGGGCATCAGAAGGGGCTTCCTGAAAGAGTGGGTCTGAGTGAAAATAAAATGAGTTTACATAATGCCAACTTGTTAGGGGAGTGTCTTCTGTGGTCACCATGTCCCTACTGCATCTACCCCTTGAGATTTTCATCATTCCATTTGGTCTCCAGTGAGTAAGGCACTTAGAACAGTGCCTTGCCTGGCACATGGTAAGAGTTCAGTACATGTTTTTTGAAGGGCAGAATGTTTGGACATGGAGAGGGGACAGGGAGGGAAAGACATAGAGGTAGGAAAGACTGATTTTTTTTCAGGAAACTAGTTCAGTGTTGCTGGGTCTGGAGGGTGTGTGTGTGTAGTGGAGTAGTGGAGGCAAGCAGCCAGTGATGAAGTTGGACAAAAAAGGAGTATGTCTGATTTTTATCCTACAGTAAATAGGCAGAGAGTTAAGTTAGAGAGTAGCTTAAATTGATGTTTTGACGGCCAGTGTGAAGGATGAATTTTGGAGAGAGTTTGGAGGAAGCAGTGCAGTGTCACAGCTTTTGCAATATTTTAGAGATAGAAAATGCTTCTTAATGTGTTGGCAATGAAAAGAGGGAGCTGATGTAGGAGCTATTAGGAGGTAGACTGTATAGGACTTAGCCACTAACCGGATGTGTGAGGTAGGGAGGGATACCTGGAATTCTATGGCTATCATGTTTCTGGCTTCGTGACTCAAGACTGGTAGTGCTGTTCCCTGAGGTGATGACATGACTTTCAGGAGGTGTGTCAGTCACTTAGTGCTGCTATAATGAAAATATCACAAGTGGATGGTTTTAACAAACAGAAATGCATTTTCTCATAGTCTAGTAGGCCAGAAGTCCAAATCAGGACTTCAGCTCCAGGGGAAGACTCTCTTGATTCTGGAGGAAGGTCCTTCTGGTCAATCTTCCCCTGGACTATGAGCTTCTCTGTGCAGAAACTCCAGGTCCAAAGGATGTGCTCTATTCCCACCAATAGAGGTCCCCACTCTCTTTTTGCTTCCTTTTCTTTTTATCTCTTGTAAAGGTAAAAGGGGGTACAGGCCGCACTCTAGGGCAATTCCCTTTACATTGGATCAGGGATGTGACCTCAGTAAGGTCAATCCCACCCTAATCCTCTTTAACATAAAATTGCCATCACAAAATGGAAGGCAACCACACTATACTGGGAACTAGGGCCTAACCAAGTTGATAATATTCTGGGGGACACAATTCAGTCTGACAGGTGGGATTGTGTGATGAGTTCGATTTTGGACATTCTGAGTTTGAGATACCTAGGAGATTCTTGTGGGGTGGAGGACCAGCAGCCCAGGGTGTCGCTGTTGAATGAAACCTGGAACCTGATTCTCTTTGATTGTCTCCTTATTTGTTTCACTGGGAGAGAGTATAGATCTCCAAACACCTGCCTTCCTTGAATACTGGGCTGTGGTCAGCAGATATTGCTGGACCCTCATGTGTGTCTGCATGTGTAATCAGGCTAGGACCCCTGACCATCTACAGCTGCTTGGAGCAGCCACAGTAATATAGGGCTCAGTCCCGACAAAGATGGTGACTTTGTGAGGGCTTTCGAGGAGAATTCAGTTCAACAAATCTTTTATAGAAAAGACTGTGGGAGTTATTGAGATGCACCAGACCTGGTTGAATTCTGCCCTCAAGGAGCTGCTGTTGTGGAAAGTGACTAATGCAAGACAGAATGCGGTATTCCTAAGGGAAAGATTTTAAGAAAGTGCTGTAGCAGGAAAAGGAAAGAGAATCAAAGGGCATCAGGAAAGGATACGTGAAAGAGGTGGTGTCTAACCTGGCCTGTAAAACTAGTTCAAGGTCTTATCGTAGACCAGCAGGAGCAGATACGGAGGTGAGACAGTATACATAATGCACTGAGGAGGAATGGCGCATGTGCATGGGCCGGAAGCTGGGGGGCCAAGTGCTGGAGGGCCTTGAGGGTTCAGCTGAAGAATTTAGACTTGTTGCTGTTGTATTGGGAGACCATCAGAGATTTTTGATCTGAAGAACAACGAATTAGTTGGACTTTGTAAAATTAGCAGAACCATTAGGAGTGACATAGGGGTTTATTACAGACAACAGACTTTTTATTATTTGGGGGGCAGTTGGAAAGCTTGTGAAAAATTGTTACATCTGCCTTTGGTGCTGAACCTGCTATGTATAGGTTAGGTGGGTTGGCAGTCAGCAGGGAAGGCTGGGTGTGAAGGGAAAGAGAGTAAGGACAAACTAAAACCCGTGAGGACAAGCTGGAACTTGTGTCTGTCTCTCACTGCCTTCGGTCTCAGTGACACGAGATGCCTACTGAAGAAGCTGGTGCTCTTAACCACAGAGCTTGTTTAGGGATCTAGTTCTGCTATAACAGAAATACCACAAGTAGATGGTTTAACAAATAGTAGCTGATTTTGTTTTAAGAGGCTAGAAGTCTGAATCCAGAGGGTTTGCTCCAGAGGAAAGCTTTCTGTCTCTGTCAGCTCTGGAGGAAGGTGCTTGTCATAAATTTTGCCCTGGACTAGGAGCTTCTGAGAGAGGAACCCCAGATCGAAAGGACACACTCACTGCCGGTTCTTGTTCCTTGGTAGAATGAAGTCCCTGTGTCTCTCTGCTCACTTCTCTTTCATATTTCAAGAGACTAGTTTAAGACATAATCTAATCTTGTAGATGGAGTCCTGCCTCGTTAACCAGACTCACTAACCCTACCTCATTAACATAGAGGATTTACAACACAGGAAAATCACATCAGATGGCAAAATGGTGGACAGTACTGGGAAGCATACACCTATTTTTGGCAGGCAGAATTCAATCCATGACAGAGCTATCTTTGGCTTAGGATTCAAAACAGCTGAAGGGAGGAATCTGGTGAGGACTAGGGGAGCTCAGGGCCCAGGTTCTGCCCTGCGCTAACAAGGCGAGCCAGTAGATCTGGAACAAGATAGGAGTGTTCCCACAGTATCTAGTGTCCTACACTAACCTGAGCATAAAAAACAGATACTGGTTCTTCACTTTTGCCTTTCACATCTCATGCAGATCTCTCCTGTGGGCAATCCTACCTCTGAACGTTACAGGGGAGAGAATTTGGAGAAACATAGTTCCAATATAGACAGACTGACACAGTACGAAGCTACCACAAGCTGAGTAGGCTTCTGCTCACTATGAAGGATGAGTGGTCAGGGGAAAGGAAGCCAACTATCCAAGAGCTCTTAAGTTGACTAGGATACTATGGTAGTCTCTTCACGAATATCTCAGACACATGGTGATAAACTTTGCCTCCTCCTTCATGTGAGACGTGGTCATGTGACTTGTGCTGGCTGACAAAACATAAGTGGAATTAAGGTGTCACTTCTGAGTGGAAAGTTTAAGAGTCAGTGCATACTTTGTCACTGTCTTAGTGATCTGATACCACTCTACCAGAAATACCATGAGTGGATGGCTTTAACAAAGAAAAGTTTATTCTCATATAAGCCAGTTGGCTGAAGTCCAAATTCAGGGTGTTGGCTCCAGGGGAACACACTTTCTCTGTCGGTTCCAGAGGAAGGTCCTTGTGCTGCTTCAATCTTTCTTTGGTCAGGGAGCATCTCAGTGCAGGAACTTCAGGTCCAAAGGATGTGCTGTGTTCTCAGGGCTGCTTTCTTAATGACATGAGGTTGCCAACTCTCTGCTTGCTTCCCTATCCTTTTATCTCTTATAGGATAAAAAGATAAAAGGTGGTGCCAGCCACACTCCAGAAAAACTCCCTTTACATTGGAGCAGGGAAATGATTTTAGGAAGGGTATGACTGTCCCACCCTAATCTTTATTATGACTGAGTGAAAATGTACATTCCCATATAAATTTACATGCCCACCTATATGCAGCTTCCACTGCTCTCCCTGCCCAGTGACAGCACATTATTCCTCTCTGCTCCGTACATGTCTCATCCTCCCAACAGTCTCCTTTCCCCTCCTCTCCACCCACTTCCCTTACTCCAGCCAGAGGTCAGCAGGATGATATCCTATAGATGCATAGAGCCATAAAGTGCATCCAATATATAGTTACTCTGCATCGCCAAATCCAATCCATTCGTGTCTGAAGAGTGGACCTTCATTATGATTTATGGGCAAGGGCAGCATGAGGGCCATGCTCCCAGGGGAACCCCAAAGCTGCTGGACTATCAATTGTGGTCTTTTAGTGGAGATCTCAGGTGCACCCCTTTTTAAACTTGTGTTGCAAGTAAAACAACTTTGTGAGCTCCATCACGGCTGTCACAGGTGATGACAAGGAACCATCCGGTTCTTCCGCTCTCAAGTCGATGTAGGCACCCACTCATGTGGGTCTCTCTGTCTTCTGGGTTGTCTTTCACCCATGTTGTTTTGGTCCTCAGTGAGCATCCGTTCCTGCTGAGTTGGGACCATTTGCTGTGCCCTCGGATGGCCGCTTGGCAGCTTTTAAGACCCCAGATGCCACTCACCAATGTGGGGTGCAGACAGCCCTCTTAGCAAAACACTAGTTGTGCCAATTGGCCTCAATTTTTGCCTAAGAGCATGGTCCCCTCCCGTTGCCCCAGCTACTTTGACCTTGCAATATTGGGTTAAGATAGAAGGAGTATTCAAGTTAAGTTGAAGTCCACTTAATATTGTTGTTGTTTCTAATGTGTGCTATCACTGATTTCACCCAACCAAATTTCTACCAACTATCTAATCTAAACCCTCCCCCACTCACCCTCTCTCCCTCCCATTCCTTGAAGCTGTCAAAGAGTCTTTTCTTCTATGCATAAGTCTGTTTTTGAGTTTTTATCGTAGAGGTCTCATACAATATTTGTCCTTTTGTCACTGACTACTTTCATTCAACATGATGTCTTCCAGTTGAAACCAGGTTATGAGATGTTTCCTGAAATCATCATTGTTCTTTATCATTGCATAGTGCTCCATTGAGTATATATACCATAGTTTACCTATCCATTCCTCTGTTGTTGGGCATCTGGGTTTATTCCATCTTTTTGCTATCAGGACTGTGCTGCGATAAACATTCTTGTGCATGTATCCATTGGTGTGAATGGCCTTTCTAATCTTCTATAACATAATCCAGTCTATTAACCACTGGCACAGTTTAGGATTTACAGCATAGGACAATTACAAAATGGAGGCTAGTCACACAATACTGAGAATCATGGCCCAGACAAATTACTACAAACATTTTTAGGGGGAAATAATTTAATCTATGGCAGTCATGTTCTCTTTTTCTTGTGATGACCTGCAATGTTCTAGATGGTAGCTGCTTTATCATCCTGGCTCCCTGAGGGATCTAAGCATGATAATGTAGCACAGAACCCCCATCTATCCTCTAATGGACCTCCTCTAATGAGCGAGAAAGCAGTCCATGTGGTTTTAGGCCCCTGAAATGTTGAGGCACACACTAGCTCCCCCTGACTGATGGAGATGGAGTGCAGCAGTAAAACTGGGACAGTTTCCTGAACAGCAGACTCCTCCTAGCAGAGCTGCTGCCACGGCTTTCACCTCTGTGTTCCTCAGGCTGTAGATGATCGGGTTCAGGGAGGGTGTCATGACACTGTAGAACAATGCAATAAGCTTACCCGAGTGAGGGTCCTTGGCCTTGAGCTTGAAGTACATGAAAGAGATAGTTGCATAAAAAATGAGTGCCACTACAAGATGAGCAGAACAGGTGGAAAAAGCTTTACGTCGGCCTGCGGCAGAAGGTACCCGAAGGATGGCAGCAAGGATGAAAATGTAGGATAGAAAAATGAACAGGAATGGGATCAGGGTCAGGATAGTTGTGGCCACCATTAATATCAGCGCATTTAGGGAGATGTCCCCACAGGACAGTTTTACAACTGCCAAGACCTCGCAGAAGAAGTGGTTAATGGCATTGTGGCCACAGAAGGGGAGGCGCCAGGTCAGGACAGACTGCAGCAGTGAGTTGGTGGAGCCTATCCCCCAGCTGAGCACCGCCATCCGTGTGCATACCTGCCCGCTCATGAGATCTGGATACCTGAGCAGATAGCCACATAACGGTCATATGCCATCACAGCCAGGAGCAGGCACTCTGTGGCACCCAATGCCAGGGTCAGGTACATTTGTAAGGCACAACCAGGGAAGGAGATGGTCCTTTAGGCTCCCAGGAAGTTGACGAGCGTGAGTGGCACAAAGGAGGATATGTCAAGGATGTCCATGAGGGAGAGGTTGCTGAGGAAGAAGTACATGGGGCTGTGCAGGCGGGGGTCCAGTATGTTCAGCGGTATCAGGAGGGAATTCCCTATAATGTTCACACAGTAGGTGCCCAGGCAAAGTAAATACAGGACCATCTCTAGGTTATGGTGCTCAGACAGCTCCAGGAGGATGTACTCCCAGACAGCTGTCTGGTTTGTCCCATCCATCATTGTCCTTCCTTTCCCATTTGGGCCACACAGATTTTGGGAAAAGGTCTGACTAGCCTAGGAATGAAACTACCTGCGTATGTGACCTGGGGCAGGTCATGTCCCTCTCTGGAATTTAGTTTTGCCATCTGTGGAGTGAGAGAGTTGGACTTCAGGTCTGTAAGCTGGCCCTCTCAGCTCTGCAGTTGTCCCGATGTGGTTTAGGGGAGGATGTCCCACATTCCAGTCTCCTGGGCTCCTGGCTGTTCTCTCCAGAGTGGGCTCAGAGGAGACAATAGAATGAGCTTCCTGTTTGACATGCTTTTTTGCACTCTAAAGAGTAGGGCTATTAAGAGGAAGTATCTTTTCTAGTCATGACTCCAGATAATTGAATTATGCCTGTAGTCCTTAAGATGCACTTCATTCACCGAGTACCCATTGTGTGTAAGATATGTTTTAGTGCTGGGACTACAGCAGTAAATGCTACTGATAATGATACTGTACAAGGAGGAAAAATCAGAGGCTAACCTTTCAGAAGTGTTGTTGGTTGTTGACCAGCTTTATAGCTGGAGGAGTGGGAAGAGGCTGCCGTTTTGCCCCAGGTAGCTTCCCTTCACTGTTCTGAGCCAGTGGTCTCACTACCTCGTAGGGAAAGGCCAGTGCCAGGCATTCACAGCAGGGAAGCCAAGTATCCCCAGGGCACAGCAGTCTTGTTAGGACACGAATGCTGTCCCTGGTCTGAAGAAGAAATGGAAAATGAGCATCAACTTTTATGCTTCAGAGGATTTAACCCCTCTCCTCCTCTCTCCCTTCCCTCTTGGATTAGTAGTGAGGCCCGTGTATTGTGACCGTCTTGCATTGTCTTCTGTCTTTCTTTGGGACAGGATTGTTTTCTCACTTCTCTTTTTTGAATGTATCCACTATCTGCTGGGGCCAAAGGGCTTAACCAAGTAGTGGAAATCCATGAGGTACTCCTTGGAAACTCCATGGGCCATTTCCACTGTCTTACAGGGTCACTGTGAGTCAGAATGGAGTTGATGGTGGTGGGTTTTGGTTTCCCTAGTTGTCAATTTTTGCCCAGGAAGTTCCCTTTTTTTTATAGGTATGTCTCTCCCACTCAGTGGAGGCCCTGTTGTTCATTCTTCAGAGCCCTGCTCCATGTCCCCTCCTTTCTTCCCCCTCCTGCCCCAGGCAGGGTTACCTGTCCCCTTCTTGGGCTCCCACAGCCTTTTGTCCATTTCTTTGTGTTGTTGTACACTGTGAGAGCAAGTTTCCGTCTTCTCCCTTCCAGCATGTCATACGGCAAGTCCTGCCAATATCAGTCACTCGTGAATATCAGATCTGTGATTCAAAGAGACAGCTTTGCATCTCAACTTCAGCACTCACTCACTAGGTGTGTGATATTGACTAAGTCACTTGCTTTCTCTGAGATTCAATTCTTCCTTGAAAATGGGGGTGGAGTGTAGTTCAGACAGGATGTACACACAAAGCTACATGTCAGCTGCCCAGGGTGGTTAAATAATGTTTTGTTATGGAGACTAGAGATGGAAAGACAGCATTTTCAGCCAGAAGGCACCTGCTGAGTCTCCTCTTTCTACCTCACAGACGTGAGCTCCAGCGTCTCATGGTACTCTTTCTCCCTAGAACCTATGCTGGTTTTCCCTCCTGCACCCTGAATCAGGGGGACATTTAAGGCATTGTTGCTGGAACAGACAGGGGTAGTTGGTTAACCTGGGTCAGCAACTAGCCTTTCATTCACCTGAACTTTTTAAAGGCAGGGTTTCTCTTGCTGGGGTTTGACAAAAGAGAGAATTGCGTGAGTGTGATGGCTCATTCATTTATTCATTCCAGAAATAGTGACTAAGTACTGCTGTGTCCTAGGCCCTGGGCCAGGTACTAGGAATACAGCAGAGACAGATGTGGCTTCTGCCCTCATGGAGTTTACAGTCTTTCAGTCTCTTTCTTTGTGAGCTTGGACAACTCTCTTCAACTCCCTGGGCTTTAGAAACTTTTGAGGTCCCTCCCAAGACTCATTCATTTGGAGTCTAAGATGTAAAGACCAAATGAAACTCAGATCTTGAAAGAAGAATGATAAGAGCTTGGTCTTTGCTGAGGGTGATGTTACAGAAAGACCTATGAACAGCACTTGTTAGGTGCCATAGAGTTGATTCTAACTCCTGGTGGCCGTATGTACAAAAGAATGAATATCCACAATCAATTCTTCTTCATTCTTCCTTATTCATTGCCCAGCTTTTGCATGCATATGAGGCGACTGAAAGTAGGATCACCAAGGTTGGCACAAACGTCTGGGTATTTGAGCATGATGGAGTTTCACAATAGTCTCAGAAGGCTACTCTAGTGTGTCCCTGCTGATGTTACAGACTCTGAAATGTCCTGGACTATCAGACCATGGAGTGATAGGACACAGAGTGTCTCTGACAACAATTTCACTGTCTCAGTTTTATATCTCTCAGAGGCAAGGTAATGTCATGAAATGAGCCCACACTAATAGGAGAGGAACTTGGGTTTGATTCTTGAGTTTGTCCCTATTCTGCTGTATGATCTTGGTCAAGGTTCTCTTACCATGAAATGCAGACATTCAGTTAGGAGAGCTACGGTACTCTGTGTGGGGTGTTGGGAGTTCAGTGGTAGAATTCTTGCCTATCCTGTGGGAAACCTTGTTTGATTCCTGGCCAGTGGGCCTCATGTGTAGCCATCAGCTGACTGTCGGTGGAGACCTGCAGGTTGCTGTGATGCTGAACAGATTTCAGTGGAGCTTCTAGGCTGACACAGATTTAGCAGAAAGGCCCAGCGATTTACTGCTGGAGATCAGCCAATGGGAAGTCTATACATGACAACTGTCTGATTGGTAACTGATCATGGAGACAGCACAGGACCGGGCAGTGTTTGGTTGCATTGAGCAAGGGGTCCCCATGAGTCAGGAGCCCACTCAAGAGCCTCTGACAACCACAGCAGTGCTCTGTAACACCTGGAACATTTCCTCACATCCTTCTAGCAACTTCTAACGCTGACGCTACTTAGCAAGATAAATAGCAACTACTAATCTCTCTGGCTGGTGAATCTAGTTTTAGTCTTTTAGTCATTTAATACTTATTTTATGCTTCACAGATTGTTATAAAAGAAAGGGAGTCATAACAAGAAGAAAGCTTCTCTTACACTTTCCCTGAAAAGCCTGACTCTGAGATTCCTCTTGACTATTTCCTTGATGTGAAGCAAAGTAACTGAGTGTGGGCTTTAAAGTTCCGTTGACCAGGGTCTAAGTTCATACTCCACCATTTGCTAGCAGTTTTCTGAGGCTCAGCTTCCTTACTTTTAATGTGCAGATGATGATGGCATTTCCTTGTGGGGCGGTTTGGAGGATGCAGGGAGCCAACGCCTGTAAAGCTCTCAACACACACCACTAATGGGGAGGTGTTACAATTATTCCTGTATCCCTTCTTCCAAGCAAACATTCCAGGTTCTATATGTTTTAAAAAGATTTCATAAGGATAATGAACATGTTAGATGACTGTTCTCTGCCTTTGTCTGTTTGCCCAGTGGCATAAGTGCTGCTGGGTGAGCTGATGGGGAGGACTGAGCTCGTCCCAGTAGGCACACTGAGCTGGGCTGGGCTGGGCTGGGGCAGAGAGGCCATGAGGACCTTTTCCTGGTCCCCTGCCACAGACACAGCTCACTGCTCTCAGGGACCTCACAGTCCCTGCCCAATTTAAAGTTAAACTATGTGACCATGCAAGGTTTCAGGATCTAGCAGCTGTGGGCCTGGGCTTAGGAGACTCCACCTTCCTAGCCCAGGAGGGTGCTACTGAGGGAGGTGGTCAGAGGAGAGGATACTGGACAGAGTCTGAAGACTGGGTCTCATTCCAGTTTTCCTAGGATGCCAGAGGCTCGAGGACTGATTTCTCTTTTCTGAGCCTGGGTGTCCTGGGCTGTGCATGGTGGTGAGAGAATCCTTCCTCTCCCCTCCTAGGATTGCTCTGACAACATGAGTTTGTGAAATGTTTCTTTCTCTCCCTCATCTCCACTCCTCTCCCTTTCTCTTCCCTCCCGTCTTTTTCTCCCTCCCCTTTCCTTACCTCCCTTTCTTCCTTTTGTCTCTTAACAGCAAAGAATAACAAGTTGAGACAGTTCAGGGACTAAAAATTTGACTTTAAATAAAGCGACAGAAGCTGCAAATTTCCGCATTATGATGATTTGTCTTTTGGGAAACTTTTTACCAAGGAAGTAAAGACTGGAAGACTGCTACTACTTATTTTCTGCTACTGGTGGAAGGATGGCCTCCTATTGTCCCGTGGGTGTCCTGAACTCAGGATGTCTAAGACTCATTATCTCTGGCCTCCACCCCAGCTTCTCTCATGGTCCCCGTCTCGCGATCTCAAAGTGTGACTCCGCTCTGCACCCGAATAAGCTGGAAACCGGGGTGTCAACCTAAAGTCCTCTCTCTTCCTCACCCTCGTCCACAGCTGTCTGTATATTCCAATTGTTTCTGTTCTCCACCCTCTCGCCTGCCCAGCTCACTGGTTCAGGGCTCATAGCCCGCGTGGGTTACTGCCTGGCCTACTTCTCCTCTAGTCTGGAGTCTTTCGAAACCATCCTCCAACCATTTCTTAAAAATGAGTGTAGTTTCTTTCAGTTCAAATCATGTTCATTTTAGAATAACTGGGCAACACTGAAATAATAATTAATGAACAATACTTCTCTGTAACCAGTAAGGTTACTCCCAGAGGGGACAAGTGTTAGTTAATATTTTGCTATAAATTTCTATCTGGATACTTATTCGTGGAAACCCTGATGGTGTAGTGGTGAAGCGGTACAGCTGGTAACCGAAAGGCCATCAGTTTGAATCCACCAGGCACACTTTGAAAACTCTATGGGGCTGTTCTACTCTGTTCTTTGGTGTTGCTGTGAGTGAGAATTGGCTTTCCGGTAGTAGGTTTGATTTGTGATATGCTTATTCATGTTTGTATAAGATAAATAGTTCAGAAAAATTGGTGTCACTCTGGATGAAAGTTCAGTGTTCTGCTTTTCTTTGTAATCGTGTGGAGAAGATTTTGCACCATCAGATGCTCTTCGTGAAATAGGAATTCTAATGGCTGCCTCAGCTCTGCTGTCACCGCCCAGGGGTCTGGGACTTATGGAAACACTTCTCTAAGGTTTGACACCTAGGTTACTGCTGCAGCCTGGGAGCCACCGTGTCCTAGCCCCCTTGCCCTCTCCACCCTCTCCCCAGGCTTTGTACTTCTCTGCTTGACACCTTGAAACTATTTACAGTATAATAAGAACTATTTTGTTGAAACTGTTTGCAAGATATTGGTTCAGTTTAAAACTATTTACATGTCCCTGTCCTTTGTTTGAAGACAAAACTTCCCTGGCTCTGTAACCAACCAAAAGATCATGTGCCCATCTGTTGACTTCCTACCTCTTAAGCCTATAAATAAAATGTGTGAAAGTGACCAGGGTCCATCGTTCTCCATCAGAGACCTTCTTCCCACCTGGCCCCAGCTTTATCTTGTGTGATGTGCTTGTTGTGTGATGTGTTTTTTTGTGTGAATGAGATTTCCCATCCCTCTCCTGTCCCTCTCAGCCTCCGGATCCTTCTCAGTGCTGGTCACTGGGGTGCCAGATGCAGCAGGTTACTCCAAAATGTTTTTAACTATGAAAAAAATTGAGATTAATATCCTTACACATACACAAGTGACTGCATCTCTAATATATGCAATTTCTGGAAATAGAGGTGTTAGATCAAAAGAGCTAGAAAGTTTAAAAAAAATATTTGATCATGTTTTAGGGGAAAAGTTAAGACAGCAAATTAGTTTACCATTAACAAACTCTATACAAATTGTTTTGTGGCATTGATTTGATTTTTGCCACGTGTCTGTATTCATATTATTTCCAATCCTTTTCTTCTGTTTGTATTCTCTACAATTCCCTGTCCCTCCTTGCTTTCTCATGTTTGCTTTTGAGTAAATGATGATCATTTGGTTTCTTATAGTTGATTGCTTAAAGGAGTGCATTCCTCCCCGGTGGTATTGTTTATTTTGCAGTCTAATTTACAATTTGACTGAAAGGCGGCCTCTGAGAGTGGCTTCAGTTCCAGGGGACAAGGGCTTCTTAGGACAATAGTCTCTAGGGTCCTTCAGTCTCTGTCAGCTTAGTCAGTCTGTTCTTCTTGATGCATTCGAATTTTGTTCTCTATTTCTCCCATTTTGTCTGAGACTGTCTATGGTGTCCCTGTCAGAGAAGTCAGTAGGGGTAGCTGAGCACCATCTGGTTCTTCTGGTCTCAGGCTAGAAGAGGCTGTGGTTTGTGAGGCTTATTAGTCCTGTGGACAAGTTTCTTCTTTGAGTCTCCAGCCTCCTTCATTCTCTTTCGTGGAGCTGGACATTTATAAGACCCTTCATTCATATTTGCAACTTTCTTTCATGTTAATTTCTCCCCATGTCAAGTGGCAGTATATGACATCACCTCTTTAGTTCACCTTAACTGACAAAGGAAACCTTGGTGGTTAGTGGTTAAGTGCTCAATCTGCTAACTGCTAACTGAAAAGTTTAGCAGTTCAAATTGCCAAGCACTCCTTGGAAAGTCTATGGGGCAGGTCTACTCTGACCTATACTGTTGCTATGAGTTGGAATTGACTCAAAGACAGTGGATTTGGCTTTCTCACTGACAAAAGGTGTTGTATGCAGAAAGCACTCCACTAAAAGTATGTATGAAGAATAGTGTTTAATCTGTGAAGTTTGTAGAAAGTAAATCTGAATGTAAACCCCCAGTGTCAATTTCAAATCCCATCATGGCATCCAGGTCACAGCAGGAGGTCCCAGCAGACTGACAGCCCTCAGTCTGGCCTGATTTGAGAAGTCTGTGTGTCTGTCTCACTTTGGCAGGAACTGCAGAGAACAGGCTGTGTCCCATGTGGTCTGGTGTACCTGTGCTGGGCCTGTTTCTGACCAGCAGTGGAAACAGGACCAGGACTTGGGAGGGGAAATGAAGATCCAGGCAGCCAGTGATCAGGACAGCTGGACTGCGTCTGGGGGCCAAGCCCAGCTCTCCCATCATACAGGTGGTGCCACTAAGGCCAGGAGGGTGCAGAGAATGGATGTGCTCTATGAATGTGGTCCCCAGGGTTCCTTCCCCTGTGTGTTCAGTGACTTCTCTGGAAAGAAGCTGGAAAGAGACTGAGCACTAGGCAAGGGTGGGCCTGGAAGGACCTCAGGGGGTGGGGTGAGCATGGATGCAGCAAGCCTAAGCAAAGCTAGGTGAGACTGGGTGCTAGAAAGGGGCGGTGGAAGCTGCTTCTGCCACAAAGAGGACATGAGGATGGGCCGGGCCCTAGATGCTCTGGGTGATGGTGTCCCAGGGGCTGGGCAGATCTGGGAATGGTGAACTCTGGTCTGGTTGCTCCCAGGGGGCTAGGCTGTGGCTGTCATCTACAAACTGCATCCTGCTTCTCCTCGGGCTTGGGAAGGACCCCAGTTTCTGCCATTATCACCCAACATCAACACGCTGTTTGTTTACTGAGGACAGGTAGGCAGGACCTGGGTTTGGGCAGAGCTGGAGCTTAGGGCAGAGCAGAAGCTGAGGCTCTCTTCTGTTGGAATAACACTGAAAATAAAGCAAGAGGAGCATGGGGGGAGCAGCAAGCTGGGGAGGCTTCCTGGTAGCGGTGATATTTAAGTTGAGCCTTAAAAGTCAGACAGTACTTTTATCTGTGTAGTTGTGTGCTGGGAGGGGGTTGCCTTGTGGGAAAAGCCCGAGAAAGATATAGAGGTGGGCACTGCAGGGAATTCCACAGCCCACATGTGGCTGGTGGGTGTTGTTGAGGGGGGAGACCATGGAGGAGAAGCAGGGAAGTCTGCTAGGCAGGGAAAGTTGATGGGGCCTGGGGTGCTCCGCCAAAGAGCTTGTACTTTATCACAGGCTGTGGGAATCACTTACAGTTCCACTAGAAGGGTGCTTTCATGGTGGATGCTTTAAAATGTCTGTCTCTGGAGGAAGATCTGGAAGTCTTGAGGCCAGCCAGGAGGCTAGCATGAATGTCCAGGGTTTGGTGTGGAAAGCTTGCCTAGGGCAGTGTCAGGGGGAGGGGCAACGGGCCCACTGATGAGCCATTTTTGTGGCAGGGTCGATGGGACTTGGTGTCACCTTCTGGGCACTTTCTGGGATAAAGACACTGGGGCCTTGCTCCCAGTGCCAGGGTCACTGAAGCCAGATGATGGCCTCACCTACTAAGCTGAGAGCCCTGTTGATGCTGAGTCCTGCCCGGCCTCACCTGAGGTCCAGATCCTGCCCCACGCCTTCCTTGCGGCGTCCTGTACGTCTTTGTTCCTCAGGCTGTAAATGACAGGGTTCAGCATGGGTGTGACCACAGCATAGAGGACCGTGAAGACCTTGTCAGAGACGTGGGCTTCCTTGTTCTTGGGCTTCATGTACGTGTAGATGATGGCACCGTAGAAGAGTACCACCACCGCCAGGTGCGCGGAGCAGGTGGAGAAGGCTCTGCGGCGCCCGGCAGCCGAGGGCACTCTCAGGATGGTGACCAGGATGAGCGTGTAGGAGAGGCAGATGAGTGCCAGGGGTATGGGCAGCAGCAAAATGCTGCCAGCCAGCAAGAAGGCCTCGCTGACTGTTGTGTCACCACATGCCAGCTTCAGGATGGCCAGGATCTCACACATGAAGTGGCTGACCACATGGTGGCCACAGAAGGGCATCCTCATGGCGATGACCGTCTCAGTCACTGACTTGAGGAAGGAGAAGGCCCAAGAGGCTGCCACCAGCAACAGACAGAGGCGGTGGCTCATGAGCATGGGGTAGTGGAGAGGCTGGCAAATGGCCAGGTAGCGATCGTAGGCCATGATGGCGAGCAGCAGACACTCCGTGGAGCCCGTGGACAAGCTCACACACATCTGGACTGCACAGCCTGTGAAAGAGATGGTCTTCTGGGCCAAGAGGAAGTGGACCAGCATCAGGGGCTCAAAGGAGGCTGTGTAGCAGATGTCCAGGATGGAGAGGTTGCTCAGGAAAAAGTACATGGGCGTGTGCAGGCGGGCGTCCAGCACACTCACCGCCACGATGGCTGCGTTCCCCAGCAGGGTCACCAGGTAGACGGCTGAGCACAGCGGGAAGAGCAGGTGCTCCAGGGCAGGGTAGGCAGAGAATCCTTCCAGAAGGAACACAGAGACGCCTGTCCTGTTGAGGTCCTCCATGCTGCCGGGTTTGGCAAGGCCTGTACTGTGGAGGAGGGACCGAGGACGCAGAGTTACATGAAGCTGACAGCACTTTTGGGAGGAGACATACCGCTGGATTCCTTTGCAGCTCTGTGACTTTAGGCAATCGCCCTGTCCTCCCCATGCTTCAGTTTATCCATCTGAAAAACAGAGAGGAGTGAGGTAAACCTAAGTTAAGGTGAAATGTTAGTGAAAAATCTGAGAACTCCGTTTGAGGAACACTAGATTGATGAAAAGAGAATTAAGCTGTATACTGGAGGAATTTTGAGAGTCTTTCATATACCTGTAACTCTCTAAAAGCACTATACAGTATGTTATGCTCCCCAAATCTGTGTGATCAAGAATTCTCCTTCAGAGAACACTATTATTCTTCTACCGATGAGTGGTCTAGGAACATAGTTTGGAAGTAATGTGTTAGAATGGAGGTCTTCACACTTTTCTGCTCAAGAATTGCCTGGAGACTTTGTTAAAACACAAATTGCTGGGCTGTACACCAAAGTTTTTGACTCAGTAGGTCTGGATGAAGCTGATAGTGCTGAGCTAGCTCAGTGGTCCTCAACATGTCATGCCTGGAGGTACCTGGGTTGCTGAGGATCCTCCTGGCTCTAAGTAAGCCTCTGAACTGTTGCTTACAGTGTTCCCACAGTCAGAAATGCCCTTCCTTGTCTCAGCCTACAGAAATAGGACTTGTGCCTCTTCAGGGCAGCTCTGGTCTCACTGGACAGAGGGCTGCTGTCCTCCAAACCCATCAATTGGCTTGTCACCCGTCCTTCCCCAGGGTCTTCTCCCCTAGTCATTGTGTGTGCACTGAATCTTTAAAATCTACCTCCTCTGTCAATGACCCTCTTTCTTTTGGGCTTCAGCGTGGAGTGCATCCTGAGTGGTCAACCTGTCGAATTTCCCCTTGTGTAGGTTGGGAAACGGAGTTCATACCGTGGGTCTCTGGCCAGCTGATTCTAGAATCCAGTCCTCCTGGCAGTGTGACATATACACTATGCTCAGGACAGGTGTTTACTTCCTCCACTTCCCCAAACATTGCATAGACTAGATGAGCCTCTTTCTACAATTCTCACCAGCTAAGGAGTGTGATTTAACCTCTTCTCAGTGCGTCTGCACACCTGCCACTGTACGCAATAAGCCCATGGGGAGCATTGTCAGTCTCTGGGCCTGGAGTGAGTGCCTCACTTGCAAGCAACTATTTTCTTCGTTTATTCCTCACTCATTTATTTCAGAATCAGGAAATTATTGCATTGTGCTAGGCATCAGGGAAGCACATGAGGACAGGTGTGCCCACAGGTTATGCAGTCAAAGCCGTCTCACAAAGATCTCCTTCCCCTCTGCATGCCCAGTCTCATCCTGCTTTTGCTTGCACTCCTCTAGTGACTGGAGAGTCATTGTTCCCTCAGACCTTCTTTCCTTGTTTTCTTGCTGATAGGCCATGCGTACAGTCATTCCTGACAAGGAATTTTCCTGGGTCTCTCTGAGCCTCTGCTCCTGTTAGGCTGACAACATTCTTTAACTGTTTCTTCCTAGCACACAGCACTCTGTGCTTTGCACTGAGGTCCTAGTACAGAGAATTCAGGATGACTTCTGCAGCAAGGAGGGCTCTGAGCTAGCTCTGGGGCCTTAGTGCAAGGTCTTTCCTCAGCCTTACTCTGTCCAGAGTCCCCATGGCATTGGGGTGTGTTAGTTCTAAGCTCCTTCCAAGACCTAGCTTGGAAACTCTTGAGTCTGGGTTCTTGGACAGGCACCTGCGTTTGTCAGAGCATCAGCAGGGACACATACACAGACAGCATTGTGCTTTCCCTGGCACCCCAGATGCTGTGTTAGTCAGAACCTCCTATTTGCACAGTCCCATATTCTATAATTTATTTCTTACAGTCACCAGACAACATTTACAGCCATTGGTTGCTTATTGGAATGCGTGTTTATACAATTCAGAGTCACAGAGCTATGGACCTACATACACATGTGCACACAAACATCTGCTTGACATACAGACACATAGGTACATGCTTCACTATATATGCTACATATAAGGCTTTTGTGTGTACCTGCATGGTCATTAAGCTGAGTTCATAGGGCACTTTAATCTCACTTTCTTTTACGCATGAGCATGCATGCATACACCCTCATACACAGACACACAGATACATACACATGTCTGACACTAACAACCACTAGTGCAGACCCTTTGAGCTATGATGAGACAGGAGCCCTTCTCCCTAGGAAAAGGTGCAGAGAGATCCTGGCCAGGCAAGGGCCTCGAAAGTGTCACTAGAGGAGCAGCCCTGAGGACAGGAAGCAAACTGCCCAGGATGAACAAGAGGATGAGGGAGCCTCTGAACAGGGAGCAGCCACAAGGTCACCAGATGAGTTTTCCTTCCCAGACTGAGCACTTGCTCTGCGTTCCCTCCGTCACCCGGGGTTAGTGTGGGGGAGAAGAGGGGAATGTGGCACGATACTGTGGAATGTTGGTCTCCAAAACAGAGGGGGGAGATTTTGTCTGCAGAGCTTAAATGTCCTTTCTGCCCTCACTTCTACAGTGGTTAGGTAGGTCCTACCTAAAAACAAGTCGAAATGGTACTTTCCCATGGAGGCACCTCCAGGGAGGTATCTGCCTGGGTCATCTCAGCCAGCCAGGGGCCCTCTCTCCTGCGGTCCTGTGTCGGTACCACCAGGACGATGCTTACGTCTCTCCTTACTTCTGTCGTACCCTAGCCCTGCCAGTCTGAAGGGATACCCTCCACTCCGCCTTCTACTCCTCTCACAGGTTCTGAAGGGCAGGTTGAGTCCTTGGCCTGGCCATGACCAGCTGTTCCCTCTGTCTTGGTTTGGATCCTGGGGTTTAGCTAAATGAAGCAAACAGCTGGCTGGCAAACAGGCTCTTCCAAGCAGAGGTTGTACCGTGGCTGGGAGGTCTCCTAGAGATCAGCGAGAACTGTTTGTTATACACGGCAAAGTGAGAGAGGAAGGGGCTTGTCTAGCACCTCACAGAGAGAGAGGGAAGCTGAAGTCCCAACAGTTCTCGGGCCCCCTGACTCCCAGACTGGGCTGCTTCCTCTGCCCACATGCTCACTTCTCACTCACCTTCAGGCTCATCTGATTCCACACCCATGGCCCTGTAGAGGGAGTTCAGAGGATTTGAGACCAGGAACTTTCTTCTCTAGGTTGAGCTCTGGGACAGCAGACCTGAGCCTCCTCTACGTAGGGAATCTCAGGGGGCAGGACATTGGGTTTCTGCTGACCCAACTTCCAAAACTGAAAATGTGCCTAGACCTTCCTAGAATTCATCAATTGTTTGATAATGGAGCTGTTAGAATTTGGTGGAACTACACAAAGTGCTTCGCATTCATTTTGAAGGGTTTCAGATTTGGTCAAATCTGGATATCCTGCCAAGCTCAAGGAAGGCAGAGTGCTAAATAGTTTACTGTGGGCAGTGAGGACCCCCTGAGTGGGCAGTTCCCAGTTCCATCCTGACTGCCAGCCTCTCAGGGAGTAGGCAGCCAGTATGAAGAAGGCCTTTCAAAGCTGCCTGTGCACCAAGGGAGTGCATGGTCCCTGGGGCAATTTAGAGGGAGCAGAGGAGAGCTGCCCAGCTTAGAAAGTCTGAGGTGCTTCAGGGATGATGTCCCAAAGACCCAATTACACAGTTTGTGTAAGCAATCTTAATTGGTGTGGAAAAGTTGGAGAAAGTGGCTTAGGGTCTGGTCTGCACACTGACAGGCCAGTTCCCAACCAGTGCTGGCCCAGGAATGTTTACAGAATGAACAAATAAGTGAACAATTACAAGAGTACAAACAACTTATGATGAACAAATTCAAAAATAGAAGAATGAGTAAGTGAAGAAATGATACGTGCAGTTGCTTTCCAGATGGGGAGTTAGAGGTTCATTCAACTCTTACAGGAAACCTAAGAAGGTGACATTTCTGGAGACAGCAGAGCTGGATGAAACGAGACCAACAGGATTGCAGAGCATCAGAGCAGGGAAGTTCTTGAGGCCATCATGACCAACGTTTCTTGTATAGACTGGAACAGTGGCCTGCGGTGAAGGAGCTAGCTAAGTGTCGCTTAGTGAGACTGAAACACTGACCAGGCTTTGCTGTGTGACACTGAATGTCCATCCCGAGTCAGCTGTCTCTCAGTCACTGAGAAGCAACTCTTCTCAGGGGACTAAAGTCTCTACCTGGTCATTCTGCCCTATGCTCAAAATGGCTATTGATAGTTCCTTCTTGTTGTGAGTTGAATTATGTCCCACAAAAGGATGCCAGTAGAAATGTGTCTGGTCTGTGGTTCCCAGTGTTACCCTCTTCTTTTGTGATTGTCATTTTCATGTATGTTGTAAATCCTAATCTCTTCCTGTGGTTAATGACCCAAGACCGGCTTATGTTAAAGAGACAAGGGTGGAACCGTAACACCCCTCCCGAGGCTTCCTCCCTTCTCCAGTATAAGAGGAGGTTCCCTGGGGTGTGGCCCGCATCACCTTTTATCTTACCAAAGATGAGAGGAAAGGGAAGCAAGTAGAGAGTGGCGGACCTTATGCCACCTAGAAAATAGTGCTGGGAGCAGAGTGCGTCCTTTGGACCTGAGTTTCTTGCCCAGAGAAGCTGCTAGACAAAGAGAAGATTGATAACATGGGCCTCCCTCCAGAGCCGCCAAAGAAAGTCTTCCCCTGGACCTGGAACCCTGAGTTTGGACTTTAACCTACTAGTCTGTGAGAGAATAAATTTCTCTTTGTTAAAGCAGCACTACACGACCCAGGCATTCCTCAAGGTTCTTTCCGGGTGTAGAGTCTACAAGTGCAGGAATGAAAGTCAAAGTGTGTTGTTGTTCAGTGCTGTCCAGTCAGTTCCAACTCATAGCAGCCCCACGGACAGCATCGTGAAACACTGCCTGTTCCTGGGTCATGCCCACAATTGTTATGCTTGAGGCTGTTGTGGCAGCCGCTGTGTCAATCTGTGTTACTGAGGGTCTTCCTCTTTTTCATTGACTCTGTACTTTACCAAGCATGCTGTCCTTCTCCAGGGACTAGTCCTTCCTGACAACACTGTCCAAAGTACATCAGATGTACTATTGCCATCCTTACTTCCAAGGAACACTCTGGTTGTACTTCTTCCAACACTGATTTATTTGTGCTTTTGGAGTCCATGGTACATCCAATATTGTTCTGTGACACCACATTTCAAAGGCATCAATTCTTCTTCTGTCTTCTTTATTCATTGTCCAGCTTTGGCGTACATATGATGCAATTGAAAATATGGCTTGGATCTTCAGCACCCAAAATGTCATGGCTTGTGCACGTCAGTCTTCAAGATGACATCCTTGCTTTAAGTCAGTTTTGAGATATAGAAGAATAGATTAAGCAAGCCAACAAGCAAGTAGAGATGGAGGGAGACAGACGTCACCCATCCACAGGAACAGACGCTGAAACGAGATGAGAACCTTTCCCTAAAATTGACAGAGAGACCTCCCCTAGAGTCAAAACCCACTGTGGGTTAATATTGTCTGACCCATAGAAACTCTGAGGCTGTAACTCTCTGGGGAAGCAGACTGCCACATCTTTCTGCCTGAGAGCTATTGGTGTTTTTCTAACTCCAAGCATAAGGTCATGGAAAAGAAAGAGAAGAAGGAAAAGACCAGAATGGATGTCAGAAGAGACTCTGAAAATGACTTATGAATAGTAAGTAGCTTAAGCGAGTGGAAGAAATGATCAAATAAAAGGGCTGAACAGAAAATTTCAAAAAGTGGCTGGAGAAGACAAAGTAAAGTATCATAATGAGACGTGTCAAGGCCTGGAGTTAGAAAACCAATACAGGTGGGTGCTCTGCTCTGCATCATCACTGTGAGATCCCCCTGGGAGTCAGGATGACAAAGCAGCTACCATCTGGAACATTGCAGGTCACCATGACCAAAGGAAAAGAGAAAGCGACAAAACATACGTTGACTCTTAAAATTTCCTGAAACGTGAGTGAGAAAGCAGTCCACGCGGTTTTGGGCCCCTGAAATGTTGAGGTCGTTCCCACAGCACACCCTAGCCCCTCCTGACTGATGGAGATGGAGTGCGCCAGGAAAAGTGGGACAGTTTCCTGGACAGCAGGCTTCCTCCCAGCAGAGTGACTGCCGCGGCTTTCACCTCTGTGTTCCTCAGGCTGTAGATGATCGGGTTCAGGGAGGGTGTCACAACCCCGTAGAACAATGCAATAAGCTTATCTGAGTCAGGGTCCTTGGCCTTGGGCTTGAAGTACATGAAGGAGATAGTTCCATAAAAAATGAGCACCACCACGAGATGAGCGGAACAGGTGGAAAAAGCTTTACGTCGGCCTGCGGCAGAAGGTACCTGAAGGATGGCAGCAAGGATGAAAACGTAGGAGAGAGAAATGAGCAGGAATGGGATCAGGGTCAGGATAGTTGTGGCCACCATTAACATCAGCGCATTTAGGGAGATGTCCCCACAGGACAATTTTACAACTGCCAAGACCTCACAGAAGAAGTGGTTAATGGCATTGTGGCCACAGAAGGGGAGGCGCCAGGTCAGGACAGACTGCAGCAGTGAGTTGGTGGAGCCTATCCCCCAGCTGAGCACCGCCATCCGCGTGCATACCTGCCCGCTCATGAGATCTGGATACCTGAGCGGCTGGCAGATAGCTACGTAACGGTCATATGCCATCACGGCCAAGAGCAGGCACTCTGTGGTGCCCAATGCCAGGGTCAGGTACATTTGTAGGGCACAGCCAGGGAAAGAGATGGTCTTTTGAACTCCCAGGAAGTTGACAAGCGTAAGTGGCACAAAGGAGGATACACCAAGGATGTCCATGATGGCAAGGTTGCTGAGGAAGAAGTACATGGGGCTGCGCAGGCGGGGGTCCAGTATGTTCAGTGCTATCAGGAGGGAGTTCCCTATAATGTTCACACAGTAGGTGCCCAGACAAAACACAAATAGGACCATCTCTAGGTTACGGTGCTCAGACAACCCCAGGAGGATGTACTCCCAGACAGCTGTCTGGTTTGTCCCATCCATCATTGTCCTTCCTTTCCCATTTGGGCCACACAGATTTTGGGAAAAGGTCTGACTAGCCTAGGAATGAAACTACCTGCATATGTGACCTGGGGCAGGTCATGTTCCTCTCTGGAATTTAGTTTTGCCATCTGTGGAATGAAAGAGGTGGACTTTAGGTCTGCAAGCTGGCCCTCTTGGCTCTGCAGTTGTCCTGATGTGGTTTAGGGGAGGATGTCCCACGTTCCAGTCTCCTAGGCTCCTGGCTGTGCACAACAGAGTGGGCTCAGAGGAGACAATAAAATGAGCTTCCTGTTTGACATGCTCCTTTGCAATCCAAAGAGTTGAGCTGTTAAAAGAAAGAGACTTTTCTAGTCATGAGTCCAGGTACCTTAATTAGTCCTGTAGTCCTTAAGATGCACTTCATTCACCGAGTACCCGTTGTGTGTTAGATATGTTTTAGTGCTGGGACTACAGCAGTAAATGCTACTGATAATGATACTGTACAAGGAGGAAAAATCAGAGGCTAACCTTTCAGAAGTGTTGTTGGTTGTTGACCAGCTTTATAGCTGGAGGAGTGGGAAGAGGCTGCCGTTTTGCCCCAGGTAGCTTCCCTTCACTGTTCTGAGCCAGTGGTCTCACTACCTCGTAGGGAAAGGCCAGTGCCAGGCATTCACAGCAGGGAAGCCAAGTATCCCCAGGGCACAGCAGTCTTGTTAGGACACGAATGCTGTCCCTGGTCTGAAGAAGAAATGGAAAATGAGCATCAACTTTTATGCTTCAGAGGATTTAACCCCTCTCCTCCTCTCTCCCTTCCCTCTTGGATTAGTAGTGAGGCCCATGTACTGTGACCGTCTTGCATTGTCTTCTGTCTTTCTTTGGGGCAGGATTTTTTTTCTCACTTCTCTTTTTTGAATGGATCCACTATTTGGTGGGGCCAAGGGGCTTAACCAAGTAGTGGAAATCCATGAGGTACTCCTTGGAAACTCCATGGGCCATTTCCACTGTCTTACAGGGTCACTGTGAGTCAGAATGGAGTTGATGGTGGTGGGTTTTGGTTTCCCTAGTTGTCAATTTTTGCCCAGGAAGTTCCCTTTTTTTATAGGTATGTCTCTCCCACTCAGTGGAGGCCCTGTTGTTCATTCTTCAGAGCCCTGCTCCATGTCCCCTCCTTTCTTCCCCCTCCTGCCCCAGGCAGGGTTACCTGTCCCCTTCTTGGGCTCCCACAGCCTTTTGTCCATTTCTTTGTGTTGTTGTACACTGTGAGAGCAAGTTTCCGTCTTCTCCCTTCCAGCATGTCATACGGCAAGTCCTGCCAATATCAGTCACTCGTGAATATCAGATCTGTGATTCAAAGAGACAGCTTTGCATCTCAACTTCAGCACTCACTCACTAGGTGTGTGATATTGACTAAGTCACTTGCTTTCTGTGAGACTCAATTCTTCCTTGAAAAATGGGGGTGTAGTGTAGCTCAGAGCAGAGGGTACACACAAAGCTGCTTGTCAGCTGCCCAGCGTGGTTAAATAACATGTTGTTATGGAGGCTGGAGATGGAAAGACAGCATTTTCAGCCAGAAGGCACCTGCTGAGTCTTCTTTCTCCGTGTCACAGACATGAGTGCCAGCGTCTCATGGCACCATTTCTCCCCAGAGCCTATGCTGGTTTTCCCTCCTGCACCCCGAATCAGGGGGACTCTTAAGGCATTGTTGCTGGCACAGACAGGGGCAGTTTGGTAACCTGCCCCAGCAACTAGCCTTTCATCCAGCTGAACTTTTAAAGGTGGGGTTTCTCTTACTGAGGTTTGACAAAGAAAAAATTGCATGAGTGTGATGGCTCATTCATTCCTGAAATAGTGACTAAGTACCTGCCATGTCCTAGCCCCTGGGCCAGGTGCTAGGAATACAACAGAGACAGATGTGGCTTCTGGCCTCATGGAATTTACAATCTTCCACTCCATTTTTGTGAGCTTGGACACCTTTCTTCATCTCCCTGGGCTTTAGAGACCTTTGAGGTCCCTCCCAGGGCCGATTCACTTGGAGTCTAAGATGTAAAGACCAAATGAAACCTCAGATCTTGAAAAAAGAATGATAAGGTTCTCCTCCCATGAAATGCAGACATTTAGTTAGCAGGTCTGTGGTACTCTGTGTGGGGTGTTTGTAGTTCAGTGGTAGAGTTCTTGTCTTTCCTGTGGGAGTCTGTGTTTGATTCCTGGCTAACGGACCTCACATACAGCCATCAACTGACTGTCAGCAGGTTGCTGTGATGCTGAACAGATTTCAGTGGAGTTTCCAGGCTGAGACAGACTTAGCAGAAAGGCCCAGTGATTTACTGCTGAAGATCAGCCAATGGGAACTCCATGCATCACAGCTGTCTAACTGGTAACTGATCATGCGAACGGCACAGGACCAGCCAGTGTTCGGTTCCATTGAGCAAGGGGTCCCCGTGAGTCAGGAGCCCACTCCATGGCCACTGACAACCACAACAGTACTCTGTAACCCCTGGAACATTTCCTCACATCCTCCTAGCAACTTCTAACTCTGAGGCTGCTTTGCAAGATAAATATCAAACAGCAATTTCTCTGAATGGTCAGCCTAGTTTTAGCCATTTAATATTTATTTTATGCTTCACAGACTGTTTTAAAAGAAAGGGAGATGTAACAAGAAAATGGCTTCCTTATACTTTCCCCGAAATGCTTGACCCTGAGATTCCTCTTCACTCTTTCCTTGATGTGATGCAAAGTAACTGAGTGTGTGCTTCAAAGTTCCATTGACCAGGGTTCAAGTCTGTGCTCAGCCGCTTGCTGGCAGCTTTCTGAGGCTCAGCTTCCTTACCTGTAACGTGCAGAGGGTGATGGTATTTCCTTGTGGGGCCGACATAGGGAGACAATGCCTGTGAAGCTCTCAACACAGAGCTTGGCATATTATGAGTAGTCATTAATGGGGAGCTGTTACAACTACTCATATGTCTCTTCTTCCCAGCAAACAGTATGGTTCTACGTGTTTTAAAAAGATGTCATGAGGATAGTGAACACGTTAGATGACTGTTCTTTGCCTTTGTCTGTTCGCCCAGTGGCATAAGTGCTGCTGGGTGAGCTGATGGGGAAAACTGAGCTCATCCCAGCAGTCACACTGGGCTGGGCTGGGCTGGGCTGGGCTGGGGCAGAGAGGCCCTGAGGACCTTCTCCTGGTCCCCTGCCACAGACACAGCTCACTGCTCTCAGGGACCTCACAGTCCCTGCCCAATTTAAAGTTCAACCTATGCAACTACCAGTGATTCAGGATCTAGTGGAGACTCCCCTTCCTGGCCCAGGAGGGTGCCTCTGGGAGAGGTGGGCAGAGGAAAGGATGCTGGACAGAGAGTCTGAAGACTGGGTCTCATGCCAGTTTTAGTCCTAGGATGCCACAGGCTTGAGGGCCGTGATTTCTCTTCCCTGAACCTGGGTGTCCTGGGCTGTGCAATGGGCAGATAGAATCTTTCCTCTCCCCTCCCAGGATTGCTCTGTAGACTTGGGTTCATGTAATGTTTCTTTCTCTCCCTTGTTTCCACTTCTCTCCCTGTCTCCTCCCTCGCTTCTTTCCTGCCTCCCCCTTCCTTCCCTCTGTTTCTTCTTTTTTTCTCTGTACAGCAAAGAAGCACAAGTTGAGACAGTTAAGGGACTAAATGTTTGACTTTAAATAAAGCAACAGAAGCTGCAGATTTCTACATTATGATGATTCGTCTTTGGGGAAATTTTTAATCAAGGAAGATTGGAAGATTGCTACCACTTAATTTTCTATGTTTGTGAAAGGTTGCCCTCCTACTGTCCCCTGCGTGCCCTAAACTCAGGATGTCTAAGACTCATTATCGCTCGCCTCCACCCCAGCTTCTCTCATGATCCCCGTCTCGCCATCTCAAAGTGTGACTCTGCTCTGCACCCGAATAAGCTGGAAACCGGGTGTCAACCTAAAGTCCTCTCTCTTCCTCACCCTCGTCCACAGCTGTCTGTATGTTCCAGCTGTTTCTGTTCTCCACCCTGTCTCCCACCCAGCTCACTGGTTCAGGGCTCACAGCCTGCCTGGGTTACTGCCTGGCCTACTTCTCCTCAGTCTGGAGTCTTTCAAAACCATTCTCCACCATTTCTTAAAAATGAGTGTAGTTTCTTTCATTTCAAAGCATGTTCATTTTATTGAAATAATAATTAAGGAACAATACTTCCCTGTAACCAGTAAGATTACTCCCAGAGGGGACATCTGTTAGTTAATATTTATCATAATTTTCTGGAATTTTCTATCTACATACTTATTCATGGAAACCCTGGTGGTGTAGTGGTGAAGTGGTACAGGTGGTAACTGAAAGTTCACCAGTTTGAATCCACCAAGCACACTTTGAAAGCTCTATGGTCAGTTCTACCTTGTCCTTGGGTGTCGCTGTGAGTCAGAATTGGCTTGACGGTAGTAGGTTTGGTTTTTGGTATATTTATTCATATTTGTGTAAGATAAATACTTCAGAAAAATTGTGTCATTCTGAATAGAAAGTTCAGTGTTCTGCCTTTATTTCCTAATAACATGGAGAGGATTTTGCATCATCAGACACCAGACACTCTTCATGAAATAAGATTTCTAATGGCTGCATCAGTTCTATTGCTGGACACCACCAGGACTTATAGAAACCCTCCTCTATGGTTTGACACATAGGTTACTACAAAATGTTTTTAACTATGAAAAAAGTTGAGATTAATATCCTTATACATATACCTTTGAGTGTATCTGTAAAACATACAACTCCTGGAAATAGAGGTGTTAGGCCAAAAGAGCTAGAAAGTTTAAAAAAATATTTATTTCATTGTGTTTAGGTGGAAGTTAAGACAGCAAATTAGGTTACCATTTAACAAAATTTACACAAATTGCTCTGTGACATTGGTTTTGATTTTGGCCACATGTCTGTATTATTATTTCCGTTCCATTTTTTCTGTTGGTATTCTCTAAACTTCCCTGCCCCTTCTTGCCTTCTCATGTTTGCTTTTGAGTAAATGTTGATCATTTGGTCTCTTATAGTTGGTTGCTTAAAGGAGTACATTCCTCCCAGGTGATATTGTTTATTTTATGAGTCAATGTATTATTTGGCTAAAAGGTGACCTCTGGGAATGCCTTCAGTTCCAGGTGAAAAGGGCATCTTAGGACAATCGTCTCTGGGGTCCTCCAGTCTCTGCCGGCTTAGTCGGTCTGGTCTTCTTCAGGCATTTGAATTTTGTCCTCTGTTTCTCCCTTTCTGTCTGAGACTGTCTATGGTGTCCCTGGTCAGAGCAGTCAGTGGTGGTAGCTGAGCACATCTGCTTCTTCCGACCTCAGACTAGAAGAGACTGTGGTTTGTGAGGCCTATTAGACCTGTGGACAAGTTTCTTCTTTGAGTCTCCAGCCTTCTCCATTCTCTTTTGTGGAGGTGGACATTTGTAAGGCTCTTCATTCATATCTGCAACTTTCTTTCATATTAATTTCTCCCTGTGTCCAGTGGCAGTGGATGACATCACCAATTTCACTCTCCTTGACTGACAAAGGAAACCTTGGTGGTTAGTGATTGTCATGGATTGAATTGCGTCCACCCCAAAATATGTGTAGCCATGTGGCTGGGCCATTATTCCCGGTATCTTGTGACTGTCCTCTATTTTGTGGTTTTCCTAAACTGTATGTTAAAGGATTAGGTTGGGGCTGTAAATCCCTTCACAGGATTACCTCCTACGCTACTGTTAAGGGGGTTTCCCTGGAATATGTCTTGCCCCACCCTTAATCCTTTCATCCTACAAGAGATAAAAGGACAGAGAAGCAGCACCAGGAGAAGAGAACGTCCTTCAGACCTGAGGTCCTGTGCCAAGATGCTCCCTGGACAAAGACTGATGCAATACTGGACTTTCGTCCAGAGCCGACACAGGGAAAGCCTTCCCTTGGAGCAGACACCCTGAATATGGACTTGTAGCCTTCCGGACTGTGTAAAAATAAACCTTCCTTTGTTAAAGCCAACCACTCTGTGGTATTTCTGTTAGAGCAGCCCTAGCTGACTAAAACAGTGGTTAAATGCTCTGTCGGCTAACCAAGAGGCTGGCAGTTCAAATCCACCAAGAACTCCTTGGAAACTCTATGGGGCAGGTCTACTCTGACCTATAGTGTTGCTATGAGTTAGAACTGACTTCAAGAAAGTGGCCTTGCCTTTTTAACTGACAAAAGGGGGTACTTCACTAAAAGTATGAATGAAGAATGGTGTTTAATCTGTGAACTTTCTAGAAAGCAAATCTGAATGTAAACCCCCAGTGTCCATGGGGTCAAGTCCAAATCCCATCGTGGCATTCAGGTTCCATCAGGAGGTCCCAGTTGGCTGACAGCTGTTAGTCTAGCCTGATTTGAGAAGTCTGTGTGTCTGTCTCCCTTTGGCAGGAACTGTGGAGAACAGGTTGTGCTCCCGTGTGGTCTGGTGTACCTGTGCTGGGCCTGTTTCTGACCAGCAGTGGAAACAGGACAAAGGCCTGAGAGAGGAAATGAAGACCAAGGCAGCCAGGGATCAGGACAGCTGGACTGTGTCTGGGGGCCAAGCCCAGCTTTCCCATCATACAGATGCTGCCACTAGGGCCGGGAGGGTGCAGAGAATGGATGTGCTGTATGAATGTGGCCCCCAGGGTTCCTTCCCACTGTATGTTCAACGACTTCTCTGATAAGAAGCTGGAAAGAGACTGAGCACTAGGCAAGGGTGGGCCTGGAGGGACCTCAGGGGGTGGGATGAGCACTTAGCCTAAGCAAAGCTAGGTGAGACTGGGTGCTAGAAAGGGGCAGTGGAAGCTGCTTCTGCCACATGAGGACATGAGGGTGGGTAAGGCCCTAGATGCTCTGGGTGATGGTGTCCCAGAGGCTGGGCAGATCTGGGAATGGTGAACTCTGGTCTGGTTGCTCCCAGGGAGCTAGGCTGTGGCTGTCATCTACGAACTGCATCCTGCTTCTCCTCGGGCTTGGGAAGGACCCCAGTTTCTGCTGTTATCACCCAACATCAACACGCTGTTTGTTTACTGAGGACAGGTAGGCAGGACCTGGGTTTGGGCAGAGCTGGAGCTTAGGGCAGAGCAGAAGCTGAGGCTCTCTTCTGTTGGAATAACACTGAAAATAAAGCAAGAGGAGCATGGGGGGAGCAGCAAGCTGGGGAAGCTTCCTGGTAGCGGTGATATTTAAGTTGAGCCTTAAAAGTCAGACAGTACTTTTATCTGTGTAGTTGTGTGCTGGGAGGGGGTTGTCTTGTGGGAAAAGCCCAAGAAAGATATAGAGGTGGGCACTGCAGGGAATTCCACAACCCACATGTGGCTGGTGGGTGTTGTTGAGGGGGGAGACCATGGAGGAGAAGCAGGGAAGTCTGTTAGGCAGGGAAAGTTGATGGGGCCTGGGGTGCTCCACCAAAGAGCTTGTACTTTATCACAGGCTGTGGGAATCACTTACAGTTCCACTAGAAGGGTGCTTTCATGGTGGATGCTTTAAAAAGTCTGTCTCTGGAGGAAGATCTGGAAGTCTTGAGGCCAGCCAGGAGGCTAGCATGAATGTCCAGGGTTTGGTGTGGAAAGCTTGCCTAGGGCAGTGTCAGGGGGAGGGGCAGCGGGCCCACTGATGAGCCATTTCTGTGGCAGGGTCGATGGGACTTGGTGTCACCTTCTGGGCACTTTCTGGGATAAAGACACTGGGGCCTTGCTCCCAGTGCCAGGGTCACTGAAGCCAGATGATGGCCTCACCTATTAAGCTGAGAGCCCTGTTGATGCTGAGTCCTGCCCGGCCTCACCTGAGGTCCAGATCCTGCCCCACGCCTTCCTTGCGGCGTCCTGTACGTCTTTGTTCCTCAGGCTGTAAATGACAGGGTTCAGCATGGGTGTGACCACAGCATAGAGGACCGTGAAGACCTTGTCAGAGACGTGGGCTTCCTTGTTCTTGGGCTTCATGTACGTGTAGATGATGGCACCGTAGAAGAGTACCACCACCGCCAGGTGCGCGGAGCAGGTGGAGAAGGCTCTGCGGCGCCCGGCAGCCGAGGGCACTCTCAGGATGGTGACCAGGATGAGCGTGTAGGAGAGGCAGATGAGTGCCAGGGGTATGGGCAGCAGCAAAATGCTGCCAGCCAGCAAGAAGGCCTCGCTGACTGTTGTGTCACCACATGCCAGCTTCAGGATGGCCAGGATCTCACAGGTAAAGTGGCTGACCACATGGTGGCCACAGAAGGGCATCCTCATGGCGATGACCGTCTCAGTCACTGACTTGAGGAAGGAGAAGGCCCAAGAGGCTGCCACCAGCAACAGACAGAGGCGGTGGCTCATGAGCATGGGGTAGTGGAGAGGCTGGCAAATGGCCAGGTAGCGATCGTAGGCCATGATGGCGAGCAGCAGACACTCCGTGGAGCCCGTGGACAAGCTCACACACATCTGGACTGCACAGCCTGTGAAAGAGATGGTCTTCTGGGCCAAGAGGAAGTGGACCAGCATCAGGGGCTCAAAGGAGGCTGTGTAGCAGATGTCCAGGATGGAGAGGTTGCTCAGGAAGAAGTACATGGGCGTGTGCAGGCGGGCGTCCAGCACACTCACCGCCACGATGGCTGCGTTCCCCAGCAGGGTCACCAGGTAGACGGCTGAGCACAGCGGGAAGAGCAGGTGCTCCAGGGCAGGGTAGGCAGAGAATCCTTCCAGAAGGAACACAGAGACGCCTGTCCTGTTGAGGTCCTCCATGCTGCCGGGTTTGGCAAGGCCTGTATTGTGGAGGAGGGACCGAGGACGCAGAGTTACATGAAGCTGACAGCACTTTTGGGAGGAGACATACCGCTGGATTCCTTTGCAGCTCTGTGACTTTAGGCAATTGCCCTGTCCTCCTCATGCCTCAGCTTATCCATCTGAAAAACAGGGAGGAGTGAGTAAACCTGCGTTAAGGTGAAATATTAGTGAAAAATCTGAGAACTCCATCTGAGGAAACACTAGATTGATGAAAAGGGAATTAAACTCTATACTGGAGGAATTCTGAGAGTATTTCATACGCCTGTAACTGTTTAAAAGCACCATACAGTATGTTATGCTCCCCAAATCTGTGTGATCAAGAATTCTCCTTCAGAGAACACTATTATTCTTCTGCCAATTAGTGGTCTAGGAACATAGTTTGGAAGTGATGAGTTGGAATAGAGGTCTTCACACGTTTGCTGTTCAGAATCACCTGGAGACTTTGTTAAAAAAAAGTGCTGAGCTGCACACCAGAGTTTCGGACTCCGTAGGTCTAGATGAAGCTGATAGTGCTAGCTCAGAGGTCCTTAAGTGTCATACCTGGAAGTACCTGGGCTGCTAAGTGTCCCCCTTACACTGTTCCCACTCTCAGAAATGCCCTTCTTTGTTTCTCAGACTGCAGAAATAGGACTTGTGTCTCTTCAGGACGGGTCTGGTCTCCATGCACAAAGCATACATCATGTCTCCGGTTGGAGGGGCTGCTGGCCTCTGAACCCCTAAATTGGCTTGTCACCTGTACTCCCCCAAAGTCTGCTTCCTTAGTCACTGTATGCACACTTAACCTTTAAAATCTGCCTCCGTCCTCTGCCAGGCCCCCCTGTGTTCTGTGGGTATCAGCATGGAAAGCGTTCTGATAGGTCAGCTGATTGAATCTGCTAATATACAGGTGGGGAAACTGAGTTCACACAGTGGGTCTCTGATCAGTTGATTCTGGCATCCAGTCATCCTGGCTGCGGAACATGTACGCTAGGCTCAGGAGAGACGTTTACTTCCTCTTCCTCCCCAGATGTTACCTAGACTAGCAGGGCCTGTTTCTCCCAAGTCCTTGCTGCAGTTCTCTCAACAGCTAAGGGGCATGATTCAACCTCTTTTCAGCGTCTGGGCATCTAGCCTGCTGTCTGATAATCCCGTGTGGAGCATTGTCAGACTGTGGGCCTGGGCTGAGTGCGTCACTTTAATAAAACATTTCTTCCTTTATTGCTCACTCATTTATTTCAGAATCAAGAAGGTCTTGCATTGTGTTCAGAATCAGGGAAGCACATGAGGACCGGTGTGCCCACAGCTTACCACCTCATGAAGAGCTCCTTCCACTCTGCATGTCTATGCTTATCCTGCTTCTACTTGTACACCTCGAGTGACAGGGGACTCGTCATTCCCTTAGATCTTTCTTCTTCTTCTTCTTTTTTTTTTCCACCAGGAGGCCATGCATATGGCTGTAAACCTTCCTGATACAGCATCTCCCTGGGTCTGCCCGGGCCTCCACCCCCATTTGGCTGATAAGATCCTTTAGCCTCTCCTTCCTGGCACACAGAACTCAGTGCTTTGCACTGAGGTCCTACTACAGAGAATTCAGGACCACTTCTGTGTCAAGGAGGGCTCTCAGCTAGCTCTGGGGCCATAGTACAAGGTCTTGTGTCAACCTTCCCATGTCCAGAGTCACCGTGGGGTTGGGGTGGGTTGGCTGTGAGCTCTTTCCAAGTCTTAGTTATGAAACTCCGAGTCCTGGACAGTTACCTCCACTTCTCAGAGCATGACCAGAGGCAGACACAGAGGGAGCATCATGCTTTCCCTGCAGCCCTGGAGACTGTGTTAGTCATAGCCTTCTATTTGCACAGTTCTATTTATTGTAATTTATTTCTTAAAGTTACTAGACAACATTTGTAGCCATTGGCTATCTGTTAGAATGTATATCCACCTACTTAAGATTACAGACATACAGACCCACATACACATGTGCACAAACACCTGCTTGACATACAGCTGTGTATTATGTGCTTGCAAGTATATATGCTACATGTAAGGCTCTTGTGTGTACCTGTGGTCGTTAATCTGAGTCAATAGGGACCAGGCACTTCACTCTTTCTCCTTTTCACACCCCCACCCCCACTCCCACCCCCACTCCCACACAAACCACACATATACACCAATCACACGTGGTGAACCACACACACTTCTCTAGTACTGACAACTAGTAGCACCGCCCCTTGGACCATAATCATGCAGGAGCCCTTCTCCCTGGGAGAAGATGCAGAGAGATCATGGCCAGGCAGGGACCTCAGAGGTGTCACTAAAAAAGGACAGCCTTGAGGGCAGGAAGCAAACTGCCCAGGATAAGCAGGAGGGTGAGGAAGCCTCTGAATAGGGAGTAGCGACAAGGTCACTAAATGAGTTTTGCTTTCCATCTTGAGTACCTGCTTTTTGTACCCTCTTTCACTTGAGGTTAGGGTTGGAAATGTGGAGAGAAGGGAACGTGGCATGATGCTGTGGAACGTTGGTCTCCAAAACAGAACCAGGAAATTTTGTCTGCAAAGCCCAAATGTCCTTTCTGCCTTCACCTCTACCATGGTCCTACCTAAAAACAAGTTGAAATGTTACTGTCCTGTGGAGGTGTCCCCAAAGAGGTATCTTCCTGGGTTCCCCCAGCCAGCTGTGAGCCCCCTCTCCCATAGCCCTGTGTTGGTACCACTAGGCTAATGCTCACATCTCTCCTTGTTCTCTGTCCATTCCCTAGCCCTAACAGCCTGAAGGGTTGCCCCCTGCCTTCCGCTCCTTTCCTACTTTCTGAGGTGGAAGCTGAGTCCTCACCTTGGCCGTGGCCAGCTGCTCCCTCTGTCTTGCTTTGGCTCCTGGGGCTAAGGCAAGAGGAACAGACAGTTGGCTGTCAAACAGGGGCATCTCAGCTTAGGTGATAGCCTGACTGAGAGGGGACATAGTGATCAGTTAGATTGCTTGTTACACACAGTGAAGAGAGGAAGGGGCTTGTCCAGCATCTCACAGTGAGTCGGAGATAGAAGATGAACCCCCAGTAATTTCCAGACCTCCTAAGTCCCACCCTGAACTCTTCCTCTGCTCACATGCTCACTTCTCACTCACCTCCAGGATCTTCTGATTCCATGCCTGTGGCCTTGTGGAGGGTCTTCCAGAAGGTTTGAGATCAGGAACGTGCTTCTCTAGCTAGAGCCTTGGGACAGCAGACCTGAGCCTCTTCTATACAGGGAATCTCAGAGGGCAAGACACTGGATTTCTGCTGACCCAACTTTCCAAACCGAAAATGTGCCTAGATCTTCCTAGGATTCATTAATTGTTTGACAGTGGAACTGTTAGAATTTGGTGGAATTATACAAAGTGCTTGGGATTCGCTCCTTTTGTGGAGGAGGCAGCCAGATGGAGGAAGGCCTTTTAAAGCTCCTCATGTACTGAGGGATTGCATAATCCCTGAGGCAATTTAGAGGAAGAAGAGGAGAGCTGCCCAGCTTAGAAAGCTTGAGGTGCTTCAGGGATGATGTCCCAAAGACCCAATTACACAGTTTGTGTAGTTATCTTAATTGGTGTGGAAGAGCTAGAAAAAGCAGTCCAGGGTCTGGTCTATACTCTCACAGGCCAGTCTCCAACCAGTACTGGCCCAGGAATGGATGGATGATTGAATGAACAATTAAATGAGTATATAGGCAACTTACAATGAATAAATTTAAAAAGAAATGAATGAGTGAGTGAAGAAATGACAAGCAGAGTTGCTTTCCAGATGGAGAGTTAGAGGTTGGTTGAAGGCTTAAAGGGAACTTAAGAAAGTGACAAATCTGGAGAGAAAGGAGAGTTGGGGGAAAGGAGACAAACAGGATTGTAGGGCATTACAGTAGGAAGTCCTGGAGGCCATCGTGGCCAATATTCACTGTACAGGCTGAAAAACTGGCCTAGTGGTAAAGGAGCTAGGTAAGTGTTACTCAGTGAGATTGAAGTACTGCCCAGGCTTTTCTGTGTGACACTGAATGCGCACCCTGAGTCAGCTCTCTCACAGTCACTGGGATGCCTCTCTGCTCATGGGACCAGCATCTCTACCTGGTCTCTCTGCCCTGTGCACCAAATGTGCACCTTGATGATTCCTTCTTGTTACAGATTGAATTATGTCCATAAAAAATGTGTGTAGCAATCTTCTATATATAGTGTATTGTTGGATCTTTTTTTTTTTAATCCGGTCTAACAATAGACCACCAAAAGAACAAACAGATCTGTTCAGGAAGAAATACAATCAGAGTGCTCCTTGGAAGCAAAGATGGCAAGACTGCGTCTTACATACTTGGACATGTTGTCAGGAAAGATCAGTACCCGGAGAAGGACATCATGCTTGGTAGAGTGGAGAGTCAGTAAAAAGAGAAAGACCCTCAACGAGATGAATTGACACAGTGGCCGCAACAATGGGCTTAAGCATTAAAACGATTGTGGACATGGTGCAAGACTGGGCAGTGTTTCGTTCTGTTGTTCCTAGGATCACTATGAGTCGGAACTGACTTGATGGCACCTAACAACAGGAACAACAGAAATCACTTCCTTTTGATTGGGTTGTTTAATCCATTCACATTTCATGTTGGATTTATGTCCCTGATGGTACTTGATTATATCACATAGGTTATTATGCAAGGCAGGATAAACTTATTTCCTCGCCCAAATAAAATTTACTGTACAGAACAATTTTTTCTCACTGAGCTAAGTGTTAACATTTTTGTCTGATTTGTCATATACATGAGTCTCTTTCTGGACTCACTGTTGTGCTCTAAGAAATGTTATTGTTTCTTCCTGTTCTTAGAGAGCCCTGTTTTAAGTTTAGAGTACATGTATTATGTAGGGCAAATCACCTCTTATTGACATTTTTCTCAATGTTAGCTTCATTATATTTGTACAATTTTTTCCAGATAAATTTTATAACTAGCTTGAGAAGTTTTATAAAAATTACTGTGTACATAGATCAAGAGACAGTAATTAAACTGGAAAAAGGGGATAACCTTTGGTTTAAAGTCAGTAAAAGTGTGTATCACATTTGTTCAGTCAGTATGCTGAAGAAATTAATCCACCTCCAAGAAGGTGGACTATATAAAGAAGAAAAGGACATCAGAACTAGGGGAAAACTCATTAACAACCTGCTTTGTGTTGATGACGCAGGGTTGTCTGGTGAAGATAAAGAGAACCTGAAGTACTTACTGATGAATATCACATACTACAGCCTACAGTGGGGATTATAGCTCAACATAAAGGAAAGAAAAATCTTCGCAACTAGACCAATAAGCAACATCATGAAAAAATGGAGAGAAGTTTGAAGTCCAGGATTTCATTTTACTTGGATCCACAGTTAACACCCATGAAAACAGCAGTGAAGACACCAAAAGACACAGTGAGTAGGGCAAGTCTGCTGCACAGAACCTCTTTAAAGTGTTAAAAAGCAAAAATACCTCTTCGAAGACTAAGACGTGCCTGACCCAAGACATGATGTTTTCAGTCATGCCAGATGCATGCAAAAACTGGTCAACAAGCAAGGAAGATCACAGAAGAATTGATGCCTTTGAGTTATGATGTTGGCAAAGGACAGTGGATATACCACAGGCTGCCAAAAGAATGAACAAATCTGTCTTGGAAGAAGAACAACCAGAATACTTCCAGGGAGCAAGAATGGAGATACTGAGTCTCGTATACTTTGAGCATGTTACCAGGAGAGATTAATTCCTAGAGAAAGATATTCTGCATGGTAAAATGGAGGGTCAGCAAAAAAGAGGAAGATCCTCGGTGAGATGGGTTGACACAGTGGCTCCACAATGGGCTCAAGTGTAACAATGATTGTGAAGATGGCACAGGACTAGGCAGTATTTCTTTCTCCTTCTCTTGTACATAGGGTCACTATGAGTGGGAACTGAGTCAATAACGCCTAACAACAACGAAACATTCTGGGATTTTGCTTTCAATTTATTGACTAGTTAGGAGCAGAACTGACAAGTTTACAAAATCAGATTTTCTTATCTGGTAGCATTGTTTGTCTCTCATTCATTCAAGTCTTTTACTGTGTCTTGATCATGTGGCTCTTCTCTTGATTTATCAGTGAATGATTTCCACTATTAAACATTTTGGCTAATGTTGAAGCCTCCTTGTAGACATGGGGATAGACCTTTCTTTCTCAAGATGTCTTATTCTTGTTGTAGGGGGAAGCCTACCTACTTCTGGGCTCCCCCTGGTGGGCATCAGGCTAATCTTCACCACCTTTGAGGATGGAGACTGGAACAGCTGGGAAGCTCTGGGTTCCAGGGCCTAGGTCCTGGAAGTACACTGCGGCAAGAAGATCAAAGACTCTAGATATTAGTTGTCTAGGTCTTCTATCCTAAACCCTTGACTCTGCTAATTTCTCACTGCTAAAAGATATCCTATTGGAGGAGATCATACCTGTGTTGAAAAAATCCATTCTCTCAGAATTCAGTAGTCCATTGACTGATTTTTTTAAAGCCTTATGATCATCTTTGTTATTTTCATAAATAATAGACCCTCAAATGTAGTTTTACTTTTACTAATCTGAATGACTCTTCACATTAATAAACTTCCAAGCAAGAAACTATGTTTCAACTTTGGTTCAGAAAGTGGTGTCTTGAGTTCCTGGCACCAGCTCATCTTGGAGACTCAACATTCTTTTTGAGATCTTCTTGATAACCTGTAGAAGTTAAAATGTGTGCGTCTTCAAAAAAGTGATTTCCTAACAACACTACAAAATAAGAGAAAATCCCACAACCAGACTGAAAATATTGAGGGACTGATGAAAAATGATTTACCAAAACAGAATATTTTCTAAACACTACACTGAAGATTATGTTATTAAGTGTTAGAAACCTGTGTGCTGTTTAATTATCGAATGAGTGGCTGAATTACAATGTTGGCTGAGTTCCCAACCTCGAATGGTGTCTGAAGGTAAAGTAAGGACATTGATAGAGAAGAAACGGAATTTTGAAACTTGGGATGGGGACATATGGGCCGCTAAGCAGGAATATGGAGATGCTGAATCCCTAACTTCTGTAGAATTCCTCCTGCCAAAGGACCAGCCCTCTTATTCCCATCTCAAAAGATGACTCTATTTTGTCTGCTAAGCCACTTTATCCAGTAAAACCATTATCCTTTCTAACCACATGTTAAGAGATTAACCAAGATGTGCCTGAAGAATCTTCTTCTGATATATCACCTGGGAGGTGCTTGGGAGAATAGTCTGGGGCATCACCTGAGGCAGAAGCCTTATAAGACATTGTCTAATGTCCCCAGGACCCACCCAACCACCCAGTTTTGCTTCTAGACCTATGACTCAACTTGAGTTGCAGTGAGCCCCAAGAGATCAAGTACAAAGTGTGACTCAGGAGGAGGTATGCTACACTCTAAATGAACTGCTGGATTTTTCTAATGTATACAAACAGAAACCCAGGGAATATGTATGGAAATGGCTATTAAGGTTATGGGATAATAGTGCAAAGAACATAAAGTTGGATCCCTCTGAGTTTATTCATATGAGCTGTCATGAATTGAATTGCATCCCCCAGAAACATGTAGGTCAGTTTGGCTAAGCCATGATTCCTGGTGTTGTGCCATTTTTCCACCACTTTGGCATTTGATGGAATTATGCTAGGCATTGTAAATTCTGTCTCCATGATGTCAACGAAATGGGATAGGTGGCAGTTATGGTTAATGAGGCAGGATTCAATCACAAGATTGGATTTTGTCTTGAGCCAGTCTCTTTTGAGAGAGAAAGGAGCAGAGAGACTAGGGACCCCACGCCTAGTCTCAGCAAAGCAGTGTCGAGAGTAGAACACATCCGTCAGACCTGGGATTTGTGCCCAGAGAAGCTCCTAGTGTAAAGGACGATAGACGAGAAGGACCTTCTTTCAGATCTGAAAAAGAGAGAAAGCCTTCCCTGGGAACTGACACCCTGAGTTTGGACTTCTAGCTTACCAGACTGTGAGAAAACAGATTTGTCTATGTTAAGATCACCTACTTGTACTTTTTTTCTCTTATAGCAGCGCTAGAGAACTAAGACACGAGCCCAGTAAGCACAGATTCTACATTTAATATTTCAGCTTGAGAAGTTAGAAAAGGGTCTAGGTAGTTTATTTGGTTGGTTTAGTGAAGTGTAGATTAAGAGGTGTCCTACACTACATCAAGCTGAACCAACTTCACTGAATTATGAAGCTTAACTGCAGTGGGGCTATTTGGACCCCATGGAGGCAGGGGCCAAGTGGTGGCCCACAATCAACAAAGTGGTGAAGACTTGGTTACCATGTAATATACAACAAAATCAAAGCAGAAATCAGGATAGTCTGACTTGTGTGTACTTAGGGTTTTGACTTAGTTATGGTGTCCTTATGAATGAAACAGGTGGGAAATTCACTAAGTATTTACTTGATCTGTACAAGTAAAAAATTCTATGTTAAAGGAATGGCAGTCTAATTTAAACTGTCATAATACAGGGTCATGATCTCTTAAGAAATTCTTAGACTTAAACCGGTTTACAGACCCATAACCTTTTGAACAAAGAGTAGGCCAGTTTCCCCTGAGGAAAGACCCTACTGCTCTGCCGAACACTGATACTGTTAATTGTTCTCCCAGCCTTTTCTAAAGGGATCTACAGCATTTTATGAAAGTGACTATTCAATGGGGCAAACAAAAAATCAGACTTTTGAGGATTACCAGATACTGGCTCTGAATTGACATTAATTCCAGGAGACACAAAATGTCACTGTGGCCCACCATTCAGCGTAGAACTTTGTGGAGGTCTGGTTGTTAATGGAGTCTTAGTTCAGACTTGTCTGACAGTGGATACAGTGGTCTCCTTCAACTCATGGTATAGTGGCTTCCCCAGTTCCAGAGCATATAATTGGAATACAAATACTTAGTAACTGGCAAAATTTCCACAATGGATGTCTGGAACGTGAAATAACTGCTATTATGATAGGAAAAGCCAAGTGAAAGCCATTATAACTTCCCCTACCTAGGAAAACATTAAGCCAAAAGCAGCACTTCTTTTTGAAGGATGCTGAAGAGATCATTGCCACCATCAGGGACTTGAAGGATGCAAAGACAGTGTTTCCCACCATATCTCCATTCAACTTGCCCGTTTGGTGTGTGTTAAAAACAGGTGGATCTTGGAGACTGACAGTGAGTTATTGTAAATTTAACTAAGCAGTGACTCCAGTTTCAGTAGGTGTTTCAGTTATGATTTCACTGCTTGAGCAAATTAATACATCTCCGGGTACCTGCAGCTATTGATCTGGCCAATGACTTGTTCTTGATTCCAGTTTTGAAGGAACACCAGGAGTTTGTCTTCATCTGGCAAGGCCAACAATACACGTTTAGTGTCTTACCTCATAGCATATCAATTCTTCAGACCTATGTCATAATTTAGTGTTCAGGAATATTGATTGCCTTTCTCTTCTGAGGCTGAAGACTGGAAAGAGTACCAAATAGTTTACTGTGGGCATCAAAAACCCCTGAGCTGTGCAGTTCCCAGCTTAATTGTGGCTGGTAGTGTCTGGAGTAATAGGTGGCCAGATGAAGGAGATGCCTTTCCAAGCTCCCTGTGCACCAAGGGACTTTACAGTCTCTAAGGCAATTCAGGGGGAGAAAAGATGTGTCTAGTTTAGAAAGTCTGGGGGTGTTTAGGGAGAATGTCCTGAAGGCCCAATTATACAGTTTGTATAGAACCTTAATTGGTGCGGTAAAGTTGGAGAAAGTGGCTACACCCTCACAAGCTGGTCTCCAACCAGGGCTGGCCTAGGAGTGTTTACAGAATGAATGAATTAACAACTAAATGAATGCACAAACAACTTCCAATGAATAAATTTAAAAATAAGTACATGAACAAATGATAAGGAGGGTTACTTTCCACAGGGTTAGTTAAAGAGATGACTTTGTGGCCATCATGACCAACTTCCCTGTGCAGACCAGAATCCTAGCCTAGGGGTAAAGGAGCTAGCTCAGCATCACTTAGTGAGATTGAGGCACTGGCCAGGCTTTGCTGTGTGGCACTGACTACCCACCCTGAGTCAGCTCTCTCTGTCATTGGAAACAGCTGTGCTCAGGGGACCAACGTCTCTACTTGGTTGGTCTAGGTGTTAGAACAGAAGTACTAAACACCTTGTTAAGTCAATTAACTTTAAGTCCCATGAAACCATACTCTAAACCTCCAAATCAAGAAACCAAATCCTATGAGGTGTTCAGTTATACATAAAATTCCCAAGAAGATGCTCCTTTTTTTCTTTTGGTCACTGTTGTAAATATGTCTGTCTTAGTCATCTAGTCCTGGTATAACAGAAATACTACAAGAAGATGACTTTAACAAAGAGAAATTTATTTTGTCACAGAAAATAAAAAAGTAGGCTAAAAGTCTAAATTCAGGGCATCAGCTCAAGAGGAAATCTGCCTCTGTTGACTCTTGAGGTTGGTCCTTGTCAATTTTCCTCTGGATGAGAGGGATGCAAGGCACAGGGCCTTACATCTGTTGCTGGTATTGCATCTTTTCTGGTGGCATGAGGTCCCCAGTTGTCTGCCTGCCTCCCTTTCCTTTGTCTCTTTTAGCATAAAAGGTAGTGTAAGCCGCACTCCAGGGAAAGTCTCTTAAAAGAGTGTAACAGTCCTACAGAAATCCTCTTTACCATAATCCAGTCTTGCCCTATTTACCACAGGCAGTGATTAGGATTTACAACATAGGAAAATCACAAATGGAGGACAATTACACAATACTGGAATCCTGGCACAGCCAAATTGCTCCACATGACAACATGTATCACAGCACTTTTTCAAATTCAGCCTTTTACAGGTTTACAATTTGTTAACAGCAATTACAGTAATTGACTATAAAACCCTATCTTTAATCAAGTAATTTTCCCATCACTATTGACCCTTCTTTTCCTCCCTTCTCTCCCACCTCTGGTAATTGCTAGCAAGCTTTATGCTCTACACATTTGCCTTTCCTTGTCTTTTGATGTAAATGAGTCATACAACATGTATCCTTTTGTGATTGACTTGTTTTACTCAGCATAATACCTTCAAGCTCCATCCATAATGTAACATGTATCAAGACTTCATTTCTCCTATTGGCTGAATAGTATTCCCTTTATTTTGCTACATATCACATTTTATTTTTCCATTCTTCTGTTGATTGGCATTGAGGTTGTTTCTACCTTTTGAGGGCTGTGACTGGTGCTGCAGTTAATGTTGGTGTACAAGCTTCTTTTTGAGTCTCAGCTTTCAAGTCTTCTGGGTATATACTTGGTTCTGGAATTGCTAAGTCACATGGTAGCTCAATTTTTAGTTTTTTGAAGAATCACCACAGTGTTTTCCACAATGCCTGTATCATTTTGTGTTCCTATTGACAATGGAAAAGTGTTTCAGTTTTTCCATATCCTCTCCAACATTTGTTATTTTATGTTATGTTTGTTTGTTTTTAAATCTTAGCCTTCCTAGTGGGAGTGAAATGATATTTTAATTCAGAGTGGTTTTGCTCTGCATCTCTCTGATAGCTAACGACACTGAGCATCTTTTCATGTGTCTGGTGGCCACCTGAATGTCTTCTTCGGTAAAATGTCTGTTCAAGTCTTTGTCCATTTTGATTGGGTTGTTTGCCTTTTTGTCGTGAAGTTGTTAAAGCTTCATATACATTTTGGTTATTAGACTCATGTTGGATATATGTTCCCTCATTTTAGTTTTGGCTTATGTTTTTGTGATGGTTATTAATGTTGAGCATCTTATATATGCTTTGACCACTTCTTCATCTTCTTTGGAGATAGGTCTAATCAGATCCTTTGCCTATTTTTAATTGAGCTCTTTGTCTTTTTTTATTGAGTTGTGTTAGAGATTTAATTATGTTCCCCCAAACAGGTGTTTTCAGGTCTAATCTCTATGCCTGTGGCAATAATCCCATTTGTGTATGATCTGTTTTGTTATGTTAATGAGGGTGGATTAGTACAGAGTGTTTTTTTAAACTGTGCTTTAAGTGGAAATTTACAGTTCAAGTTCCTTTCTCCTACAAGAATGTATACACAAATTTTTATGTTACCCCAGTTGTTATCTCTATAATGTAACAGCACATTCCTCCTTTCCAGTCTGTGTTTCCCACGTGCACTCCACCAACTTCTGCCCCTTTCTTCCTTCTCATTTTGTCTCCATACAGGAGCTGTCCATTTAGCCTCATGTATCCACCTAAGCTAAGAAGTACACTCTTCACTATGTCTTGTAGTCCAGTCTAATGTTTGCCTGAAGAGCTGACTTTGGGAATGGTTTCTGTTTGGGGCTAACAGAGAGTTCAAGGGCCGTGTCTTCTAGGATCCCTGCAGTCTCAGTCATACCATTAAGTGTGGTCTTTTTATATGAATTTGAGTTTTGCACCCCACTTTTTTCCTGCTGTGTCAGGAACTCTATTGTTTTCCCGATCAGGACAGTCATTGGTGGTTGCCAGGTACCATCTAGTTCTTCCAGTCTCAGGCTCACGGAGTCTCTGTTTTTTGTGTCCTTTTGTGTTTGCTGGGTTCCTATTTCCTTTGTGTCTTTGGTGTTCTCCATTCTCCTTTGCTCATGTGTGTTGGGAAGAATTGGTTCACCTTAGATGGGCTTTTGGTAGCTTTTGAGACCCCAGATGCCACTCAAGAAAGTGGGATGCAGAACATTTTCTTTTCTTTTTTTGTTATTCTTATTTTTTTATTTATTGTGATTGAATGAAAGTGTAAAATCTAGTGTAAATTTGCATGCCCACCTATGTGCAGCTTTTGCTGTTCTCCCTGCTTGGTGACAGCACACTCCTCCTATTTATTCTATACACGTCATATTCTTCTAACAATCTCCTGTCTCTTCTTCGCCCCCTCCAGTAAGAGGCTAGCAGGACGACATCCTGTAGATGCATAGAACCTTAAAGTACACACATGATATGGTCACTCTGTGTTGCTAAGTCCAATCCATTCCTGTCTGAAGAGCTGACCTCAGTAATGATTTATGGACAGGGGCAGCATCAGGTCTGGGGCCATGCTTCCAAGGGAACCCTGAGGTCCCTGGACCATCAATTGTGGTCTTTTAGTGCAGTTCTCAGTGTGCACCCCTTTTTATTCTCTTGTTGCTATTGAGACTCAACTTTGTGAGCCCCATCATGGCTATCCCTGGTGGTGGCCAGTCACCATCTGGTTCCTCCTGTCACATGTTGCTGTAGTCACCCACTCATGTGGGTCTCTCTGTCTTCTGGTCTCTTTCCCCTATGTTGTTTTCTACCTTGGTGATCATCTGTTCCTGTTGAGTTGGGACTATTTGATGTATCTCAGATGGCAGCTTGCTAGCATTTGAGACCACATATGCCACTCATCAAAGTGGGGTGCAGAACATTTTCTTAGGAAGCTTTATTAAGCCAGTTTTCCTAGATGTCCCCTGAGATCTTGGCCCTAGACTGCTGCCACTGCTGCCATCTCCCTTGAAGTGTTTTCTTGTTGTAATGAATTGTATTGTGTTCCCCAAAGCATGTGTAGCAATTTGTGTAGCAGCTTGGCAAGGCCATGATTCCTGGTATTGTGAGATATTCCTCTATGCTGTAAATCCTGCCTCTATGATGTTAACGAGGGAGGATGGGCTGCAGTGGTGTTGATAGGGCAGAAGCCAGTGTCTGAGATTGAATTGTGCTTTGAGACAATCTCTTGAGATACAAAGAAAGAAGCTAGCAGAGAGATTTGGGGACCTCATACCACCAGGAAAGAAGCAGTGCCAGGAGCTGAGCACATCCCTTGGAAAGGGCTCAGGGTCTCAGTGCCACCAGAAACTCCCAGTCCAGGGGAAGGCTGGCAACAAGGACCTTCCTCCAGAACCAGCAGAGAATGCCTTTTCTTGGAGCTGATACCCTGAATTTGGACTTTTAGCCTAATGAACTGGACAAAATTAAATCTCTATAGCCATCCACATGTGGTATTTCTGTTATAGAAATGCTAGATAATTAGAATGAGCACATCCCTCATGAAAGAGAGACCATCTCAAGAACAGATTGGATGTCTTGAACACTAATGATGGAAGAGCAGACAATTGTGGGATGACATCAAAAGCAATATACGTGAAGGCTAGGGTGTTCTGTGGGAGCAACTTCATCATTTCAGGGGCTTGAACCCAAACAGATTGCTTCATCGCTCATGTTCTGGGAAATTTTAAGAGTCAATGTATGTCCTCTTGCTTTCTCTTTTCCTTTGGCCATGGTAACCCGTAATGTTCCAGATGGTAGTTGCTTTATCATCCTGACTCCCAGAGGGATCTAAAGGTGATGATGCAGAGTGAGGCACCCATCTACCTTGGTTTTCTAACTCCAAGCACAAGATCATTAAAAAAAAAATGAAAAAAAGAGAATACCAGAATGGATGTCAGAAGAGACTCTGAAAATGACTTTTGAAAAATGAGAATATCTTAAGCAAATGGAAGAAATGATCAAAAAAACAAAAAAACAAAAAACTGAACAGATGATTTCAAAAGGTGTCTGGAGAAGACAAAGTAAAGTATCATAATGAGACGTGTCAAGGCTTGGAGTTAGAAAACCAATACAGGTGGGTGCTCTGCTCTGCATCATCACCTTGAGATCCCTCTGGGAGTCAGGATGACAAAGCAGCTACCATCTGGAACATTGAAGGTCACCATGACCAAAGGCAAAGAGAAAGCGACAAAACATACGTTGACTCTTAAAATTTCCTGGAACGTGAGCGAGAAAGCAGTCCACGTGGTTTTGGGCCCCTGAAATGTTGAGGTCGTTCCCACAGCACACCCTAGCCCCTCCTGACTGACGGAGATGGAGTGCGCCAGGAAAAGTGGGAAAGTTTCCTGGACAGCAGACCTCCTCCCAGCAGAGCGACTGCCACGGCTTTCACCTCTGTGTTCCTCAGGCTGTAGATGATGGGGTTCAGGGAGGGTGTCACGACCCCGTAGAACAATGCAATAAGCTTATCTGAGTCAGGGTCCTTGGCCTCGGGCTTGAAGTACATGAAGGAGATAGTTCCATAAAAAATGAGCACCACCATGAGACGAGCGGAACAGGTGGAAAAAGCCTTGCGTCGGCCTGCCGCAGAAGGTACCCGAAAGATGGCAGCAAGGACGGAAACGTAGGATAGAAAAATGAGCAGGAATGGAGGCAGTGTCAGGACAGTTGCGGTCACCATTAATATCAGTGCATTTAGGGAGATGTCCCCACAGGACAGTTTTACAACTGCCAAGACTTCACAGAAGAAGTGGTTAATGGTATTGTGGCCACAGAAGGGGAGGCGCCAGGTCAGGACAGACTGCAGCAGTGAGTTGGTGAAGCCTATGCCCCAGCTGAGCACTGCCATCTGTGTGCATATCTGCCTGCTCATGAGCTCTGGCTACCTGAGTGACTGGCAGATAGCCATATAACGGTCATATGCCATCACGGCTAGGAGCAGGCACTCTGTAGAGCCTAATGCCATGGTCAGGTACATTTGTAAGGCACAGCCAGGGAAGGGGATGGTCCTCTGGGCTCCCAGGAAGTTGACGAGCATGAATGGCACAAAGGAGGATACACCAAGGATGTCCATGATGGCAAGGTTGCTGAGGAAGAAGTACATGGGGCTGCGCAGGCGGGGGTCCAGTATGTTCAGTGCTATAAGAAGGGAGTTCCCTATCACACTGACACAGTAGGTGCCCAGGCAAAGCACAAATAGGACCATCTCTAGGTTATGGTGCTCAGACAACCCTAGCAGGACATACTCCCAGACAGCTGTTTGGTTTGCCCCATCCGTCATTGTCCCTCCATTTCCATCAGGACAACACAGATTTTGGAAAAAGCTCTGGCTGGCGCAGGAATCAAACAACCTGTATGTGTGACCTGGGGCAGGTCACCTCCATTTCTGGAATTTAGTTTTACCACCTGTGTAGTGAGACAGTTGAACTTCAGGTCTGTAAGCTGGCCCTCTCTGCTCTGCAGTTGTCCCGATGTGGTTTAGGGGAGGATGTCCCACATTCCAGTCTCCTGGGCTTCTGGCTATTCTCTCCAGGGTGGGCTCAGAGGAGATAATAAAATGGGCTTCCTGTTTGACACGCTCCTTTGCAATCTAAAGAGTAGGGCTATTAAGAGGAAGCATCTTTTCTAGCCATGACCCCAGATGACTGAATCATGCCAGGCGCACTTCATTCACCGAGTACCCATTGTGTGTTAGATAGGTTTTAGTGCTGGGACTGCAGAAGTAAATGCTATTGATAATGATACCACACAAGGAGGAAAAATCAGAGGCTAACCTTTCAGCAGTGTTGGTTATTGACCAGCTTTATAGCTGGTGGAGTGGGAGGAGGCTACCATTTCCTCCCATGTAGCTTCTCCTCACTGTTCTGAGCTGGTTGCCTCACTATCTCCTAGTGAAAGGCCAGTGCCAGGCATTCACAGCAGAGAAGCCAAGTATCCCCAAGGCACAGTAGTCTTGTTAGGACAGGAATGCCATCCCTGGTCTGAAGATGAAATGGGAAATGTCAACGTTTTATCCTTCAGAGGATTTAAACCCTCACCTATTCTCTCCCTTCCCTTCATCAGCAGTGAGGCTAGTGTCTAGGATCAGACATCTGTCTTTCTTTGGGGCTGGATATTCTTTCTCATTCCTCTCTTTTGGATGGATCAACCATTTGCATGGGCCAAAGCGCTCACCAGGTTGTCCTTGGAAACTCCACGGGGCAGTTCCACTCTGTCCTATAGAGCTGTTAGGAGTCAGAATGGACTTAATGGCAGTGACTTTTGGTTTTCCTAGTTGTTGATTTTTGTCCAGGAAGTTCCCTTTTATAGGTATGTCTCTCTCACTCAGTGGAGGCCGTGTTGCTCATTCTTCAGAGCCTAGCTCCGTGTCCCCTTCTTTCTTCTCCTTCCTTTCCTGTGCAGGGTTACCTGTCCCCTTCTTGTGTTCCCTCAGCCCATTGGCCATTGCTTTGTGTTGTCGCACATCCTAAGAGCAAGACTCTGTCTTCTCCCTTCCAGCATGTCATACAGCAAATCCTGCCAATATCACATCAGTCACTCGTGAATATCAGATGCGCCACTCAAAAAGCCAGCTTCGCACCCCAACTTCAGCACTTACTAGCTGTGTGATATTTACCAAATTACTTGGCCTCTCTGAGACTCAACTATTCCTTCAAAAATGGGGCTTCAGTGAAGCTCAGACAGGTTATTCACACAAAGTGGCTTGTCAGCTGTCCAGGGTGGTTAAATAACATGCTGTTACAGAGGTTGGAGATGGAAAGACTGCATCCTCAGCTAGAAGGCACTTGCTGGGTCTGCTCTCCACCTAATAGACATGAACTCCAGCATCTTCCATGACACCCTCTCTTCCTAGAGCCTATGCTAGTTTTCCCTCCTCCACCCTAAATCAGGGGGACTATTAAGGAATACTTACTGGGACAGGGGCAGTTGGTTAACCTGGGTCCGCAGCTAACATTTCACCTATCTGAACTTTTAGAGATGATGTTTCTCTTGCTGAGGTTTTACAAAAGAAGGAATTGAATGAGCATGATGGCTCATTCATTTACTCATTCCAGAAATAGTGACTAAGTACCTGCCACGTACTAGGCTGTGGGCCAGGTGCTAGGAATACAACAGAGACAGATGTGGCTTCTGTCCTCATGGAGTTTACAGTCTTTCACTTCCTTTCTTTGTGAGCTTGGACACATCTCTTCATCTCCGGTGCCTCCGAGGACTGATTAACTTGTAGTCTAAGATGTAAAGACAAATGAAACCTCAGCTCTTAAAAGAAGAATGATAACAGTTTGGTCCCTGCTGAGGGTATTGTTAAAGAAAGACTTATCAACTGCACTTTTGTTGTTAGGTGCTGCAGAATTGATTCTAACTCACGTAGTGACCATGTGTGCAAAAGAACGAACATCAGTGATCAGTCCTTCTTCATTCTTCCTTATTCATTGCCCAGCTTTGGCGCAGACACGAGGTGACTGAAAATAGGGTGACCGAGACTGGCCTGGCACTAATGTCTGTATATTTGGGTACAATGGAGTTTCACAGTAGTCTCAAAAAGCTACTCTCTCTGCCAATGTTACAGACTCTGAAACATCCTGGGCTATCAGATTCATGGAGTGACAGGACAGAGTGTCTCTGAAGACAATTTCACTGTCTCGGTTTTACATAGCTCAGAGGCAGGGTAATGTCATGAAATGAGCCTGTAATAGGAGTCACAGGACTCCAGTTTGATTCTTAAGTTTGTCCCTGTTCTACTGTATGATCTTGGTCAAGGTTCTCTTACCACGAAATGCAGACATTCAGTTAGGTGGTCTATGGTATTCTATGTGAGGTGTTGGTAGCTCAGTGGTAGAAGTCTTGCCTTTCATGTGGGAGCCTGTGTCTGCTTCCTGGCCTGTGGGCCTCATGTGCAGCCATCAGCTGACTGTCACTGGGGACCTGCAGGTTGCTGTGATGCTGAACAGACTTCAGCGGAGCTTCCAGGCTGACACAGACTTAGCAGAAGGCCCAGCGATTTACTGCTGGACATCAGCCAATGGGAAGTCTGTGCATGACAACTGTCTGATTGGTAACTGATCACAGAGACAGCACAGGACCCAGCCAGTGTCTGGTTGCATTGAGCAAGGGGTCCCCATGAGTCAGGAGCCCACTCAATGGCCTCTGACAACCACAACAGTACTCTGTAAACCCTGGAACATTTCCTCACATCCTCCTAGCAACTTCTAACTCTGAGGCTGCTTTGCAAGATAAATATCAAATAGCAATTTCTCTGGCTGTTGAATCTAGTTTAGTCATTTAATATTTATTTCATGCTTCACAGACTGTTTTAAAAGAAAGGGAGACATAACAAGAAAATGGCTTATTTTATACCTTCTGTGAAATGCCTGACTCTGAATTCCTGCTTCATTATTTCCCTGATATGAAGCAAAGTGGCTGAGTGTGGGCTCTGAAATTCCACTGACCAGGGTCCAAGTCCACACTGCCACTTGCTGGCAGTTTGCTGAGGCTCAGCTTCCTTACCTGTAACATGCAGATGATGATGGTATTTCCTTGGGGGGTGGTTTGGAGGATCCAGGGAGACAACCCCTGTGAAGCTCTCGACACACACCACCGATGGGGAGCTGTCACAGTTATTCCTATATCCCTTCTTCCAAACAAACATTCGAAGTTTTACGTGTTTAAAGAAGATTTCCTAAAGATAAGGAACATGTTAGATGACTGCTCTTTGCCTCTCCCTGTTCGCTCAGTGGCATAAGTGCATGCAGGTGGCTGTAAATGGCTGCTAGGTGAGCTGATGAGGAAGACGGCGAGAGCAGAGTGGGAATGCTGAGCTCATCCCAGCAGGTACACTGGACTGGGCTGGGCTGGGCTGGGCTGTGCTGGGGCAGAGAGGCCCTGAGGACCATCTCCTGGTCCCCTGCTGCAGACACAGCCTGCTGCTCTCAGGGACCTCCCGGTCCCTGCCCAATTTAAAGTTCAAACTCTGTAACTACACAAAGTTGGGCTTTGGGGACTCCAAGCTTCTGGCTTAGAAGGGTGCTGCTGGGGAAGGTGGGCAGAGAGGATGCTGGACAGAGTCTGAAGACTGGGTCTCAGTCCAGTATTACTCCTAGGATGCCACAGGCTCAGGGACTCTAATTCCTCATCCCTCAGCCTGGGTGTCCTGGGCTGTGCAATAGGGTGAGAGAATCCTCCTTTCTCCTTCCAGGATTGCTCTGAGGACCTAGAATCATGAAGCCTTTCGTTCTCTCCGTCGTCTTCATTCCTCTCCATTTCTCCTCCCTTCCTTCCTTCTTTCCCTTCCTTTTCCTCCTTCCTTCCATTCATTCTTTCTCTTTACACACACACACAAAAGACGTTTGCACAGATTAAAAAACCCAAAACCTGCAGCTATTAAGTAAATTCGGACTCATAGTGACCCTACAGAATGGAGTAGAACTGCTTCACAGAGTTTGCAAGAAGCACCTGGTGAATTTGAACTGCCAACCTTTTGGTTAGCAGCCTTAGTACTTAACCACGACACCGTAGCGGTGTCCTAATACACTTCAGGGACCGAAAATCTGACTTTAAATAAAGCAACGGAAGCTGCAAATTACCACATTATGATGATTTGTCTTTGGGAATTTTTTACTGAGAAAGTAAAAATTGGAGGATTGCTATCACTTCTTTCCTAACTAACTGTTCATGGACTCATGCCCTCCTACTGTCCCGTGGGTGCCCTGAACTCAGTAAGTCATTATCTCTGGCTTCCACCCAAGCTTCTCTCATGTTCCCCATCTCAGTATCTCAGTGCATGACTCCACTCTCCATCCAAATAAGGTGGAAACCGGGGCATCACGCCGAAGTCCTCTCCTTCCCTCACTCTCTTCCACACCCACCTGAATAGCCAAACTGTTTCTGGGCTCCACCCTCTCTCCCACCCAGCTCACCTGGTTCAGGGCTCACAGCCTGCCTGGGTTACTGCCTGGCCTACTTCTCCTCTAGTCTGGAGTCTTTTGGAAACCATCTTTCACCGTTTCTTAAAAAATGAGTGTAGATTTTTCAGTGGAGAGCATGCTCGTTTTAGAATAATTGGAGAATGTGCAGAATAATAATAAAGAAACAGTACTTCCCTGTAACCAGTAAGGTTACTCCCAGAGGGGACAGCTATTACTTAATATTTTGTCACAGTTTTCTTTAATTTTCTACATAGACACTTACTCAAGGAAACTCTGGTGACATAGTCGTTAAGTGCTACGGCTGCTAACCAAAGGTCATCAGTTTGAATCCACCAGGCATTCCTTGGAAACTCCATGGAGCACTTCTACTCTGTCCTATAGGGTCACTGTCAGTGAGAATCAACTTGATGGGAGTAGGTTTGTTTTGGAGTATACTTATTCGTATATCTATAAGGAAAAAACTAAAAAAAAAAGGTCATTCTGAATGGAAAGTTCAGTATTTTGTGTTTATTTACTAATCACATGGGGAAGATTTTGTGTCATCAGATACGCTTTGTAAAATAAGATTTCTAATGGCTGCATCGGTTCTATTGTCAGACAGCACCAGGATTTATTTAAATACTTCTCTATGGTTTGACTTATAGGTTATTACAAAATTTTTTTAACTATGAGAAGTGTAGAGATTAATGTCCTTATACATATATCTTTGACTGCATCTCTAATATGTGCAATTTCTAGAAATAGAGCCATTAGATCAAAAGAGCTAGAAAATTTTTAAAAAGTTATTTTATTGTGTTTTAAAAGTTAAGATAACATATTAGCCAAAGCCAAGTGCCGTCGAGTTGATATTAGGTTACCATTTAACAATTTTCACACAAATTGTTCTGTAGCGTTGGTTTTGATTTTCATAACGTCTGTATTCTTGTTATTTCTGTTCTGTTTCTTCTGTTCCTATTCTCTAAATTTCTCTGCCCTTCCTTGCCTCCACGTGTTTACATTTGAGTACATGTTGATCCTTTGGCCCCTTATAGTGGATTGCTTAAAGGAGCACATTCCTCCCAGGTATTAACTGTTTGTTTTATGAATCAGTTTATTATTTGGCTTAAAGGTGACCTCTGGGAGTGACTTCCCTTCCAGGGGAAAAGGGCATCTTAGCACAATAGTCTCTGGGGTCCTCCAGTCTCTGTCAGCTTAGTTTGGTCTTTTTCAGAAATTTAAATTTTGGTTTCTGTTTCTCTCCCATTCTGTCTGAGACCATCTGTCATGGATTGAATTGTGTCCCCCCCAAAATAGGTGTAGCCACGTGGCTGGGCCACGATTCCCGGTATCTTGTGACTGTCCTCCATTTGGTGGTTTTCCTACGCTGCGTGTTAAAGGATCAGGGTGGGGCTGTAAATCCCTTTGTAAGATCACCTCCCTACTCCACTGTAAAGGGAGTTTCCCTGGAGTATGGCTTGCCTCACCTTTAATCCTTTTCATCCTGCGAGAGATAAAAGGAAGGAAGCATGCAGAGAGCTGGGAATCTCACACCATCAAGCAGGCAGCACCAGGAGAAGAGCTTGTCCTTCAGACCTGAGGTTCCTGCTCCAGGATGCTCCCTGGACAAAGACAGATGCAATACTGGACTTTCCTCCAGAGCCAACTAGGGGGAAAGCTTTCCCCTGGAGCGGACATCCTGAATTTGGACTTGTAGCCTACTGGACGGTGTAAGAATAAACCTTCTTTTGTTAAAGCCATCCACTCTGTGGTATTTCTGTTAGAGCAGCCCTAGCTAAAACACCGTCTGTGGTGTCCCTGTCAGAGCAGTCAGTAGGGGTAGCTGAATACCACCTAGTTCTTCTGGTTTCAGGCTAGAAGAGGCTGTGGTTTATGAGGCCTATTAGTCCTGTGGACAAGTTTCTTCTTTGAGTCTCCAGCCTCCTTCATTGTCTTTTGTGGAGCTGGACATTTGTAAGGCTCTTCATTCATATTTACGACTTTCTTTCATTTTAATTTCTCCCCATGTTCAGTGGCAGTGTATGACATCATCTATTTCATTCTCTTTAACTGACAAGGGGTTAGGTAAAAGAAAGCTCTCCACGAAGTCATGGATGAAGGATAGTATTTAATGAGTGAACTTCATAACATGCAAATCTGAAAGTAAACCCGCAACATCCACAGGTTCAAGTCCAAATCCTGTCATGGCATTCAGGTCCCAGCAGAAGGTCCCAGCTGGTGGTGTGAGCTCTTAGTATCTCTTTTTTATATCTCAAAAGGGATTAGCTTAAGATACTATCCATTCTTGTAGACTTTATCAATATACATACATACATAGTCAGTGAAACACAAGTAAATAGCTTTCGGGTATTCTTTGCTTTCAGCCAAGATCCATCTGACATTGGCGTTGATATCCTTGGTTCCACGTCCACTGCCATCTAGTCAATTCCTGCTTATAGTGACCCTATAGGTCCCATTATAGAGTTTCCAAGGAAACCCTGGTAACATAGGGGTTAAATGGTACGCCACTAGCTAAGATGCTGTCAGTTCAAATTTACCAGGTGTTCTTTATAAACTCTATGGGGCAGTTCTATTCTGTCCTATAGGGTCACTATGGGATGGAATTGACTTGATGGCAGTGGGCTCTGATGAATATAACTGCCTGTAATCCATTGTATTAAATTATAGTAATAGAATATACAACTTTTAGAAAAATCTTGTCTTAGGCTGGGTTTTCTAGGGAAGCAAAACCAGTAACACATGTAGGTACAAGGAAAGATTTATAATATATATATAGATAGATAGATAGATTCAAATATAGGAAACAGCTCACATAATCACAGAAGCTGAATGTCCCAAGCTCTGGCACAAGCCTCACGTGGCCACGGAAGCTGAGGAACCCAAGGTCAGCAAGTCAGAGACCAGAGTTCTAGATCGCCGGTTGTGTAGGTCGGTGGATCCCAAGCTGGTGGCCAGATGAAGCGACAGAGGCTGGCGAACCCAGGATCGGCAGGTCAGGGAGCAGGACCCTCAAGTGCCGACTGTAAGGACTGATGAGCCCAACAGCTGCTAACTCAAGTCCTGGAACCAGACGCTGGAAGAAGAGAGCAGGAGCTCCTGGCCACGTGAGCAATCAGCAGCCGTAGTCCAAGGTCGCGAGATGAGAGCCGAGGGGCAGGGAGCCACCACAAACCCCGCCCTGCCACTTAATACAGCAGCCAAATATGTAGTAGCCAAGTTGACATAATCCTGACCACCACAGTCCACCCCTTGTCAGCTTGGCATCTGCACACATCTCACTTTACCATACACAGTCTCTGAAGGGGTACAGTTACAAAGTCATACTTATGTCAGCATGATATAACTAACACATGTACAACTGAAAACGCATTAACCCATTTACATCTTATGTTTCATAAGTAAACAAAATATCCAATACACACATACAAAGCAGGAATACTCCTAGCAATTATAGTCCTTGTTTCTGCAACTGGTCACATGGCCGTAACTGATATTTAGAACTACCTTCTTCTACAACCCATTCTGTATTCCCTTTGCCCTCAGCAAGTACCTCAGCTGGTTGTGGTTCCTTGCTTGGTGAGGTGACCCAAATCTTCATTCCTGAAAGGTCTGGGCTATTATCACTCATTTTGGAGTTGGGTTGCTGTAGTTTTCCATTGACAGAACATGGTAGTACTAGGAGGCATCCTAAGGGATCTCCTGCATTCCAAACATACTCTTTTTTACTTCTGTTATGTAATGTCAATCCAATTTCATCTTCATAGTCAGGATCAATCACACCGGCCAGTATTGTAACTCCCTTCTTTGTCTGTTGATCCAGAGGTACAAGGAGCCCAAAATGGCCTGGTGGCAATTTTAGCTTCCAGTTCAGTGAAATTGTTGATGTGTCTCCAGGTGGCAGCATTCCTCCCTTCGGAACTAAGACATTTAATCCTGCAGAACATAAAGTCATGGGGACAGGAAGCAAAAATCTTGCCAGTGGGTCACTAGGGGTAACAGTGAGTGGTGCCACTCCCATTTCCACCCCTTGATTCCTGGACCCATGAATCCTGGTGATGGGAGAAACAGCACTGTATATTGGATGCTGGTTTAGAGCATACACAGCCTCCTGGAGAACACTTCCCCAACCCTGCAAGGTAGTGCCACCTAGCTGGCAGCGTAATTGTGTCTTCAGGAGACCATCCCATCGTTCTATCAAGCCAGCTGCTTCAGGATGATGGGGAACATGGTAAGACCAGTGAATTCCGTGAGCATGGGCCCACTGCCGCACTTCATTTGCTGTGAAGTGAGTCCCTTGATCAGAGGCAATGCTGTGTGGGATTCCATGACAGTGGATGAGGCATTCTGTAAGTCCACGGATGGTAGTTTCCGCAGAAGCATGTCTTGCTGGGTAGGCAACTCCATATCCAGAGTAAGTATCTATCCCAGTAAGGACAAAATGCTTTCCTTTCCTTGATAGAAGCAGTCCAATGTAATCAACTTGCCACCAGGTTGCTGTCTGATCACCTCGAGGAACAGTGCCATATCGAGGACTCAGTGTTGGTCTCTGCTGCTGGCAGATTGGGCACTCAGCAGTGGCTGTAGCCCAGTCAGCCTTGGTGAGCAGGAGTCCATGTTGCTGGGCCCATACATAAACACTGTCCCTGCCACCATGACCACTTCGTTCATGGGCCCACTGAGCAATGACAGAGGTAGCCGGAGAAAAAGGATGATTGGTTCCCACAGAATGGGTCATCCTGTCTACTTGATTGTTAAACTCATCCTCTGCTGAGGTTACTTTTTGATGAGCATTCACATGAGACACAAATATTTTCACTTCTTTGGACCATTCAGAGAGGTCTATCCACATACCTCTCCCCATAAATCCTTGTCCCCAATCTTCCAGTCATGTTCCTTCCAAGTCCCTGACCAACTGGCCAATCCATTGGCCACAGCCCATGAATCAGTATACAGCCGCACATCTGGCCACCTCTCCTTCCAATCAAAGTGAACAACCATATGCACTGCTCGAAGTTCTGCCCACTGGGAGGATTTGCTTTCACCACTGTCCTTGAGGGAGGTCCCAGAAAGGGGCTGTAGTGCTGCTGCTGTCCACTTTTGAGTGGTGCCGGCATATCTCATAGAACCATCTGTAAACCAAGCACGAGTTTTCTCTGCCTCAGTAAGCTGGTCATAAGGAATCCCCTATGAGGCCACAGGTGCAAACTGGGAGACAGGAGGTAATGTTACAGGAGTGGAGACCATGGGCATTTGGGCCACTTCCTCATGCAATTTACTTGTGCCTTCAGGTCCTGCAAGGGCCCGATCTCATATATACCACTTCCACTTAATGATGGAGTGCTGCTGTGCTCATCCAACTTTATGACTCTGTGGGTCAGACAATACCCAGTTCATGATAGGCAGCTCAGGATGCATGGTGACCTGGTGTCCCATGGTTAAGCGTTCAGTCTCTACTAAGGCCCAGTAACAAGCCAAAAGTTGTTTTTCAAAAGGAGAGCAGTTATCTGCAGAGGATGGCAGAGCTTTGCTCCAAAATCCTAAAGGTCTGCGCTGTGATTCGCCAATAGGGGCCTGCCAAAGACTCCAAACAGCATCTCTATCTGCCACTGACACCTCAAGCACCATTGGATCAGCTGGATCGTATGGCCCAAGTGGCAGGGCAGCCTGCACAGCAGCCTGAACCTGTTGCAGAGCCTTCTCCTGGTCTGGGCCCCACTCAAAAGTAGCAGCCTTTCTAGTCACATGATAAATAGGCCAAAGTAGCACACCCAAATGAGGAATATGTTGTCTCCAAAATCCAAAGAGACCCACTAGGCACTGTGCCTCTTTTTTAGTTGTCAGAGCAGCCACATGCAATAACTTATCCTTCACTTTAGAAGGGATATCGCGACATGCCCCACACCACTGGACCCCTAGGATTTTCACTGAGTTGGAAGGTGCCTGAATTTTTGTGACATTAATTTCCCACCCTCTAGCATGCAAGTGTTTAACTATAAGTCCAGAGTCACTGATATTTCTTCCTTACTAGGTCCAATCAGCATAATGTCATCTATATAATGGACCAGTGTCATATCTTGTGGAAGAGATAAGAAATCAAGGTCCCTGCGGACTAAATTATGACATAGGGCTGGAGAGTTAATGTAGCTCTGAGGCAGGCAAGTGAAAGTGTATTGTTGACCTTGCCAGGTGAATGCAAACTGCTTCTGGTGGCCCTTGGAAACAGGTATGGAGAAGAAAGCATTAGCCAGATCAATAGCTGCATACCAAGTACCAGGAGATGTATTAATTTGCTCAAGCAGTGAAACTACATCTGGAACAGCAGCTGCAATGGGGTTACCGCCTCGTTAAGTTTGCGATTATCTACTGTCATTCTCCAAGATCCATCCGTTTTTCGCACAGGCCAAATAGGCGAACTGAATGAGGATGTGGTGGGAATCACCACCCCTGCATCCTTCAAGTCCTTAATGGTGGCAGTAATTTCAGCAATCCCTCCAGGAATACAGTATTGCTTTTGGTTCACTATTTTCCTAGGCAGTGGCAGTTCTAGCAGCTTCCATTTGGCTCTTCCCTCCATAATAGCCCTCACTCCACTTGTCAAGGATCCAATGTGAGAGTTCTGCCAATTGCTGAGTATATCTATTCCAATTATGCATTCTGGAACTGGGGAAATCACTACAGGATGGGTTCGAGGACCCACTGGACCCACTGTAAGACGAACATGAGCCAAGACTTCATCAATAACCTGACCTCCATATGCCTCCACTCTTCCTGGTGGGCCACAGTGATGTTTTGGGTCTCCTGGAATTAGTGTCAGTTCAGAGCCAGTATCCAGTAGTCCCCGAAAAGTCTGATTATTTCCTTTTCCCCAGTGAACAGTCACTCTCATAAAAGGCCATAGATCCCTTTGGGGAAGGGCAGGAGAAAGATTAACAGTATAAATTTTTCACAGGTATCATGGTTGGAATTGTGTACCCCCCAAAATGTGTGCAGCCACGTGGCTGAGATATGGTTCCCAGTATCTTGGGACTGTCCTCCATTGTGTGGTTTTGCTAACCTGTATGCTAAAGGATTAGGGTGGGCTGCAAATTCCTGCTGTAGGGGGAGTTTCCCTGGAGTATGGCTTGCCCCACCCTTAACGCTTTTAGCTTGCAAGGAATCAAAGGAAAAAGAAACAGGACAATTTGAGAACCTCGCTACCATCAAGCAAGCAACACCGGGAGCAGAGCGCGTCCTTCAGACCAGAGGTTCTTGTGTGAGGATGCTCCCTGGACAAAGACTGATGCAATACCGGACTTTCCTCCAGAGCTGACAAGGGGAAAGCCTTCCCCTGGAGTGGACACCCTGAATATGGACTTGCAACCTACCAGACTGTGTAAGAATAAATCTTTCTTTGTTAAAGCCATCTACTCTGTGGTATTTCTGTTACAGTAGCCTAGCTGACTAAAACAGCAGGGTATCAGAATTCTTCCTCAAAGGGACCTGGCCTCCCCTTCATTCAAGGGGTTGTGGGTCCTTAAACTCGCTCAAGTCTGGGAATTGATTGAGGGACCGCGACTCTCTCTTCTGGCGATTTGAGTTAGACTGCTGTTCGCCTGACCTAGAGTTCATCCTTTCATACATATCAAGTAAATACTTAGTAGGCTGATCATGTATTGCACTGCTAGGGACACCATGACTAAGGACTGATGAGCCCAACAGCTGCTAACTCAAGTCCTGGAACCAGATGCTGGAAGAAGAGAGCAGGAGCTCCTGGCCACGTGAGCAATCAGCAGCCGTAGTCCAAGGTCGCGAGATGAGAGCCGAGGGGCAGGGAGCCACCACAAACCCCGCCCTGCCACTTAATACAGCAGCCAAATATGTAGTAGCCAAGTTGACATAATCCTGACCACCGCAATCTCATCAAATGACAAGATAGTGCTCAATCACACAACAATGGGAATCATGACCTAGGCAAACTGTTGCACAAATTTTTTGGAGGGGGCATAATTCAATCCATGGCATTGTGTTTATGAGGCAATATTAGTATAGGGTATGTTTTAAGTGAATCTATATAAAATAGACTAAGCAAGAAATAAGCGAGTAGCATGGGGGAAGATAAATGCCATCCTCAGGAACAGAAGCTGAAAAGAAACAAGATACTCCCCCTAGAAGTGACAGAGAAGCCTTTCCCTAGAGCCAGAAACCTACTGTGAGTGAGTACATTCTGGCTCATATTGACTCCACAGGGTTTCTGAGACTATAACTCTCTGTGGCAGAAGACTGCCACGTCTTTTTCCTTTGGAGCTGCTGGTGGTCTTGAGCCACCAGTGGTTTCCATCAGCAGCTGACTGCTTTAACCACTGGGCAACCGGGACTGGTGTCCTAAGTTTGGAATTCCAGCTATGTAAACTGTGAGAAAGTAAATTTCTGTTTGTAAAACTCACCTACTTGGGGTATGTCTATTACAGCAGCACTAGGCATTGAAGGCACTGGCCAAAAACAAGTCTCCAGAAATTGATGGAATATCAATCAAGATATTTCAACAAACAGATGCAGCACCGGAAGTGCTCACTTGTCTATGCCAAGAAATTTGGAGGATAGCTACCTGGCCAACTGACTACAAGAGATCCATATTTACGCCCATTCCAAAGAAAGGTGATCCAACCGAATGTGGAAATCACTGAACAATATCGTTGATAATACACGCAAGTAAAATTTTGCACGAGGTCGTTCAAAAGTGACTGCAGAAGTATATTGACAAGAAACTGCCAGAAATTCAAGCTGGATTCAGAAGAGGACATGGAACCAGGGGTATCAATGCCGATGTCAGGTGGATCTTGGCTGAAAGCAAAGAATACCAGAAAGCTGTTTACTTGTGTTTCATTGACTATGCAAAAGCATTCGACTGCGTGGATCATACTAAATTATAGCTAATGTTGTGGAGAATGGTAATTTCAGAACACCTAACTGTGCTTTTAAGGAATCTGCATATGGATCAAGAGGCAGTCGTTGTGTGAACAGAACAAGGGAACACTGCATAGTTTTAAGTCAGGAAAGCTGTGTGTCAGGATTGTATCCTTCCACCATACCTTTTTAATCTGTATGATGAGCAAATAATCTGAGAAGCTAGATTATACGAAGAGTAACAAGGCATCAGGATTGGAGGAAGACTCATTAACAACCTGAGTTACACAGACAACACCATCTTACTTGCTGGAAATGAAGATTTGAGACACTTACTGATGAAGGTCAAGAACCACAGCCTTCAGTAAGCATTTCACTTCAACATTAGGAAAACAAAAATCCTCACAACTGGACCAGTAAGCAACATTGTCATAAATGGAGAATGGATTGAGGTTGTGAAGGATTTAATTTTACTTGGGTCCACAATCAACACCCATGGAAGCAGCAGTTAAGAAACCAAAAGACACATTGCATTGGAAAAAGTTGCTGCAAAGGATATGTTTAAAGTATTCAAAAATAAAGATGTCACCTTGAAGACTAGAGTGTGCCTGACCCAAGCCATAGTATTTCAGTTCTATCATACGCATGTGAAAGCTGGACAATGAACAAAGAAGACAGAAGAAGAATTGATGCCTTTGAATTATGATGTTGACGAAGGATATTTAATAGGTCATAGACTTCCAAATGAATGAACAAATGTGTTCATTCACACAAATGTGTGTTGGAAGAAATACAATCAGAATGTTCCTTAGAAATAAGGATGGTGATGCACAAACTTTGGGCATATTACCAAGAGACTCAGTCCCTGGAGAAGGACATTATGCTTGGTAAAGTAGAAGATCAGCAAAAAAGAGGAAGACTCTCAACATGATGGACTGAAACAGTGACTGTCACAACAGGCTCAAGCATAACAATGATTGTGAAGATAGTACACCACCAGGCAGCTTTTTGTTCTGTTATAATAGCATTGCTATGAGTCAGTACTGACTCAACAGTACCTAATAATAACATAATGTTCTGGAAGCTTGCTTTCAGTTTACTGACTAGTTAGGAGTAGAATCGACAAGTTGACAAAATTCAACTTTCTCATTCGGTAGAATCGTTTGTCTCTAATTCAGATCTTTCACTACGTTTTGATCACGTGGCTTTTCTCCTTCTGATCTGTTAATGAATGATTTCTACCAGTATACATTCTGGCTAATGTGTAAGTCTCCTTGTGGATGGGGGTAGACCCTTCTTTCTCGTGCTCTTTTATTCTCGTCATAGTGGTGAGTCTACCTACTTCTGGTGTTGCCCTTGTGGGCATCAGGCCAATCTTCACCAACTTTGAGGACGAGGATTGGAACAGCTGGGAAGTTCTGGGCTCCAGGACCTAGGTCCTGGAAGTGCATTGTGGCAGGACGCTCAAAGACCTAGAAATTAGTTGACTCATTCTTTTATCCTAACCCCTTGAGTTCACTGATTTATCACTGCTCATAGATCCTGTAAATGGAGGAAAGATTGAGGTTGTCAAAGATTTCAGTTTACTTGAATCCACAATCAACACATGTCGAAGCAGCAGTCAAGAAATCAAAAGATGCATTGCATTGGAAAAATCTGCTGCAAAGGACCTCTTCAAAGCATTCAAAAGTAAAGATGTCACCATGAAAACTAAAATGTGTGTGACTGAAGCCATGGTATTTTGAATCCTGTGATATGCATGTGAAAGCTGGACAATGAACAAAGAAGATGCAGAATTGATGCCTTTGAATTGTGGTGTTGGAGAAGAACATTAAACATGCCATGGACTTCCAACAGAATAAACATCTTTTCTGGAACTACAACCAGAGTGCTTCTTGGTAGCAAAGAAGGCAAGACGGCATCTTATATACTTTGGACATGTTGTCAGGAAGATCAGTCCCTGGAGAAGGACATCATGCTTGGTAGAGTGGAGGGTCAGTGAAAAAGAGGAAGACCCTCAATGAGATGGTTTGACACAGTGGCCACAATAAAGGGCTTAAGCATAAAAATGATTGTGGACATGGTGCAAGACTGTGCAGTATTTCATTCTGTTGTTTGTAGGATTGTTATGAGTTGGAACTGACTTGACAGCACCTAACAATAGATCCTGATGAAAGGGACTGTACCCACCCACTAAACCCACTGCTATTGAGTCAGGTCCAACTTTCAGCAACCCTAGAAGTCAGAGTAGCACTGTCCATAGAACTTCCAAGGAGCACCTGGTGGATTTGAACTGTGGACCTTTTGGTTAGTAGACGTAGCACTTAACCCACAACACCACCAGGGTTTCCAAAAGAGACCGTATCTACGTTAAAAAGATCCATTCTCTCAGAAACCAGTAGTCCATTCACTGATATGTCATTTTCTTTAAGCTTTATAATCATCTTTGTTATCTTCGCAGGGTTTTGTTACACGCTGTTGAGTTGGATCTGATTCATAGCAATCCTATGCACAATAAAACAAAACACTGCCAGTCTTGGGCTATGTCCACAATTGTTTTTATGCTCAAGCCTGTGGTTGCAGCCACTGTGTCAATCCATCTCGTTAAGGGTCTTTCTTTTTTTTGCTGACCCTCCACTCTACCAAGCATGATATCCTACTCCAGGGACTGACCCTTCCTGACAACATGCCCAAAGTTCATAAGACAGTCTTGACATTTTTGCTTCCAAGGAGCACTCTTGTTGTGCTTCTTCTAGAAGAGATCTGTTTGTTCTTTTGGCTGTCCATCGTACATTTGACATTATTCTGCAACACCACAATTCAAAAGCATCAATTCCTCTTCTGTCTTCTTTGTTCATTGTCCAGCTTTCACATGCAATTAAAAATACCATGGTGTGTGTCAGGTGCATAGACTGTAAACTGTCAAATGTAGTTCCACTTTTATGAATTGGGATGACTCTTCACATTAAGAAATTTACAAAGTGTTTTAGTCACCTAGTGCTGTTGTAACAGAAATATTGTAGATTGGATGGCTTTAACAAAGGAAAGTTCATTCTTACACAGTCCACTAGGCTACAAGTCCCAATTCAGGGTGTCTGTTCCCAGGGAAGGCTTTCCCTCTATTGGTTCTAGGGGACAGTTCTTTTGTGTATCAGTCTTTGGTCACAGAGCATCTTGGTGCAGTAACCTCAGATCTGAAGGTTGTGCTCTATTTATTCCATGTGCTGCTTTCTTGATGGTGTAAGGTTTCCAATTCTCTGCTTGCTTCTCTTTCCTTTTAACTCTTGTAGGATGAAATGGTAAAAGGTGGTACAAGCCATACTCCAGGGAAATTCCCTTTACAATGGAGTAGGAAGCTGATCTTACAGATGGATTTACAGTTCCACCTTAATCCTCTCTAACAGAATACACTCTGCTAACCGCAGGCAAAGATTAGGATTTACAGCATCAGTAAAACCACAAAATGGATAGCAGTCACAGAATACACAGAATCTTGGCTCAGCCAAATTACTACACATATTTTTTGAGGGACACAACTGAATCCATGTCACAAATTAAGAAACTATGTCCCAACTTTGATCCAGAAGGTATCTTGAGTTGCTGGCACCAGCCACCTTGGAGGCTCAACATTTGCTTACAGATCCTTCACTATTGCAACTCCGTTTTGCTAAGAGGGCTCTCTGCACCCCACATTGGTGAGTGGTGTCTGGGGTCTTAAAAGCTGCCAAGCTGCTATCCGAGGACACAGCAAATGGTCCCAACTCAGCAGGAATGGATACTCACTGAGGACCGAAACGACATGAGGGAAAGACAACCCAGAAGACAGAGAGAATGTACATTTTCACTCAGTCATAATAAAAAAACCTTGCAACTCGAGGCTCAAATATTTTCTTCAGTTCTTTCAGCTTGAGAAATGCAGACTATGTTCTTCTCCTTTGTTTTTCTATTTCTAGATCTTTGCCTGTGTCATTATATATTTTATTTTGTCTTCTTTGAGCTGCCCTTTGAAATCTTCTGTTTATTTCTTTTACTTTGTCATTCTTTCCTTTTGCTTTAGTGGCTCAACGTTCAAGAGCAAGTTGCAGAGTCTCTTCTGAAATACCATTTGGTCTTTCTTAATGACCTCTTGCTTTCTTCATGGATGATGTCTTTGATGTTATTCAACAGTTCACCTGGTCTTCAGTCACTAGTGGTCAACACATCAAATCTGTTCTTGAGAAGGTCTCTAAACTCAGGTGGGATACCCTCGAAGTCATACTTTGGCTCTTGTGGACTTGTTCTAATTTTCTTCAGTTTCAGTTTGAATCTACATATGAGCAATTGATTATCTGTGCCTCAGTCGGCACCTGGTCTTGTTCTGATTGCAGACATGGAGCTTTTCCATCATCTTTTTCCACATATATAGTTGATTTGGTTTCTGTGTATTCCATTTGGTGAGGTCCATGTGTACAGTCACTTTTCGTGTTGTTTAAAAAACGTATTTGCAATGAAGAATTCATTTGTCTTGCAAAATTCTATCATGCAATCTCTGGCATTAGTTCTATCACCAAAGTCATATTTTCCAACTACTGATCCTTCTTCATTTCCAACTTTTGCATTCCAATCACTAGTAATTGCCAGTGCAACCTGATTGCGTGTTTGATCAGTTTTGGACTGCAGAAGCTGGTGAAAATCTTCAGTTTCTTCATCTTTGACCTTAGTGGTTGGTGGGTAAATTTAAATAAAAATTGTATTGACTGGTCTTCTTTGTAGGCATATGGATATTATCCTATCACCAACAGCATTGTACTTCAGGACAGATCTTGAAATGTTCTCTTTGATGATGAATGCAACACCATTCCTCTTCAAGTTTTCATTCCTAGCATAGACTGTTGGATTCAAAATGGCCAATACTGGTCCATTTCAGCTCACAAACACACAGGATGTTGATATTTATGTGTTCCATTTCATTTTTGACCTTTTCCAACTTTCGTAGAGTCATACGTCATGCATTCCATGTTCGGATTGTTAATGGATCTTTGCAGCTGTTTCTTCTCATTTTGATTTGTGTCACATTAGCAAATGAAAGTCTCAAAGGTTTTACTCCGAGCATCCACATCATTAAGGTAAACTCTACTTTGCCAAGGCAGCTCCTCAGTTGTTTTCTGCATGCTTTTCAACCTTCGGAGCTCATTTTCTGGCACTATATCTGGCAGTGTTCTGCTGTTGTTCATAAAGTTTTCACTGGCTAATTCTTTTCAGAAATAGACTTCTGGGACCTTCTTCCTAGTCTGTCTTAGTCTGGACGCTCAACTGAAATGTGTCCACTATGGGTGACCCTGCTGGTACCTAAATGTCAGTGATACAGCTTTCAGTCAGCATCACAGCAATAAGCAAGCCTCCACTGAGAGGCAAGTGGAGGCTGCTTGCTATACTTTACTCATTCCTCCTAGCCTGCACACCCACGCTTAACTCAGCATTCCTAGCCTGCCCACCCTCTCTTTCCTCAATCTTTCCAGCCAGCTCACTTTCCCTTTACTCAGCCTTCCTAACCTGCTCTTTCCCTTTACGCAATCTTCCTAGCCTACTTCCTCTCCCTTTATCTGTGTATATGTGTATATACATGAGCGTGCGTGCACACACATACATACGTGTGTATATACATATGCATACGTACATATATATCGGGAGAGAGAGGAGAGATTTATATTAAGGAAATGGCTTACAAAGTTGAAGAGGCAGGAACATCCCAAATCTATGGGTCAGGTTGGAGGCTTTTCTTGATTCATGTAGTAGCCACAAGGGCTGTTGAATCCAAGATCAGCAAGTTAGGCAGCAGAACTCTAGTCTACAGGCTGTGAATCCCAAGACTGGCAGGCAAGACAACAGGTAAGTTGCTAGTTTAGGTCTCAAGAACCAGAAGTCAGATGAATAGGAGCCAGCTACAGGATTCGGAGCAAGGAAAAGTCCAAGAATCTTGCCAGAAAGTCTCTCTCAGTAGGATACAGACAATTCCTCCAAGGAAATTCTCTTTCAGCTGACTGGCAATTCACAACAGATTCCATCATGGAGGTGATCACACTACATTAAATTTCATGATGGAGGTGATCACCTCAGTAAGTGAGGACTGAGACCGTTAAGTTCCTGAACCCCTCCTAGAAAAAGTGGTATGTACCTCATTGCTAAATGTCACTACAGTCATCTTTGAAGTACTCCCCTTGGGAAGCTAGGCACTGACACCAGTGCCTAGTCCACCCTTCAAAGCAGTTTTGGAACTCTTTCTGCAATGGCCAATAGAGCTGTTGTCATCTTACCCTTGATGTCCTGAAGGTCATCAAAATGTCTTTGTTTCAATATTTCCTTTATCTTCAGGTAAAGAAAGAAGTTGCTGGGGGTAAAATCAGGTGAGGTGGGAGCGTGTTCAAATACAGTTACTTGTTGACTGGCTAAAAACTCTGTCACAGACAACTATCCAATTAAGTTCATGAACTTGCCGCTGTCCCACTGTGCACAATGACCATTTCAGAAAGAGTTCCAGAATCGATTTGAAAGGTAGACTAGGCACTGGAATTGGTGCATAGCTTCTCAAGTGGAGTGCTTCAAAGGTGACTGTAGTGATAGTCAGCAATGACGTATGTAGCACTTAGAACAATTAAGTTTGCGGACTTAGCTGTCAGATCTTGCACAACTGCCAGGTTACATCTTGACTGTCAAATCATTGACAGTCATGGCCCAGCCAAGCTGACATACAACCTTAACAATCACTATCATCAATTGATTAAAAAAATGTTTTTTTTTTTTTAAAGAATTGTGCTTTAGGTGTAAATTTCCAGAGCACATTATTTTCCATTAAACAGTTAATACACAAATTGTTTTGTAGCATTGGTTGCCAGCTTTGCAATGCATCAACACTCTCTCCTTTGCCACCCCAGGTTCCCTATTTCCACTTGTCCAATTTTTCTGCCCCTTCCTGCCTTCTTGTCTTTGCTTTTGGGCTGTATGTCCATTAGTCTCATACACATGATTGAACTATGTAGCACATTCCTCACACATGTTCTTGTTGGCCTAATAACCAAAAAACCAAAACAACTGCCATTGAGTCAATTGCAACTCACAGCGACCCTATAAGAGAGTAGACGTAGTGGGTTCTAACTGCTAACTTTTAGATTAGAATCTTGTAGCATTTAACCACTATGCCTCCAGGTTTTCCCATTGGCCCAATTGGCTTGTCAGGCCTGTCTAATTTTCAGCTGAATGGTGAACCTCAGGAGTGACTTCAGTACTGAGTTAAAATGCCATCTGGGGGCCATGTTTTCAGGGTTTCTGTAGTCTCTTCCAGACCAGCAAGCCTGGTCTTCACATGTATGTGTGTGTGAATTTGAATTTTATTCTATATTTTTCTCCTGTCTGTCCAGGATACTCTAGTGTGATCTTTGCCAGAGCAGTTGGTGGTTATAACCAGGCACCCTCTAATTGTTCTTGGCTCAGCCTGGTGGAGGTTGTGATAATTGTGAGCCATTAGTCCTTTGAACTAATGCTTTTTGCCTTAAAATTTACTTTGCCTAGTATTAATAAATTATACCAACTCTGTTTTGGTTAACATCTGCATAATATATCTTATTCTATTCTTTTGCTTCCAACCTTTCTATTTTAGGTCTTTCTAGTAAATAGTACATAGTTAAAAGTTTTAAAACACAGGATAATAATAGAGAAAGAAGGCTTCAGGCAGCCAAATTGAAGTACTGAGACAGGAATCAACCTCCTCACATCTTGCTCCACCCCTGTGCTTGACCTGAATCTTGCCCTCTTCCTCAGATATCCTGTCCTCTAGTGGCTCCTCTGTTTACAAGACTCAATACTCTAACCTTTAATTAAATCTTTCTTTGGTACAATTTTCTGCTCCTGCTGCCTGATCTCTGTCCAACTCTTCATGGATCAAAAACTCAAAACCAAACCCAATGCCATTGAGTTGACTGCAACTCATGGCTACCCCATGGGGCAGAGTAGAATTGTCCCATAGAATTTCCAAGGTACATCTGGTAGATTGAAACTACTGACCTCTTGGTTAGCAGCATTAACACTTAACTACTACACCACCAGTGTTTTCCCTTCATGAAGAAGTTTCTGAAAAAGTTATTCCTGTTTGTTTTAGCACTCAGTCACTCAATCCAGAGCTCGGTAACTCCAGAATAGGAGTCACACTTGACTTCTCTTTCCATGAAAGGAGATGGCATTTCTGATTCTTTCTCAAGCTGGCAATGTTCCTCCACTCACTTCTGCGTCCTTCATAGGCTTAACTGCTCCTCAGCCAAGGCCCTCTGGAGATTTGCTATGTTTAAAGAACTCTAAGTCCATCACACTGACGCAAAAGTCATGTGGGGAACATTTCTTAGCTTCCACAGAGCCAGCCCTGAGATCAGACCAGCAGGATGACTCATTTTCACTGGGCACCACCCCTAGAAATGCTCTGTTCCTATGGCATTTTCGGACTTGGAGCTGGGGGTTGGTGCCCTGTGCTCTAGGGGCAGCCTCCCAGAGAGCCAATTAGACTGAGCTAATTGAACCCAGCAGTTGGCAATTGTCATAATTAGACAGTTTTTCTGCTGGGAGGCAAGCACTTGAGTATCTCTGTCTGTCCCAGGGTGTTTTTTCTACTCTTAAGGTGGCATAGAATTGAGTTTGTGGCTCAGTATTCTAGGAAGGTCCTTGTTTCTGTCCCCATAAAAATAATGGTGCTGTCCCCTGTGAGTTGGAGTGTGGGGCTCAGCATCCTCATCCAGAGGACAGCAAAAGATGTGTCATCCTTCCATTACTGGAGTTCTCAACAGATATACTGCTGGGGTTTTGAATAGGATGTTTCTTCTTTGTGTGGGACTGCCCTGCACCTTGCAGGGTATTTAGCATCCGCAGCTGCTATGTGCTGACCTTCTCCTCCCTGCTCCTCCCAGTCATTCTGAAAACTGCACATACCCCCCCACATAATTCCAAATTTCTAGGAAGGAGGGTGCTTCTGCTGTAATTCAAAAGGCACCAGGTGGGCGCCCACAGTTGCTGAAGACATTGAGATTGTCAAATGCTGAAATCATCTAATGTTTGACTAGGGTGCCTCAGCTTTTTCCTGGTTACTAGACCTTCAGCCCCGAGAAAGCAAGGACTGTGTTTGATTCATCTCTACCTGCTCTACAGAGGGCTTGGTCCAGAGCAGGCAGGAGCAAGCAAGCGACCAGGAGCAGTGGTGACTGAATGCTCTGGAGCAGCTTTGCCCAATGGGAATAGACTGCCAACTACAGCTGTAATATAAAATTTCTTAAAAACCAAAACTGAAGCCCGTGGCCATCGAGTGGATTCTGACACATAAGAACCCTATATGACAGAGTAGAACCAACCCACAGGGTTTCCAAGGAGCATCTGGTCGATTCAAACTGCCAGCCTTTTGGTTAGCAGCTGTAGTACTTAACCACTGTATTACCAAGGTTTCCTAACATTTCCTAGTATCTGCAAAAAATACATAAAAAGAAACAAAAGAAATTAATTTCATTACTATATCATCTGTAAGTTTGTCATACTGTGGTGACTTGTGTGTAGTTGTCATGCGGGAAGCTATGCTAACAGTATTTCAAGTACCAATAGAGTCACCCAAGGTAGACACGTTTTAGGAGGGTTTCCAGACTAAGACAGAGTAAGATCTACATCTTAAAAAAAAGAAAGAAAAAAAGTCAGTGAAAACCTATGAATAGCAGTACAACATTGTCTGACATAGTACCAGAAGATGAGCTCTTTCAGAGAAGACACTCAGAGTACTACCAGAGACCAGCTACCTCTTCAAAGTGAAACTCACCTTAATGACGTGGATGGAGTCATTAGGGAACTTCATTGCTGTGGTTGAACAATTAAAAATGGAAAAAATAGCTGCAAATATCTATTAATGATTGGAAGGTAGAATGTGAAAGTAGGAATCTAGGAAAACTGGAAGTTGTCAAAAGTGAAACTGAATACATTAAGGTGGGTAATCTTGACATTAGTGAGCTGAAGTGGACTGGTATTGGCCATTCTGAATCAGACAATCATGTAGTCTACTATATCAGGAATGATAAATTGAAGACAAATAGTATCACATTCATGGGCAAAAAAAAAAAAAAAAAAAATTCAAGATCTATCCAGAAGTACAACACTGTCAGTGATGGGGATAATATCCATATATCAACAAGGGAAACCAGTTAAATAAGACTACCATTCAAATTTATGCACTAAAAACTAATACCAAAGATGAAGAAATAGAAGATTTTTACCAACTTACGCAATCTGAAATTGGACAAACACGCTATCAAGAGGCACCAGTCATTGCTTGTGATCAGAATGTGAAAGTTGGAAACAAAGAAGAAGGATCAGTAGTTGAAAAATAATGGCTGTCTTAATTATCTTGTGCTGGGTTTTGGTATAATGGAAATACCACAAGTGAATAGCTTCAACAAAACAAAAGTTACTCTCTCACAGTCTAGTAGGATGGAAGTCTAAATTCAGGGCATCATCTCTAGGGAAGACTTTCTCTTTCTGTCAGCTCTGGAGTAAGGTCCTTGTCATCAATCTTCCCTTAGTCCAGGACCTTCTCAGTGCAGGGATGCTGGGTCCCTAGGAGGTGTTACGCTCCCAGTGTTTCTTCCTGGGTGGTATGAGGTTCCCTTGTCTCTCTGCTCCCTTCTTGTTATATCTCAAAAGAGATTGACTTAAAGCACAACCTAATCTACAAGATTGATTGTAGATTGATCCTGCCTCAGTAACATAAATGTTAATAGTCCTGCCTCATTCACATCATAGAAGTAGGATTTATAACACTTAAAGAAAATCAGCCATCTAAGTAGCATCAATTTTTCTGAACCTGGAGCAGAGGAAAATGAAAGACATCAAAGACATGGAGAAATATGAGCCCAAGAGACAAAAAGGGCCATATAACCCAAAGACTGTATCAGCACGAGACCAGAAGTACTAGATGGTAACTGGACACCACCAATGACTGCTCTGACAGGGAATACAATATACAGTCCCTGACACAGCAGGAGAAAAATCAGTGTGCAGAACTTGAACTCTATTAAATGACCAGACCTGGTGGTCTGACAGACTAGAGGGTCTCTGGAAGACATCCCCCCAGACTCTCTGTTACCCAGAGATGAAACCTGGTCTGAAGCCAGCTTCTCAGACAAGGATTGGACTAGAATATAAGACTTAAAATGATATAGAGAAAGAGTGTGCTTCTTGGTTTAAGTATATACATGAAGCTAACTGGGCAGCTCTTGTCCAGAGGCAAGATGACAGAGCAGAGGTGGACAGGAGCTAGTTGAATGGACACAGGAAATACAGAGTGGAAGGGAGCAGTGTGCTGTCACAGGGTGGGGGGAACAGCTGGAGTTACATAGCAGTGTGAGTGTGCAAGTTTTTTTTTAATGACAAATTGATTTGGATTGCAAACTTTCATTTACAGTACAATATAACACTTAAAAACAAAAAGAAAATCACATCAAATAACAAAATGACAGACAATCACACAAAGCTGGAAATCATGATCTAGCCAAGTTTGCACACATTTTTGAGGGGAGAGGTGGGTGGTGAGGAAGGAGGGGTTAGGAAACACACTTCAATCCATAACAATGATCCTGGTGATAGAAACAGTGCCAGAGATCCCATGATAGAATTTTTCAAGACCAACAATTTATTCATAGCAAATACCTTTTTTCAACAACACAGTGTCTATACTCATGGACTTTGCCAGATGGAAAAACAGGAATCAAATTGATTACATCTGTGGAAAGAGATGATGGAAAAGATCAATATCATTAGTTAGAACAAGGCCAGGGCCAACCATGGAACAAACCAATATTCACTCATAGGAAGCCCAAGTTGAAGCTGAAAAAAATTAAAACAAGTCCATTAGAAACAAAACACAATCTTTTTTTTTTTTTTAATAATGATTTAGTGAAAATGTACGTTCCCATATAAATTTGCATGCCCACCTATGTGCAGCTCTCACTGCTCTCCCTGCCTGGTAACAGTACATTTTTCCTCTGTTCTATACATGTTGTATCCTCCCAACAACCTCCTATTCCCTCCTCTCCGCCCTCTCCCCTGCCTCCAGTAAGAGATCAGCAGGACGACATCCTATAGATGCATAGAAACACAAAGTGCACACAAGATACAGTCACTCTGCATTGCCAAGTCCAGTCCATTCCTGTCCAAAGAGTTGACCTCCATTATGATTTATGGACAGGGACAGCATCAGGGCCAGTGGCCACGCTCCCAGGGGAACCCCAAGGCTGCTGGATCATCAATTGCAGTCTTTTAGTGGAGATCTCAGGGTGCACCCCTTTTTATTCTTGTGTTACCAGTGAGACTCAACTTTGTGAGCCCCATTGTGGCTATTGCTGGTGGTGGCCGGGCACCATCCAGTTCTTCCAGTCACGTGTCAATGTAGTCACCCACTCATGTGGGTATCTCTGTCTTCTGGGTTCTCTTTCCCCAATGTCATTTTGGTCCTTGGTGATTGTCTGTTCCTAGTGAGCAAAACACAATCTTGAGCATTGTTGTGGATTGAACTGTGCCCCCTAAAATGTATGTGAACTTGACTGGACTTGGATTCTCAGTACTGTGTGATTGTCCACCTTTTTGTCATCTGACGTGATTTCCCTACATGTTGTAAATCCTACCTCTATGATATTGATGAGATGGCATTAACAGCAGTTGTGTTAATGAAGTAAGAGTCAATCCACAAGATTAAGATGTGTCTTAAGTCAATCTCTGTTGAGATACAAAAGAGTAGTAAGCAGAGATACATGGGGACTTCATGCCACTGAGAAGGTAGTGCCAGGAGAAGAGTGCATCCTTTTATTTAGAGTTCCTGAGCTGAGAAGCTCCTGGTCCAGGGAAAGATTGATGATATGGATCTTACATTAGAGCCAACAGAGGTGTTGCCTTGAATTTGGACTTTTAGCTTACTGACTGTGAGAGGATAAACTTCTGTTTGTTGAAGTCATGTGTGGCATTTCTGTTATAGCAGCACTAGATAACTAAGATGAGCATATCCCACATGAATTTAGAGACCATCTCAAGAATAGATCTGATGTATTGAACACTAATGATGAAAGACCAGACAAGTTGTGGGATGACATCAAAGACATCATACAGGAAGTAAGCAAAAGGTCATTAAGAAGACAGGAAAGAAAGAAAAGACTACAATGGATGTCAGCACCGACTCTGAAACTTACTTTGGAATAAACAGTAGCTAAAATGAATGGAAGAAGTGTAAAATAAAAGGGCTGAACAGATGATTGCAAAGCATAGCTGGGGAAGACAAAGCAAAGTATTATAAAGACATGTTCAAACACCTGGAGTTAGGAAAGAATACATTCAGAATAGAAAGAATACATTCAGGTTGTCTCAAGATAAAAGAACTGAAGAAAAAATTTAAGCCTCGAGTTGCAATATTGAAGGATTCTGTGGGGAAAATTTCCAACAATGCAGGAAGCAGTAAATCAAGCAGTAAATCAAGATGAAAGAAATACATAGAGACTGACTCTACCAAAGAAAACTAGTCAATATTCACCTACTGCAGGAGGTAGGATATGATCAAGAACTGATACTATTGAAGGAAGACGCTGAAGCTGTACTGAAGGCATTGGTGAAAAACAAGGCTCTAGGAATTGAGTTATTTCAACAAATGGATGCAGCCCTGGAGGTGCTCACAAATCTGTTTAAAAAAATTTGGAAGACAGCTACCTGATCGACAGAATGGAAGAGATCTATATTTGTGCTCATCTCAATGAAAGGGGATCCAACAGAATGAGGAAATTGTCAAACAATATCATTAATACCACATACAAGTAAATTTTTGCTGATGGTCGTTCAAAAGCAGTTACAGCAATACATTGACAGGGAGCTGCCAGAAATTCAAGTCAGATTCAGAACAGGATGTGGAATCAGGGATATCATTGCTGATGTCGGATGGATCTTGGCTGAAAGCAGAAAATACCAGAAAGATGTTCACCTGAGTTCCATTGACTATGTAAAGGCATTTGACTTTGTGGATCGTAACAAATTATGGATGACATTTTGAAGAATGGGAATTCCAGAGCACTTAAGTGTGCTCATGCGGAACCTGTACACAGCCCAAAAGGCAGTTATTCAAACAGAACAAGGGAATACCTAATAGTTCAAAGTCAGGAAAGGTGTGCATCAGAGTTGCATACTTTCACAGTACTTAATCTATACACTGAGCAAACAATCCAAGAAGCTGGACTATTTGAAGAAGGTGGCATCAAAATTGAAAGACTCATTAACAACCTGTGACATGCAGATGACACAACCTTGTTTGTTGAAAGTGAAGAAGACTTGAAGAACTTACTGATGAATATCAAAGAATACAGCCTTCAGTATGGATTTGTCCTCAACATAAAGAAAACAAAAATCCTCACAACTGAACTGACCAGTAAACAACATATAATAAACAGGGAAAATATTGAAGTTGTCAAGGATTTCATCTTACTTGGATCCATAATCAACACCCACAGAAATAGTAGTCAAAAAAACCCAACAACCTTATTGCATTGGGTGAATTGGCTACAAAAGACCTGTTTAAAGTGTTGAGAAGCAAAGATTTTACTCTGAAGATTAAGGTGTGCCTAATCTAAGACATGGTGTTTTCTATTACCTTGTATGTACGTAAAAGCTGAATAATGAATTAGGAAGACCAAAGGAGAATTGATGTCTCTAAATTATAGTATTGGTGAAAAATACTGAATATACCTTTGACTGTCACCAGAATGAACAAATCTATCTTGGGAGAAGTACAGCCAGAATGCTCCTTAGAAGGGAGGATGGTGAGACTTCATTTCCCACATATTGGGTATGTTATCAGGAGGGGCCACTTCCTGGAGAAGGACATCATGCTTGGTGAAATAGAAGGTCATCAAAAAGAGTAAGACCCTCCATGAGGTGGATTGACACTGTGGCTTCAACAATGGGCTCATATATAGCAAAGATTGTGGAGATGGGCAGTGGTTTGCTCTGTTGTACATAGGGACACTACAAGTTTGAACTGAGTCAACAATGTAAATAACATTTTTAGTTATCCTAACATAGCCAAAACATTATCATTTCAACTTGCAAATAAGATAAAAATGGTTGAGTTACTTCACATTATTTTGTGGGTTGATTCTCTGAAATCTGTAGTGCCTATTGCACGTAAAGAAAATTTGTTCCCTTGTACCTAGGGTCTCTACAAGTTGGAACAGGTTGGATGGCACCTCACAACAATATACATGTGATCTGTGCCTCTTCAAATAGTTTTTCTAGTACTCAGTGCAGAAGTAAGCCCTGGCAATCTGCTTTTGAAAGATCACAGCCTTGAACACACTATGGAGTGCAGCTGTAATCTGCACACACGGAGCCTCCATGAGGTAGAATCAACTTGGTGGCACCTGACCACAGTACCCAGTTCCTCTTTTGATCTAAAGACTTCAGGTCAGGAAACATTCTGTATCTCTTTAATGTGTGTTTCTCCATGTGCACTGTTCTCTATTTCTGAAATGTCTATTTGTTTTAGCTGGGGTTCTCTAGGTACCAGTACATTCCATCTCCTGAATCTGTTCTCTCTCTCTCTCTTTTCAGCTCTTTTGTCTTTTTTTCCCTGAGTTTTCAAAGCAGTCTTTCCTGATTTAGTTTTCTGTAATTTGTAATCTGTTGCTTATTGCTTTTGCTGAATTTTAAAGTCAAATAGTTAAGTTTTTTATTCTTAAAGAAAACTTTTCTGTGTTGTCTATTTTTTCATATTTGTGTACATGTAGATCTTTTGAATGTTATTTAGAGTCTAAATTTGGAAATTTTAATCTCTCTTAGATTGTGGTAATTCTAAAATAAGGATACAATGCCTTGCATCTTTTTATCTGTCTAGCAGTTTTTTTCTATTTGCTCATCTGCACAAAGGGACATAGATCTCTGTTTGGGAATTGTGATTTGAAATGGATTCTATAACATATTATGTGAATTCTTTTCAAGCATGTTAGTCCCCAGCAACGGAGAAAGATTGTGGGTAGGGAGCCCAGTTGGCCATAAGCAGGGTAGGAGAGCTCCAGGGAAGAAGAGAGATGTTTGCTACTTTGCTGAGTGACTTCACTATTTACAGAGGCAGCGCTAGCTCAGGTTGAAGGACTGTCTCCCTTCTCTAACTGCTGTGAATGCTCGTGCTATGAACCGACCAGTCAGTTTCCCTGCTCTTCGGTGCTGCTGACGGATGGGCTGGTCTTTGGTCAACTGCTATGTAAGCAGATGTTGGCATAGTTTCCAAAGTCACCCTGTCATTCACTTTCTGCCTATGTCCACCTCACCTTTGCTCCTAGCCCTGGCAGGCAAACACACTGTGTGAGTGAGGTTCTACTGGGACATGTCAATCATTATGTCACAGGCATGCCCTTTCTTAGTCAATACCCACTTCAATCTAGTTCTATCTGCACTATATCTTAAAGATATTCCTTAAGATTCAGGGGCCAGTAATGTGACTCTTTGAAACCTTGGTGGTGTAGTGGGTTAAATATTAAATCTGCTAACCAAAAGGGAGGCAGTTCAACTCCACCAGGCATGTTTTTGGAAACTCTATGGAGCAGTTCTACTCTGACCTATGGAGTGGTTATGAGTCAGACTCAACTCGATAGCAATGAGTTTTTTTTTTTTTTAATGTGACTCTTTGAAACCCTGGTGGTGTAGTGGTTAAGTGCTATGTCTGCAAACCAAGAGGTCGGCAGTTTGACTCCACCAGGAGCTCCTTGGAAACTCTATGGACTGGTCTACTCTGTCCTACAAGGTCACTATGAGTCAGAATCAACTAGACAGCAATGGGTTTTTGTTTCTTTGTTTAATGTGACTCTTTGCTGATTTCCAGTGTGGAAGAGTACCTTTCTACTTTTAGTTCTTTGGTCATGTCAACAGGAATTTGGAAAGGAAAAGTGTTAAATGCATAGGCTCAAATTATAATCTGTGAATAAAAATCAGAATGTGTAACATTTGACAGGTGTTTTGAGGTCAGAATATGAAACTGATTTATTTACACGGTCACCACCAGATGGAGCTACTAAAGAATGAAAAGGAGGTGGTTGCTATCACCTGACAGGCAAGCTGGCGGCCACTGATTAAGAGCTACGGCCGCTAACCAAAAGGTTGGCAGTTCAAATCCACCAATCACCCCTGGGAAACTCTATGGACAGTTCTACCCTGTCCTGTAACAGGGTAACTATCAGTCAGAATCAACTTGATGACAACGGGTTTGATTTGTTGCTGTTCGTTTATCTCTGGACAACCAGGTAAGAACCACCGCAGCTAGTAAAATCACACACGTGAGCGAGTACAGGAGTCAGTGTGTTTGCATACAACTATTGGTGCATGAATATCCCCAAAGAGCAACGTTGGTTTACAAGTGTACACATGCATGCAAATATATGCGTGAGTCAGTGCACCCTGGAAACCATGAAGCTAAATGAGACAAACTTCAAAAGGCTTACCCATCAGCTGTCTGGTCCGCAACACCTGTTCCTCAGCAAGGAAAGTTGCTTATGGAGTGTGCGAGAGACCCATTCCTGGGAGAAGAAATACGACACCTTCACAGGACAACTTTTGTAAGGCAGGGAACCTTTGGGCATGGCCACACATTTCCGTAAAATCACCAGTCCTGCAAGCACTGTGTCCAGTGCAAGCTTCTAACAAGATCTCAATCAGTTTTGAAGCTCCAGAGACTGCAGTCTCTACACCTTCCTCCCCAGTGTCCATCTAATAAGTTGTTCACCTTGGGAGCCAATCTTCTTGCCTTTGCTCAGATGGGAAGACTCTGTTTTCGTTACCATGATGATAAACTATTAGCTTGAGTTTTCTTTTCTTTTTAATCATGGTAAGAGAGAACGCTAAACCACCCCTCCAAAATAGGAAAAATACCGTTGCCATCAAGTCAATTCTGACTCATAGCAATGCTGTAGAATTCTAGTATACTGCTATTCATACCCAAGAAATATAGATGCCTTGGGTAGGTGTAGGGGCAGGGAGAGCTCTTCATACTCACGCCTTCTCGCCCTTCTCATCTCAGTGGAGGGGTCCCCAGTTGCTCTCAGCCTCTTTCTCTAGCACTACTCCACAGATAGTGCTCAGCTCATTATATGCTGTAGAGAACAGCCCACTAGACCAGGGAACTCAGGCATGTCCTTTGCCTTCTGTGGCCTCAGTGTCCCTATTTTTCATTGAAGAGCCAGTCTGGGTGATTCTAAGAGGCCCTTCGTGCTGACTGAAGGTGTGTGAATCTACAGGGTGCAGAGACCTGTCTGACTCCTAGCATCCAGTTTGGAGTGGGAGCTTTCTCAGAGAAGTTCCCAAGAATGAGAAAGGTCCCTATTGGCCTTTAGGCTTTTCTTTATGGCAGACTTCTGTCTTTAACAGCCCCCCTGGGGAAGGCAGCTGGGCTCCCAGGGGCCCCAGTCTGCAGGATGGAGTGCTCACTTCATGATCATTAAAAAGTTCAAGCATCTTCCTCTGAGGGCACAGAGATGCCTCAAGATTAACTAGACCTGCTCCCTCTTGAGCCCAATTTGGTTGAAGGAAATGTTTAGGTTTTCTTCCAGAGTTTTTCTCTAACAGTTTGAACTTCACTGGGAGAACTTGGTCTCAGATTGGTGAGGTCATGGAAGCCCTACACTGCCAGAGAGGGAAGGGTTCCTGGAGGTCCCTCCTGTGCTGAGACTTGTACACAGGAGGAAATGGGCAGGGGCAGGGGAAGAGGTTTGCCAAAGTCATGCAGTGGGATTGGTGCTGGGGCTCAGAGAACCTACCTTCTTGGCTCTGTAAACACTCCTGCAGGTAGCACAGAGATGACCACACACTCAGGAAGGAACCTGGAGGGAGGATCTGGGGGCTGAGTCTGGAGGAGCTTAGGGATCCACATTTTCAGGGGCCCAGTGGCTCAGCTGGAGTTTTGGGGAGGACCCACCACATGTGAGGAAGAGCTCTGGGAACAGCTCAACCAGTTCCTAACATTAAGGGCTGCCCAGAGGGATAGTCAGCATCTGTCCCTCCAGATGTGAACAGGACTGGGCAAGCACTTGGGAACAGGACAAGGAAGAAAAGTTAGTGACTGCTCAGGTCCTGCCCACTCTGGTTTTCTGAAATTTCTCCACTAGGCAGGAATGGCATGTCACAGCTGCTGCAATAGGACAGAAGGAGCAAGGAGGTGCTGTTTATAACTTGTTGAGGCTGTTGAACCACGAACCAGGAGGCTGGGACCCAGGCCTGGCCTCTGAGCTAATCAGCCTCAATTCAGCACCCTCCTAGCTCCCTCCTTCCACACCACTAGCTGACTCCTGGCCCTGCCTGCCTGCCAGGCTCAGCAGGACAGAGGACTTAGAGACAGTTGCTCAGCGTCCCTGGATAAAGGAAATCTACATGTGGTGCCTCACTGAGCTCTTAAAGTGCAGGGCAGCTCACTTGTCAGAACCTGATCCTTAGTCCTGGAGGACTTTGTGGGCTGAGGGTTATAGAACCACAGACTCTCAGGTGACAAGGTTCCCCAAATCATCTAGCCCAAACTCTATTGTAAATTATCGATGCCAAACATTCATCAAAGACTGGCTTAAGTGCTTTCTGTAGTGCATAATCCTCACAAAACTCTGGGATGATGAAATTGAGACACAGAGAGATTAAGTAATTTGTGGACAGATACAGAATGGGTGATTCTGTGGTTCCAGGACCCATGCTTTTTTAACTGCCACGCTATCCTGTCTCTAAACCAGCCAGGCTGCTTCCTCAGTCAGGCAGCAGGGCTGGAGGGGCCCAGGCCTTTTATCTCCAGACACAGGACTCAGCTCCCAAAGACACCAGCCTGACAGTGCCTCGGCCTCTGCCCCTCCTCCTTGCGGCCTCCCCAGAGTTAACGGCAGCCTGGCCTACTCCTTGGCCAAGTGCTCCAACCCAAACAGGCTGCGCCCACATTCCCTGGCTGTTCTCCAGTCTACAGGAGCTGAGACAACAGCACTCAGTGACTGAACTGGACTGAGCAGGGAGGCTGCTGAAGAGGAGGAAGAAGCAAGGAGCCACCGAGTGAAGACCGAATGTCCAGTGCCCAGATGCTAGACCTCCTGGGGGACACAACCCTCGTGGGCTTGATTGCAGGCACCGCTGTGGCAATTCTGCTATTGCTGCTGGTGCTGGCCACCTGTCTGTACCGTGGTCAGCAGGACCATGACGTGGAGAGGAGTCATCCGGCTGCAAGGGGAAATCGAGTTCTGTGGGCTGGGCCCTGGCTTTTCCGGGGCCGGGGCCACTTGGGACACCTTCACCATCCCCAGCATCCCGGCCGTGCGTCTCACGTGCCCCACGCCGGCCTCTATCACCAACACTGCCATCTCCTGCACCACCCTGCACACCACTTCCGCCACCACCACCACTACCCTCAGCGAGGTCGCCGCTGACACCATTGAGCTAGCCGATGCCATCTGCCCTGCTGTCACCAGGACAAGTAGACCCAGACCTGTCAGTTTAGAAGTACATCTCTGTGGTGAATGGCAGATATCGCAAGCTAAGTCCTGCTCAGGCCTCATTCTTATACTGTGCCCAGTGCACCATGGAGGCAGAGGACCGAGGAAGCTGGGGTAATTTGGTGGACACTGGAGGATTACGGGGGGTGGGGTGGGGTGGCACAAGTGGTCCTTTGGGATGGACACTTTCTGTGGCTGTAATAGCAGTGGGCTCCAGAAGAAACAAGGGTGCCACAGAGCCTTGTCATTTAGGATGCCTGTGTTTATTTTGGCATTTAGTCGCAAGGACATGCATGGACTGCAGTGCTCTCTGCAAAGTGCTTCCCTTTGGATTTCCTCACTGGGCAATTTCAGGAACAGCTAGGAGGGCCCCTGGGAATGTCTTTTCAGTCTGGAGAAGGCAGTACACAGCCACTTTATTGGTGCCTTAATACAAGAAAATAAAAATCACAAAGAAGCTTTTGCGAATCGGCTCTTAATTTCAACACACGCGGGCAGGAACTCAGGAGTCACCAAGCCTGTGTCTGCTCTGCCCTGGGCCTCTGTCTCTGATGGGGAGGGAGGACCCGGGGGCTGGCTGCCAAGTGGGGAGAGCTAGGTGGGCTCTGCAGGCCTCTGTGGGCAGGGCCCCCAACAAGGCCTGGTGAACAGGCCCAGGGCCTGAGTTCTGAGAGGATCCGGGTTCCCTTACAGCCCTGCACAGGAAGGCTTTCTAGCCTTCTGGGCTGTCCAAGTGGATCAGAGAGAGGAGGGTAGAGGCCACCCAGGCTGGCTGCCTGTGGCTCTACCCGCCTATCCTCTTCAGCTCATCTCCACAGCCTGTCTGGCTCAGCTCTGGGACCCGCCCCATCCCACCGACTGTCTTGAATTCAGTGTTTCCTTGGTAACTGGGTCAAGGTTTCTTCTCCAAGGCTGTGGTCTCTAGCTAACGTTGCTGGTGCCAGTGTGAGGCTGTGGGGATGGTAGTGAGAGGGGGAATGTCTGCAAACTGGAGTGTGTGAAGTGGGGGCTAGTTCCTGGGTAATTTCCTGGGTGACCTTGCAGGGTACTTGCCTCCTCTGGGTCTCAGTTTCCTTCCATAAAATGGGACTGATTACAGACCCCTTCTTACCAAAGCCTAGAGGCAGGCTAGCAAATGCCCCATAAATGCTGGTAGGATCCCATGGCGAGGAAGGAAGTCATGTTGTGAGGCTTTCAGCCTGCATCTGTGAGCTGGGTTGGGAAGGAGAGGGGAAGGGGAAGAGTCCTGGGAGCCGGCAAGGCTGTGGGGAGGGGGAACCGGCCCGAAAGTCAGGGACCTGGTGACTCACTGGAACAGAATGTCCTGTTTCCTTTCCATTTCCGCGGCGGATTCTCTGTGAGGCCTGGGGAGGAGTGAGGGGGAGAGGGAGGTAAATTCATATTTATGGCCACACTGGATTTCAGGGTCTGGAATATAGACCATAGGTCACCATGTATTGTTGATTTTAGCTCTGCAGTGTCCTTCCAACCGGCTACCCTTTCTCCATCCCTGTGTTCAGCCCTAGCTCAAGCTTCTTCCTCCAGCCTGGATTCCTGACAAAGCCTCCTCTGGGCCTGCCTACTCAGCCCCGTTCTTTTCTGAAGCGTCTTTACACCTAGCCTGGAGGATGAGCTCAAACTCCTCACTGCCCTCGGGATAAAGTCTATGCCTCTTGGTCTGCCAGTCGAGGCCCATATCTGGCTTCTGTCTGCCTCATTGGTCTGCCCTATTGGGCCTTCTGTCTTAGTCGCACTGCACCAGTCGTTGGCCTTAGAAAACACCTGCAACTTCCCCTAAGTTTTTGCCTAAGAAGAATCCACTGCTCTTTTCTATGAGTCCCTGACCTATTATTGTCATTTATTTGGCATTTCTGTTGGAGCGCTGACCACCCCCGATCGCCTTCCCCAGGGACTGATGGCAGGATGTTTGGGTTCCTGCCCTCATTGGTCTGAGAACTTGTAGAGGGATTCCTTCCTCTCGGCAGGACCAGCTCACGCAACTGGTGCTTGAGAAGGGGGTAAGAAAGATTCTCAGAGCCTCATGCTCTCTGGAAAAGGAGACGTAACAGGAATAACCACTGCCAGAGATGATAGGGTTTGAGAGACCCTAAGCGCAGCTGTAGGACCTTATAGAGATCAGGAGGGAGGATCTTTGACTCCCGAGATCTCACTGAGGTTGCTTGTTTTCTCATCTAGCCCCTGGGGTCGGGGAGATCTGAAAAGCGAGAAACATTTAACCAGTGGGGTCTGTAGTCAGCAGACTTGGGCCCCCCCACTTTTTCAGTCTCTAGAGCCCTACTTCAGCCCTGGCATTTGCTAACCGTGGCTTAGAGGCTCTAGAATAACTTCCATCCTCTTCATTTTAGGATTTTGGCCATCTTTCCCTTGTTAACGAAACTGAAGTGTATGTGATGTGATGAGGTCCCGTCTCTGATCAGTTGACAGCGATGGATGCTGGGAGAAGACACATGTATCTAAGTGACGGGTCATCTCGGGGAGCCCCATTCCACTGGGACTCACGGTCAAGTGCTATACATCATAGTACGACAAAAGTAACAGGAAAAAGAGAAGACACCTGGAAAAAATTCTTAAGGACAAAGATCTCTAAATGACAGAGAATAGTCCATCATCATTGGTTTTTCTCAGCTTTTCTGATAATGCTGCTCCCACTGATCACAGAATGTGGGTTGTTTAGGGGGTGGCTGGCAGGAGAGACACGTACTGAGCTGGGAGGATATGACACATCCTAGAGAAGGTATGTAACCTTTATTTATCTTGATCGATATTTGCTCTTTTTGCCCTGAACTTGAAATGTCACAGATTGTTGTTTGCAAGTCTGTTGAGACCCCTAAGATTCCTCAAACCACACTGTGCTTGCCCTCACTAAATAACCCAGGCTCATCTCATGCTATATAGCTTCCACTCAAATACTGAATGCCTATTATGAGACCTGAATACGTATCATAAGGATATCAAATCTACTTGTAATCAGTCCAGGCCAGTGCAGTTCTATTCACTTCCTCGGCACACGCAATAGCTGTTTCTCTGACTGTAACCACCAGAACGAGGTCAGACTTCACCACGAGGTCCACTCCTCCACCAGGCACACTCCTTGCCAAGTCTGCTCAAGCTTCAGACTCCAGCTGTAAGCCTGAGGGTCCTCCTGACACCTTCTGACGTGCTGGCTGCCACTACTCTCTCGGGTCTAGTAATTTGCTGGAATGACTCACAGAGCTTAGGAAAGTGCTATACTTATGATTATAGCTTTGTTTTCAAATACAGGATACAAAGAAGGAAAAAAGACACATAGAGCAAGATAGGAGGAGTCCCCAGTGAGATGCTTCCATGTCTCAGACAGGGCATGTCATTCCCCCAAGAACACATGTCCTTTACCAATTAGGAAGTTAATGGAAGTTCAATATTCAGAGCTTTTATTGGGGGTGACTTTATGTAACTCGAGCTCCAGCACCTCCCCGCGAGGTCGACTGATATTACGGGGTTGATTGGCGATACCAGCGAGGGCGGGCTGGGGGGGTGGTCTGAAGTCCTCACGCGAGACACTGGAATCACTAGAGAAGTGTCAGGATTTTAGAGGTTATCTCTCAGGAGCCAAGGACTTTAGGTCAAGTTGAATTCTGCATGGTTAGGTACTGTTCAGTTTGTGATGACTCATAGCAACCCTGTGCACAACACAGTGAAACTCTACCTGGTCCTACACCACCCTCACAGAAACTGCTGTGTCTGAGCTTATTGTTGCAGCCACTGGGTCAATCCGTCTCGTTGTGGTTCCTCCTGTTTTATCACGGGCCTTCTACTTAACTAAGCATGATGTCCTTCCCTGGGGACAGATCCTTCTGGATAACGTGTCCAAGGTGCATAAGACAAAGTCTCACCATCCTCAATTCCAGGGAACATTCTGGCTCTACTTCTTTCAGGACAGAATTGTTCACTCTTCTGACAGTCTAGTCAATATTTTTCAATGACACACAATTCAAGTACCAACTGTTTATCATCTCATTCACTGTCCAGCTTTCAGATGCTTATAAGATGACAGAAAACACTTTGGCTTGGGTTAGGTAAACTTTAGTTCTCAAAGTGACATTGCTGATTTTTAACAATATGAAGAGTTCTTTTGCAGCAGATTTGGGCTATGCAATATGTCATTTGATTTTTTTGTATTTCTTCTTAAAAACAATTTTTTTCATTGTGTTTTAAGTGAAAGTTTATGATCCAAGTCAATTTGTCATACAAAAATCTGCACACACATACTGTTATGTAACTCTACCTGCTCTCCCTACCCTGTGACAGCACACGCCTCTCCTCCTCTCAACCCTATACTTCCCATGTCCACTTGACCAGTTTCCATCACCCTCCACCCTCTTATTCCACCTCTGGACAGGAGCTGCCCAGTCAGCCTCATGTACATACTTAAACCAAGAAGCACACTCTTTGTCATTATCATTTTTTATATTATAGTCTAGTCCAATCTTTGTCTGAAAAGCTGGCTTCGGGAATGGTTTCAGTCGAGAGGCCATGTTTTCTGGGGACTTTCCAGTCTGTTGGACCATCAAGTCTGGTCTTTTTAATACAGTTCTAGTACCACACACTCATTCTTCTCCCACTACTTCATGGAGTCTAAGTTGTATTCCCTCCCTGGGTAGTCACTGGTGGTGGCCGGGCACCATCTAGTTCTTCTGGTCTCATGCTGATGTAGTCTCTGGACTGTATAGCCTTTTCTGTCTCTTGGGCTAATATTTTCCCCTTGTCTTTCATTCTCCTCTGCTCCAGGTGGGTTGGGACCAACTGATGCTACTTAGATGGCTGCTTGCTAGCTTTCAAGACTCCAGATGCCACTCATCAAAATGGGTTACAAAACATTTTCTTAAAAAAGAATTTCGTTATGCTAATTGACCTAGATGTCCCCTGAAGCCACGGCCCCCAGACCCGTGCCCCTGTTTCTCTATCCTTCTAAGTGTTGGGTTATATTTGGGAAGCCTCTTAGCTTTCGGTTTAGCCCAGCTGGGCTGAACTCCCTTCTACTATGTGTTGTCCCTCTGTTTACCTAATCCGATTCCAGTATGCTTTCCAATCAGAGAATACCATTCTCCCTCTTCAACTTTGTAACTATCAAAGGCTATTTTCTTCTGTGTTTAAACCTTTTCCTGAGTCCTTGTAACAGTGGTCTTGTACAGTATCTGTCCTTTTGCAAATGATTTCACTCAGTATAATGCCCTCCAGATTTCTCCATGTTATGAGGTGTTTCTCAAGATCTTTGTTGTTTTTTTTGTCATTGAATAATATTCCACTGTTTCATAGTTTGTTTATCCATTCATCTGCTGAAGGGCACCTAAGTTGATTCCATATTTTTGCTTTTGTGAAAAGTGTTGTAGTAAACATTGGTGAGCATGTATCTATTCATGTGACAGCCCTTATTTCTCTAGGATATATTCCAAGAAGTGGATTGGCTGGACTGTATTATATGTCTATTTCTAGTTTTTTAATTTCCAAAGTGGTTGTACCATTTTACATTCACAAAAGTAGTGTAGAAGAGTTCTACCCTCTCCAACATTTATTTCATGTTTTTTGGATTAATACCAGCCTTGGTGTGAGACGGTATCACATTATAGTTTTGATTTGGATTTATCTAATGGCTAATGATGATAAGCATTTCCTCATGTATCTGTTAGCATCTTGGACGTCTTCTTTGAGAAGTTTCTGTTCATATCCTTTGCCAGTTTCAATTTTTTTTTTTTTGTTGAGGTTTAGTGGTATCTTGTAGATTATAGAGATTGGACACTGATTGAATTTGTGCTCACTAAAATTTTTTTCCTAGTCTGTAGTTTGTCTTTTTACTTTTTTGGTGAAGTCTTTGGATAAGCATATGCGGTCTGACAACTAAGTTCATGAACTGATCCTAGAAAAAAGTGCTACATACCTTATTACGATCACTTTTGAAGTACTCCCTCGGGAATACTCACCTTATGATCACCTTTGAAGTACTCCCTTTGGGAAGCTGTGCAGCAAGGCCAGTGTCTAGGCCACCTTTCAAAGCAATTTTGGAACTCTTTTTCTGGAATGGCATCAGAGCTGTTGTCGCATTAACCCTGATGTCCTGAATGTCACCAAAATGTCTTCCTTTCAATATTTCTTTCATCTTCAGGTGAAGAAAATAGTCATTGGGGACCAGATCAGGTGAGCAGGGAAGATGTTCCAATACAGTTATTTGTTTACTGGCTAAAAACTCCCTCACAGAAAACTGTCCAATTAAGTTTGTGAACTTGCCATTGTCCCAACATGTGCAATGGCCATTCTAGAAGGAGTTCCAAAATTGCTTTGAAGGGCGGACTAGGCCTTGGTGTCTCAAGGAGAATACTTCGAAGATGACTGTAGTGACATTCAGCAGTAAGATATGTAGCACTTAGAACAATTGAATTCACAGACTTAATTGTCAGACTACCCCATTTCCCTGCTCCCCACCTTCTGGCTGTGCCCTTTGTCTCCTGAATTAACTACAGGCAGTCCCCAGAGTTATGAACAACATTCATCCCGGAGAATCTAATTGGTAGGTAGGCTAGAACAGGTGCGTACATTTTGTTGTGGATGGAATCGTGTTCTCCCAAAATTAGTGTCAGCCTAGGTTATGATTATCAGTATTGTGTGATTGCTCACCTTTTTGTCATCTGATATGATTTTTTTATGTGTTGTAAATTCTACCTCTGTGATGTTGATGAGGCAGGACTCTAACTACAAGATTAGACTGTATCTTGAGAGACAAAGGGATCTCTCTACCACCAAGAAAAAAGAGCCAGGAGTGTGTGTCCTTTGGACCCAGGGTACCCGAGCTGAGAAACTCCTAGACTGGGAAAAGATTGATGACAAAGAACTTCATCCAGAGATGACAGAGACAGAAAGCCTTCCCCTGGAGCTGGCACCCTAAATTTGGACTTCTAGATGGTGAGGGAATGAATTTCCCTTTTTAAAGTCACCCACTGTGGTGTTTCTGTTATAGCAGCACTGGATAACTTAGACATTGTTCTTATTTAGGCTTTAGTGCAAGAAAATGTCTGAAGCCTTTTCAATGATTAAAAGCTGCGTGTGCAGCAGGTGAAGGTGACTGTGATGAAGAATTTTGTTTCGAGTAGGGTCTGGTTCAATCATTTCAAAGTGAGACAAATTTTTGTGACATGAAAAGGCAAGTATGAGTTGTCTGTTAGTCAGATGTTTGTAACTCAGGGACTTTGTAGTCGATCTTGGTAACTCAGTCTGAAGCTACAAGCACCAAAGATTGGTTCCTCATGTTTCCCCTCTGCTTCTGGTTGCCCCAGTTAATACAAAGCCTGGTCAGAAAAACAGTCAAAGGTGTGTAGCTTCCTGTCACCACACGCTGTGTGCATCATAGTCCTCCTATGCCCACGCAGAGGAGGATCTCATGGTCCAGGTAGTCCAGTCATCTTTGAATAAGGCAAGAGTGAGACCCGATAGGGCATCGCATCATTTGCTCTAAACATTCACTCTGCTGTTCTGTGTGTAGGCAGTGTTCTCATGCTGGTGCTAACAGAAGTTCACTGGGGTCTTGCAGAAATTGCAGAGGACCTTGGGCCAGCCTACTGACTTCTGGGCCTTGGCATTAGCTCAGTAATACTGCAGGACAAGGCCATATCTCTAAGGTCTGCTGGTACCTGGGAGGAGCACTGAGCTAGAAGTGGAGAGAGGGAAGCTACTCCTTGACCACCTAGTGCACTGATATCGCTTCTTAATAGCAGTGGACCATCAACCAAACCAAACTCATTGCCACGGAGTCGATTCCAACTCATAGTGAACCTATAGGTCAGAGTAGAACTGCAGGTCATCTAATCTCTGTGACTATCAATATCAATCTACAAAATAGGGGCGATATCACTTCACAGGGCTGCCAGGAAGGTTACATAACATAACGCCTGGCTGTATCCAGTACCTGAAGTTACATGTTTCTCACTGCTGCACTTCTCGGAGCATCTGTAAAGCAGGGCTACGAGCCCAGTCTCCCTTCTGAAAGTGGTAGAGGTCTGAGGAGGTGGTAGGTGTGAAAGGACAGTGAGGGCCAGGACAGAGCCCCTCTGGCGATTAACTCAGTGGCCTGGGCCTGGCTCATCTCCCGAACTCCATCAAGTAGAGAATCCGGCAGGGGGTGGGGCCAGGATAGCAAGGAGTGTGCGTGGGCGTAGGGTGAATGCAGCAGCCACGGGGGGGCGGGGGGCCGCTGTGCAGGTCTTGGGCCCTCATTCACAATTGGAGGAAAGGATTCAGGAACTGCTTACAGCTGTGTAGATATCATGGAGCCGAGTCCGAGCACAGCCAAGGCTGCAGCATTCAGGGATGAGCGTGCCGTGGTCTGCTCCTTGGGGTGGCCACTGGGCTGGGAAGCACCCATCAGAATGGACAGGGTAAGTCTTAACAGCACCCAAATGTGTGCAGCGCACATGAGGAGGGCTGGTGGGCGGCTGGCACTTTGCTGTGGGACCTCAGGGCAGAAAAGCCTGTGGTGTGTCACTGGAGGGGCTCGGATATCCCTTACCCTGAGCTTCAGAGCATGTCCTGCCCTACCTGAACTGACTTTTCCTAGCCCATCCCGAAGGGAGGACAAAGGCAATGTGTCCTCTCCTCCCACAGCCCCCGTAGAAGCCCCCATGGAACTTGTGGGGACCTAGCTTGCCCCACCGGCCACCCCCTTACCCTGAGCTGCGCTGGCCTGTCTTTGCATCACATCCGTGATTGAGAGCCTGGGAGGCAGTGCAAATGGCTGACCCGAGGACTGGGCCAAGGCCCCGGAGGGAGGAGCCCGAGCTCGTTCGGAATCCCGCGGAGGGGGAGTATCTAATCTTTCTCCCGAGCATACCATCTATCTTGAAATTCGCAGGCATCAGCAGTGGGCTGCGGTTGGCAAGGCTCCCTCTGAACAGTCCCCTGCCTCCTTCTCCCGCCTCCTCCGTGTCCAGAGAACTTTGTGCTCATAAGTTTACGAACAGCGCTTCTTCCAGAAGCCACCAGTGGACTTGACCACAGATGCTTGAAGCCCGGCCCCAGGTTTAGAAGGCAGACCCAGAGCAGTCCAGAGCTGCGGAGGCCACACAGGGACGCCCAACAGCCTCGAGGAGTTTCGACCCAGAGCCTCAGACTAGCCTCTTCGGAGAGGACCACTGGACAGCAGCCATGGAGCACACGGCCCATGGAGCACAGGACCCTTTGATCACCCAGAGCACCCGTGATTCAGAAGGGGAGCTAAGCCTCTGAGGAGCACCTGAGCGTGCTCAAGGGGTCAGCTGCTTTGTGGAGCCATGGAAACTGTGGTGATTGGGGTGGTGGTGGTGCTGTTCGTGGTCACCGTAGTCATCACCTGCATCCTCTGCTGCTTTACCTGTGACCCAAAGACCCAGGATCCTCAGGGAGGACCTGGCTCCAGCTTCACAGTGGCCACATTTCACCAGGAGGCATCCCTCTTCACAGGGCTGGGCCGCCATAGCCAGCTGGCGGCAGGAGCTTGGGACTTCTAGACCTTCATGTGAGGCCTAACCATCCCCTACAATCCACTCTGCTGGTGGATCAGACTTGCCCACCCCTCAGGAAGCCTTCCATGGTGTCCTCCTCCTCAAGTCCTGCAATCCTCTCCTTCCCCTCCTGTATCCTGGGAACTCCTTGTTGCATCCAGCTTGCTGACCCTTCAGCCTAAGAGGTGGGACCAGGAGGGAGTTAGCAGGTGGCATCACCAGGGAGTTTGAAGATGCAGGCCACACTGGCTGATACTGTTAGGGGGATGGGGTGACACCAAGATGACTGTCTATGAAATTTTTATGCAATGTTTCAGCAGAAGTTTTTTTTTTTATTTCATAAAAAATAGCTCTGTAGTTAGTTGTAACAACAAGAACATTGTGATGTGCCTGGCTTAGCTTTACATACAAGGCTAGAACCCTCATCTAACTTTCTGAACCTTATAACATGCTCTGGTCAGAGCTGTCATCGTTATCCAATTACAGTGACTCTTTGAATCAGGTGGTTTCATCCGCACGCCCTACAAACATGTGCTACTTTCCTTGTTCCCAGTGTTTTTGTAGCTGTTGATTTTGTCAGATTTTCTGGTCTTGGAGTTTTTTGAGAATTAAGTAGTAATTAATGGAAAATAAGAAGAAAAAATTTTTAATTATGATTGAATGAAAATGTACATTTCCATATAAATTCACATGCTCACCTGTATGCAGCTCCCACTGCTCTCCCTGCCCAGTAACAGCACACCTTCCCTCTCTTCTCCATAAATGTCCTATCCTCCCAACAGTCTACTATCCCCTCCTCCACCCACTCCCTTGCCGCCGGTAAGAGGTCAGCACGATGACATCCTATAGATGCATAGAACCATAAAGTTCCCACAAGATATGGTCACTCTGCAGTGCCAAGTCCAATCCACTGCTGCCCAAAAAGTTGACCTTCATTATGATTTATGGACAGGGGCAGCATCAGGGTCAGGGGCCATGCTCCAAGGGGAACCCCGAAGACCCTGGACCCTCAATTGTGGTCTTTTAGTAGAGATCTCAGGGTGCACCCCTATTTATTCTTGTGTTGCCAGTGAGACTCAATTTTGTGAGCTCCATCATGGCTATCACTGGTGGCAGCCGGGTACCATCTGGTTCTTCTGGTCATGAGTCGATGTACAGACCCACTCACGTGGGTCTCTCTGTCTTCTGGGTTCTCTTTCCCTCATGCCATTCTGGACCTCGGTGATCATCTGTTCCTGTTGAGTTGGGACCACTTGCTGTACCCTCAGATGGCAGCTTGGCAGCTTTTAAGACCCCAGACGCCACTTACCGATGTGGGGTGCAGAGAGTCCTCATTAGCCTCATTGGCCTCGATTTCACCTGACAGCATGGTCCCCAGCCCCCCGCCCCAGCTACTCTGTCCTTGCAATATTGGGTTAAGATGGGAGGAGTACTCAAATTGTGTTGAAGTCCAGTTAATATTGATCTTCTTTCTAATGTGTGCTGTTACTGATTTCATCCAACCAAATTTCTATTAATTATCTAATCTAAACTCTCCCACCCTCGCCCTCCCGCCCTCCCCACCCTTGCAGCCATCAAAGAGTCTTTTCTTCTATTCGTAAGTCTGTTTTTAACTTCTTATCATAGGAGTCTCATACAATATTTGTCTTTTTGTCATTGACTGCTTTCACTGAGCATAATGCCCTCCAGTTGAAACCAGGTTATGAGATGTTTCCTGCAATCATCATTTTTTTTTATTATGACTGAATGAAAATGTACATTCCTGGATAAACTTACATGCAAGCCCACCTATATGCAGCTTCCACTGCTCTCCCTGCCTGATGACAGCACACTATTCCTCTCTGCTACATATGTGTCTCATCTTCCCAACAGTCTCCTTTCCCCTCCTCTCCACCCACTCCCCTTCCTCCAGTCAGAGGTCAGCAGGATGATATCCTACGGATACATGCAACCATAAGGTGCACCCAATATATAGTCACTCTGCGTTGCCAAGTCCAATCCCTTGCTGTCTGAAGAGTGGACCTTCATTATGATCCATGGGCAAGGGCAGCATCAGGGCCAGAGCCATACTCCCAGGGGAACCTCGAAGCCGCTGGACCATCAGTTGTGGTCTTTTAGTGGAGATCTCAGGGTGCACCCCTTTTGATTCTTGTGTTGCCAGTGAGACAACTTTGTAAGCTCCATCATGGCTATCACTGGTGGTGGCCGGGCACCATCTGATTCTTCTGGTCCCAAGTCGATGTAGGCACCCACTCATGTGGGTCTCTCTGTCTTCTGGCTTGTCATTTTGGTCCTTGGTGAGCATCTGCTCCTGCTGAGTTGGGACCATTTGCTGTGCTCTCGGATGGCAGCTTGGCAGCTTTTAAGACCCCAGATGCCACTCACCAGTGTGGGGTGCAGAGAGCCCTCTTAGTAAAATGCTGGTTGTGCCAGTTGGCCTCAATTTCGCCTAAAAGCATGGTCTCCTGCTCCCCAACCCCAGCTACTCTGTTCTTGCATTATTGGGTTAAGGTGGAAGAAGTACTCAAGTTATGTTGAATTTCACTTAATATTGATCTTCTTTCTAATGTGTACTGTCGCTGACTTCACCCAACCAACTTTCTATTAACTATCTAATCCCCCCGCCCTTCCCCCCTCCCCCCCTTGCAGCCATCAAAGAGTCTTTTTTTTCTATTCATAAGTCTGTTTTTAACTTCTTATCATAGGGGTCTCATACAATATTTGTCTTTTTGTCATTGACTGCTTTCACTGAGCATAATGCCCTCAAGTTGAAACCAGGTTATGAGATGTTTCCTGCAATTATTATTGTTCTTTATCATTGCATAGTGTTCTATTGAGTATATATACCATAGTTTACCTATCCATTCCTCTGTTGTTGAGCATCTGGGTTGATTCCATCTTTTTGCTATTGTGGACTGTGCTGTGATGAACATTCGTGTGCATGTATCAGTTGGTGTGAATGGCTTTGATTCTATAGGATATATTCCAAGCAGTGGAATTACTGGGTCTAATGGCATATCTATATCCAGTTTTTTCAGGAAGCACCAGATTGCTTTCCAAAAAGGTTGCACCATTTTGCAATTCTACTAGCAGTGTAGGAGAGTTCCAATTTCTCCACAGCCTCTCCAGCATTTGTTGTTTTGTGTTTTTTGCATCATGGCCAACCTTGCTGGGGTGAGATGGTATCTCATTGTAGTTTTGATTTGAATTTCTTTAATAGCTAATGATTGTGAGCATGTCCACATGGGTTTTTTGGCTGCCTGGAACTCCTCTTTAGAGAAGTGTCTGTCCATCTCCTTTGCCCATCGCTTAGGTGGATGATTTATCTTTTTCTTATTGATATTTTGTAGTACCTTATAGATTATATGGAGATCAGGTATTGATCTGACATATAGCTGTCAAATATTTTTTCCCATTCTGTAGGTGGCCTTTTAATTCTATTAATAAAGACTTTGGATGAGCAAAAGTGTTTGATTCTTATTAGTTCCCATTTATCTATTTCCTCTTCTGATGATTATGGTTTGTTTGACAGATTTTGAAGTCTGAAGAAGAAAAATTTTAAAAAGGCTTCTGCTCAAGTACTAGTAATGTAATTCAGTGTAGAAAGATTATAAAACAATTTTGTTATTATTCATATAAGCTAAGAAAAATTACATTTAAGCAATTCACAGCTATATTTGCCACATATTGTTCTGTGATTAAAATTGATAATCAGCATCACTAAGGATTCTCTATGGTCCAGTACAGGAAGGGGTTCATGGGGGCGGGGTGACACCATGAGTTACCACACTAGGTAACACCTACTCTAGTGACACCTATTCTGGCGTGAGTGCTGGGCTCACTCTCAGCATGGGACTTAGAATGTGTCCAAAGAGTGACTGAGTGGACACAGCATTGGACTGTGTGGTGGGCCACCCCTGCTCTGATCTACGCGGGACAGTAAAATCTCATTGGAATTAATTGTAAATAGGGTAACCTCCCTGTTACTGCCTGAAGCTGTGCAGCTAACTCTATTCCCATAAGGGGAAGTAGTGCCCTCAAGTGGACACTTTCAGAAACCAGTGCTTGTCTGCTCCTCTAACTGAGGACTTTGTAATTTTGTATGTGAAAACTGCACAGAGCCCAGCCCTGAGGCCTGCTGCCAGTCTCCTGAAATCAGTCCTGGAATTATGAAACCAAAGAGTATTCCATGTAGAGCTCTTTCCTGGGAACAAGTGACTTATCTTATAAGAGAAAATGTATACCCTTTTATGGGTCTCCCAAGAAGCTTTCTGATCTGGAAAACCACAAAAGGAAACAGAAGAGAAATTAAGAGTTACAGAAAACAAGGAGGTGTTTCATTGATAGGAAAGACAGAAAGAAGACTTCTAAATGTATGTTGAATGCTACTTTATTACTGTATCTAACAGGTCACTTCTATTCTTAGAGAATGTGAGTGACCTACATCATTTAAGAATGGCAGAAAACTGGTGGACTGAAAGACAATTTCAAATAAGTTAAAGTATTATGTTACATTCAGAGTATGTAACAAATCTCATTTTCACCTCAACTAAATAATTGTTCTGCTGTTATTAACAGAAAATCTGTTTCTCTCTGTGCTCATGAAATAAACACTGTGCCATGTGTGAACATGATGGTTTGAAGCATGCAAAATTATGAGCCCTCTGTGTCCGTGGGGAAACCCTGGTGAGAAAGTGGTTAAGTGCTATGACTGCTAACCAAAAGGTCAGCAGTTCAAATCCACCAGGCACTCCTTGGAAACTCTATGGAGCAGTTCTACTGTGTCCTGTGAGGTCATTATGAGTTGGAATAGGCTCAGTGGCAGTGGGTTTGGTTTTGGTTTTGTACTTGTGTGTCTCTGTCTAGCTTAACCAGTGTATGCCTGTCAGAGGGGCAGGACTGACTCTGAGGGGTGCTTTGGACTCTGGGGGTACACAGACAGTCTGCCCTTGCCAGAGGCAGGATGCTCACACAGTGAGGTTTGGGGCTGAATAGGTGCAGAAGGTGAGGAGTAAGGAGAGAGTGTCTGGTGGAGAGAAGATGGGGTGATGTGAGGATGGGGAGCAGAGGGCCCATCACAGGGACAGGAGTTCCTGGAGCTTTGTCTGGGTCAGTCCTAGAGCTCCCAAACAGAGCCTTCATAGATGTGTGCGGCTGGAATCTGGCTGCAGGGAGGCCCCAATGGAGAGGATGGACCTATGGTAGGATGTGCTCTGTAAAAGCGAAGTTTGGGGTGCAAGGTGTTTATTAGGAGTCAACACCTGTAAGGGAAGAAGGAGGAAGCAGGGTTAGGCAAACAAAGACGTTAAATGGTGAGGTTGACCCTATGAAGCCCCAACCACTGGTGGAGAGTTCTGGAGGAGTGCCACTTGTCAGTGAGTCCCATGTGGGGCTGCTGTGGCTGGGCATCAGTTTCCCTCCACCTTGGCTTTGCCTCTGAGCTCTGGCTATTCCCTCTCTCCCTGAAGGCAGGCTGTTCTTTGCTGCAGAGACAGCTCCTGAGGGAGCTCACATATGGCGGCCGTCTGCTGACCGCACTTCCTGCAGCTGTAAGCTGTAAGCAAGTCCTTTCTTGAAGGAGTAGAGGGTGCATCTCCACAGGAACTCAGTGGTGTGCTGTTCTTAGAGGCCCTGACCAGTTGGCGGTGGTGAGTATGTGCAGAAACAAAGAAATACCTGGCACAGGAGCTTGAGATGGACACAGGTCCAGTCAGGGCCTGGGAGAGGAGCAGGCCTCAGCCTCCCTGTGCTGCAGGTCAAGGCACCCTTTAGTTGGTTCGAAGGGCCATGATGGTTGTCTTGGGTCTCTTCTTCACTCAGTCCAGAATGAGGATGGGAGTCATGCAAGGTCACTGAGCAAGCCCGAGGCAGACACTTGACCCTAAGTCTCAGGACCCCAGGCCCAAGGCTCTGCCTCTGCACGTGTGGTCACAACTCTCACTGGTTCGGTGAAGGAAGGCCTGCAGACTACACTCACATGACCACAAGAGCAGAGCAGGGACAGGGAAGCCAGCCTCACCTTGAAGGGTGGTCAGTCTATTAAGCTTTGAGGTCTTCTCAGAGCTCACCTGCGTATCCACCCCCAACCCCCGTCTTCTTACCACTCTGCCATCCTCTCACTGCGCCTTACTTCTTCACTTACCCATGCATTTACTCAGTCATTCACCCTTCACTCGGTGAGCACTGACTGAGCACTTAACTATGTCCTAGACACTGCCTAGAGAACATGGGAATCATCAGACAACGTCCCAGCACTCAGTGAACTCCCAGTGTCATGATCTGGATAAGACCAGGCTGCAGATCACCCACTCTGGGTGCTGAGGAGAGAGAGATTTGGGGATACCCAGGGAAACTTTTCAGAGGAGATTCCCTTAAGCCAGAGTTGATAAAAAGAGAGGACTTCAACAAGCAGAATTTGGTGGAGGATGTTCTGAGCAGAGGGAACAGTCTGAGTAAAGGTTCAGATGACATATCGGGGCAGTTCAACTTGACTGGACATAAGAGATGAAGCTGGACAACAGCCAGCCCCTGAGGGAAGCACCTCTTGCCACAGCTGTCCAGGATGTCCCAAAGATGGAGGAAGACAGAGAAGAGGCAACCTCACTTGTCAGATGGGAAGGTAGTCTCTCCAAGAACAGACACAATAGCCTTGCAATATGCTGTCCCCACAGGGGAGAGGTGCTGCCTGTAGTGGGAGCAGGGAGAAGGTCCAAGGAGGACTCTGACAGTGGCCAGCCCCAAATAGAGGTAGAACTGAGAGGTGGGAAAGACATCCAGGAGAGCAGAGAGTTTGAGAAGAGAAGGTAGTCAATGCTAGCACACAGGAGCAAGCTCACAGAAGGAAGAGGCTGAGAAAGGCCACCAGAAAAGGCGTGGGAAGGTGGGCAGTGGGAAGGGCAGAGAAATCTGGGAGTAGAATAAAACAAAAATAAACCCACTGCCATCTAATCGATTCTGACTCATAGTGACCCTATAGGACAGAGTGGAATTTCCGAGTGTGTGATGGATTTGAACTACCAACATTCTGGTTAGCAGATGTGTTACACTACTAAACCAAAAAGAACAGAACCCATTGCTGTTGAGTAGATTCTGACTCGTAGCAACCCTATAGGACAGAGTAGAACTGCTCCACAGAAGTTCCAAGGAGCACCTGGTGGATTCAAACCAACCTTTTGGTTAGCAGAACTAGCACTTAACCACTGTACCACCAGGATTTCCACTACACCACCAGGATTTCCTTATTTAGAAGATAAAAATGAAAGTCAAGCAAATAAAAACTCTGAATTTGGACTTTTGGACTCCAGAGCTGTGAGACAATAATTTTCTGTTGTTTAAAGCTTCCCATTTTGTCGTGCTTTGTCACAATAGCCCTGGAAAACTAGTATACTTCTTTAGAAGAACAACAACTTCTGGGAAACATGCTTAAACGGAGGCGAGTGCTGGTCTCTGTCTTTCCTCCTACCATCTGGCCAGGATGTGGATGCAATGTCTGCAGCTACAGAAGTCGTACTGTACCCAACAGCACCCTTGGAAGGGAGACCGTGTGTGGTGGAACCACAGATAGAGATGCCGGGGTTCCTGATACTGTAGGAGTGCCATACCTATCTCTAGGCTTGCACATCAGCAACAAATGAACTTCTATCTTATGTAAGCCACTGTTATAGCTGAAATAAACCCTAATGCTAATGCACTTTATTCCTATTGTACATGCAGACCACTGGCAAGAAACTTTGAAAGGTCAGTAGTGTGATGAATGAAAGACCTCAGTAATATTTAGGGACTCAGGATAGGGAGAACAGGGAGGAGGTTGTTCTAGAGGGACCCTCCCCACCAGAAACCGAACCCAGTGCCATCAAGTTTATTCCAACTCATAGTGACCCTGTGAATCTAGAGGTACAGATGACACCATTTGTAAAATAAGGGGCCACCCCACCTGCCAAGAAGGTTGGTAAGAAATTTTCAGACTACTCATTATTCACAAGGTCTTTTCACAGACATCTCTGATCTTTGCTTTGCAGCAACCAGGCCCCTGGAAGGCAGAGAATGTACCTTATTTGCAAGGCCAGCTGGAGGTTTAAATACTGGCTGCAGGAACTGGTAGATGTAGCCTAGGGCAGGAAAGATGGATGGCAGTGATAGGGTGGGTCCGAATGGAGCCTTCACTCCTTATATAAAGTAGGGTTATCTTCAGGGAGGATTCCAGGGCAAAACCAGGACCACTGGGTAGAAGCTGCCAATTTTAACCTACTTTCGAGGAACTCTGCTACCCTTTAGGGCTGAATGGGGTTAGTTGAGGGAGTTGCATTCCTGGTACTGGAGGTACTGAAGAAGAGAATGTTGCAAAGATTCCCAAATTTGGGTCTACATACTGATTTCTGTCCATAACGATGCTTTTCCAGGCTTCATCTTCCAAAAGAAAGGCCATGTGAGTTTTTTTTTTTTTTTACAAAGCTAAATATTTACAATCTGAAATGCATCTATTTTATTCTGAGATTATGCTCTTTCTATTTTGGGGGATGTAAAAATGTTGTTTTTTCCCCTAAATTTTATTGATTTTTGTTATCATGGAGAACATACACAGCTCCAACCATGTTGTAGCACATCAAGATTTCGTTTCTCCCACTGGCTGAGTCGTAGTCCATTGTGCGTGTGTACCACATTTTGTTTATCCAGTTGTCTGTTAATGGGCATTTAGGTTGTTTCCACCTTCTGTCTATTGTGATAATACTGAATGAATTGATACATAAGTCTCTGAGTCTCTGCTTTCAAGTCTCTTGCGTGTATATACCTAGGAGTGAAATTGCTGGGTCAAAGCAAGCCTTTGAGTATGTCCCACCTGCATTTAGAGACCATTTCAAGAATAGATTTGACCTTTTGAATGCTAATGACCAAAGACCAGATGACTTGTGGGATGACATCAAGGTCATCGTACAAGAAGAAAACAATAGGTCATTAAAAAGACAGGAAGGAAGGAAAAGATTAAAATGGATGTGAAAAGAGACTGAAATTTGAATGTGAGTTGCTAGAGCAAAAGCAAAAAGCAATCAAGTAAAAGAGCTGAACAGAAGTTTCAAGGGGCAGCTGGAGAAGACACAAGTGAAGTTTTAAAATGAAACGTGAGAAGATCTGGAGTTAGAAAACCAAAAGGGAAAAACAGCGAGAGGCCACAAATAGCTAAAGAAGTGTTGAAAGAGAAGAACAAAGTAGGAGGAATCACACTTCTTGACTTTAAAATATTACAATAATCAAAGCAGCCTGTGCTGTATAACAATCAACACCAAGACACATGGAATAGAAGTGAGAGTTCAGAAACAGACCAGCGTATCTCTGGTAAACAGATTTTTGACAAGTGTGGTAAGACCATTCGATGGGGAAAGAAGGGTCTTTTCAATAAAGGGTGTTGGTAACATCAGATTTCCACAAACAAAGTGAAACAGGACCCATGCCTCATACCAAACACAAAACCAAGTCCAAAATAGATTAAGGACCTAAATGTGCAAATTAAAACCGTGGAATTCTAAGAGGAAAATGGAGGGACAATGTTGTCAGGCCTAGCTTTTAACAATAGATTTTCTAGCACAGTAGCAACCCTGGTGGTGCAATGGTTAAGCGCTAGGTATGCTAACTGAAATGCTAGCAGTTCACATCCACCAGGTGCTCCTTGGAAACTCTACAGCGCAGTTCTATTCTATCCTAAAGTGTTGCTATGAGTCAGAATCAACTCAACAGCAGTGGGTTTGTTTTGGGGGTGGGGTGGCTTAATTGTTCATATAAGGTTGAAGACTTTTCTATTTCTATTAAGAAGTCTGTTGGAATCTTAATCAGGATTGTGCTGAATTTATGGGTAGTATTGTCATCTTAGAAACTCTGGTGACCAAGTGTGACATCTGCTGACCAAGAAGTCAGCAGTTCAGATCCACCAGGTGCTCCTTGGAAACTCTATGGAGCAGTTCTGCTCTGACCTACAGGGTTGCTATGAGTTGGAATTGACTCAATAGCAGTGTTCTTTTTTATTGACATCTTAACAATATTAAGTTTTCCAGTTCATGAACATGGAATAATTTTTCATTTATTTAAGTCTTTTTAAATCTCAGCAGTGTTTTATAGTTTTTATTGTATAAGTCCTTCACATGCTTGGTTAGATTTATTCCTAGATATTTTATTCTTGGATGCTATTGTAAGTGGAATTGTTTTCCTCATTTCCCTTTCAGATTCCCTGCTAGTATATGGAGACCTCACTGATTTGTTTCTTGACTTGTATCCTGCAACTTTGCTGAATTCTTCAACTAGCTTTGGAAGTTTTCTTGTGGACTCTCTAAGATTTTCTATATATAAGATCATATCACCCTTGAATAGAGATAATTTTACTTCTTTTCCAATATGGATAACTTTTACAGACTTTTCTTGTCTTATTGTTCTGGCTAGGATTTAATACAATATTGAATAGAAGTGGCGAGATCAACAGCCTTGCTTTGTTCTCAGTTTCAGGCAAAAGCTCTCAGTCTTTTTTCCATTAAACGTAATGTTGGCTGTTGGCTTTTCATACATGCCCTGCATGATGCTGAGGAATTTCCCTTCTATTCCAATCTTCTTTTGGATTTTCATCAAGAAAGCATGTTGGATTTTATCAGATGCTTTTTCTGCATCCATAGAGATGGCCATGTGAGTTTTTTTTCTTTTGGCCTATTGATGTGGCATATTACGTTGACTGATTTTCTAATCTTGAACCTTCCCTGCATTCCTGGAATAAATTCCACCAGGTCACGGTATATGACTCTTTTGACATGCTACTGAATTATGTTTGTTAGTATTTTGTTGAGGATATCCAGACCAAAGCAAACCCACTGCTGTCCAGTTGATGTCGAATAATAGTGATCCTATAAAACAGAGTGAAACTGCTCCATAGTTTTCAAGGACTACTTGACGGATTTGAACTGCTGACCTTTTGGTTAACAGACATAGCACTTAACCTCTATGCCACCAGGGTTTCTTTGTTGAGTATATTTACATCTGTATTCATATATTTGCATTTATATTAGTAAGAAATATCAGCCTGTAATTTTCTTGTAGTGTCTTTGTTTGACTGGGCTTTTCAGGGTTATGTTTGCTTCACAGAATGAATTAGAGAGAATTCCTTTTGAAAGAGTTTAAATAGTAATAGTGTCAGTTCTTCTCTAAATGTTTGGTAAAATTCTCCAGTGAGGACATTTGGTCCAGGAATTTTTTTCTGATGCAAAGTTTTTGATCACTGATTTGATCTCTTCACTTGTTATGAGTCTGTTAAGACTTTCTATTTCCTCTTGAGTCAGTTTGGGTCTATTATGTGCTTCTCAGAATTTGTCCATTTCGTCTAGGTTATGCAGTTTGTGGCCATACAGTTGTTCATAATATTCTGTCATGATCCTCTTTATTTCTACAAGAGTCAGTTGTAATGCCCCCTCTCTCTTTTCTTATTTTATTTGTATCTTTTCTTTTTTTCTTTGTCAGTCTAGCTAAAAGTCTGCCAATTCTACTGATCTTTTCAAAGAATCAACTTCTAGTTTTATTGATTGTATTGTTTTTCTGTTTTCAATTTATTTATTTCTCTCTGATCTTTGTTATTTCATTTCTCTTGGTAGGTTTAGGATTAGTTTGCTGTTTTCTTTCTACTTCCTGAAATTGTTAATTTAGGCTGTTGATTTGAGATCTTTCTTGTTTTTTTTTTTTTTGTAGATATTTGTTGCTATAAGTTTCCCTCTGAGTACTGCTTTTGTTGTATCCTATAAGTTTTGATATGCTGTGCTTTCATTTTCATTTTACTCTAAGAAATTTGCCGTTCCTCTTTTGATGTTTTCTTCAACCCCTTAGTAGCTTAATGCTGTGTTTTTTAATTTCTGGATGTTTGTGTATTTTCCAAGTCTTTTTCTGTTACTGATTTCTAGCTTCACTCTGTTGTGGTCAGAGAAAATACGTTGTATGATTTCAATCTTTTTTAATTTATCAGGAGTTGCTTTTTGACCTCACATATGGTCTATCCTGGAGAGTGATCCATGTGCATTGGCATAAGAGTGTATATTGTGTTCTTGTTGGGTAGAATGTTCTATGTATGTCTGTTAAGTCTAGTTGGTTTGTAGTATCCTTCAAGTCCTCTGTTTCCCTGTTGTTTTTAAAATATTCTTTTATTGTTGTTAATTGTTTAATCGCTATTGCTTAATATCCTTACTTGATAAAATAAAAGCTTGGGAATTCCATATAGGTCTCCATCAATTTTTTTTTTTTTTTAAACTGGCTGTAAGATGTAGAAATTTGGTAACCCTGATCTAAAGATGGAAACCCTGGTGGTGTAGTGGTTAAGAGCTATGTTTGCTAACCAAAGGTCAGCAGTTCAAATCCACAAAGCGCTCCTTGGAAACTCTATGGAGCAGTTCTACTCTGTCCTGCAGGGTTGCTATGAGCCAGAACCAACTTGATGGCAGTTCGTTTGGTTTGATTTGTGGTTTGTTGTAAAGGTTGGAGGAGTTGTTGCTTGTCTCTTTGACTTGACCTCTTAAGGACTTGTAGTTCACTCGAGTGGTCCCTAGATGTCACTTTTGTGTGCTCACAGCCGCCAGGTCATTTCATGGTGCAAATTAGAGAAACCAGAAATGTGACCCTGTTTCTTTGCAGGAAATTAAACTTTCTTAACAAGTATTCATTTTTTCCGATATATAATTACTTTTTGATATATATAAGAATACAAAACTATTACTTGAGGTGAAACAGTTTTCAAATTTCTATCCTTAAAATTGAAATGATTGCATTCCTAAATGTTGCATTGAGTGTTGCATGAATGCATTCCTAAACTCAGAGTACTAACACTAAGATGTTTCTCTTGGTCAAAAGGTTTTTATAAGCATATCAACTGGATAATGTCCCTATCTGTGCGAGCAGGGACTGTGCAGTCTGTTTTTACACAGCATGCAATACCTAGCACTATGCTATAATAATGTAACATAACAATAATTTCCATTTGTATAGTGGTTGGCAGAATAAAGATATAAAATACCTGCATTCTGTATACCAGTGTGTGTTAGCACAACTAAGCAAGCCCATGGTGCAAAGTTGTACAATGTGTGACCTGTACAACTGTCCGTGACTTCTGTGCTCTGTGTAGTGCGATGGTGTAGAAGCTCATCAGAGTTGTTCAGCCTATCATTTCCCGGTTATTTGACTCTAAAGCTGTAGTTCTTTCCATTATGTCAAAACTACCTTAAATATAATATCTGTCAATAAATCATTTCTGAATTTAAATTAACTGAATATTGGATTGCCACAGTTTTTTGTTCTGTAACAGCCTCAATTTTCTGTTGGTTAATCAGTTATTCTATTTATCCTAATAGTCTATTCCCCTTCAATGGTAGTTCAAGTTGCAGAAAGCCTTTTTCTTTGCCCTTCTTAGTAATAAGCCAAAGTGAACTTACTACGCATTCCTCATCATGAAGGCTTTTTACCTCACTCATTCATTTATTTGGCAGCTGTTCACTGAGAACCTATCATGTGTTAGGCACTGCATTGTGCACTGTCATGAGCACTGAGTGTTGGCAGCCACATGGCAGATGAAGTCCCTTCCCCTATGAAATATTCCAATAGGAAGATAACTCAATGACTAAATAGATCATTTGTCAGGTGATAATGAGTTGTTGTGGTGTCCCTGGGTGGCACAAATGTTTAAGGACTTAGCTTCTAGCTGAAAAGTTGGTTTAAAACCCACCCAGTAAGACTTTGAAAGAAAGGGCTGGATGTTTGCTTCCAAAGGGTTGCAGCCTTGAAAACCCTTCTTACAATTCTACTCTGCACACGTGGGGTCATCCTGAGTCAGTTTTGGTTTGGTTTGGTAATGAGTGTTACAGGGGAGGGAAAGCAACGGGAGGATGTCTGTGTTGGTGAGTAGGAGCGCCTACTAGAGATCTGAGTGACGGGAAGGAAAGAGATAGCAGTATGAAGAGCTGGAGGATGCACTTTCCAGATCTTGCTCAGAAAGTGGTTTGGTTGTTGAGAACTAGCATGGAGGTCAGTGTGTCTGGAAGAGTGGAGGGAGGGGCCGGTCATGGGAGACTGAGGCTGAAGAAGAAGAAAGGCTGCTGATTGTGTGGGCTTTGTAGGAATGGAGGCAAGATTTTATCCCTGAGTGGGACAGGATACCAGTGGAAATTCTGTGTTGGGTAGAGATGCGATCTGAACTATGAAGATTGGTGTCTAGTGCTGCTATAATAGAAACACCACAAGTAGATGGCTTTAATAAAAAGAAGCTTATTCGTTCATAATCTTCTAGGCTAGAAGTCCAAATTCAGGGTTGCTTTTGACTGATCTTGAGTAAAATTTTACTTGCATGTGATACTAAAGATATTGTTGGGTAATTTCCGCATTCAGTTGGAGGGTCTTTCTTTGAAACGGGCAGAAATATGGATCTCTTCCAGTCCGCTGGCCAGGTAGCTGCCCTCCAAATTTCTTGGTATAGACTTCCAATGCTGCGTCTTTTTTTTGAAATATCTCAATTGATATCCCATCAATTCCTTGAGAGTGAGCAGCCCCCCACTTGTCAGCCTGTGGAGGCTTGCTTATTGCTATGATGCTGGTGGTATAGTGGTTACACCAGGAGCTCCTTGGAAATTCTATGGAGCAGTTCTACTCTGTCCTATAGGGTAGCTATGAGTGGGAATTGACTCGACAGCAGTGGGTTTGGCTTGGTTTTTGTTATCTACTGAAGCTGTCAGACACTGGTGGCACAATAACACACACGTTGTATCCTAAGGGACATTCTCTGGGCTGTGTTAAAGAACAGAGTGTATTGTGGGGGCTTGATTTTGATGTGCTCGGAGGCCCTTTTCCTTCTTCTTCTCGTTCATGTTAATGCATCTGAAATTGTCTTTATCTTCATCCAGGTGAAAATCAGATGGAAGTCAAGGACTGACAATTGGGGCCAAATACAGAGGAGGAGGGAGGGCCCAGGAGGAGAAAGTAGAGACATCATGGCTTGTTGGGGGATGGGTGAAGGGAGGGGAAGTCCAGAGACCAGAGAATTTCAGGCACACTGAGAGAAGGGCAACTGTTTGGGCAGTGGCCACTATTAAGGATAAAAGTTGGCCTTGACCCTGGAGGAGCAGAAAGGGCAGCCTGAATAGCGCAGAAGGTTCAATCCTGATCCCTCACCCATGGTGGAGACAATTACAGGTGACTTGAACACAAAGGTAAGAACTACAGTATGTAGAAATCTTTCCAAAGTTCATGTAGGTGGTAAGTTAACTCATTCTTAGATGGCTACTATTTTTTCAGTTACAGTTTTAATTGTTTCTCCTCCCAAAGTTAAGGATGTAGTAAGGGGGTTACAATTAGGTGAGGAGATTGAGGCTTAAAGAAACAAAGCACACAACACAGTGTGAACATCTCATTCTGATCCTTTCTCAAAGTAATTGTAAAAAGTAAAAAATAACAAAACAAAAACACACAAACCCACCGCTATTAAGTCAATTCTAACTCACAGCAACCCTATAGGACAGAGTAGAACTGCTCCATAGGGTTTCCAAGGAGCAGCTGGTAGATCTGAACTGCTGACCTTTTGGTTGGCGGCTGTAATGATTAACCATTATGCCACCAGGGTTTCCAAATAAATAGAAGGAAGAAGAATTAGAAAAGACTTTGTGACATTTATGAGATCATTGAGGATTTCAAACTTGAAAATAAGTAGATATTTGATGACACTAAAAAAATTACTGATACAGTTTTACCCATGGTAATAGTATTATGGTTAAGAGAGGTCATTATCTTTTAGAGACACATTTATTTCTTATGGGCATAATAAAAAATGTTGATGGGTATAATTATATGATGTATGTAATAATACAGTATCTGGGATTTGCCTCAAAAGAATGATTGAGTGGAAGAAGTAGGTAAGAAATATAAATGAAAGAGGCTTGGCTATAAGCTTGTCCTCATAATGTGATAGATCACTTACGTGTGGCCTTTCTTGCAATGATCTTGTAACTCCTGCCCAGGTGATTGAAAGAGATTCTATGGATAGCTTAATTGTGGTCCTCCAGAGGGATTGCTCAGTTTTGCCATCCCACTGGGCTTGAAGCAAGCCATCTCAGAGGCAGGAAGGAGAGGATTCTATTACCACCATAAAAGAACAGCCAGGAGCAGAGATATGTCCTTTGGACTCCAGATTCCTATACTGAGAATCTTCTGGAACCAGGAGACAGAGAGAGAGTGATCTTGAGAAGCTGTGACAATCAGAGACAGTGTAGTGGGCTTCCTGGCCCAATGAACAAGGAATCTGAGTGCCTGGTGTGCATCTAGGGGCTTACTGGCAGAGTCTAAAGGAACTTTGAGACGCTTGCCTGAGCAGGACACAGGCCTAGGGCCGGAGAGAGTTCTGCCTGCAGCCATGGCTGGAAAGAGGCTGTCCTGATGGAAAACTGTATCCTGAGTATGCCTGAGCCTGAATCTGTTACTTCCCTAACAAGCGCAGTGGCTGTGAGTACTGTCTGTAGTTCTGTGTAGCCATTGCAATGACTTATCGAACCCAGCAGGGAAGCAGGGAGTGCTGTGGGAGGGAGAGCCGGTGTCCAAAGTAGTAAAGACGGCACAGAGAGAAGGTGCGTCTAACCTCTGCTTCACTGGAATAGGCCTTGGGCTGCTGTTCTTGGTAGTTCTTCCCTCCTGTGGAGTGAGAGGATGTCAGACACTGCCTGCACACCATTTTTGTAGTTATATCATCTCTACTTTTGTATATGTTTAGGATTGTCCATAATAAATAAAGAAAAGAATAAAGAGATGAGCCTAGCGCTTTTGTCTTCAAAGACTCTGTCCTCTATGACTGTAAAAAATGGCATGGCAGGGGTATCTCACTATCTCTGACTTCACAAGGGGATGATGAATCAAGATCAACAGCCGAAAGCTGACTTCTAGGAAGCACAGGTCAGACATACTTCCTCTCTCCAACATTTTTACCAGTTCTGACACCAGCCGTCCTTCAGAGCACTTAACTTCTCCACTGGGTTTGACAATTCATTGCAATGCCCTCACAGAACTCACAGACAATATTCCTGACTGCAGGATTTACTAAGGAAGTAACTGGATACAATTCAGGGTCAGAAACAACTCAGGATGTGGTTGTTTGGTTAGGAGAGCTTCTTAGCTGTGCCCATAGGCAGACCTCTCCCTGGCTCTAGGCCTCTTTGGCTAGCCTGGCCTCTGCCCTGCTTGGGCAAAGCTTTTTAGTTCTACCAATAAGTGCCCAGCAAGCTTGGGCCCCAAGGCACTCCACTCTCTTGCCCTGTGGGTTGATGAACCAAGCTTTGCCAAGTGCCCAGACGTACCCCACTGCACCAGGAAGCCTTCTGCCCAGAGGTACTACTCTACCTCTTTGCAGTCCAATTAGGGCAGGAAATCTCTCCAGCACCTTCTTAAGACAGAGCATCTCACTGGGAGGTTCTTTCTCAGGATGAACTGTAACTTTCACTCCCTCATCCTGTTTCTTGCTGTCTGTGACCACTGCCTACCTAGTCTAGGTTAATTAACCCATCTGGGCTTTCCAAAGCACTCTATACTTCTCCTTCATGGCACTCGGCATATTCTGATTGCTCCTTCCTGCCTTGACTGTTGCTCCATGGAGGCCAGGTCTTGCCTGCTGCGTCCTCCACTTTGTGCTGGGTACGCTAACAAAAAGCCCAGACGGCTGAAGGATTGAGGTCTAGTCAAAGGACGAGGGTCCAGAATAAAGCACTTGAGTTAGAAAGAGAGAGAAGAAGGCCAAGACAAAAGCACCCATGGGTTCCAAGAAAAGAAAAGCATAGAGGGAAAGAACTGAGAAAGAAGGTTCTGAGAATGAGGGTAAAAAGAATTGTAGATGTAAATACTTAAGATTCTCACCAGTTCCAAAGTGAAATGGAGCTGAAGTTTGGTTGTGCAACTCTCACAGTGCTTCCAGATAACCTCCAAGCTGAAGTTAATGCGTAGCATATGGGTTCTGTCATTCCTGGCTAATATTTTTCTTGTGCTCATATAATCTGAGTCAGAGATTCCAGGACACCTTCCATGTGGGTTGTAGTTTCTAGAACCACTAAGTCCCAGCCATTTCCTGTTGTGACAATACCCAATGTACTTTTATAGCAATACCTCACATCTGAATGTTTGGGTCTTTCACCTGCTTGTTTATCAGGAATGCAGTGGTTTTCCCAAAAGCCCTCTCTCAATTATTCCTTCCAGGGCTGGAAAGGCTTGATGGCAAGTGGCTTCAGAACTATGCAGAGCTGCTACCCTCTGCTCTACAGTTCCTGCCTCAGTGTCCTTCTGCTCTCCTGAGCACTGTCGCACCATCGCCAGCCTCTTGTCAACATGCTGGCCTTTAGAGCTCTTCTCTCTCTGACCAACAGTGAGTTCTCCCTCTCTCCCCTGAGCAGCTTTTGTAGAAGAATTTCCCACAGTATCTTCCCACTCGCTCTCTAGCCTTCTTCCTGTGGACGCTCTAGTACTACCGGCCAGGGGCTAGAGACAGCCCGCCCCCAACTGGAAACAACTCTCCCTTCAGCCTTCAGGCCTCCCTTCTCAGTCTCACCATGATGCCTGACTCCCCAGTGGGAGTGGATTTCAGACTGTTGTTCTTCTCTCTTTCCCAATCAGTCCTTTATAAAAACCAAATCGTTTGTTGTTGAGTCAGTTCTGACTGAGGGCAACCCTTTGTGTTGCAGAGCAGAACTGCACTCCACAGAGGTTATAGCTGCCACCTTTTGGATGTAGATTGCCAGGTCTTTCTTCCGTGGTGCCTCTGGGTGGATTAAAACCTCCTACTTTTTGGCCAATAGCCAAGTACTTAACTGTGCCACCCAGAGACTCCTTTAGGACCTTAAAAATAAAGCAAAACAAGCTGTTACTGTCAAGTCGACCCTGACTCATGGTGACCACAGATGTCTCAGAGTAGAATTGAACAGCAAGCACATGAAAGGATACTCAAGTTCATTAGCCATCCCCACTAAAACCCACTGTTGTTGGGTCAGTTTTGATTCATAGTGACCCCATAGGGTGTCCAGGGCTGCAAATCTCTACAAAAGCAGACTGCTACATCTTTCTGCTGTAGAGCCACTGGCAGTTTTGGTGGTTTGGCTAGCAGTCAATCACTTTACCCACTGGGCCACCAGGGCTTCTTAATCATTAGAAAACAACAAAAAAAACCCCACTGCCATCGAGTCAATTCTGACTCACAGTGATACTATAGACAGAATAAAACTGCCCTGTAGACTTTCCAAGGAGCGCTTGATGGATTTGAACTGCTGACCTGCTGGTTAGCAGCTGTAGCTATTAAACACTATGCCACCAGTGTTTTCATATTAGTCATTACAGAGCTGAAGATCAAAACCACAAAGAGTGACCACCGCATCCACAACAGGATGGTTAAGATTAAAAAAAAAAAAAGATGGTGAAGATGTAGAGACATTGGAACCCTGTTCTACTGTTGGTGGGAATGTAATATGGCACTGCTGTTATGAAAAACATCTGAGGGTCCCACAAAAGTTAAACACAGAGCTACCACATAACCTAGAAATTTCAGTCTTCAGTATATACCCAAAAGACTGAAAGCAATGACACAGACTGGCAAATGTACACTAATGTTCCTTGCAGCACTATTTATAATAGCCCCAAATTGTGAAAAAACCAAATGTCCATCAACAGATGACTGGATAAACAAAACATGGCACATACATAGAATGGAACATTACTCAGCCACAGAGAAATGAAGTTCTGGTACATGAAGCTTGACACGCACGCATCTTGAAAATATTATGCGGGATGAAGTAAGCCAATCACAAAAGGACAAATATTTTATGATCACTTACATAAAGTACTAGAACAGGCAAATGTAGAGAGAGAAGTTTATTGATGGTTTCCAGAAGTGGGAGGGAGTAGGAGAAAGTGAGCAATGAATTATTCTGGTAGCATTGAGTTGCTTTTTACGGGGATGGAAAATTTGGTAATCTATTTGTGAATGATTTGACTGATGTCACTGACTTGTGCGTGTGTAAGTGTTGAATTGATGTATGTGGTATATATATTTTTACAGTAATAAAAATAAAGAATACTCATTTCCTTCTGTCTTTGTCAATATCAGATTTTATTAGTCTTTTCATTTTTGCTAATCTGCAAGGTAAAATGTTTGAAAACTGCTGGTTTAGAACACTTTGTAATGAGACAGACTTTTCCTCTGTGGTGTATAGTATCAAGGTTTTGTTAGTTCTTGCAGAGAAAGGAATTTAAAATTCTGCATTGTAAAAATTTGTGCACGGGAATGTAATAACTCACAAAGCATTAGCTGTTTAAGTTCCTGCAGTGAATTTTCCAAACTACCAAACTGATCTTTTTGGCGTATATGCAAAGAGTCAGGAACTTCAACAAGTTTTAGCAAAGGCAAACATTTATATTTAAAAAGAAAGTGTGTGAATTCAAAATTCATCAAGATAAAAAAAAGTTACAGCCTTGTTTCTTGATGCCTCCAATGGCATTATCCTGCTCAGATAACTTATACCATTTCCTTAGTTTTGCACAATCACCTTTGAAATTATTGCAACATGGAATTAAAAGAAAACCTAGTCTCTTTAATCTACATTTTCACAGAAACTATTTAAACTTCTGTTTAGATTTTTCTTTTGTTTAGGAAAAAAAATACCAGGAATCCCATCCCACCCTGGTATGTGGTAAGACTCAAAAAACTGACTAAATAAAAATTGAGTCAATTCTGACTCAGAGCAACACTATGTAACGTACAACTGCCTAGGGGTGGCTGGTGGATTTGAACCGTCCACCTTTTTGAATAACAGCCGAATGCTTAAGCACTCGTGCACATGAAAAAGCTTTGCAATGAATAGCGCCTTAGTTTCTACTAATAACAAAAAATTGCTAAAAAGAGACTTCAATTTCTTTTCAAATTCTATGGCCAAATTCCTATCATTCCTAACTGGTGAAAATATTGGCAAGCTGCTGGATTTTACTCCAGGTCAGATTTACTTTTTTGGCGTATGCCAACAGCTGTTTGCGGCTACTTTTTTGAGAGACCAAGGAAGACTTCAAAAGGAATGAATATTGACACTGAAGTACGGTGTATAAGGGGAGAGAACTGAGTATCTTTATTTTTTAAAATAACTAAATATAACCGATTTCTACTTAGTTTTAATATTTGGTAAACCAAAGAAATCGTTTCTCAAAATAACCGAACTTAGAGCTGAAACCTTTACCCGGGTTGTGTTGCTTTTAGCTATCTGTTAGTTGGTTCCGACTCATAGCGACCCTGGGTACAACAGCACAAAACACTACCTGGTCTTGCACTCAGTCCGTCTGTTGTTGGACATTTGGGTTGTTTGCGCTTTAGTTATTGTGAATCGCATTGCAGTGAACACATGTACAGGTGACTGTTTGCATCACTGCTTTCAAGGAGCTCACCAAGAATTATATAGCTCACCCAAATTCTTATAGAATCAGATAATTAAATCAAGCACTCAATAAAAAGAAAAAAAAAAAACTGCCATCAAGTCGATTTTGACTCATAGCACCCTATAGGACAGAGTAGAACCGTCCCATAGTTTCTGAGGAGTGCCTGGTGGATTCAAACCGCCAACTTTTTGGTTAACAGCTGTAGCACTTACCTACTACACCACCAAGGTCTCTTAATACTGTTACCCTTAATCCCGACAGACTCAGTAGTCTTCCCATCCTCAGCCCTAATCAGCCCTAAACTTTATCAGCCCCAGGAAACCAAACAACCCCGCAGAGTGATCAAGTCCCTCCTCGTAAGCACTCTCCTTCACCCAGTCTATGACTAGCCGTGATCCAGCAATCACCCATGAAACAAATGCAACCGTGGCAGAGACAGCCAGTCTCCCAACATCCATTTTTCATTTCTTCCTGGCTTTGATACCAAAAAAGTCAAACCCATTGCCATCAAGTCAGTTCTGACTCCTGGAGACTCATGTTACAGAGTTGAGCTGAGTACCGCAGGGTCTTCTTTTTTTTTTAATTTTTAATTTTTATTTAACGTAACTGAGTTGCAGGGTCTTCTTGATTCTTAGCTGTAATATCTGTGGAAGCGTATTGCCAGGAGTTTCCTTCACTACACACTGGGTGGGTTTGAATTGCCAACCTTTCAGTGGTGATCAGGTATAAGACATGTGTGCCACCCAGGGATCTCTCTCATTAATTAGAAAGAAAGCAAAACTTGTTGCTGTCAAGTCACTTCCAATTCACTTTGACCCTGTTGGGTAGAGTAAAAGTGCCTCATAGGGTTTCCAAGGCTGTAAATCCTTACAGCAGCAGACTGCCACAGCCTTCTCCCACAGGTGGCTGGTGCATTCTGAATGCAGACCTTTTGGTGAGCAGCCAAATGCTTAACCACTACAGCATCAGACCCCTTCTTTTGCCAACAGAAACCCCTTAATTTTAGCTTAGGCCCTGGCTCTCCAGCTAGATGTGATATTTCCCATCCTCCCTTGTATCTGAGTGTGACCATACGACTAAGTTCTGGCCAGTGGGATGTGTGTGGAAATGATGTTTCCAGCTTCCAGGTCAAATCCTTAAGAAAAAATTTCCACACCTTCTCTGTGCCACTCTCTTTGGGCTGGAATGGATGAAATCAAGTGGTGAGCTTGCACTGACATCTGAACAACACCATAAGGGAAGAAGAAACAAAGAGATAAAAGGCCTGGGTCTCTGGATTACCTTGTGGAGCAGCCCCCTCCTTGGACTGTCTGCTCTCCACTGTTTTGTGAACAAGAAAAACCCAGGTCATATGAGCAGTGTTAATTTGGGGTTTCTCCGTTACAGCAACTTAACCTGTGTGTTAATACTCTAAACTATTCACTAGGCGAAAAGCATTTGGTTAAACTGTCTGAAAATTTAAGCAAGAAAAAAGTGACTTGGACCCCTGTTGTAGAAAGACTTTATAAAACATATTAATAACCTTCTGTCTCAGATTCCAGTGGAATAAGATCACCAAATTGAAACGCTTTTTCTCTGACTTTGGAAATTATAGCAAAAAGGAGTTTAAAAAAATCAAAATTTCCTTCTATGGACTGGAAATCTCAGTGTGAAAATGAACCAACCAACCAATTTGGACACCTAACTCCTCAGTCTTAGTTTCAAATATAACTCACAAAACTATAAGTTTTTCTTTAAATTGCTTGAAAATTTTGACAAATGACTTTCTTGTTGTGTATCTGAAGTCCTGGTAGTCAATTTTTAAAAACTCTGAGAACTGGCCTCCTCTTAGTTTAAATTGAAAGCATTCCGCAGAACTATAAAGCTACTGCCTTAAACTAGTTTAAACAAGAACCATTGTGGCCATTAAAAACTTTGTAAGTCCATCCATTTGTTTTTGTTTAAAAACAAAGCCCACAAAACAAGATGTGTCAACAGCTGTTATGGATTGAATTATGTCTCACAAAAGTATATGGAGTAATTCTTAACCTCTATGCTTGTGGTTAGAATCCCATTGGAATTAGGTTGTCTTTGTTATGCTAATAAGGCAGATTCACGCAAGGTGTCTTGATTCAATCTCTTTTGAGATCTAAAAGAGATTGATAAGCAAAGTAGCTAGCAGAAATAGGGAAACAGAGATACCAAACTACATGAAAATCACCCAGGAGCACAAGCTGAGAAGAGACAAGGACTTTGCTTCAGAGTCAATAAAAGCGAAAACCTTCCCCAAGAGCTAACAGCCTGAATTTGGACTTCTATCCTCCTAAACTGTGAGAAAATAAATGTCTGTAGCCAAGAGGCCCCACGTAAGTGAAACACTATTGAAGAAGAATAAAACAGGAGGACTCACACTCCCTGACTCAGATCCTCCTATACAGCTGTGGTGGTCACGATAGGCTGCTACTAGTACAACAACAGATACACTGACCAGTGGAACAGAATGGAGAACCCAGATGTAAATCCATTCACTTACAGTCCCCTGATCTGCAACAAAGGCCCAAAGTCCATCAAATGGGAAAAAGATAGTTGTTTTAGTCACCTGGTACTGCTCTAACAGAAAATACCACTAGTGGATGGTTCCATGAAGAGAATCTTGATTGTCACAGTCCAGTTAGCCACAAATCCATTTATGAATTATAGGTCCATTCAGTAAGAGAGATTGTCACAGCCTAGTATACTGAAATGCAGGTTTGAGAAGAGCATCTCAGCACAGGAACCTCAGGTCCAAAGGACGTGCTCTACTCTCAGTTCAGCCTTCTTGGTGGTATGAGGTTCCCAATTTAACTTCTCTCTGTTGTATCCCCCAGCGGGTAACCTGAGTCCTGCCTCACCAACACAACTGTAGTCCGTTTTCCCTCATCAACACCACAGAGGGAGGATTCACAACACACGGGAGGAATTGCGGCATAGCGGGACTTATAGCCAAGTCAAATCAGTACATGTATTTTTTGGGGGACACTATGCAATCCATGACAACAGTCTTTTTTAACAAATGATGCTGGCAAAACTGGATGTCCATCTGCAAAAAACTGAAACGGGATCCGTATCTCACGCCTGTACAAAACCTAACTCAAAATGAATCAAAGACCTTAAATACACAAAATCCAAAGACTATGAAGATCATAGAAGAAAAAATAGGCTCAGTGCTAGAGGCCCTAATACGCAGCATTAAGAGGATACAGACCAAAACTAGTGGTACACAGACACCAGAAGACAAATTAGATAATAAGGACCTTCTAAAAATTAAACACTTATGCTCATCAAAACATTTCACTGAAGGAGTGAAAAGAGAACCTACAGACTGGGGGAAAAAATTGTCTGTAACAAACTCAGAACAGACCTAATCTGTAAAATCTACAGGAAAATCCAGCAAAAAGACAAGCAATTCAGTCAAAAAATGAGCAAAAGGTATGAGCAGACACTTCACCAAAGAAGACATTCAAATGGCTAATAGACACATGAGGAAATGCTTGAGACCACTAGTCATTAGAGAAATGCAAATCAAAACCACAGTGAGATACCATCTTACCCTGATATTATTAGCACAAGTCAAAAAGAAAGAGAATAACGAATGCTGGAGAGGCTTCAGGGAGATTGGAACTCTTACGCTCTGCTGGTGAGAATGCAAAATAGTATGACCTTTTGGAACACAATATGGTATTTCCTTAAAAGACTAGAAATACCATATGATTTAGCAATCCCATTCTTAGAACATATCCTAGAGAAATAAGAGCCACCACATGGATAAACATATGCACACTATGGTCATTGTAGCATTGTTTGCAGTAGCAAAAAGACAGAAACAACCTAGGTGCCCACCAGCAAATGAATGGATGAACAAACTGTGGTGCATACACACAATGGAATACTACTTACTGATGAAGAACAATGATGAATCTGTGAAACACCTCACAACATGGATGAATCTGGAGGGCATTATGCTGAGTGAAATGAGTTAATCACAAAAGGACAAGTATTGTATTAGACCATTACCATAAAAGCTCATGAAAAGGTTTACACACAAAAAGAAACAAAAAAGAAGGAAGGTTGCGGATGGAAAAACACTAACTAGACAATAGATAAGTGGTAGCTTTGGTAAGAGTAAGACAGCACACAATATTAAAAAGAAAAAGAAAAAGAAAAAAAACCTCTGTTTTCAGCAGCACTGGGTAACTAAGACAACATCCTTGATAAACAAAACAAAACACCAGCAAAGATGCCGCAGACACTGATGAAGTCTCACAGTCATCTGTTCCAGATGCAGGTAAGCCCGGGGCTGTCCTCTCATAACACAGGTCAGACGCCAAGGTGTGGCCAGCCACGTGGCTTGGAGGACCCAGCGCTTGTGAAGGTCAGTCCCTCAGACGTGGAAACCTGTGGCAACCCTGCAGAAGCAAAGTTGGCCTCCAAGTACCCCTGTTACAGTCCAGAAAGATGAAGTCATCTGAGATTTTTTATGAGTATTTTGTGTTCCTTTACTGGTGAGGATCTGGGAAGGTCCTATGAGGTACTTGAGGGTTATGGACTGTTGGAATTAAATCAGGACTGTAAGTCTGAAAAGAATCAGAGTCTTTCGTAAAGCCTGTGGTCCATAGCTACAGACCCTGAACTCTAAGTGTTGCCAATCCTCAGACTTTCCAAATGGACTGTGGTGATTTATAGCACGGTGTGTTACATAGACCTAAGGTTGGCCAGCCCAGGATGACAGAGTTCCAAGATGAGTGAAGTGGTATTGCTCAGGTTGACTGCCACAGTGATAAACAAAACAGGGATCAGTTTATGAAAGGAATCCCTGGTGGTGCAAAAAGTAAAGTGCTCCACTACTAGGTCAGAGGTTCAAACCTACCCAGCAGTGCTTCGAAAGACAGGGCTGGGGATTTGCTTCCAAGAGGTCACAGTCTTGAAAGTCACCATGGAACGTAATTAGTTCTAATGGATTGCGTACTGCTGGTGGGAGTGTAAAATGGTGCAGCCACTTTGGAAAACAGTCTGGCAAGTCCCCAAAAGGTTCGGTGTAGATTTACCATACGGCCTAGCAGTTCTGCTCCTAGGAAATTTCTAGAGATATAAAAACATACACTAAACCCTCCTGAATTGTACACTTTGAAGGAGTGAATTTTACTGTATGTGCATTATATCTCAATGAAGCTTTTGTTGTTTTCTAAGAGAGAGAAATAGGATTTCAAGCATATCTTTCCGAATGGATGGTCTTTCCTCAGGCACTGGAGAGAAAGGCAACAAGGCTATCAAACTTTCCAGTGGATCCATCAAGAAGAATAAGTAACTTAAATTCTCTTTATACTCCCTTTCACTTGAGATCAGCAGTTCTTCTGAGGTGTGGGTGAAGCCCGGGACACTGCAGACAAACCTCTGTTTTTTAGGCAGAGCCCTGAGGCTTGACACATCTTCTAACTTTTCTTTCAGCCAGACTTAAAGGACACAGGGTGTGTGTGGGCTTTTGAAAGTTTTATTGCTTCTGAGAAGGTGCTGTCAAATTTTCCAAAACAGCCCTTAACTGGTGACTTTTAAAGGAAGGCAGCAGAGGTAGCTCTGCCAGAAAGAGTCAGCTTAAGTTAGTTTTGAAGGAGAAACTGGGTTGGGCAGGAAAGTCCTTCGGAGAGGATAAATGAGCTGTTTCACAGTACCTGCTTGCTCTGTTTCCCCATTTTTCCTAAAATCTCTTAAGGGAAGGCTCTTTTCTAATCTCTGAGGCTCACCAAAGTGTAGCATAGCACTGCTGGAGTAGAAAGATGCTGGACTTTGGAGTTAGACGTTTGGATTCATATCCTGACATTTCTTTCTGTAAACATTTTCAAGTCTCGTTCACCCTCCTCTAAAAAAAAACAAAAGAAGAAAACCTCCACCTTCTTCTAACCTTGTATTCCCCATGAACCCCAATGTATCACGCCTTTTCTTCTCAGATGACTTCAGAGTCATCTGCCCTTCATGGAATTCTGCTGTCCACACCACCTCTTTAAACTGGCTTTGGTCCAGGGCCTGCTGGGACCTCCACATGGTCAAGGGTAAGGAACTCGGCACTCTTCCTTGCTGGACTTCATGGCTGCATCCAACTCCTGTTAACCTTCACTCTTATTTTTTAAGTCCTCGTTCCCTTAATTTCATAGCACTACTCTCCCCTCCAACATAGGAGGTTGTCACGTTGGAGAAGAATATTGAATGCACCGTGGGCCCCCAAAAGAACAAATAGATCTGTCTGCAAAAGTTACAACCAGAGTGCTTCTTGGAAGCAAAGAGAGAGAGACTGCATCTCACAGGCTTTAGACATGTTGTCAGGAGGAATCAGCCCCTGGAGAAAGATAGCATGCTTGGGAGAGTGGAGGGTCAGTGAAAAAGAAGAACCTCAAAGAGATGGGTTAATACAGTGGCTGCAACAATGGGCTTACGCATAAAAACGATTGTGAGCATGGCTTAGGACCAGGCAGTGCTTCGTTCTGTTGTGCATAGTGTTGCAACAAGTCAGAACTGACTTGATGGCGCCTAACACAACAACAACACCCTCCCATGGAGTCCCTGGGTAGTACAGTGAACACACTTAATTGCTAACCCAAAAGTTGGTGGTTTGGGCACCTTGGAAGAAAGCACCTGTGATCTGGTTGGTCACAGCTATGGATACACTGTGGAACACACTTCTACTCAGAGGTACATGGGGTTGCTATGAACTGGAGGCAATTAGATGGTAGCTGGTCAGCTGGCAAAGCAGCAGAGTCACAGCCCAGCATCACAAAACAGAGCACAGAAGGATAACTTTTATTGTGCTGTAAGTGAAAGTTTACAATCCAGGTCAAATTGTCATACAAAAAGTTACACACACTTTGCTATGTATCTCTAGCTGCTGTCCCTACCCTGTGACAGCACATTCCTTCTCTCCATCCTGTATTTCCTGTATCCGTTCAACCAGCTCCTGTCCCCCTCAGCCCCCTCATCTTGCCTCTGGATCAGAGCAGCTCAGTTAGCCTCTTGTGTCTACTTAAGCCAAGAATCATACTCTTTGCTGGTATCATTTTACGTCTTATGTATAGTCCAGTCCAACCTTTGTCTAAAGACTTGGCTTCAGGAGAATGTTTGATAACACTCATCTGCAAAACCATTTGGGCCTTGAATTTCTAAGATGGTATTTCTTTGACAGTTTCTTCTTAGGTAGTTGTGCTTTTTTTGTTTGTTTGTTCTGTCTATATCTTTAGTGGTTAACTGGATAGTCTCTCATCAAACATAATTTTTTTCCAGGTTCTTAAATTTGTTTCTGCAAGTGAAGTAAAAATATTTTTACAAAATATCAAATTTTCTTGGCAACAGTTTTTACGATTGTATTTGGGTTGGGTGGTGCCTCTGGACCAGAGGACATTGGGTGCGTGGACAAAAGGCTGACTGAGAAGACAGAGCCCTTCTCCCGTCACTACCTCTCACTCTATTCTGTCTCTACCATTGCCATTTTATATATGGATTTCAGCTTCAACATTTTATTGCAGGTAGGAGTCTGGTCACCAGACTGAGAGTCTGAAAAACTACTGACCCAAAGCTATGAGGTTGGAATGATACATTTGTTTGAATACATATAATATGATAATATTTCTGCCCCCCAAGATTACATGCATTTTGATTATTTTCATTTGGTGAATTTTAGAAATAAATTCATATATAGCATGACACCAGCTCAATACTTTTTCAGAAAGAATGATTACCTAGGTCAATGAGAAATTTCTTCAGAGTTATTGTCTCTTCTTGTACCTATTAGTGAATCTTACAGTTTCTGAAAGCGTATGCCAAGAGAAAGGTGACTGGTTTTAAAAGGTAAGGAATGTGGCGTTCGTTGGAGGGTGGGGCAGGGTAGTCACTGTTCCTGGAGGAAACAATTATGGAATTTCTAACTTATCAGTTACATTATGAAAATGTAAGTTATAAAGGATATGGCTGCTATTACTCAGTGGAAAAGAAAGTGAGTAGACAGTTTAAAAGGAAAGTGGCCTTGTTCAAAAGAGTTTCTCTGTATCGGTATGACCTCAGTTGCCTGGGGAAATAGAGGTAGCTTAGCAGAGTCATTGTTATCCCCAAAGCACTTTATGTGAAATATCACATTCTTTCCAGCACTAGAATAAAAAAACGATGTTCTAGGTGCAGTTCCGCCTACTCGCCTGTCAGTTTGTCATACCGTGGGGCCTTGCATGCTTCTGTGATGCTCGGAGCTACGCCCTTGCTATTTCAAATACCAGCAGGGTCACCCGTGGTGGATAGGTTTCAACTGAGCTTCCAGAGTAAGACAGACTAGGAAGAAGACCTGACGGTGTACGTCTTAAAAGGATTAGCAGTGAAAACCTTATAAATAGCAGTGGAACACTGTCTGATGGACTACTAGAAGATGAGCCCCCAGGTTGGAAGGCACTCAGAAGACAACTGGGGAAGAGCTGCCTCCTCAAAGTAGAGTCGACCTTAATGATGTGGATGGAGTGAAGCCTTGAGGATCTTCGTTTGCTGATGTGGCACAACTCAAAATGAGAAGAAACAGCAGCAAACATCCATTAACAATCAGAACATGGAATGTATGAAGTATGAATCTAGGAAAACTGGAACTCATCAAAAATGAAATGGAATACATGAACATTGACATTCTGGATACTAGTGCACTGAAATGGACCAGTATTGGCCATTGTGAATCCGGCAATCACATGGTCTATTATGCTAGGAACAAAAACTTGAAGAGGAGTGGTATTGCTTTCATTGTCAAGCTTTCAGGACTTTCATTTGTTATTGTGGCAGTGCTAGATGCCTAAAACTAGCAGTCATCTAGCACTGCTCTAATAGAAATACCCAAAGTGGATGGCTTTAGCACAGAAAAGTTTATTCTTATACAGTCCAGTAGGCTACAAGTCCAAATTCAGTATGTCCACTCCAGGGGAAAGGCTTTCCCTCTTTTGGCTCTGGGGAAGGTTCTTGTGTTGCATCAGCCTTTGGTCAGGGAGCATCTTGGTGCAGGAACCTCAGGTCTGAAGGACACATTCTACTTTGGTGCTGCTTTTTTGATGGTATGAAGTTCCAAACTCTTTGCTTGCTTCCCTTTCCTTTTATCTCTTGTAGGGTAAAAGGATAAAAGGTGGTACAAGCCACACTCCAGGGAAACTCCCTTTACAGTGGAGCAGGGAGATGACCTTAGAAAGGGATTTACAGTCTCACTGTAATCCTCTTTAACATAAACAGCACAGGAAAATCACAAAATGGAGGTCAATCACACAGTACTGGTAATTATGACCCAGTCAAATTTCTTTTATATGTATTTTTTGGGTGACATAACTCAATTTATGACAGTGGCTCAAGTCAAAATGTGAAGCAATCACTGAAAACATCCATTAGTAACTTGGACATGAAATATGAAAAGTATGAATCAGAATGCAACACATAAACATTGATATTCTAGGCATTAGTGAACTGAAATAGACTGGTTTGGGCCATTTTGAATTGGACAGTCATAAAGTCTACTATACTGGAAATGACAAACTGAAGAGAGGAATGGTGTTGCATTCATTGTCAAAAGACATTTTAAGATCTATCCTGAAGTAAAATGCTGTCAGAGCTAGAATAGTAGCTACACACCTACAAGGAAGACCGGTCAACACAGTTATTATTCAAACTTACCCACCAATCACTAAGGCCAAAGATGAAGATACTAAGATTTTTACTAACTTCTGCAGTCTGAAACTGATTAAACATGCAATCAGGACACACTGATAATTACTGGTGATTGGAATGAGAAAGCTGGAAATGAAGAAGGAATAGTAGTTGGAAACTATAGCCAAATGATTCCGGAGATCATGTGATACAAATTTTCAAGATCAACAACTTCTTCACCACAAATACATTCTGCTTTTTTTTCTAATTATGCTTTAGGTGAAAGTTAACAAGTCATGTCAGTTTCTTGTACAAAAACGTACACGCACATTTTATTATGTGACCCTAGTTGCTCTTCACACACTGTGCCAGCATACTCCTCCTCTTCACCTGTTATTCTGTCCAGTGAACCAGCTCCTGTCCCCCTCTGCCTTCTCAACAAATGCCCTTTTTCAGCAAAGTGAACGGTGAGTATACACTTGGACCTTACCAGATGAAATACACAGGAATCAAATCAACTACATCTGTGAAAAGAGATAATGGAAAAGTTTAATATCATCAGCCAGAACAAGACCAGGGCTGACTGTGAAACAGACCATCAATTGCATATATGAAAGTTCAAGCTGAAGCTAAAGAAAATTAGAACAAGTTCACAAGCACCAAAGTACAATCTTGAAGATATAACATCTGAATTTAGAGACAATCTTAAGAGTAGACTTGATGCATTAAACATTTATGACCAAAGATCAGATGAGGTGTAGGAAGACATCAAGGCCATCATACGTGAAGAAAGCAAGGGATCATTAACAAGACAGAAAAGAAAGACTAAAAATGAATGTCAGAATAGACTTTGAAATTTGCTCTTGAACTTCAAGTAGCTAAAGCAAAAGGAAGAAATGATGAAGTAAAAGAGCTAAACAGATTTTAAAGGGCTGCTGGAGTAGACAAAGTAAAGCATTATAATGAAATATACAAACACCTGGACTTAGAAAACCAAAAGCTACAAACACATTCTGCATTTCTCAAGCTGAAAGATCTGAAGAAAAAAATCAAGCATTGAGTTGCAATAGTGAAGGATGCTACAGGGAAAATGTTAAATGAGGCAGGAAGCATCAAAAGAAAATGGACAGAATACACAGAGTTACTATGCCAAAAAGAATTGGATGACGTTCAACCATTTTATGAGGTAGTACATGATCAGGAATTGATGGTTCTGAAGGAAGCAGTCTAAGTTACATGAAGACATTGTGAAGAGCAAGGCTCCAGGAATTGACATAATGCCAACTGAGATGTTACAACAAACAGATGGAACTCTGGAAGTGCTCACTTGTCTATGCCAAGAAATCTGGAAGACGTCTACCTGGCCAAATGATCAGAGAGATTCCCAAGAAAGGTGATCCAACCAGATGTGGAAATTACAGAACAATATCACACACTGGTAAAATTCTGTTGAAGATCATTGAGAGGACTCTGTCCCTGAAATTCATGGTGGTCATCTTATCCAATGATCAGACCTTGCCATTAACTGAAAACAGCCTGGGAAGCATGCCCCACAGGGATGACCAAAAATGTCCTGGTATGCCTCACGTGTTATAACTGCAAAACCATAAATAACTTTTGCATCAAACCACCCCTCATTTCTTTGTCGGAATTTTGAACAGTAAAACTTGCCCCATTGGGTGGGCTGAGCCACCCTCAGCTGAGATGCCACTGTCTCTCTCTTCAAATAAACTTTACTTGACCCTTGAACTGGTGTGTCTCTGCCTCTGTTTACGGCCACTCTCTCCCTAACAATCATTTGTCATGGATTGAGTTATGTCCTCCTTCTCTCCTCAACAAATGTGTGTATCTGTTTGACTGGGTATGATTCCCAGTATTGTATGGTTGTCTTTCCTTTTGTGATTGTAATTTTATGTTAAAGAGGATTAGGGTGGAATCGTAACACCTTTTCTAAGGTCACTTCCCTGATCCAATGTACTATGAGTTATCCTGGGGTATAGCCTGTGCCACCTTTTATTTTACCAGCTATAAAAGGAAAGGAAAGCAAGCAGAGAGTTGGGAACCTCATGCCACCAAAAGAGCAGTGCCAGGAGTAGAGCACATCCTTTAGACTTGAGGTTCCTGTACTGAGATGCTCCCAGACCAGGGGAAGATTGATAACAAGGACCTTCCTCTAGAGCCAACATAGAGAGAAAGCCTTCTCCTGGAACTGGAGCCCTGAATTCGGACTTCTAGCCTAGTGGGCAGTGAGAGAATAAACCTCTCTTTGCTAAAGCCATTCACTTGTGTTAGTTCTGTAACAGCAGCACTAGATGACTGAGGTATCATTCAAAAGTGGCCATGGCAGTACAACAATAGGAAACGGCCAGACATTGAAGCCAGATTCAGAAAAAGGATGTGGAATTGGTGATATCACTGCCAATGTCAGACGGATACCGGCTGAAAGCATAGAATACTAGAAAGATGTTTACCTGTATTTTGTTGAGTAAGCTAAGGCATTCAGCTCTGCAGATCATAACACATTATGGATAACACTGAAGAAGACAGGAATTCCAGAACACTTAATTGTGTTAGTAAGGAATCTGTACAGAACCCAAAGGCAGTTATTTGAAGAAAGTAAGGAGACACTGCATGGTTTAAAGTTAGCAAAGCTGTGAGTCAGGATTGTATCCCTTTACCATAATTATTCAATCTATATGTTAAGCAAATAATGTGAAAAACCAGATTATATGAAGAAGAACAGGACATCAGGATTGAAAGACGACTCAGTAACAACCTGCATTATGCAGATAATACAACCTAGCTTGCTGAGAGTGAAGAGGACTTAAAGCACTTACTGATGAAGATCAAAGACCACAAGCCTCCGGTATGGATTATGCCTCAAGGTAAAGAAAACAAACATCCTCCCAGCTGAACCAATAAGCAACATTATAATAAATGGAGAAAAGTTTGTCAAGCTCTTATTTCTCTTGGATCCACAGTCAACACCCATGGAAGCAACACTGGAGAAATCAAAAGATACATGGCATTGGGCAAATCTGCAGGAAAAAACTTCTTTGAAGTGTTAAAAAACAAAGATGTGACCTTGAAGACTAAAGTATGCCTGACCCAAACTGTTGTATTTTTGACTGCCTTACATGCGTGTGAAAGCTGGACAATGAATAAAGAAGACTGAAGAACTGATGCCTTTGAATTATGGTTTTGATGAAGAATATTGAATTTGTCTTGGGAGAAATACAGCCAGAATCCTCCTTAGAAGCAAGGATGGCAAAACTATGTCTCACATGTTTTGGACATGTTACCAGGAGGGTTCTGTCCCTGGAAAAAGACCTCATGCTTGGTGTGGTAGAGGGTCGGGGGAAAAGAGGAAGACTCTCAACAAAATGGATTGATACAGTGGCTGCAACAGCAGCCCCAAGCATAGCAGCCCGTGTGAGGATGGTGCAGAAAGAGGCAGTGTTCATTCGGCTGTGCACAGGACCACCGAGTGGGAACTGACTTGATGGCACCTAACAACACAGTTTGGTCCCCGTCAGTTGGTAACAGCTGTTGATTTTGGCATAGGTGGAAGGAAGGGGGTAGACTCAAGAGATGTAGACTAAAGGTCCAGAAGAAGTCTTTTCATGTATCAGAAGGAAATAGAATAGGTGCATGTCTCAGAGGGGAACAAAGATGTGGACTTAGGACTGAAAGATGGAAGCTACTGGTGAGCACAGTTTAGGGAGAATTTCCTAGTTTGAGCAGAATGAAACAGCTAGAATCTAGAGGGGTTGAATCGCCATTACTGGAGGTGTCCAGGCGATCCCTGATGCCCGGGGTCAGGGATATTGGAGGGGAATTCCGTGCACCACGTGTCTAGGATCGAGCGAGAAGACCTCTGAAAGCTCTTGTAATACTGCGTGGCTCGGCGAGTACCTGAAGTTTGCTTGAATGACCAGTAGGTGACACTCTTGTACATTTGCTGATGTAAAGTGGAACTCAAAACCGTGACTAGCCTAAGAAAGTGAAATTTTATTCACACAATATACATTCTTAAGAAATTCATTCTTCCTAAATATAAAAACATGAATATCACTTGAAGTAAAATTTTCAAGGGCCTATTCTCAAAATAGGATTGACTTTCTAAATTATCTTTTTAAATCTATCTCTGTATGTTCTTAAAATGTAACATAATTTGACTCAGAATCCTTGGTGCTCAGTGGTTACAGCCTGGCTGCTAACCAAAACGTTGGCAGTTTGAATCCACCAGCTGCTCCTTGGAAACTCTACGTGACAGTTCTGCTCCGTTCTATAAGGTCACCAGGAGTCTGAACTGACTCCGTGGAAACGGCTGTTTATTTATTTGCCGTAAAACTGCTTCTATTTGTCCAAAGCCACCTTTGAAGCCCTCATCTGTTTGATGTGTTTATTGTTCTAGACAGGAATTATATTTTGTTCCTTGTTCCTGGAGCCGTAGAATTGTAGCCAAATTTGTGATAATGCTAATAAGAGCATCTTACGTGGCTATTTTACTTATCATTTACCTAGCTCTTATTTATAGTATCTCGACCACAGAAAATCACGTGATTAATATTAATAATATGAAGGAATAGGCTGATGGGTTAAACAATCCCTACAAAATCATAAGAAATTCTTCCTAATTTTTTTGCATTGAATTGTGGAATGTCAAGAAACACTAGAGACTTCTTTATACCCCATCGGGGATTGAATCGTGTTCTCCAAAAGTGTGTATCAGTTTGGTTAGGCTGTGATTCCCAGCACTGTGCAGGTTGTCCCGCGTTTTGTGATTGATACAATTTTCCTCTACGTTGTGAATCTTAATTTCTGCATGTAGTTAATTAGGTAAGGTTGAGTTCTGTTGAAGATAACTGGAGTGGGATGTAACCCCCTTGCTTAGGTCACATCCCTGATCCTTGTAAAGGGATTTTCCTTGGGGTGTGACCTGCACCATCCTTATCTTACAAGAGATACAGGAAAGGGAAGTGAGCAGAGAGTGCGGCACCTCATCCTACCGAGAACGCAGGACCTCACACCACCAGGAATGCAGCCCTAGGAGCACAGCGTGCCCTTTGGACCCAGGGTCCTTGTCTTGAAAAGCTTCTCTACCAGGGAAATATTGATGATAAGGACCTTCCTCCAGAGCTGACAGAGAAAGAAAGCCTTCAGTAGGAGCTGATGCCCTGAATTTGGACTTGTAGTCTGCTAGACTGCAAGAAAGTAAGTTCCTCTTTGATAAAATCGTCTGCTTGTGTTATTTCTGTGATAGCAGCACTAGATACCTAAGACATCGTCCCTTACACATTCACGGTGATTTCAGCATGTTTAAAGGCTCCTAAAATTAATGGAACAAAGAAGCCTATAAAATGTATCCCAGAAGTTTTCAAACATATTTAGCCGTTTTCACACATATGTATACTCTCACACAAACACACACATATACAAATATAAATTATTAAGAACGTGAATTAGTATGTCACAGAATATGTTTTCTGTAAGAAAATGCTGTAAGTTACAAATGTGAAATTCAAACTCCATCCATCCTGAGTTTAATTATTTACTTTATTAGCAATGTTTCATAATTTTCAGTGCATCAAGAAAAAATAACCTCAATTTACACTTAGCTAAAAAGATTATTCAGTTTATTAAAATAGATTATTCCCAACCCAAATCTTCCACGATGAAGAACTTGCATTTGTCCCTTCTTATCACCTCAGGCAAACTGAATCTAATAAACAAAAACCCAAACTGAAAGTTTCCATTTCCTCCTTGTTCCTCTAATGCTCCTGAACAATCCAGTACGGGTGGTAACACTGTTGTGAAAAGCATCTTACTGTCCCAGACTAACTCTACAGCTTAGACACAATAAGGTCCATTCGGTTTGCTCTGATGTTGGTAGTCTTGTGCGATTTTGACTTGTGTTCAGAGGGTCTTCATTATATTTGATACAGTGGTTATTAAGTCAGCTATCCTCTGATGCCATCAGGCACATGACGAGACTCAGGAGATATACCCTGAATAGTTACATAAATATTCCTGCCAATGTACTTTAAGGTGAGAGATAATTCTAGTTAGCTTGCTTGAAGTTTTCAGTGGCTGTTGTAATGACTGGAGTTTCTTTCTTAGCTTGGATGGGAATCACAGGGTTCCCCTATCATGAGTGGGTGAAGTCTTTCCAAGCCACTGGATTCTTTGCAGCAGCCTGAAATCCTTGTTTCTTAGACTATAGATGATGGGGTTGAGCATGGGGATCACCAACCCATAGAACACAGAGATGAGCTTGTCTGAAAGGTCCTGCTTGTTTCCCCCCAGTGGGCCCTTTGACTTGGGCTTCCTATACATAAAAAATAAGGTCCCATAGAAGATGACCACCACCGTGAGGTGGGCACAGCAGGTAGAGAAGGCCTTTTTCTTCCCGTCTACAGAGGGGATCCTCAGGATGGTTGCAATGAAGAACACATAAGAGACAGTGATGAACAGAACTGGGACCCCCAGGAAGATCACATTGGTCACTTCCATGCTGATCACATTAATGGAGATATCAGCACAGGCTAACTTTAGGACAGCCAAAATCTTACAGGTGAAGTGGTTGATGATGTCGTCCCCACAGAAGGGCAGCCAAATTGGCAAGGATGTATGGACCACAGAAGCAGCACCACCAATAGTCCAGGAGCTGACAGCCACAGACACATAGATGGCCTTGCTCATGATTACAGGATATCTAAGGGGGTTGCAGATGGCCACGTAACGGTCAAATGCCATCATGCTCAGAAGCAGGCACTCTGTTCCAGCTGTGGCAAAGGATAGAGCCATCTGCAGTACACAGGCTGAGAAGGAGATGGTTTCCCTGGGCGTCAGGTGGTTGTTTAGGAAAAGAGGAACAGATGAAGTTGTATAGCAAATATCCAGGAAGGAGAGGTTCCCCAGGAAGAAGTACATGGGTGTGTGCAGGTGGGAGTCAAGGATGATCATCAGGATGATCATCAGGATGAGGATTCCATTGCCCAGGAGAATCACCAGGTACATCAGCAGGACCAGCACAAAGAAAATCTTCCCCAGCTTTGGGTCATCAGGAAGTCCCAGGAGAATGAACTCCATCACCGGGACGGTCCAATTGACTTTTTCCATTTTGTGTGCGCTCTGTCATCAGCAGCGTTCAGAGCAGCACATCAAGCTCCTAGGCGTCCAGTAGGTGATCCAAGTCCTAGGTATTCAGCAGGTGATCAGTTTCTGGCTGCATAACAGAAAACAGGGGAGGAGAGAAAGTAACTGAAAGAGATGGAAGAAGGTGTTTCTTAATTCTCAAACGGGAGAACATCAGAGCGGGAGTAGAACTTACAACCGTCCAGCACTGGGTGAGGGCCTCGCATGTCCAGGTGTGTGCTAGGGAATTTTCTGATGCTGGTACACATCCTATTTGTAAAAGGCAGTTGTGTATAAAAGGCACTAGTCAGAGTAGAACTCTGCTCCATAGGGTTTTCAGTGGCTGATTTTGGAAAGTGCATTGCCAAGCCTTTCTTCTGAAACTCCTCCGGGTGGATTTGAACCTCCAGTCTTTCCATAACCAGCCAAGCATATTAAATATTTGAAGTCCAGCTTGTACTACCCAGGAATTTCAAGAATTTCTATACTCCTTCTTAATTACAGTGGGATGGGGTGTAGGAATGGGTAAATGATGGAAACAAGTATTTAATATCAATGAGCATCTACTTTGTGCCGTATTCGTTATGACACCTCATGGAGAACACGTTGCTATTCTAGTTTCATAGATGAATAACGAAAACTCAGAGGAGCTGAAGAATAAGCTGTATGGGGTTGAATGACAGTGGTGAGGTTGGATGCCAGACCTCAATTCTGAGTTTTGTTAACCAAATAGCTGCCTCTCTCCTTTGGTTCACAGACTTTTAGAAGGCTCTCTCTCTGCTACCAGCTGGATGCATTCTCTGATCTGTCATGGTCATTGTCTGTCTACTCAGCATGTTCTCTGCAGTTGTGGTGGGAGGGCTCATTCCAGATGTGTAGGCAGACAGGGCACCTCCCATCCTGACTCTAACCCAGTGTGGATTAAAGCCTGTCTTTATTGACATTTTGGGCAATAATCCTTTGTTTTGAAATACTGTTGTGTATACTACTGGATACTTAGCAGCATCCTTGGCCTCAGCCACTGGTGGCCAGTGACATCTCTCCTCCACATTCTGCGCCATAACAATGAAAAATATCACCAGACACTGATAAATGTCTCTTGGGACTAAGGAGGATAAAACATTGTTCAGTAAAGAACAGCAGTCTAACGCTGGAAAAGCCTCACTCATTATGCAGCCAGGGACTTCATTTCGCTTCTGGTGCAATCCCATTGCCCTTTACATCCCTCAACAGAACACTTAAGAGTATCCCTATTTGCTCAATCCAGGCCCACTCGTGTGCCCCGCTATGACCTTCTGCCTCTGAGTTATCCCACAGCCTTCCCAGTGGGTGTCCTACTCACTCCAGAAAATGAAAAAGTCAACATTCCAGCCAGCTGCACAAACTGGACTTAATAGTAACAAGAAGATGCCACCGCTTCAGTTAGAGGAACCACACCTGTCCACTTCCACTCCCATCAGATAAATTCACCCAACGCTCCTATGTGACACTAGTGGTATATAGGATCTCACCTACATGAGACCTTTATCTGTGGGAGTCTTAGTGCCTATAACCTAAAAGTTGCTAATTAAAGTTTGTTCAACTGAACTGAACTCAACAATGGGGAAGTTCTGCATTTGAGATCAGAGCCTTGGTCCCTATCCATAGCTGTGACCTGGATAAGCCATGTGGTCTGAGTGAGTCACTGAACCCTAAACTTTGGTTTCCCTATGTGTACCATACAATCCCAACTCTGACAATTGTTTCAAACTGCCTGATGTCATGCACAGTCAGCCGGGAGTCATCCTTGGTAAAGGCAGCTGCATACTCCTTTTGTTGTGGTATGATGTGTGTGTGTGCATCTGTGCATCTGTGTCTGCATTAAGGAGAAATGAATTCTCATTTTCCCATCAAGGAATGTCAGCAGAAAATATGACTGTGCCAGCTTTGGAAGGGGTTCAGGACAGCAGAAAACAAAAAGCTCTGACACCTGCAGCCCACTGAGAGGATGGCTGGAAGGGAAGCGGGAAGCCAGCCTGAAGCCAAGAGGGAAAGAGCAGCTTTTACCTGTGCAGCTGCGTCCTGTACATGTGGAGCCTGGCTGAGCCCACCTGTCTCTGTAGTCAATGGCAGGTGAGAAATCAGAGGCAATGTAGTGGGGCAAAGGGTCCCCTACACTGTCAGACAGCTTTCTGGGGAGCAATTTGTCTAGAATAAGGAAAAATGTGTAAAGCCTTCATACCCGTCACCTCTGCAATACCACATCTAGGAAACAATTCTAAGAAAACAGTGAACAAAGAGGACCAATTAGCCCTCAATAAAGGTATTCATCGCAGCAATATTTATGAGTGAAATTACCCATGAACCCAGTGCCGCTGAGTCAATTCTGACTCATAGTCACCCTACAGGACAGAGTAAAGCTGCCCAAAAGAGTTTCCAAGAAGCACCTGGTAGATGTGAACTGCTGATCTTTTGGTTAGCAGCTGTAGCACTTAACCACCACACCACTAGGGTTTCCATTAGTGAAATTAGAAAACACAGTAATGGTCTTGAAATAAATATCTAATTACGGTGTTTCATACAATGGGGTAAGAACCCACCAGGACCCAAGTCCCACTCTGTCTGACATTCAAGTTACGCATGTATAATTTTACACCATAATGTTGTTACATTATAATACTAAATAAGATTCAGTGACATCAAATCAAGTCCAACTCACAGCCACCCTATAGGACAGAATAGAAGTGCCCCACAGAGTTTCCCAGCAGCACCTGGTAGACTTGAACTGCTGACTTTTGGATTCAAAGCTGTAATATTTAACCACTATGTCACCAGGATTTCCAATAATATTAAATGGCAATGCCAGCCAGCCAAGTGCCGTTGAATTGGATCTGACTTATGGTGACCCTAGGGGCCAGGGTAAAAATAGTATACACCTCTACAGTGTCACTTAGATCAACAATATGTGTGAGTATAAAAGTGACCAGAAGGACATGACACCTGAATCAGTGGGGAGGAAGATTCTTTTTTTCCCTCCTTAGTATTGCCAAAAATTTCACTAATATGATGTGCACAAGCTTCTTTGTGTTCAGAACAATTTTCAACATTTATGAAACATAAACAAGAAAACAGAAAGAATTAGCTGTGACCTGGGAGTCAGATGGACAGGGACTTGGGTCCTGCCTCTGACCCTGAAGAAGTCTCATTTTTCTCCAAGTCTCCTCTTCCCTTCGTTCTTAATGGGATGGGTAACCCTTGGCCGCCTCCTTCTCAGGCTTAGTGTGAGGACAGAGCAGCAGCAGCAGGGAAGGGGCTTGGTCAGTGATGAGATGTGCAAGCAGGCAGGAGTGATCGTACCTAAAACCAGCTTCTCCTCTGCTTCAGCATCAGCTGCTGAGACTTAACTGCAGGTAGAAGTTTCTCAGAGCAGAAGCAGGGCAAGGAGGGAAGCACATCTTAGTGAAATGGTCTACAGAAGGCATTGCTCCCACCCAAGTGCCTGCCTGGCTCTCCTCATTTTCCAGTCTCCAGATCCCAAACAGACTTCTCAACTCTTCCCTGTGCTCTGCGCCAGACCCCTGGTGCTAGATAAAGACCCAGAGTGTCTCCCACCTGCTTTTCTTTCCCTTTGAGACCTTTTATCTTCTTTTTCCTCCTAAATCCTTATGGGAAGTCAAGCCTCTGTTGGGCTTTATCTTTGACTTCCTTCTTCCTAGCTGTGCTGGCTGAACTCCAGCTGCTTCATACACAGCACTTGCCTTCCTAGTCTGATATCCAGAAATACTAAGGATATATTTCTGCAGTGATGGAAGGGAAACTTCAAGCAGCAGCTGTGGGCTCCAGGGGGCATTTGATTCCCCAATCACTCCAACAGAGACTCTGCAAATCCCAGAAGCAATTTAAAGTTTGAATGGTGAAGTGTGCACGGCTGCAGGCCCTAGGCATACCTGGGTGCTCCAGGGACCATATTCTCTCCACCCACTTAGAGGCAGAGAGCTGTGCTTGCCAAAAGAAATGGTCAGCTGTTAGGTCCTAGTCACCCAGAATGTGGTGACAAGACAGATGTCTAACATCAGCAGCAGCAGGAGCAGAATTAGCTGGAGAAAGTGATTATCAGCTAAAATCAATAAAATCAATCAATACATGATTATTGAGTAACTCCTTCCAGTCTGCCTTGGAAGATTTGTATTATTATTCCCCTGTTTTTTTAGTTGCTATGAGTTGGAATCAACTTGACAGCATTGGGTTTCTGGAAATTTTTTTAGTCTAGACTGCCGTCAAGTCAATTATGACTTGTGGTTATCCTATAAGACAGAGTAGAACTGCTTCGTAGAATTTCCAGCAGCACCTGGCAAGTTCAAACTGCCAACCTGTTTGGTTAACAGATGTAGCTCTCAACGGCAATGGATTTGGTTTTGATTTGGGGACTGGTATTAGCTATTTTGAAATGGGCAATCATGTGGTCTACTACGCCAGGAAAGACAACTTGAAGAGGGATGGCACTGCATTCATCATTAAAAAGAACAATTCAAGATCCATCCTGAAGAACAACACTGTCGGTGATAGAATAATATCGATGTGCCCCCAAGGATGACCAGCTAATGCAACTATTATTCAAGTTTGCATACCAATCATTAAGGCCAAAGATGAAGAAATGGAAGATTTTTACCAACTTCTGCAGTCTGAGATTGATTGGACGTGCAATTAGGATGCATTGATAAGTACTGGTGATTGGAATGTGAAAGCTGGAAACAAAGAAGTAGTTGGAAAATACAGCCTTGGTGATAGAAATGATGTCAGAGATTACATGAGAGACTTTTGCAAGACCAATGATTTCTTCATTGCAAATACCTTTTTCAACAACATAAACAGGAACTATATCTGTGGATCTTGCTGAATGGAATACGTAAGAATCAAATTGACTATACTTATGGAAAGAGATAATGGTAGAACCCATTATCGTCAGTCAGAGCAAGGCTAGGAACCAATTGTGGACCATCAGTTGCTGATATGCAAGTTCAAACTGAAGATGAAGAGAATTTGAACAAATCCATGAAATCTGAAGTATGATCTTGAGTATATCACACCTGAATTTAGAGAACATCTCGAGAATAGGTTTGACCTTTTGAATACGAATAACTGAAGACCAAACATGTTGTCCAGTGACATGAGAGACACCATACATGAAGAGAGCAAGAGATCATTAAAAAGACAGGAGGGAAAGAAAAGACTAAAATGGATGTTAGAAGAGACTCTGAAAAGCTTTTTTTAAAATGATTGAATGAAAGTGTACATTCCCATATAAACTTGCATGCCCACCTATATGCAGCTCCCACTGCTCTCCCTGTCCGGTGAAAGCACACTTTTTCTCTCTGCTCCATACATGTCCTATCCTCCCAACAGTCTACTATCGCCTCTTCTCCACCCACTCCCCTTCCTCCAGTAAGAGGTCACCAGGAAGACATCCTTTAGATGCATAGAACCATAAAGTGCCCAGAAAATATGGTCACTCTGTGTTGCCACGTTCAATCCATTGCTGTCTGAAGAGTTGACCTTCATTATGATTTATGGACAGAAGCAGCATCAGGGACAGGGGTCATGCTCCCAGGGGAACCCTGAAGCCCCTGGACCATCAATTGCGGTCTTTTAGTGGAGATCTCAGGGTGCACCTCTATTTATTCTTGTGTTGCCAGTGAGACTCAACTTTGTGAGCTCCATCACGGCTATCACTGGTGGTGGCCAGGCACCATCCAGTTCTTCCAGTCATGAGTCTATGTAGACACCCACTCACATGGGCCTCTCTGTCTTCTGGGTTCTCTTTCCCCCTTGTCATTATGGACCTCGGTGATCATCCATTCCTGATGAGCTGGGACCATTTGATATACCCTCAGATGGCAGCTTGGAAGTGAAAAGCTTTCTTGAACATGGAGTGGGTAAAGCACAAAGAAGAAATGATAAAGTAAAAGAGCTGAAAAGATGATTTTAAAGGGTGCCTGAAGAAGACAAAGTGAGGTATTATAATGACATATGCAAAGATCTAGAGTTAGAAAACCAAAAGGGAAGAACATACTTGGAATTTCTGAAGCCAGAGGAACTAAAGAAAAAGTTCAAGCCTCGAGTTGCAATAATGAAGGATTTTGTGGGCAAAATACTGAACAATACAAGAAGCATCAAAAGAAGATGGAAGGAATACACAGTCATTGTACCAAAAAGAATTCGTGGACACTCAACTCTTTCCAGAGGTAGCACATGATCAAGAACTGATAGTACTTAAGGAAGAGGTCCGAGCTGCACTGAAGGCATTGGTGAAAAACAGGCCTTCAGGAATTAGTGGAATGAATACCAAAGAAAATGTTTCAACAACCAGATGCAGTGCTGCAAGTGCTAATTGGTCTATGCCAAGAAATTTGGAAGACAGCTAACTTGTTAATGAATGGAAGAGATTCACATTTATGACCATTCCAAGGAAAGGTGATTCAACTGAAAGCAGAAATTATCAAACAGTATTGATATCATACATTAATAAAATCTTGTTGAAAATCACTCAGAAGAAGTTGCAGTAATACACTGACAGGAAACTCCCAAAAGTTTAGACCAGATCCAAAAGAGAATGTGGAGTGAGGCATATCATAGCTGCTGTCGGATGGATCATGACCGAAAGTGGAGAATAACAGAAGATGTTTACTTATGTTTTATTGACTATGCAAAGGGATTCAACTGTGTAGATCATAACAAACTCCAGATAGCATTGCAAAGAACAGAAATTTCAGAACACTTAATTTTGTTCATGAGAAATCTGTGCATAGATGGAAAGGCATTTGTTAGAATGATGGGATACTGTAAAGTTTAAAAATCAGGACAAGTGTCAAGGTTGTAACATTTTAGCATACCGATTCAACTTGTATGCTGAGCAAATAATCTGAGAAGCTAGAGTATATGAAGCAGAAGGGGACATCAAGACTGGAGGAAGTCTCATTAACAACCTATGACGTGTAGATGGACCCAACCTTGCTTACTGAAAATGAAGACGACTTTAAGCATTTACTGATGAAGATCAGAGACTGCAGTCTTCCGTATAGATTTCTCTGCATAAAGAAAACAAAAATTGGGAGTCAAGATGGCAGACTAAGCCCACGTCTCCTTATATCCCTCTGGAAACCAAGACCTGAACTAATAAACAAACGGAGCCTTCTGGTCACCTAATCAGCTCCAGGACACAGCACAGGGCTGTTACTTTGGACTTCATACCACTGAGCGAAAAACCTCCTCTCTTTCGCTGACTCTCGCTCCTGACTAACCCTGGCTCTCACAGACTGAAGGTAAACGCACCACTTTGACTTTTTTTTCCCTCTGTCTTGGCTGGCGGGTGGAGTAGGTCTTGCCTAGCGGCTAGACTCAGACACACTGCTGGGGGGACAGGCAGGCAAAATTCCCATATTTTGAGAGCCAGGCTTAAGACTCTTAATCTACCCACTTTAAGCCTTTCATTTTATATCTGCTTCCGCGGGGTTTGTATGGAGTTTCACAGCCAGTGTGCTGGATGCCATGTTGGATATGGAGATTCTAGCGGGACCTCAGTCTTAGCCTGGGAGCCAGCGCCTGGAAACAGGACATTGCTTCTCCGACAGAAAAGCAGTAATTTATCCAATGCCACCTGCTTTGGGGGTCCTGCAATAGAATCAGAGGAATCACTACCTCTAGGCATCTTTAGCCCCTGTATCTGCTGCCTGTGTGGAGGACGCCATCTTGGATACAGTGGCCGCAGCTGGACCTAATTCTTAGCTTGGGAGCCAGAACCTGCCCACAGGAGAGCACTTTTCTATCACAAAAGCAGTACTCTACGTAGTGTCGTCGGCCCTGTCAGCAGAGGCCAACAGGGCAGTAGCATTGCTGTATTCCGAATTAGTTTGTATCATCTGGGGTTGGATATAGTGGCACTTACTTTGCCAGTTGAGAAGTGGGACCTCTACACCTGAAAACCTAACTGACTTGTGAAGTGGTCAGATATCTTTTGCTTTACTTTTTAACACAGCCTAGAGAAACATCTGCAGTCCATCCTCACAGTACCTCTTCCAGCTCTACATACTCACATGGATCCCAAAAAGGAACAAACACTTGTGGCATACAAGAAATCAGCCATGGCTTCAGAAGGCTCCCAAGCAAAGCAACCAAGGAGTTTTCCAGATGAAGAAACTTTTATGAAAGCATCAGAAAGTGAATACAAAATGATTATATACAGAGCCCTTCTAGACCTTATACAAAATGCAAGAGAACAAAAGGAAAAATTAAGCAAGATGTTCGATCTGATGGAACACCAGTACTCTGAAATCCAACAGATCAAGAACAAAATCAAAGACATAGAAACTTCCATGCAAAGCCAAGAAAATAGAATGGAGCAAATAGAAAAAAGAATTTCTGACTTGGAAGACAGAGCTACTGAGGCCAGCATCTATGAGCAGAAATCAGAAAAAAGAAACAAGAAAAATGAAGAAACATTAAGAAGCATGTGGGACTCTATTAAGAGGAATAACCTTTGATTAATTGGAGTCTCTGAACAGGGTAAGATATCTGAGAACACAGAGAGTATTGTTGCTGAGCTGCTGACAGAAAACTTCCCAGAAATCATGAAGGAAGAGAATATAGACATTTCAGATGCATATCGTATGCCACCCAATATAGATCTCAAAAGAAATACTCGATCAAGCTCAACAAAATGAAACACAAGCAGCAACTCCTAAAGGCAGCAAGACTCAAAGCAAAGCTAACATTCAGAGGGAAACCCTGTAGGCTCTCGTCAGATTTCTCAGCAGAAACCATGCTGGAACGGAGACAGTGGCATGACACATTCAAAGCCTTGAAGGAGAAGAACTTCCAACCAAGAATTATATATCCTGCAAAACTGTCTTTCAAATACGAAAATGAAATTAAGACATTCCCAGATAAACAGAAACTCAGAGACTTTGTAAAAACCAAACCAAAACTACAAGAAATATTGAAAGAAGTTCTTGGCTCTGGCTTAGAAGAACAAAACCACTAACTTTATATTTTAGAACGACATACTACTCAAAACTCTACTCAGTTAGGGAAGGCTCCAAAGCCAATCAAAGCTTTGATAAGGAAAGAAGCAATCCAGTGATCATCATGAAAACTATGGTGTCATCATATTAAAAAGAGGGATGTACTACAGTTGTTAAAGTCCTTCCAGATGGAGAGGAAGATGACAAGACTGGCAGTAACTAAAATTGGGTTTATATATAGTTAATTAAGGGGGATTATAGGGGAAGCTGTAAAGCACAACAAAGATGTATCATACCATTTCAAGAAATGTAACACAGGAGTCTTAACAACCACAAAACCAGCTCTGAAAAAGGTGAAAAATCAACTCACAAAAAAGAGTGTCCCAGAACAGACTAATAAGAACAACAGAGAAAACATCAACATAAAAATAAACCTATCACAATGGCAGCACTGAACACACACCTATCAATAATTACATTGAATGTGAATGGACTGAATGCTCCAGTAAAGAGCCATCGAGTGACATCTTGGATCAAAAGACATGACCCATCCATATGTTGTCTACAAGAAATTCACTTGAGACCTAAAGATAGGAACAAACTGAAAATTAAAAGATGGAAGAATATATATCAAGCTAACAATGAACAAAGAAGAACAGGGGTGGCAATTCTAATCTCAGACAAAATCAATTTTAATGTCAAATCCACCATCGTGGACAAAGATGGACACTATTTATTGCTGAAAGGTTCAGTACACAAGCAAGACTTAATTATATTAAATATTTATGCACCTAATATCAGAGCACCTAAATATGTTGAAGAAACATTGACTACACTCAAAAGAGAATTAGATGACTCCACCATAAGTGGGAGACTTCAACACTCCACTCTCAATACTAGACAGATCATCTAGAAAAAAGCTCAGTAAAGATACAGAAGACCTCATTGCCACAATTAACCAACTAAACCTCATTGATATATACAGAACTTTCCACCCATTAGCAGACAACTACACCTTCTTCTCCAGTGCACATGGAACATTCTCCAGAATTGACCATGTGATAGGCCATACTGCAATGCTCAACAAAATCCATACCATTGAATTACTGCAAAGCATCGTCTCAGATCATAAAGCCATCAAAGTTGAAATCAATAGCAGAAAAAAATGTAGATAGAAAGTGGAACTCTTGGAAACTGAACAACATCTTGCTCAAAAAAACATGGGTTATAGAGGAAATCAAGGATGAATTAAAGAAATTCATGGATTCCAATGAGAACGAAAACACTTCCTACCAGAACCTATGGGATACAGCCAAAGCAGTGCTCAGAGGTCTGTTTATCTCCATAACTGCACACATCTGGAAGGAGGAAAGAAACCAAATCAAGGAACTAACCCTACAGCTTGAACAAGTAGAAAGAGAACAACAGAGGAACCCCTCAGTCACCACCAGAAACGAGATCATAAAAATTAGAGCAGAGCTAAATGAATTAGAAAATAGAAAAACAATTGAAAAAATCTAAAAGACCAAAAGCTGGTTTTTTGAAAAGATCAACAAAATTGACAAACCACTGGCTAAACTTACTAAAGAAAAGCAGGAAAGGAAACAAATAACCCAAATTAGAAATGAGAGGGGGCTGTCACCACAGATGTAACAGAAATCAAAAATATCATAACAGAATACTATGAAAGACTGTACTCTAAGAAATTTGAAAACCTAGGGGAAATGGACCAATTCCTTGACTCATACCACCTACCCAAATTATCACAATGTGAAGCAGAACAACTTAATAAATCCATCACAAAGGAAGAGATTGAAAAAGTCATCAAAACACTACCACCCAAAACAGTCCGGGTCCAGATGGCTTCACTGCAGAATTCTACCAAACATTTAGAGAAAAGTTATCTCCAATACTACTGAGACTATTTCACAGTCTAGAAAGGGATGGAGTACTCCCAGACTCATTCTATGAAGCCAGCATAACCCTGATACCTGAGCCAGGGAAAGACCCAACAAAGAAAGAGAACTACAGACCGATATCACTCATGAATCTAGATGCAAAAATCTTCAACAAAATTCTTGCCAATAGAATACAGCAACGTATCATGAAAATAATCCATCATGACCAAGTGGGATTCATACCAGGGATGCAAGGCTGGTTCAACATCAGAAAAACGATTAATGTGATTAACCACATAAATAACACAAAAGACAAGGATTACCTGATTTTGTCCATTGATGCAGAAAAGGCATCTGATAAAGTCCAACACCCATTCATGCTAAAAACTCTTAGCAAAATGGGCATAGATGGCAAATTCCTCAACACAATAAGGGCCATTTATACAAAGCCAATTGCCCATGTCATCCTGAAAGGAGAGAGACTGAAAGACTTTCCCTGAGATCAGGAACTAGACAAGGATGCCCACTTTCACCTCTTCTATTCAACATTGTGCTAGAAGTTTTAGCCAGAGCAATTAGACAAGACCAAGAAATAAAGGGCATCTGCACTGGCAAAGAGAAAGTTAAAATCTCCCTGTTTGCAGATGATATGATTGTATATGCAGAGAATCCCAAAGAATCTATAAGTAAACTACTCAAACTGATAGAAGAGTTCAGCAAACTCTCAGGATACAAGATAAACATAAGTAAGTCAGTAGGATTACTTTATGCCAACAACGAGACTGTTAGGGAAGAAATTATCAAATCAATACCATTTACTATAGCCTCTAAGAAGATAAAGTACCTAGACCTTTACAAAGAGAACTACAAGCCCTTACTACAAGAAACTAAGAGAGACTTAGATAAATGGAAAAACCTACTCTGCTCATGGATAGGAAGACTTAACATTGTGAAAATGTCTATTTTACCCAAAGCAATCTATTTATATAATGCAATCTCAATACAAGTTCCAGCAACATTTTTTAATGAGATGGAGAAACAAATCACCAATTTTGTTTGGAAAGGGAAGAAGCCCCGGTTAAGCAAGGTACTACTAAAAAAGAAGAACATACTGGGAGGCCTCTCATTACCCGACTTTAGAACATATTACACTGCCACAGTGGTCAAAACAGCCTGGTACTGGTATAAGAACAGACAGATCGATCAGTGGAACAGAACTGAGACCCCAGAGATGACACCATCTGCCTATGAACAATTGATATTCGACAAAGGCCCTAAGACATTAAACTGGGGTAAAAACAGTATCTTCAACAAATGGTGCTGGCAAAATTGGATATTCATCTGCAAGAAACTGAAACAAGATCCATATTTTACGCCTTATACAAAAACCAACTCCAACTGGATAAAAGACCTAAATATCAAACCTAAAATGATAAAGTTCATCCAAGAAAAGGTAGGAACAACAATGGAAGTTTTAATACACAATGTGGAGAGACTCCAAAATCTGTCAAACAAATCACAATCATCAGAAGAGAAAATAGATAAATGGGAACTATTAAGAATCAAACACTTTTGCTCATCCAAAGACTTTACAAATAGAGTTAAAAGAACACCTACAGAATGGGAAAAAATATTTGGCAACTCTATGTCAGACCGACGCCTGATCTCCATAATCTATAAGACACTACCAAATATCAACAAGAAGAAGACAAATCATCCAATTAAGCGATGGGCAAAGGAGATGAACAGATATTTCACTAAAAAAGAGATCCAGGCAGCCAAAGAACACATGTGGACATGTTCACGATCTTTAGTTATTAAAGAAATTCAAATCAAGACGACAATGAGATACCATCTCACCCCAACAAGGTTGGCCATGATCCAAAAAACACAAAACAACAAATGCTAGAGAGGCTGTGGAGAAAGTGGAACCCTCCTGCACTGTTGGTGGGGTTGCAAAATGGTCCAGCCTCTTTGAAAAGCAATCTGGCGCTTCCTTAAAAAAATGGATATTGATATACCATTTGATCCAGTAATTCCACTACTTGGAATATATCCTATAGAATCAAGGCCTTTTACACCAACGGACACATGCACCAGAATGTTTATCGCAGCACAGTCCATGATAGCAAAAAGATGGAATCAATCCAAATGCCCAACAACAGAAGAATGGATAGGTAAACTATGGTGTATATACTCAGTGGAGCACTATGCAATGATAAAGAACAACGATGACTCCAGGAAACATCTCCTAACCTGGTTTCAACTGGAAGACATTATGTTGAGTGAAAGCAGTCAGCGACAAAAGGACAAATATTGTATGAGACCTCTACGATAAGATCTCCAAAACAGACTTGTGTATAGAAGAAAAGACTCTTTGACAGCTGTAAGGGAGGGGAAGGAGGGAGGGATAGTTGCTAGGTATCTGGTTGGGTGAAATCAGTGACAGTACACATTAGAAACAAGAACAATATTAAGTGGACTTAAACATAACATGAGTACTCCTTCCAGCTTAACCCAATATTGCAAGGATAGAGTAGCTGGGGCAGGGGGCGGGGACCATGCTCTTAGGCAAAAGCGAGGCCAATCGGCACAACTAGCGTTTTGCTAAGAAGGCTCTCTGCACCCCACATTGGTGAGTGGCGTCTGGGGTCTTAAAAGCTGCCAAGCTGCCATCCGAGGGCACAGAAAATGGTCCCAACACAGCAGGAATGGATGCTCACCGAGGACCAAAATGACATGGGGAAAGACAACCCAGAAGACAAAGAGACCCACAGCAGTGGGTGCCTACATCGACTTGGGACCGGAAGAACCGGATGGTGCCCAGCCACCACCAGTGATAGCTACGATGGAGCTCACTAAGTTAAGTCTCACTGGAAACACAAGAATAAAATGGGGTACAGCCTGAGGTCCCCACTAAAAGACCTCAATTGATGGCCCAGTGGTTTCGGGGTCCCCCTGGGAGCATGGCCCCTCTCCCCGATGCTGCCCTTGACCATAAATCATAACGAAGGTCCACGCTTAGGACAGGAATGGATTGGACTTGGCAATGCAGAGTGACCATGTATTGGTTGCACTTTATGGTTCTGTACATCTATAGGATGTCATCCTGCTGACCTCTGGCTGGAGGAAGGAGAGTGAGTGGAGAGGAGGGGAAAGGAAGACTGTTGGGAGGATGAGACATGTATGGAGCAGAGAGGAATAGTGTGCTATCATTGGGCAGGGAGAGCAGTGGAAGCTGCATATAGGTAGGTATGTAAATTTATATGGGAATGTACATTTTCACTCAGTTATATTAAATAAAAAATTAAAAAAAAATCTTCATAACTCAACCAATAAGCAACATCATGATAAATGGAGAAAAGTTTGAATTTGTCAAGGACTTCATTTTACTTGGATTCACAATCAATTCCCACAGAAGTAGCAAATCAAATGACACATTACATTAGGTGACATCATTGTCACTTTGAAGATTAGGGTGCACCTGAGCCAAACCATGGTGTGTTCAATCACTGCATGTATTTGTGAAAGCTGGGCAATGAATAAGGAAGCTCAATGAAGAATTGATGCCTTTGCATTGCGGTGTTGGTAGAGTATTGAATATATCGTAGATTGACAGAAGAACAAACAAATCTGTCTTGGAAGAGTAAAGCCAGAATGCACCTTAAAAGCGAGGATAGTGAGTCGGTCACATGCTTTGGACAGGTATCAGGAGGAATCAGTTCCTGGAGAAGGACCTCATACCTGCTAAGTTGAGGGTTAGTGAAAGGAGGAAGACCCTCAAAAAGATGAATGGACACAGTGGCTGCAACAATGGGCTCAAGTATAACAATGGTTGAGAGGATGGTTCAGGACGGGGTGGTGTTTTATTCTGTTGTGCAGAGGGTTGCTGTAAGTTGAAACTAACTCTACAGTACCTAGTAACAACAACAACAGTATTTTTTTCAGTCAAGGGAACAGACTTGAAAAAGTTTAGCAATTTGCCGTAGACCACACGTTTTGTGAATGGCAGAGCTGAGATTTCAATCTCAATGTATCTCATTGTCTTTATCATTGTTAATGTCATCATTATAGTTATCATTATCAGCATTATTAGCTGGTATTACTTATATCCGTGGTAGAAGTAAAAATCAACCCTCTGCCCTCAGTCACCCATCTATTTTCCCTTGAGGCAACCAGTTGTAACAATTTCTGATGTATTAGTTTCAGAGATACTATGCATATAGCAATATATATTTTTGAGACAAATTTAGCACAGATACACAGTCTTAATATCTTGCTTTTTTTTTCTTTTAAGTGTATCTGGTGAGTTTTCGTGTGGGCATGTGTGCATGCACGTGCAAATGAACACATTGCTGCCTCATTCTTCTTAATAGCTGCATATATTTCAGTGTAAGGAAGTGTCCAAGCTTGTTGACATCGAGTCACTTCTGATGTATAGTGACCCTATAGGACAGAGTAGAGTGACCCCACAGGATTTCCAAGTCTTCACGGAAGAGGATTGCCACATTTTTCTCCGGGGGAGAGACTGGTGGGTTTGAACAATTGATCTCTGAGTTAGCAGTCAAGTGCTTAGCTGCTGTGCCATGGGACTCCTTATACGAGGATGCGCCATCGTTTTATTAATCCATCTGCTATGGATGACTCTTTAGATTTTCCAGTCTTATGCTGTTACAAACAATACTACAGCAAATCCCCTTGCGCATTCACAGTAGAGCACACATGGCAGATATATCTGCTTTGTGTGCATTTGTAATTTTGATAGGTATTGCCAAATTTACATGTTCTTAATGTATGAAATTGTCATCCATTGCAGGGCATTCTGGTTGTTTCTAATTTGGATGATTGCAAATAAAGCTGTTATGAACAGTTGTGCGTAGGTTTTTGGATAGACTAGAATAAGTGCCAGTGTGTTGTTTTGTGTAGCTGCTGGGTCATATGTCAAATGTATCTTTAATTTTTTAAGGAACTTCATAATGGCTTTCCTGATGGATTACCATTCTGCATTCCCACAAGCTATGCATGGAAATTCAGTTTCTCCACATCCTCATTGGCATCTGGTGTTTGAATACATGTGTAATGATATATTACTGTGATCTTAATGTGCATTTTCCTAATAGCTATTGATGGTGAAAATCTTTTCGTGTGCTTGTTTGCCATCTGTGTACCTTTTATGGTGAAGTATCTCTTCATGTCTTTTCCTCTTTCTAAAAGTTTCTTTTTCATAGTTGAGTTTTGAGAGTTCTTTATAAATTGTGGATGTAAGTCCTTTATCAGATATGTGGTTTGCAAATATTTTTCTCAGTCTATGGTTTATCTTTTCGTTCTTCTTAGAGTCTTTCATAGAGCAAAAGTTTTTAATTTGAGTGAACTGCAGTGTATCCATTTTTTTTTTTTTTTGGATTGTACTTTCAGTGTCATGTCTAAGAACTTATTTACCAAGTCCTAGATCCCAAAGATTTTCTCCTCTATTATCTTCTAAAGGTTTTGTGGTTTTAATCTTTACATTTAAATCAGTAATTGACTATGTGTTAACATCTTAGTCACCTAGTACTGGTTTAACAGAAATACCACAAGTGGATGGCTTTAACAAAGAAAAGTTTATTCTGAGACAGTCCAGTAGGCTAGAAGTCCAAATTCAGGGTACCAGCTCCAGGTGAATGCACACGCTCTCTCTTGTCAGCTCTAGAAGATCCTTGTGTTGTATCAGTCTTTCTTTGGTCTGAGAGCTTATTAACACTGGAAGCTCAGGTCCCAAAGACATACTCTGCTCCCAGTGTTGCTTTCTTGATGGTATATGGTCCCCAACTTTATGCTTTCTTTCCTTTCCTTTTATCTTTTGTAGGATAAAAGGTAACACCCTTAGGAAGGGTGTTAATTATAGTCTCTCCCTAATCTTCTTTAACATAATCTAATCTTGCCCTATTAACCACAGGCAGAGATTAGGATTTACAATATAGGAAAATCACAAAATGGAGAACAAACCCACAATACTGGGGATCATATCCCAGCCAAATGGCTACATGCATTTTTGAGAGGACACTACTCAATCCATTATAGTTAATTTTTGGAGAAAGTATGTTATGAGGTGTAGGTTTTTTGTTTGTTGCCCATCCAACATCTGCACCATTTGCTGAAAAGTTTATCCAGCTCCCACTGAAGTGCTTGTGCATATTTTCCAAAGATGAGTTGACCATACTGTGTGGGGCTATTTTTAGGTTCTCTATTCTATTGTATGCATTTGTGTATCTGTTTCTCTGTTGATACTATGTAATCTTGACTATTATAGCTATGTAGTAAGACTTGAAGTCAAGTAGAATGATTCTTCCCATTTTTGTCCCAAAGTTTTTCTAGATACTCCACTCCCTTTACCATTCTATACAAAATTTAGAATAATCTCGTTGATATCTACAAATATTTTTGCTTAGATTTTGGTAGGAATTGTGTTAAACCTGTACACAAATGTAAGGAGAATTGACATCTTTACATGTTGAGTCTTTCAGTCCAGGAACACGTCTCCATTTATTTAGATCTTCTTGAGCCCTTATGCCATAGTGGTTAAGCGCTCTACTGTTAACCAAAAGTTAACAATTCAAATCCATCAGGCACTCCTTGGAAACCTATGGGTGGTTCTACTGTGTCCTATACGGTCACTATGAGTCAGAATTGACTCAATGGCAACTTTTTAAAAAAGTATCTTTCATCAATGTTTTACAGTTTTCAGCATGCAAGTCCCGCACATCTTTCTCTGTTTAGATTTGTACTGAAGTATTTAAGTTTTTTAAGTGACTGTGAAATGGTATTTTTTTAAATTTTTTATTGTGGTTAAGTGAGAGTATAACATCCAAATTAATTTTGCATGCCTGCCGATCTGCAGTTCCTTCTGCTCTCCTGGTCCAGTGAAATCATGCTACTCCTTTTCATTCTATACTTGCTACATCATCTTAAGAAGCTCCTGTCCCCTCCTCTCCACTCTCTTCTCTCCCATCTAGAAAGAGACAAGTAGGACAGTATCCTATAAATGCATAAAACCATAAAGTGCACACACCATATGGTCACAATGTGTCCCTGAATCCAGTCCATTTTTGTCCAAAGAATTGACCTCAGTAGTGTTTTCTAGACAGGGGCAGCAGCAGGTCTGGGAACCGTGCTCCCAGGGGATCCCGCAGGACGTCAGACCATCAGTTGTGGTCTTTTAGTAGAGTGGTTGAGTTGCATCCCTCTTTTTTTCATATTGCTACAGGGACTCAACTTCGTGTGCCACATCACAGCTATCTTTAGTGGTGGCCAGGCACCGTGTGGTTCTTCTGGTCACGTGTTTGATACAGTCTCCTGTTCACACGGGTACTTCTGTCTCCTGAGCTCTTTTTTTCATCATTTCTTTGTTATTCTTGGTGATCATCTGTTCTGGATAAGTTGGGACTATTTGCTATACCTCAGATGGCAGCTTGCTAGCTTTTAAGACCCCAGATGCAATATCGTATTTTAAATTTTGGTTTCCACACGCTCTACCTGTGTTGTAAGAGGCAGTTAACTCTCATTGCCTCACCCAGCCCCTTCCCGCTCTGTATTCCTTATCTAGCCTACATAGGCATCTACATGTTCTGATTTGAGCTATTTTGGTGATTCAATTCTTGGCACAATTTCTGCGATGATTTGTGACATTTGATTAGATTATATTTTATGATAACCTTCATTGGCTACTCTACTCTCTTGAGAATTTTAAGGATTTGAAACACAGAGCTTCAAAGGTTTCTTTTGTCAGCAGTCTGGTCTAAACTCTGGTTATTTCCAAAAGCAAGGGCTGGAGGGAATGCCGGTTTTCTTTGCTTCTGTGAACCTTTGATCAGTGATTTGTATTTCAAGCCCTGTGCATGAACCTTTGTTCCCGACAATCAGGATGGATCTGATCTATCTAGAGATGGGAAAGCAATAAAGCACGGGCCATCCCGAATCTTTCATGGCACAGAAAGGCTTTTGAATGAAAGAACTTGGAGGATAAACCAACACTGCACTTAAATTCACACTCAGGGATTTTTACCTCCTCCAGAATGAAAATATGTTTTGAACAAAACCAAAAGCTGGTTCTTTGAAAAGATCAACAAAATTGATAAACCACTGGCCAAACTTACAAAAGAAAAACAAGAGAGGAAACAAATAACCCAAATAAGAAATGAGATGGGACATGTCACAACAGTCCCAACTGAAATAAAAAATATTACAGCGGAATACTTAAAAAGACTGTACTCTAACAGATCTGAAAACCTAAAAGAAATGCACAGATTTTTAGACTCACATCACCTACCAAAATTATCATGAGGAGAAGTAGAACAACTTAATAAACCCATCATGAAAGAAGGGATCGAAAAAGTAATTAAAAAAGAAAAACCAAAAACTACCAACCAAGAAAAGTCCTGACCTAGATGGCTTCACTGGAGAATTCTACCAAGCTTTTAGAAAGGAGTTAATTCCAATACTACTAAGGCTATTTCACAGCATAGAAAAGGATAGATTACTCCCAAATTCACTGTATGAAGCCAGTATAACCCTGATACCAAAGCCAGGGAAAGATCCCACAAAAAAAGAAAATTACAGACCAATATCACTCATGAATCTGGATTCAAGAATCTTTAGCAAAATCCTAGCCAACAGAATTCAACAACATATCAAAAAAATAATTCCTCATGACCAAGTTGGATTCATACCAAGGATGTAGGGCTGGTTCAGCATCAGGAAAATAATTAACGTGATCAACTACATAAATAACTTAAAGGATAAGAATCACCTGATTTTGTCAATTGATGCAGAACAAGCACTTGACAAAGCCCAACACCCACTCATGTTAAAAACTCTCAGCAAAATTCCTCAATGTAGTAAGGGGCATCTATGCAAAGCCAACTGCCTACATCATCCTTAATGGAGAGAGACTGAAAGAATTCCCCTTGAGAATGCAAACTAGACAGAGATGCCCACTGTCACCACTTCTACTCAACATTGTGCTAGACGTTCTGGCCAGAGCAATTAGAAAAGACAAAGAAATAAAAGGCATCCACAAAAGCAAAGGACTAAAAACCTCCGTATTTACAGATGATATGACTGCATACACAGAGAATCCTAAAGAATCCATAAGTAAACTACTGGAACTAACAGAAGATTTCAGCAAAGTATCAGGATATAAGATCAGCATAAGTAAACTGGCAGGATTCCTTTGCATCTACAAAGAGAACACCAAAGAGGAAATCACCAAATCAATACCATTTTTTTAAAGCCCCCAAGAAGATAAAATACTTAGGAATAAATTTAACCAGAGAAAGAAGAGATTTATACAGAGAGAATTACAAGACCTTACTGCAAGAGGTCAAAGGAGGTTAATATAAGTGGAGAAACCTACCCTGCTCATGGATAGGAAGACTTAACATTGTGAAAATGTCCATTTTACCCAAACTGATCTACACATGTAATGTAATCCCTATACAAATCACAGTGTCATTTTTTAATGAGATGGAGAAACAAATCACCAACTTTGTTTGGAAAGCGAAGAAACCCCGGATAAGTAAAGCACACAGAAGAAGAGGAACAGAGTGGGAGCTCGCACACTACCTAACCTGAGAACCTATTACACTGCCACAGTAGTCAAAACAGTGGTATGGGTACAAAAAGAAACATATAGACCAATGGAACAAAAATGAGACCCCTTAAATATCTCCATCCTCTTACAAACAGTTGATACTGGACAAAGGCCTAGAAGTTGCAAACTGGGATTAAAAACAGTCTCTTTAACAAAAGGTGTTGGGAAAATTGGATATCTATCTGCAAAAATCTGAAGCAAGACCCATGTCTCACACCTTACACAAAAGCTACCTAAAAAATGGACCAGAAACCTAAACCAAAAACCAATAAAGATCATCCAAGAAAAAATAGGGTCAACAATGGAAGTTCTAATACACAGCTTAGACAGACGTCAAAAACTGACAAACAAAGCACAATCAACAAAAGAGAAAACAGATAAATGCAAGCTACTGGGAATCAGTTTTGCTCACCCGAAGACTTTATCAAAAATTTAAAAGACCACCTATAGAATGCGAAAAAGTATTTGGCAACTATGTGTCAGACCAACATCTAATCTCCATAATTTACAAGGTGCTGCAAAATATCAACGAGAAAAATATAAACAACCCAATTAAGTGATGGGCAAAGGAGACAAACAGATACTTCACCAAAGAAGACATCCAGGCAACCAAAAGACACATGAGGAAACGCTCACAGTCATTAGTCATCAGAGAAATCCAAACCAAAACTACAATGAGGTAGCAACCCAACAAGGTTGACCATAATCCAAAAAATACAAAACAACAAATGCCAGAGAGGCTGTGGAGAGATCAAAACTCTCCTACATTGCTGGTGAGGTTGCAAAATGGTGCAACCTCTTTGGAAAGCAATTTGGCCCTTCCTTAAAAATCTGGAAATAGATATACCATTTGATTCACTAATCCCACTGCTTAGAATATAGCCTACAGAAACAAAAGGTGTCACATGAACAGATACATGCACGCAAATGTTCGCTGTAGCACATTCCACAATAGCAAAAATAACGGAATCAACCTAGACACCCATCAACAGATGAATGGATAAACAAACCATGGTACACATACTCAGTGGAACAGTATGCAATGGTAAGAGCAATGATGATTTTAGGAAGCATCTTGTAACCTGGTTTCAACTGGAAGACATCATGCTAAGTAAAATTAGTAATCCTCAACAGGACAAATATTGTATCAGACCCCTTCTACAAGGACTTAAAAATAGATTCATGTACAGAAGAAAAGACTCTTTGACAGCTACAAGAGTGGGGAGGGAGGGAGATGGTTGGTTGGTCATAGATTAGTTGATAGAAATTTGGCTAGGTGAAAGCAGTGACAGCACACAGCAGAGATTAGATCAGCTTAACTGGACTTCACCATAAACTGAAAGGTTTTCTAAACTCTACCAATATTTCAAAGGATAGAGTAGCAGGGATGAGTGTCTGAGGACCATGTTTCCAGGGGAGATGGAGGCCAATTGGCACACCTAGTCTATTGCTAAGAGAGTCTTCTGCACCCCATTTTGGTACGTGGCATCTGAGGTCTTAAAACCTAGCAAGCTGTCATCTATGTATACCAAATGGTCCCAACTCATATGGAACAGATGATGGCTCAGAACTAAAAAGATACAAGGAAAAAGAGCCCAGGAGAGAGAAGGACGCGTGTACATAGAAGACTGTATCAACATGAGACCAGAAGAGCTAGCTGGTGCCCAGCTACCACCAAAGACAGCTGGTTATGGGGGACACAGTGTAGAGTCCCTGAGGAAAAATGAGGTGTGCAGCCCAAGAACTCTACTAAGAGAAAAAAACTGATGCTGTCCCTGACTGGAAACCAGTGCTAAGGTCAACTCTCCAGACAAGAATGGACTGGACTCAGAGACGCACTGTGACCATATGGTATGCATACTTTATAGTTCTATGTACTTATAGGAGGCTGTCCTACTGGTCTCTTTCTAGATGGGAGGAAAGAGGGTGGTGAAGAGGGGACAGATGCTTGTTAAGAGGATACTAAAAATATAGAGTGAAAAGGGGGAGTGTGCTTGTCACTGGCTGGGGAAAGCAGAAGCAGCTACAGATAGGTGGTCATGCAGAACAAATCTGAATTGTATATTTTCACTTAATCACAATAAAAAGAAAAGAAAATTTGTTTCATATTTGTAGTGGTCATTGTAAATGTATGATACTCGTATAGGTCTTGTACATTTCTTGGTGTATTTTTGTTTTTAAAGTTTTTAAGATTTCTTTGAATGGTATCCAGTCAGCCTACTGTGCCTTCATAGTATTTCTAGTAGTTTCACGCTTGATTAAACAAAACATCATTTATCAACACTCCTATTCATTTTAATATTTAAGTTTCTTATTTCCCTCCTGGTCTTGTTACATTAAATAGACTCTTCATAATGATGTAGACATTAAGAGCAGAGGTCTGGTTCTGAGTCGTGGACATGCTGCTGACGTTCTGTATTCAAGTGTGCCACTTGCTGTTGCTCTAGTACTTTCAGTCATGTTAAGGATGGTTTACTCTGTTTAAGTCCATTACTTTAAATATGTAAGAAACAGACATTAAATTTTGTCAAATGATTTCTCAACATTTCTTTATATGAACATCTTTTTCCTCCTTTAACCTATTAAAGAGATGGATTGCCATATTAGATCTAATATTTCAAGTGTTAAGAATCTTGAAATTCCTTAAAAAACAAAACCCCAAAAACCTAAGTACCTGAATTCCTAAAAATACCACTTGACATTTTTGTCATTTGTCAAATATTTGCTAGTTTTACTCTGCTCAGATTCAATAAATGACTTTTTCCATTTGATCAGCTTTTATTGTACTTTTCACAATTCTGTAATTCTTTGAAAAACCTTCATCTTAACACTGGTCTATAGGCATTTACTCTTCAATTTTCTAAAAGCATGTTTAAACTTTTTCTGTATTTCTCTATCAATACAGTGACTTACATTCATAACCTGCCTGCGACCACCTCCCCTTTCTTCATAAGATGGAAGTCTTCCAGGAAATGCAACTGTACTTCTCTTTCTCTACCTTCCAGCCTGAAGTCATCTGGTATTGTAACTGGAGTTGATACCATTGTTGATGGCTTTTTAAAATCATTGCTTATCTTTATGAACTTACAGTAACTCCTTTATATATGAATCTTTGCAAATTTGTTATCAAAAATTAGACTTCATTCATCCTACATATTTCATGATTTTCTTCTGTTTCTTATATATTGTATCTATCACATTCATTCAATTACTAGCCCTCAAGCATTTATTGAAAGAACTTCCTAAGTTAAAAGAAAATTTTCGGAAAGACAATGTGGGAATGTGTTTTCCTGTGTTTTCACATGACAGAGGTATTTCTCAACCCTAACATACGAGCAATGGTCAGTTATGTACGGAGTTCCATAACCATGATCCCTCTCATTCATAGCTCTATAAATGTAGTTCTGACTCTACTTTCAGTACTGCAGAAAAGGCCAGTGAGCATCAGATTTTCATTCCTTGGTAAATAATCAATTTTTTTCTACCATACTATATCTAGAAGTAAAAACTTATCCTTGGATTTACATAGGCTAAATCTTTTGCCACAATTTTTTTTTCCTGGTAATTAGTGTTTTAGTCAGATAGTGCTGCTCTAACAGAAATACCACAGAATGGATGGTTTTAACAAAGGAAAGTGTATTCTTATGCAGTCCAAATTCAGGATGTCCACTCCGGGAGAAGGCTTTCCCCCTTGTTGGCTCTAGAGGAAAGCCCGGTATTGCATCAGTCTTGGTTCAGGGAGCATCTTGGTGCAGCAACGTCAGGTCTGAAGGATGCACTCTTCTCCCGGTGCCGCTTTCTTGATGGTGCGAACTTCCCAAGTCTCTGCCTGCTTCTCTTTTCTTTTATCTCTTGTAGGATGCAAGCCACACTCCAAAGAGACACTCTTCACAGTAGAGCAGGGAGGTGATCTTCTGAAGGGACTTACAGCCCCACCCTAATCCTTTTACAGCACAGTAAAATCACCAAATGGAGGACAATCGTAGAATACAGGGAATCATGATCATTTGGCTGCTCCTATTTTGGGGGGACATAATTCAATCCATGACAATTAGTGAGCTCTTTTGGATCAAACTATTCTTGCTTAGAGAAAATTTTATTTTTTTCTTTTTGATTTATTACTTATCTTCTGTCAGTACTGTTCTCAGCTTGTGAAATTGTATGGTGTTCTTCCAGGCTGAGATGCCATACAGTCCCAAATCTTTTCTCAAATGATTTTTAATCTATTTTTTTCTCTCTGAAATTTAGGAGGACAATTTGAGGTTGTTTTTTTTTTTTAATTCTTAAATTCAGTTTCTACTTTCTTATTGTTTGCTATTGACTTTAATTTGCTCGATAATTGTTTCGTTTTACTCTTAAGAAAATGTCTTATCTCCCAGCCCTCTTTTCTCCTAGCCTCTTTTCTCAGACTGTGCTTGATACAATAGCCTCTTGAATTCCAGTGAGAATCACGCTGAGATTCTAAAGATATTTTTCTATCTTCCTGTGTTAACACTTGTTTTAGAGCAAAGCCTGATTGTGTTGTTTCTTCTTGATAGGATTGAAAGTTCATACCAATTGTCTGTGGTTTTCTGTTCTGGTCATTCTTTTAACTAGATTGATCAGTATCAGGAGCTGGTTTGGAACACTTCACCAATCATGGGTAGTTCTTAGGTGTCTCCCAGAGAATTTCACCTCCATTGTATTCTGAATATCATGTGCTTTTGGGGATTCTTAGGTGTCAGAGTAAGTGATATCATCACTTGGCTGCAGTCTTGGTCATGCTATGCCAAGTAGTTGATGAAACGCATTTGATCATTTTTGATATACCTCAGTTTCCACATTGTTCTGATGACCCGTGGGAGACCACTGCTATCTAGGGATGGAGCCCAGGGATGAATCATATCTTTACAAAGGGAAAACTCTTGTACACTTTCTCTTCTACCCCCTCTGATCCAAGGATGTGAGTGATTTCCTAGAGGTAGATGAGTGAGAACCAGAGAGCAGGAGCTACAGGTTGGTTACAGAACTATGGGAGAGAAAAAAATCAGGAGAAGTTTTTAAAAAGATTTATATGACAATGAAACAGTAAGGGGAAAAATAAAAACATTTTTAGATACTATTTCATATGGCATAAGAAGAGTTGAAAGGTAACATAAAAATAAGCACTCATTCAAATACGTTCAGGAAAAGAGCCACGAAACAATTAAAGTCGAAAAGATGAGAGCTTTTCACTAATTAAACAGTAAAAATTTCAAGAGTTGCTTTTCCTTGACCTCAGTGTGTTCATTGTCCGCTGCAGAGAGGAAGAACTACAAGGCTAATGAAGTCAGAATAAGCCTCTATGGAACTGGTTATAGAACGAAGTAAAAAAAGTCCCGTTAAAAGCTCCCGATTCACACAGAATCATTCTCTGTAGCGAGCTTTACACCAGGTTTGATGAAATTGGCCCACATCTGGTGATCTTATCCTCTGAGGCCCTCAAGTGAGAGAAGGCAGGGACGACAGGACTGCCGGGCTCCCTCCTGCCATCGTTTGGTGGAGCGGTTCTGAAATACCAGACTCCTCACAGCAGCCTTCACATCTTTATTTCTCAAGCTGTAGATGATGGGGTTGAGCATGGGGGTCACCACCCCATAGAAGAGAGAGATGAGCTTGTCTGAAAGGTCCTGCTTGTCTGCCCTCAGTGGGTCCTTTGACTTGGGCTTCCCGTACGTGAAGAGGATGGTCCCATAGAAGACAACCACAACTGTGAGGTGGGCAGAGCAGGTGGAGAAGGCCTTTTTCCTCCCCTCCGCAGAGGGGATCCTTAAGATGGCAGCGATAACGAACACATAGGAGAAAAAAATGAACAGCATTGGGATTCCTAGGAAGATCACATTGGCCACTCCCATACTGATCACGTTAATGGAGATGTCTGCACAGGCCAACTTCAGAACAGCCAGGATCTCACAGGCAAAGTGGTTGATGACACTGTCCCCACAGAAAGGCAATCGCATTGCTAAGGATGTCTGGACCATAGCGGTGATACTTCCAGCTGCCCAGGAGCCAACAGCCATGGGCACATAAGTGGCCTTTCTCATGATCTCAAGGTACCTAAGGGGGTTGCAGATGGCCACATAACGATCAAATGCCATCGTGCTGAGGAGCACACACTCTGTGGCTCCCGTGGCAAAGGAGAGAAACATCTGCACAGCACAGGCTGAGAAGGAGATGATTTTCCTGGGAGTGAGGAGGCTGTCAAGAATGAGAGGGACTGCAGAGGTTGTATAGCAGATGTCCAGGAAGGAGAGGTTCCCCAGGAAGAAATACATGGGTGTGTGCAGGTGGGAGTTTAAGATGGTCACAAGGATAAGGACCCCATTGCCCAGCAGAATCACCAGGTACATGACCAGGATGAATACAAAGAAGATTTTCTCGAGTATTGGGTGGGCCGAGAGTCCCATGAGAACGAACCCCATAAAAGGTGCAGTCTGATTGGACCTGATCATGGGGTTTCTTATTTCACTTGCAGGAACTCAGAAGGCTAACGTCATCACTCCCCGATGTCTAAAGTGCCTGGGCCACCAGCGGGGAATCCCCATCTTGCTGAGTAATTGGAGAACAGCTCTGATGATTTAGGATTCTCTACGTGATTCTAAATAAATGCAGGAAATTTGATTAAAATCTGCTTTGTGATCTCAGGCCACCTCACGATGAGGTTTGGAACCTCATCTGATTTGATTTACTTTGCCTAATCACATTCACGGTAGGCACCATACGTTTACTTCAAGTTACATCACACCTGGTTAATTGGTTTGATTCAGTTTTAACAAGAAATGTGAGATCCCATTGGTGTTTTCCCTCCTTTAGAGCCTAGGGTGGGTAGAAAGAACTGATGTTCTTCATTCTTGAATTCCTGACCACTCTTCTTTCCAAACACTTTTAGACGCAATCTGCCTTCTGTTTCCATTTCTCTCTCACAATGTACAGTACCCTGAGCCATCCCTCCCTCCCTCCCTCCCCCCTCTCCCTCCCTCCCCTCTGGCACACTTGGTGAAAGCACTGGCATTCACCATTCACTCAATACATACAAATAGTGAAGTCTCCTTTTCTCTCTGTACCTCAGTTTCCCTGATGCTCACTATAGAATCAGTTATTTTAGGGATATTCTATCCCGGGGACTAATAGATTTCATGACTTTCTCACTTTGGGACTTTATGTTGCACAACTGAGATGTCTTTTTCCCTTTGCTTCAAGACTTCCTGAATCACTTAGCCATACTAATGGGTCTGGCCCAAGAAGAGTTTACATATACTTTTAAAACCTGCTCCCTTACCTTTATAACATGAATATGTTGATAAGGAAGATAATTTCTTAAGGTCTTGAAATAGTCTGGTGGTCAAAACCAGTCAATCCAGTTAGGAAGTTGCAGCTAGAAGAGTTAGCTCCTGAGATGGGTGAAAATTAAGTTTTCTTGTCTTTGTTCTGTATTTGGATGAAATCCATGAAGAACTGCCAAGCCAAGCCAAGTGCCATCGAGTCAGATCCAACTCATGGTGACCATGAAGAACTACCCGTTCTTATACAAGGCCATTTAAGTATCACCCTGCCTTTGAGATTATCCTATTCCCTGAAGTAATTTAAAGTTTAGAACTTGAAGTGACAAAGTTTGGAAACTTTTTATACACCTGGGATTATGTCCCCAAGATCCAATTTTTCTGAAGTCCCTCCAGAAATACTTTGTTTCCTTCTGTCCTCTCTTCCTAGGAGTCCCTGAGTGGTACAAGCAGCTATGTGTTCAACTGCTAGCCAGATGGTTTTTAGTTTGAGCCCAGCAAGAGGTGACTTAGAAGACAGTCTGGCAATCTGGGCTTCGTCACAGCCTTGAAAGCCCTATGGAGCAATTCTGCTATGCACACACGGGTTGCCATGAATCAGAATCAACTCAACAGCAACTAGCAACAGCAGTAGTAACCCTCTTTCCTATGTACTCTGCTTAACCAGGAAAGCTTTGGAGAAAAGGATTATCTCAGCCCTGCTAGAATTAACATAGACCTGCAATCAACAAAACTCTCATCCACAGACCATGACATACCTGGGAGAGTGAGAAAAGCACCACACAAGGCGAATCTTTATAGCTCAGTACTCTTGGCCGTTTCCATGTTCAGGACCCCAGAGCTGGAAGATGTCAGTGACCTAGAATTCCCTTCTTGTCTGTAGCTCACCAAATAGGCTTTGGGCTCCTATCATAGGCTAGGCTTTAAAAAAATAATCAGTTGCTGTTGAATCAGTTGCATACAACTCGTGGTGACTTCATGCATGTCAGAGTAGAACTGTGCTATGTAGGGTTTTTGGTAACTGATTGATTTTGGAAGTAGACTGTCAGGACTTTTTCCCTGAGGGATCACCAGGTAGACTTGAAGCACTAACTTTTGGGTTAGTACCTAAACGTGTTAACCATCTGCACCACCCAGGGGCTTTAGAGTCATTGATGAATCTGGTCACAGACCTTTTGAGGAATTTCACAGGCATAGCAACCGTGGGTTGGGTAAATCATAGCTGATCACAAAAGTTGGGTCCTGTTGCTTCAAGTCTTTTTCTGTATGTTTGCATAAATGTGCCTGTATCTGTGCATTTGTGAGATCATGGATGGTTTATCATTGGGAACTTCTCATCTGAAATTCCAAACTGAAATCTGTGATCACCAAAGCAGAATCCTGAAACATCTTAAACTTAGACCATTGTTTTCTGATACACTAAAGTTTTTTTAACCATGTTCGTACTTAAAGTTCCTCATTTGATTTGAATGCTGGGAATAGTAGATTATGCATGTGTTGTGCTCCTGTGCAAAGAAGTCCATGGCATGCAGGAGGAGCCTGCCCAGTGTCAGGATCAAATTCTAGACCTGAGCAGTTCCTCCCACTTTTTCCACAAACAAAACACAACTGCCTGATGCATTGGCTTATCAAAACCTTAGAGTCAAATATATGCTACATTTGTATCTTAAATCACCATGTTTTGCCTTAAATTTTTTGTCCTGTAAAATTACACATATAGAAGAGTATTAAAAGAATATATTAACCTTTAAGGAAAAATAGTAAACTTCACACCACATACCACAATGCTGGGTAAAGAAGTAGAATGGTTCATTATCTTAGAAGTCTCTGTTGTCACCCTACTTGGTTACATTCCCCCTTCTTCCCTCTCAACCAGAGCTGTCCACTAGTCTGACTTTTGTAGAAAGTGTTCTGTGGTAAGCAGAATCCTAAAGAAAGAGAATCCTCTTTCCCTATAATTCTTGCCTTCTGGTGATAAACATCAAATATTAATCTAGGTATTACTGTGAAAGGATTTTGATGAAATAATTAAAGTTCCAAGTCAGTTGATCTAAATATAAGCATATTATACTGGTGGGCATGACTCAACCAGGTGAACCTTTTAAAAGCAGAGAGTTTTCTCTGTCTAGTAGCAGAAGGAGAAATCACAGTGAAACCTCGAGAAGGATTCAGCATGTCATTTCCAGATTTAAAGACGGAGGGGGTGCATGTGGTAGGCGCAGATAGAGCTGCCACAAGAAGCTGAGAGCAACCCCCGGCTGACAGCTAGCAAGCAAGCTGAGTTCACAGTCTGACAACCACAGGGAACTGAATTCTGCCAACAGCTTGAACAAATCTGTGGCGTAACCATAAGACAGGACTTAATCCAAGTAACTTTTAAAGCAGTAATTTGGTATATATCACTCAGGAGAGGTATCTTCAAGATGAAAGGTGCTATAATCTTTGTGTATGTGTGTGTATGTGCATGCACGCTTTAGGGAAAGTTTACATCCAAGTTAATTTCTCATACAAAAATATATACACATTGTTACATGACCCTGGTTGCAATCCCTGCAATGTGACAGTGTATTCCTCCTTTCCAGCCCAGGTTTCCCACTTCCACCTAATCAGCTCTTGTCCCTTTCTGCCTTCTCATCCTGTCTAACTGGAGCTACCCTTTTGGTCTCATGTATCTAAACTAAGAAGCCCTCTCTTCACAAATATTATTTTATGTTTATAGTCCAGTCTCATCTTTGACTGAAGAGTGGGCTTTGGGAATGGTCATTGTTCTGGATGAACAGAGCTTCCAGAAGCCACGGCTTCAGGGGTTTCTCTAGTCTCTGTTAGACTGTTAAGTCTGGTCTTTTTCTGTGAATTTGCGTCCTGTTCCACACTTCTCTCTCACTCTACCAGGGACTCTGTTGTGTTCCCTGTCAGGGAAGTCGTCGGTAGTAACCAAACATCATCCTCTCTTCTGACCTCGGGCTGGTGGAACCTCTGGTTTATGTGATCCTTGTATCTCATGGGCTAGTATTTTTTCTTGCCTTGGGTGTTTTTCATCTCCTTTGCTCCAAGTGTGTTGGGACCAGCTGAGGCAGCTTAGACAGCCACTCCCAAGTTTTTATGTGTGTGCATATGTGTGTTTAAGTGAAAGTTTACAATTATAGTCAGGTTCTGATACAAAAACTTACACACACTCTTCTATGTGACCCTAGCTACTCCCCCAGCCCTGTGACGGTACTCTTCCCCTCCAACACCTATGTCTAATGTCTGTTTGACCAGCTCCTGTACCCCTCTGGCATTCCTCTCACCTCTGAGCAGGAGCTGTCTAGTTAGTCTCCTGCGTGTGCCCAAGCCAAGAACACACTCTTCACCAGTACAGTTCTATGTCTTATCTATCAGTCCAGTCTTTGTCTGAAGAGTTGATTTCCAGAATGGTTTCGATTCTGGGTCAACGGAGTTGAGAGTCATGTCTTCTGGAGACCCTCCAGTCCATCAAGTCCGGTATTGTTATTAGATTTAGAGTTCTGCATCCCACATGTCTCCTGCTCCATCAGGGACTCTTTGTTGAGCTCCCTGTATGGGCAGTCCTCGGCAGTGGCCACACGCCATACTGGTGGGCATGACTCAACCAGGTGAACCTTTTAAAAGCAGAGAGTTTTCTCTGTCTAGTAGCAGAAGGAGAAATCACAGTGAGACCTCGAGAAGGATTCAGCATGTCATTTCCAGATTTAAAGACGGAGGGGGTGCATGTGGTAGTCACAGATAGAGCTGCAGTATTTTTTAAAAAAGAACACACAAAAAAATTGAGCCCTTTCTGTTTCCATTCTCAAGCTTTTAAGACCTCAGATGCCACTCACCAAAGAGGAATGCAAAACATTTTCTTAATAAACTTTGTTATGCCAATTGATCTAGATGTCTCCTGAAACTATGGCCCACAGATCCCAGTCCCAGATACTCTGTCCCTTGAAGTGTTCAGTTGTGTGCAGGAAAGCTTCTTAGCTTTTGGTAAGAATGTTTTGGTCAGAAGTTTTAGTCCAGTTGTGCAGACTTTCCCTGTACTGCAAGTTGTACTTTCTTTCTCCTAAGATGATTCTTGTACATTATCTAGTTAGTGAATTCTCCTCTCCCTCCCTCATAACCATCAAAGAATGTTTTCTTCTACATTTAAGCCTTTTTTGAATTTTTACAATAGTGGTCTCATACGATATTTGTCCTTTTTCATAGTAGCAGGTTCTGGGGTCTGAGGACCATAGTTTCAGGGGACATTTAGGTCAATTGACATAACTTCTTTTTAATAAAGTGTTCTGTATTCCACTTTGTTAAGTAGTGTCTGGGGTCTCAAGAGCTAGAAAGTGGCACCTAAGGAGCATCAGTTTGTCTCAATCTACCTGGAACAGAGGAGAATGAAGGACATCAAAGACATGAAGACAGTATGAGCCCAGGAGACTGAAGGTGCCACATGATCTAGAAACTGTATCAGCATGGGACCAAAAGAACTAGATGGTGCCTAGCCACTACCTATTACTGCCCTGACAGGGAACACAATGTAGACTCCCTGATGTAACAGGGGACAAAATGGGTATATAGAACCGGAACTCTACTAAAAGACCAAACTCGACAGACCAGAGGGTCCGCTGAGGTCATGGCATGCTGACTATATTAGCCCAGAGTTGGAACCACTATGAAAGCTAACTTTTCAGACAAGACTGGACTGGACTATGAGACAAGCTTCTTGGCTTAAAAATATACATGTGGCTGTCTGAGCAGCTCCTGTCCAAAGGTGAGATGAGAGCATGGAGAGGGATAGGAGTTGGTTGAATGGCTACAGTAAGTACAGGGTAGAAAGAGGAGTGTGCTGTCATGGGTTGAGAGGTGCAGTTAGAGTTGCATGGCAGTATGGAGAGGGTTTATATGGCAAAGTGATTTGGATTATAAACTTTCACTTAAAGCACAGTATTTTTTAAAAAAGAACACACAAAAAAATTGTCCTTTTGTGACTAATTTCACTTAGCATAATGCCATCTAGACTCATTCATGTTGTGAGATGCTTCATGGAATCATCATTGTTTTTGTGATTGGTTAGTATTCCATTGTGTGTATGTACCCTAATTTGTTATGGATCCATATGTTGATAGGCACCTAGATTGTTTCTGTTTTTTTTCTTTTGTTATGGTGAACAGTGCTCCCGTGAACATCGGTGTGCGTATGTCTATTTGTATGACAGCTCATAAGTGACTAGGATATATGTGTAGGATTGGGATTGCTGGATTATATGGTATTGCTATTTCTAGGTTTTTAAGGAAGCACCAAACTGATTTCCAAAGGAATTTGATAAAGTTCTGCATAATTTTTAGTTTTTTTTTCTTTTCTTTTTTTTAGTTCTTTTATCTGGATTTTCCTCAAATACATTAATGTGAAGTGCTTTATCTTCAGTCTCATTAATTCTGACTTCTATTAACTCCCTTCTACTCCTGTGACCTTCTACTGAGTTGTGTAATTCTGAAATTTTATTATTAAATCTTTTGGATTTCTATTTACTGTCTTTCTGTGGATTTTAGCAGCCTTAAATTCATAATTTTGCTGTTGTGTAACTTCTTAAGTTCTTCCATTGCTTTGTGTGTTCCTTGGCTTGGTCTGAGTTTTTCCTAATTTTCTTGATTTCTCTAAGAGTGCTGTAACTAATCTTTTGAATTATACCTGTGATAATTCCAAGACCTTCTCTTCCTCTGGGAGATTTGCTTGGTCTTTGTTTTGGTTGCTTGGTGGAGCCATCATGGTCTGTGTCTTAATGTGATTTGATACAGACTGTTGTCTCTGAGCCAGCAGTAAGTTATTGTATTTGTTTATTTGTATGTTTCCTCTTTGCATTCTGTCTTATTATTTTGTTTTGATATACCCAAATAGGCTGGCCATGTGAGCTACTTTGATTATTGGTATCTTTGAAGCTGTTAAGCCCTGTCACCAGATGGTTAGAGTTGCTACTAGGTGCGTGAGCCCTGGTGTCTGTTTACTTTTCTTGTGTGAATTCAGCTCACCTGTCCAGGTCATCAGTCACTGATGATGCAGATGATCACCTACAGTCCTAGACAAACCGCACTACATACGGGTGACCGGAGCAGGCACAGGCATCTTGTTGCAGTAGAGGGTTATATCTTGAACAATTTAGGGGCTAACCACTGCCTCTGAGTGCCTAGGTTAAACATATGTCCTTCCCTCCTAGGGTCCATAAGTGAGTAGGTTTTGCAGCTGGACTTTGGACAGCTAGTACTGTTGACTATAAGGGCTAGAAGATACCACTTACTCTCAGATCACTGTCATGAGTTTTCAGATGGTATAGGTGAAGCTGCTAATCCTCAGGCCCCTGAAGGGTGGGTAAGGACCCTGCTTAATGGGCAGAGCAATGTCAAACATCACAAACATGTGCGTGCACACACACATGCCCTCCCTCTTGGCTGTTGCAGTTGAAAATAGGGTACAGGTAGATGACCTATTATACTATGCTAATGAGGGCCTATGCTGTTGAAAGGGCCCACACAGGCCTACGCAGAGGTAAAAGGCGCTGAAAGGGGGCAGGCCTGTCCTGAGTTCCTAGCTTAGGGGAGTTGGGAGTTTCCTCCTTTTGCTTATTTTTTCTCTCCTCAAAACCAGGAAACTAGCTTGAGTACACAGAACCGACTTTCGGAGTAGAGGGAGCAGCAACTGCTGAACACTGCCAGACCAGCAGTGGAGCAGAGCAGAGAGGAGGGATGATAGGGGACGAGAGGCACCTCTGCCTTACGGAAGTCCCAAAGGGGAGGGGGTGATTTTGATCTCTCATGGTTGTATGCTTGCACTTAACTTTTGCAGATCCAGCACCGCTTCCCCTGGCTCCAGAAGCTTGTGCAGACTCTCCCATTCAGTCTCTCCTGATGTGGGGAAACACATCCTGAGCACCACTGCGTGCCTCAGCCCACTCATGCCAAATGACCCAGCCTGCAGCGTGCCAGCTAGCTCAGGTCTGGCACTTGTTCACTGCTTCTTAAATGTCTCTCCCTTCCTCTGCTACTCAGTCCAACTCTTGTCTTTGAAGTTCACGACTTGTAAATTGCCGTATATAATCAGTTTACTTTTTTTTTACACGTCTCTGTTGTAAGAGGAACCAGAGGAAGCATCAGAAACTATTCTACCACCTTGACCCTGCCTCTTGTAAACGTTTTTTAAAAACTTGTTTTCATTGAGGTCTTGGAAGCTTGTGAACGGTCATTTAAGATATGTCTACTAGTCCCATTCTATTTGGAGCAAGGGAGAATAAAGAAAATCAAAGACACCAAAGACTAGTCCAAAGGATTAATAGGCCAGTGCTACCACAGCCCAGCAGACTGAGTCCAGTACAACCAGATGCTGCTCAGCTACCCCAACTGCTCTGACAAGAATCACAGTGAAGTGTCCACAACAGAACTGAAGGAAAATATAGGAAAAATTGTAACTCACAAAAAAGACTAGACTTACTGGTTTAACCGAGACTGGAAACACTCTTGAGAATATGGCCCTTGAATACCTTTTTGACTGAGTACTGAAGCTACTCCCAAGTTTCACATTTCAGACAAAGATTAGACAGACCATAAAACAAAATGAGACTAAATGGACATCCCAACCCAGGGGCAAGGCTGAGAAAGCAGGAGTGGCAGGAATGCCCGTAACAGGGAGCCCAAGGTCAGGAAGGGGAGACTGCTGACGTGTTGTGGGGATGGCAACCACTGTCACAAAACAATGTGTGCATTAACTCTTCAATGAGAAACTAATTTGCTTTGTAAGTCTTCATCTAAGACACAGTAAAAAAAGAAAAACAAGTCTCATTCAAGTCTTAGTTCATGCATTGCAGCTTCTAGTGCTGTTTTCACAAAGACATGGTTCTTCTAGTACATTAGCTTTGTTTTTCTCTCTACAGACGAGCTTTCTGTTCAGTTGCAGGCCTGTGGCTGCGTTAGTCCTAGCTTTACATGGTATCTCAGTTTAAGAGCCTTGTGGCAGCTAAGTTTCTCAATATACAAAATCCAAATTCCTTGGAGAGAAGGTATGATCAGCCCGCTTTGAGTCAAGTGGCCAATCACCTGTCTGCAGGAAAGGGGAGAAGTTGGGGTGTCAGTAACGGTCTCAGTCAACCCTTTAGGAAACATTCGAGGTGGGAGGACCCTTCAGAGTTGTTCCAAGGGGGAACAAGATGTTTATATCCCTACAGCAATTGGTCGTTGGATGCAGGCTACTCCAGGAAGGGGCTAATTGGCTTGCTTCAGCTAAGAGAATTTATTAGCTAATTCTCAAAAAATGACTGACAGCTGAAGGCTGTCTGCTGGCAGCACGTCTAGCAGCTGGAAGAACAAGTCCTTCAGACCCGTGGAAGCACCTGGGTGGAAAACAACATGTAGTTTCTAAGTATTAAAAAAATATATAAAAGTAAGTATGTTTAAAAGAAATTTTACACTCCAGACATGTTTCCTCTTAAAGTCAGTTCTTGGCTTACAAGGTTAGAATTTATTGATAATCGGAATTCACATGAATTAGATGTCTAATGTGCTAAAAAAGAAAAGGCGGTTCGACGCTAGGGTGGGAGAGGTAATACCAGGCTTGAAATGGTCAAACAGGACATTGTCCCTAGGCTCCAGCAGCCTGTGTGAATGTTAAAGGGGTCACATGGCAATGAGTTGATGTCCATGTTTCTGCCCAATATAGGCAAGGGAGCAGTCTCAGGCTGGAGAGAGTGGCTGGCCACTTGTCAAACAGGAAGAGCCCGGGGTACACAAACAAGTCAGGGAGAGAAAATTTATTTTCGTCAGAAAATTTTTATTCTCAGGGAAAAAAAAATCTTATTACCTGAAGAAACATTAAAAGGTCCCTATCCTCAATATCATTGCTCCTTTTTATGTCTCTGTGGACTGAGGTCCTCACACATTTTAACTCTGACCCTCTTCTCTCAGCTCCGTGGTAAACTGGCTCAGTGTTTCAGATTTCACATTCTGCTTCTTCCCACCCAGCCACCTTGCTCCAGACCACAACATCCCCCTTCTGTGGTTACATTTTACCACCTGACTTCAGCTTCTGTTGACTGCTGTCGTGTCCACCTACTTTCCTCCCCCTCAGGTCCGCATCTTAACTCTCCAGACAGAGGGCAGAAAAACAAAGTATAAAACTGGATACCAGTTATCACTGCTCCCAGGCCAAGATTCTCCATACAGGTGTTGCAGGATCTGGCTTACTCGCCTTTAAAGGAAATGTTTTCTCTAGAATCTCTGATCCCAGTTCCTCTGAGTCCTAGCAAAAGACTATCCTCATCTCCCGCCTTAGTCCTGTCTGCAAGAAAAATAAAATTTGACATGTCATTTCACCTATGATGAAGGCAGTCATTTATACTTCTACATCATGAAGTTTTGTCCCACACCACCTCTTTGCCAGAGTAGATCTTGGTTTTAGCTTCATATAGCATGATACCCACTGCTGTTGAGTTGATTCTGACTCAAGGCAATCATATAGGACAGAGTAGAACTGCTCCATAGAGTTTCCAAGGAGCGCCTTGGCAGATTCAAACTGCCAGCCTTTTGGTTAACAGACGTAACACCTAACCACTACACCACCAGGGTTGCCCATGCAACACAAAACCCAAAACCAAACCCATAGCCATTGAGTCAATTGTGACTCATAGCAACAGAGTAGAACTGCTTCATAGAGTTTCTAAGGAACGCCTGGTAGATCTAAACTACCAGCCGTTTGGTTAGCAGCTATAACACTTAACCACTATGCTACCAGGCTTTCTAATACAACACAAGGGTACACTAAATTGTTTTTCTTCAAACAAAGGATCAACCTTCTCATAAAGGTGAATTCAAACTCCCACAGTGGAGAGTCAGAAAAGTCACAGAGTTTTCCCCAGCAGCAGTCCGTTACCATGCCTTCAGGTCTTGCTCATTCCAAACTTGAGTTTGTGTCACTTTTAGAAACTGGGTCTAATAACATCTGAAACCCTCGATTAGGTGTGCAATTTGATTTCCTGGTAATCATCTTTCACATGTACCTTCTTTTAAGGATACTTTCTTCTGAGATTCTTAGGTTAAAGCAGCTAAGAAGCACAGAACCACAAAGATGTGTCTCTTTATATCACAAAGTGAAATGTTTCTGAAATACCAGATTCCTCACAGCAGCCTTCACATCTTTATTTCTCAAGCTGTAGATGATGGGGTTGAGCATGGGGGTCACCACCCCATAGAAGAGAGAGATGAGCTTGTCTGAAAGGTCCTGCTTGTCTGCCCCCAGTGGGTCCTTTGACTTGGGCTTCCCGTACGTGAAGAGGATGGTCCCATAGAAGACAATCACCACTGTGAGGTGGGCAGAGCAGGTGGAGAAGGCCTTTTTCCTCCCCTCCGCAGAGGGGATCCTCAGGATGGTGATGAGTATGAAGACGTAGGAGACAAAAATGAACAGAACTGGGATCCCCAAAAAGATCACATTGGTCACTCCCATGCTGATCACGTTAATGGAGATGTCAGCACAGGCCAACTTCAGGACAGCCAAGATCTCACAGGCGAAGTGGTTAATGTGATTCCCGCAGAAGGGCAGCCTCACTGCCAGAGAGGTCTGAACCGTGGAGGCAGCACTTCCAGCTGTCCAGCAGCTGGCAGCCATGGGCACATAGGCAGCCCTGCTCATGAGCGTAGTGTATCTAAGGGGGTTGCAGATGGCCACATAGCGGTCAAATGCCATCATGCCCAGAAGCACACACTCTGTGGCTCCCATGGCAAAGGAGAGAAACATCTGCACAGCACAGGCTGTGAAGGGGATGGTTTTCCTGGGAGTGAGGAAGCTGTCAAGAATGAGAGGGACTGCAGAGGTTGTGTAGCAGATGTCCAGGAAGGAGAGATTCCCCAGGAAGAAGTACATGGGTGTGTGCAGGTGGGAGTTTAGGATGGTCACAAGGATGAGGACCCCATTGCCCAGCAAAATCACCAGGTACATGACCAGGATGAATACAAAGAAGATTTTCTCTAGTACTGGGTGGGCCGAGAGTCCCAGCAAGACAAACTCTGTCACAGGTGAGGTGTGATTAGCACTTTTCATAGTTGTCTTCTTGGTCAACTGACGAAAATACTCAGAGGTTCAAACTCAAAGTTTTTTGCCTTGCCCAGGGCCTGGGCATCAATCTGGAGTTCCTGTCTGGCTGTGTGATTAAAAAACAGTTCTGCAAGTCTATAGTCCTTACTTCTTTTCCAGAAAAAAAAAAGAACAATAAAATTATAAGTTACTTTGGGATCATAGAACACTAAATTTAAAAGGTTTAAAATGACGCTTTTGGTGATTTAATGCATTTGATCAGAGACAAGCCATATCATACATCCATTTTAGTGGTGTTGTATGCTATTTGATGATTCATCTCATTAAACTTGATCAGAAAAGTGACTTTTAGCTTGCAGCATGTTCTTCCCACTTGGTGACAAGTACTAGTAAAACAATTAGTTGTGAACCTTCATCTTATAAGTATTTCTTTTCTCCAGGTCATTCTCACAGAAAATAAAATATCCCTGTTGTTCCTATGATCTCCTTTCTCATGGGCAGCACCACCCTTAGGCTTTTCACCCATCCGCCCATCCACCCGTCCGCCCGTCCGCCCGTCCGCCCGTCCATCCATCCATCTGCATATCCACCCACCAAAACATCTGTTAAACAAACAGTGTGTGGTCATAACAATTCTTACGAGGACCAGAGGTAACTCGTGGCTCTAGCTTACGAGGACCCGTAGCTTGACAAAGAGGGTAAGTAAAAGGGTCCAGGAGAGACCAAATCATCAGAAAACACTCTCTGGACACTGGTGAGAAGAGAGGCCACAGAAGACTCCCTTGGCAGTGGAGAATCCAGCTGTGCTTTGCAGGACAAGAGAGTGGATGCGGAGAGATGAAAAAGGGGTGGTGAGGCTGGGGTACTTCAAGGCAATTTTATGCTCTAGAAATGCTGATGCTGTCCTTAGTAGTTTGAATCTGATGCTACATGACAGGACAACTGGCTTTAGAAACGTTCTGTGGACCCCAGCCTCTGGGAGTCTAATGGGAGTCTAATCCTTTAGGTAACTTACAGAGCTCTTTTTTTTCTTTACTGTTCTCCTGGTTTACTGTCTCTCTAGGTGAGTGTCCACTCTGGAATCAGTGGCTATTATCAGTTCTTGACCCTTTTGACTCAACTGCTAGGTATGTCACCCAGACTATTATCCTTCAAGTGATTATGTTCCCCATGATCCAGTCAAATCCTCTCTTCCATTCTAGATCCTCTTCTGCACAGTGTTGATGGAACACTTTGCAGTTTCAGCTTGGTCTCTTCCAGCAATGAAGAGTTCTCTACAGTCCCAGACAGTACGTTCCCTATCTGCAGAACTGTGGAGTATCAGAAAATTCTCCTTCATGTCGAGCCAAGCAGACAGCCTTCCGCTTGTCACGTCTATATGGTGGTCTGACCTGTTTTTGGAATTGCGGACAGTTTGTGGAAAGTTACTAGGTGTTTAAACCCAGAGACTTGGTCTGTATTCTGATTAAACTCTTAACCTGTTGTGTAAACTTCAGTACTTCCTTCTCCTCTCAGAGCCTCAGTTTATCCCTAGCCTGTGCTGGGACTGGAAGAAATCAGTGATGTTCAAACTCTTTAGGAAAGATATCTCTTTTTTTTTCCTTTTACGTGCAGAACTCCCAGATACAAAGCAAAGCTTCTCTTGTTGAAATGGGGAAGGAGAGCTCAGAAAGTCTGGGCAACTCATCTCCTGTGGATGCTCCTAGGCCAGGCCACTGTGATACCTAACTCCAGGGAACTCCATTTATATTATAGGCAGTAAAGTGAAGCTGGAAACTGTGTAGGGCAGAAACCTGTCAGAGAAGGAAAACACAAATTTTTCCCACTAAAGCAAGTGATAGAAGAATGGTGAGACTGCGCCCTGTCAAAGGCAGCAAATTTTTGAAATCTGGAAAAAACAAGGCAGTCTCAGTGAATTCCCGCTTTCACAGGCTTCACCCTATAGATGGCTTCCTCTAAAGTGGAACTCAAGGACAACTGTGACCATCTCTGTGGCTTCAGCGTCAATGGAGCTCCTTGGAGTTGTGTCGTATGAGGCTCTAAAACCATAGACCGTATCATCTCTGGAGGTGTGTCTGAAGTCAAGCAAGTCCATAACCTGTGACTGGAAAGTTTCGTAGGTTTCTTGCTGTTTAGACTTTTCTGACCTAGGGAGAAAAGATTCTGTGTAGTCCTCAAACTTTGTGACACTACTGAAATTTCTTCCTTTCTCAAAACCAACCACTTTGAAATATCAAATCAGAAATTAGAAATGCTACTATACTAAAACATTGAGGATTATTCCTATTAAAACCTTTACTTACTTTTATGAAGAACCTACTAGGGAAGAATCGCTATGGCTTGGGAACAGTATATGGGCCAGAAATAGCTATCGAAGTCTAAACCGTTCTGGCTGAAATACCTACTTTGATTTGAAGAAACAGCAAAAGCCTGTTCTTCCCATTCCGTCTTGGTTCTGTGTTTCAGGTAAAATCTCCAAAGGGACAGACATTATGATGTGAAGAAAGAAGGCAATTGGAAATCAGCACTGCAGTTGGGACTACTGTGCTCCCTAAAGTGATTAAAAGTTTGAAAAGAGTCACACGAAGTCAGAAACCTTTCTGTTCTTCTGGGATAACATTCTCAAGACCCAATTATGCCAAAAGCACTCCAGGAAGACTTCTTCCCCTGCTTTTGCTCTGGCTAGAACTTTATTTTCCTAGGCCACCCAAGGACATCAGGGGGAATATTTCCAGGTCTTGCTTGAATTTTAACAAACTTTAAAATGCTTAAAAGTTTTGAGAAGAGCAGCTGGGAAAAGAAGAATTCTTTAGAAACACCCCCTGCCCATAGCATTAAGGAGCCAGAACTGTGGGCACAGCTTCTAAACCGAGTGCTCAGGGGCATGACAGGGGTGGGGAGGAAGGACTCTGGGAAAGTGACATCTGGAGCCCTGGGGAGACTTACACAGGAGGCAGCTTCTTGCCCAGACTTTGGATAATGGAGAAAATGGGAATGTGAATAAATCATTATATCACACATTTAGATAGAGAGGTCTACTTTGGGGGGCTAAATTTTCTTCTAATGCAATGTACAAATCTTAAGTGTATCACCCAATGAGTTATGATAAATGTGTATAGCCATATTTCCCCGAATTCTATCAAGTTATGGAATATTTCCATTATCACAGAGTGCTTTCATGCCCATTCCTAGCCAATCCCTAATACTACCCTACCCAAAGCACCTGGCATTGTCCTAACCCTTTTCAGCAATATCATATTAATGGAATAATGCACTAAGTATTATTATAGGGACACTGAGTTGGAATCAAAATCTATGGCACTGGGTTTGTTTCTTTAGGAGGGGTTCACCCAGCATAATGTTTTCACATTCATCTGTGTCATTATATGATTTAGTAGTTCTTTTTTTATTACTAAGTAGTTTTGCACTGTATGAATATCTGTAGTTTCTTTATTCATTCTTGCACTGATGGACATCTAGGCTATTTCCAGTTTTGGCTGTAATGAATAAAGCTATTATGAACACTCTCATACAAGTCTTTTCGTAGACATGTGTTTCAATTTCTCTTGAGCAAGTACCTGAGAATGAAACTCTAGATCCAAGCTTAGGTGTATGTTTCATTTTATAATAAACTACTAGATCTTTCTTCAAAGTGTTTGTGCCATTTTGCACTCCTACCAACAATGTACAAGAGTTCCAGTTGTACCACATCCTATGTAATATTTAGTGTGGTCAATCTTTTCAATTTTAACCATTCTAGTTGATGTGAAGTGGTTTCATTGTATTTTAAATGATACTGGGTCATTTTTTAGTTCTCATTGGCCCATTGGTCTCTGAGAAGTATCTGTTCAAATCTCTTGCTTATTTTTATCAGTTTTTGTTATCTGTTACTGAGTTGTATGAGTTCTTTACATATTATAGGCACAAGTCCTGTTTCAAGTCTGTGCATTGTGAATATCACACAGTCTGTGTGACTTGCCTATTCGTTTTCTTGGCAGTGTCTTTTGCTGAGTAAATGTTCTTGGTTTTGATCAACTCTCATTTTTTTCTTTTACTTATTACTTTCTGTGTTCTTTCTAAGAAATTTTTTTGTATGCTGTATCAGTTTTTTTTAAATGTTTTATTATAAAAGCTTCATATTTTTAGCTCAGAGCTACAGCTGCTAACCAAAAGGTCAGCAGTTCAAACCCATCAGGTATCCCTGTAAACCCTATGGGGCAGTTCTGCTCTGTCCTATGGGTCACTATAAGTTGGAATCAGCTCGAAAACAGTGGACTCTTTTCTTTAATGTTTAGCTTTATAACTAGTGAGTTAAATTTTGTGAATGGCGTGAATTAGCAATAAAAGCTCATTTTTTGACATGCAAATATCTGTTTATTGAAAAAGAATTTCTTTTCTCCTGTTGGATTGCCTTGTCATCTTTGGAAAAAAAAAAGCAGCCATATAAATATGGACCAATTTGTCTATTCCATCTCTTCAATCTACTTACTTTTTTTGGCCAGTATTACAAAACCTTGATTTTTGTTGCCTTATATTACATTTTAAAGTCAGGTGTAACTTTATTCTCCTTTTCTAAGATTATTTTGAAGTTCCTTTGTATTTCTGTGTGAATTTTGAGCCAACTTCTCAATATTAAAAAAAAAAAAGAAAATCTTACTGGAATTATGGTCAGTGTTACATTGAATCTATAGCTCATTTGGGGGAGATTTAACATTTTGACAACATTGAGTCTCCCAGTCCATAAACATTATACAGATTCTCATTTATTTAAGTCTTCTAAGTATATGGAGCCCTGGTGACACAGTGGATAAGAGCTTAGCTGCTAGCCAGAAATTGGCAGTCTGAATCCACCATCTGCTGCTTGGAAACCCTATCAACTCTGTCCTACAGGGCTGCTGTAGGTTGGAATCAGCTGAATGCCAATGGGCTTTTTTTTGTTTGTTTGTTTAAATATATTTAATTTTCAATGTACAAGTCTTGCACATCTCGTATTTGCTTTATTCTTAAATATTTTATTTTTTACTTTATTACAGATGATATTTTATTTCTTTTTAAAAAAAATCTTATTTAAACTAAGACAAGTAAAGGAAATCACACAAATCAAACGTATGGCTCAATGAGTTATTACAAGGCAAATGTTACCAGGTCAAGAAAGTAGAAATATGTCACTCCAGGAGCCCCCATGTGCCCCATCCTAATCATAAATCTTAATTGACCATTATATTGACTTTATAATAAACATTTCTTTGCATATTTTTCTTTTCATATTTTTGTCCTCCAAATGAACATCCCTAGATGTGGTACTCATCATTTCTCCCCTCTTCTAATCAGTCTAAATTCTTTTCTGTCAGTGACCACCTCGTTCAGTCCAGGTGGCTTACCTGGTAGGGAGAACCAGATCTTCGTTCTTGAGAAATCTGAACTTCTGGTCACCACTAGCTTTTCAGGCTTTAGGTGCTGCAACCAATCATTGACATCAAAATCAGGCAGAGTAGAACCAAGGGATAACAAACACCCTCTTCCTTGCAAAAAAAGTATGCAAAAGCGGTCCTGTTTCCTACTGATGATCAGAGGCAGTTGCCCTCCACTATGATAGTGACTCATTCCTTTGCTTGCTGTTCTCTTGGCATAAAAAGCCTACAGTGACCAGGGGATAACCATGGTTAAAGTTTAACAGGTGGAACAAAACAGGAGGTTCATAAATTTGGCCAAATTATGGCCACTTGCTGTTTAACAAAAGTGGCAAAACTTTTTAACAAGTGATACTAAAACAATTGGATAATCATGTGCAAAAATTGGATGAGATCCTTAAATAAAACAAAAACAAAAACAAACTCAGAATCTATCATTGACCTAAGTGTAAAATCCAAACTGCAAAACTAGAAGAAAATATGGGAGAAAATCTCTGTTACTTTAGGTTAAGTAAAGATCTCTTAGATAAACCATCCAAAGCATAATCTATAAAAGGTAAATCTGATAAATTGGACTTCATAAAAAATGAGACTATTGTTCTTCAAACAATACTGTAAGATAAATGAAGATACTAGCAGGAACTATTTTTGAGTCGTATTTCAATCTGATTGTATGCATGCAAAAGCTGGACAATAAATAAGGAAGGCAGAAATAGAAGTGACAGCTTTGAACTGTAGTGTTGGAGAAGAATATTGAATGTAACATGGACTGCCAAATTAACAAACAGATCTGTTCTGGAAGAAGTACAACCAGAGTGCTCCTTGGAAGCAAAAATGGAGAGACCATATCTTACCTACTTTGGACATGCTGTCAGGAGGGATCAATTCTTGGAGAAAGACATCATACTTGGTAAAATAGAGGGTCAGTGAAAAGGGGGAAGACCCTTAACAAGGTGGATTGACACAGTGGCTGCAATAATGGGCTTAAGCATAAAAATGATTGTGGCTGAAAGCAAAGAATACTAGAAAGATGTCTACTCGTGTTTTATTGACTACACAAAGGCATTCGACTGGATCATAAATTATAGATAACTGTGAGGAGAATGGAACCTTCAGAATACTTAATTATGCTTATGAAGAATCTGTACATGGATCAAGAGGCAGTCATTCAAAGAGAAAAAGAAGACACTACATGGTTTCAAGTCAGGGAAGGTGTGCATCAGGATTGTATTCTTTTATAATAGCTATTCAATCTGTACGCTGAGCAAATCATCCAAGAAGCTGGACTATATGAAGAAGAATGGGGCATCAGGATTGGAAGAAGACTCATCTGCGTCATGCAGATGATACAGTCTTACTTGCTGAGAGTGAAGAAGACTTAACACTCTAATGAAGATCAAAGACTCACAGCCTTCAATACGGATTACACCTCAACGTAAAGAAAACAAAAGTCCTCACAACTGGACCAGTAAGCAACATCATAACAAACAGGGAAAAGTGTGAATTTGTCAAGGACTTAGTTTTGCTTGGATCCACCATCAACACCCATGGATGGATCCACAATCAACACCCATGGAAACAGCAGTCAAGAAATCAAATAATGCATTGTGTTGGGCAAATCTGCTGCAAAAGATCCCTTTAAAGTGTTAAAAAGCAAAAATGTCACCCTGAAGATTAAGGTGCACTTGACCCAAGCCATAGTATTTTCAATTGCGTCAAGTGCACGTGAAAGCTGGACAATGAATAAGGAAGACAGAAGAAGAACTGATGCCTTTGAACTGTGTTGTTGGAGAAGAATATTGAATATACCACAGGCTGCCAAAAGAACGAACAGATCTGTCTGGGAAGAAGGATAGCTAGAATGCTCCTTTGATGAGACACATCTTACATACTTTGGACATATTGTCTGGAGGGATCTATCCCTGGAGAAAGACACCATGCTTGGTAAAGCAGATGTCATGGATTGAATAGTGTTCCCCCAAGAATCTGTGTAGCACTTTAACTAGACATTAATTTCTGGTATTGTGTTGTGTTTCTCCAGCTTGTAAATTCTGTCTCTATGATGTTAATGAGGGTAGATGGGCAGCAGTGGTGTTGGTGGGGCAAGACTTAGTGTGTAACATTGTTTTATGTCTTGAGGCAGTCTCTTGAGACGTAAAGGAAAGAAGGCAGTGGAGAGATTTAAGGGACCTCATTCCACCAAAAAGCAGTGCCAGGAGCTGAGTGCATCCTTTGGAAATGACCCCGGGGTCCCTAGGCTTCAGAAGCTTCCAGTCTAGGGGAAGATTAACAACAAAGACCATCCCCTGGAGCTGACACTGAATTTGAACTTTTAGCCTACTGGACTGCGACTTGGGGAATTTTTGTTAAAGCAGAATCCACTTGTGGTATTTCTGTTAAAGCAGCACTAGCTGACTAAAACAGTAGAGGATCACTGAAAAAGAGGAAGCGCCTCAATGAGATGGACTGACACAGTGGCTGCAACAATGGGCCAAAGCACAACAATGCTTGTGGGCCTGGCACAGGGCTGGGCAGTGTTTTGTTCTCTTGCACATAGTGTTGCTGAGGGTTAGAACCAGTTTGAAGGCACCTAACAACAACAACAACAAGCATGATGTCCTTCTCCATGGACTCATTCTTTCTGGTAACATGTCCAAAGTGTCTCATCACCCTTATTTCAAAGGGGATCCTGGCTGTACGTCTTCCATAGCATATTCAATATTTTTTACCAACAATAATCAACCATAATCAGCATCCATGGAAGCAAGAGTCAAGAGACCAAATGATGTTTTGTATTAGGCAAATCTGTTGCAAAAGACCTCTTTATAATGTTAAAAAGATATCACTTCAAGAATTAAGACATGGCTAACCCAGCCATGGCATTTTCAGTTGCCTTATATATATGCAAAAGCTGGACAATGAATGAGGAAACCCAAAGGCAAGTTGATGCCTTTGAACTATGGATGCTGGTGAGGAATTCTTACTATATGACCCAACAATTACACGCAGGAGATCAAAGTCTTTCGTAAATGTTCATAGCAGCATCATTCCTAATAGCTGATAACTGGGAATAGTCCAAATGTTCTTTAATGGTTGAATAGATAAACAAAATATGGTATATCCTTACAGTAGATTATTAGTGTACAGTGAAAAGAATCCAACTTCAGATACATACCATAATGCGGATAAGCCTTAAAAACGTTAAATGAAAGAAGGTATACAAAAAAGACTACATATTATATAATTCCATTTATCTGAAATTTGTAGAAAAGGAAAATCTTTCTAGAAAGAACTAAATTAGCTGTTGCCTGGGACTGTTGGTGTGAGTCAGGACTGATTGTAAATGAGCATGAGAGGATTTTTGAAGTGATGGAAATATTCTAAAATTGTTTTGTGGTGATGATTGCATGATTTCATAAGTTTACTAAAAATCATTAAACTGTACCTTACAATGGGTGAATTTTATGCCACGTAAGTTGTACGTCAATAAAACTGTGAAAAGTGTTTAGAGAAATTCTTTCTATTTCTTGTGGTAGAAGCAATTCTTCTCTGGGAACCAAGGTTAGAGTGGCCGGGATAGAAGTACAAATTCTCCAGGAAGGTTACTGGAAGTCATGGTAACCAGAACTACTCTTACTACCTACCATTTCTTGATTCCTGGACCCACACATTTTACCTGGTGTTCACTGATTTTAGAGTATATACTACATTCTGGAGAATGGCACCCCATTCTCACAAGTTATTATTTCCAAGCTGGGGCTTTAGATGCGCCTGCAAAAGATCATTATATTATTCTCTGTCTTAGTCACCTGGTATTGCTCCAACAGAAAATATGAGTGGAAGGCTTCATGAAGATAAACTTCTATTGTCACAGTCCAGTAAGCCACAAATCCATTAACAAGTTACAGTCCTTTCAATATGATAAATTATCACAGTCCAATAGGCCAAGAGTCCAAATTCAAGGAGAGCATCTCAGCACAGGAACCTCAGATCCAAAGGATGTGCCTGCTCTCAGTCATGCTGCTCTCTTGGTGGTGTGAGGCTCCCAACTTCCTCTGCTCACTTCTCTCCTTTATATCCCACAAGCTTGTAGCTTGTCTCACTAACACAACTGCAGCCCATTCTCTATCATCAATATCACAGAGGCAGAATTCATAACACACAGGAGGAATGGCATCATACTGGGGCTCCTACTTGAGTCAAATCAACACACACATTTCTGGGGGGACATATTTCAATTCATGGCATTCTCCTAGCCCATTTACTTCTGGATGGTGGAATACCTGGAATGATTCGTGATCCCCATAATCATAAGCCTACAGCTGCTCTTGCTTTGCTAAATGAGTCTCTTGGTCTGATAAGAAAATACGTGGAGCTGATCCCATGTCATTAGATGGCACCCTCTGTGAGCCTTCAGATGGTAGCATCAGCTAAGCCTCTGCGAGAGAAAAGACAACCCATATTCAGAAGAGGTGCTGATTTTAGTGAAGGTGAATCATTGTCCTTTCCAGAATGGTAATAATTTAATGCAATCAACTTGCCACCAAGTGGCTGATTAGTTTTCTCCAATAGTAGTACCTGGGGGCTCCAGGTTGTTCTCTTTTGCTGGCAGTTTGGATGTTTTGCTGTTGAAGTAGCTAGATCATTCTTTGTGAGTGGGAACTTCTGCTGTTTAGCACATAGGGGGTCTCCTGCAACCATGGCTGCTCTGTTCATTATGCCGATGTTAGAGTCTGGGTAACATCAAATAACTAAATCATTCCACTTGGTTGTTAGTGCCTCCTTTGTGGCATCTCTGAAGGATATTGCCTTAGTTATCTAGTGCTGCTGTAACAGAAACACCACAGGTGGCTGACTGTAACAAACAGGTCTTTAATTGCTCATAGTTTAGGATACTAGAATTTTGAATTCAGGACACCAGCTCCAGCAGAAGACTTTCTTTCTCTGTCAGCTCTGGGAGATGATCTTCAACCTTTCTCTGGTCTAGGAACATCTGAACATCTCAGTGCAAGGATCTGGGTCCAAAAGACATGCCCTGCTCCTGGCTATTCTTGTTTGGTGATACGAGATCCCTCTCTTCTCTGCGGTGGTAAGAGGTCCCTCTCCTCTCTGCTCGCTTCTGTCTTTTATATCTCAAAAGACATTGGCTCAGGATACAAGCTAATCCTGTAGATTGTGTCCTGTTTCATTAACATCACAGAGGCTAGGATTTATGCATACAACACATAGGATAATTGCGTCAGATCACAAAAGGAGGACAGCCACACAAGAACGATGTAATACTGCTATCGAATGGCTTCTCTGTTCCTTTCAAGGACTCACACTGAAGCATTGATTTAGAATCACTGACCCAGGGAAATTCACAAGGAGCATTTCTAGTACCACTCCTTCATTGTGTGAATGAATAAGCCTGAAACTCTTCAAGGGAGGTGGGCACACCCACCACTCAGCTGTCTGGGGAGGGCGGGGATTTGAACCTTGACTCCTGTATCACATCAATCCTGCGCTATAGTCCAAATTTACAGATAATAGAATACACAGGGAAGAAGCCACTGTAGAGTGGTTACAAGAAGATCTAAGTACTGAGTTCAGAGCAATTGTTTCAATTACTTCCAAATTGTTTTCTCCAAGACTTACGCCATGCATGATAACCTGGCACTGTTTGCATATGAAGTCTGACCATTAAGTCAGTGAACTTAATTTTTCTAAGTCCTACATATCTCACTGCTGAATACCACTATGGTCACCTTCAAAGTACTCCCCTTGGGAAGCTATGCACTGATGCCAGTGCCTAGTCCACCCTTTAAAGCAACTTGGAACTCCTTCTGGAATGGCCATTGCACATGGTGGCAAGGTGGCATGTTCGCCAACTTAACTGTATAGTTGTCTGTGAGGGAGTTTTAGCCAGTAAACAAATAACTGTATTGGAACACCTTCCCTACTCACCTGATCTGGCCCCCAGCGACTTTATTCTTTACCTGAAGATAAAGGAAATATTGACAGGAAGACATTTTGATGATATTCAGGACATCGAAGTTAGTATGATGACAGCTCTGGTGGCTACGGCACAAAAAGAGTTCCAAAATTGTTTTGAAGGGTAGACTAGGCACCGGCACTGGTGCAGAGCTTCCCAAGGGGAGTACTTTAAAGGTGACCAAGTGATATTCAGCAAGGAGATATACAGCACTTTTTCTAGGATGAGTTCGTGAACTAAATCGTCAGCCCTTGTATGTCACATGAAACAAAGTCTATTTTATACAAGTTAATAATAAGTATTAGATATGACTGTTGGTGTCCCCCCCAAAGCAACTTAATCTAGATTAATGAAAAATAGATCTGTTACAAAGACACAGAGGTATCCTGTGGAAGCAAAGGTGCAGGACTGTAGCAGTTATCAAGAGAAACAGGAACCGGAACTGAGACCTTACGAGGATGCCGTCATCACTTTTCATCTTTGTTCGCTTTTCTCTTTGGATGTTTTTTCTTTCCTTTTTGAAGACTCGGTTTCTCTTTATCACCCTAGTCCATGTGATAGAACATGACTGCCTCATAGCTCCCAAGTTTGCGTGTTGTGAATCTAGTGACTCTCTTCCGGGTATTAGTGACAATACCCAAAACCTGGAAAAAATGAAACTAATCTAGGTGTGATCAGTATCACACAGCACAAACCTGAGTGCCTTACTCGAAAGGAAAAAGAATGGCTGAGGAGAAATCCCAGAGAAAGAGGAATTGTTAGCTCACAGGCTAGAAAACTATCCCAAATGGTACTGTAATCATAATTCTGAACAAATTTAGCTAGGTGGGATACTGAACTCTGTCTCCAAATTTCATAAAGCTTTATTACAGGAGTTACTTAACATAGTTCATTAATTATAAAAAAGTTCATTCGCTAATTTTGAAGTTACTCTTTTTCAACCACTGCTCATTTTTACACATATTCATACTTTAATTAATCCTCACGATAACTCTATGGGGTTGGTTTAATTATTTCCACTCTACAAATCAGGAAACCAAAGACCTATAAAATGAAGTATTTTTCTAACCTGTCCTAACTTACACAGGGTGAACTGTCTCCTCCCCATGTCAGTCTGGCTCCAAAGTCTGTTCTTTTTACAGTGGTATAGTGCCTAATTATAAGGAGATTTGAGTAATTGTTGCCAGTGTTCAATCAAGACCCTGAAGAAACAAAGGAAATTAACTCTGGATAGTAGTCAAAACACTAATTCCAGGGAAACAAAGGAGACTCAAAATAAAAACTTAGTACTATAGTAGTGATTTATCTAAACAAAGATTACTAGTGGTTCCATATGGGGACATTGTTGGTTCAGTGGTAGAATTCTTGCCTTCCAAGTGGGACAGCTCGGTTTGATTCTCCAGTGACACACCGTGCGTGCAGCCATCGCCTGTTATGTCAACAGTGATGGTGAACAGGTTTTAGCAGAACTTTCAGAATAAGGTAGACAGAGTACAACCAAAACACAAGTAATTCTATTCTTGACCTGTAATATTTTTAGTTCACCTTATGTAGACACAAACTCCTTCTCAGTGAATTTAGATAGGAATAGACACGTTCTATGTACAGTAAGAGCAAAACGAATAACCCCAAAGTGGCTGTAGGCTATTAACTGGAAACAAATTCAACAGGAAATACTCTAAACTTCTCTGCAGTTAAAGAGCTGTTAAATAGTGCCATTTGGGATGTGGCTCGATGTCAGTAGCTTTCCACAGTGTCAGAGGGGTTCAGTTTGAACACCAGCTCTGCCGTGGTCCTTATTGCAGTACAGCAGAAAAAGCTGTAACTGGTACATACAAACAACAGCTGGTCTGCAGGGGAACCAAGAAAGATTTAAACTTATTTTCACAAACTTTTAACTTTTATTGTTATTTTTGTCTGAATAAAAAAAGTAAAATGTAATAGTCACATTCTTAGTTCTCAGTGATGCAGCACAGCCACCTTCGTCCCAAAGAGCCGATGTTCCCTGGTCAGTCACTCAGGAAATCCCCATCTAAATGCGCATTCTGCCTGGACGTTTCGTAATACCAAAGCATGAAGACCCTGTGCAAGTAGCATTTACAAGTAGCCGTTTCCTCAGGGACTTTCTGTGTGCTCAGAGCCACAGGACATGCCACTTCCTCCCACTGTCACTGAGTGAAGCGTTTCTGATGCACTATGTTCTTCACAGCCACTTGGACATCTTTGTTTCTCAGGCTGTAGATGATAGGATTGAGCATGGGAGTCAGCACCCCATAGAAGAGGGAAATGAGCTTGTCTGAAACATCCTGCTTGTCTGCTCCCAGAGGGTCCTTTGATTTGGGCTTTGCATACATAAAAAGAATAGTCCCGTAGAAAAGGACCACCACGGTGAGGTGTGCAGAGCAGGTGGAAAAGGCCTTTCGCCTCCCCTCGGCTGAGGGGATTCCGAGGATGGTCGTGAGTATGAAGACATAGGAGACAAAGATGAACAGTACAGGGACCCCCAAGAAGATCACATTGGCCACCCCCATGCTGATCACGTTAATGGAGATGTCAGCACAGGCCAATTTTAGAACTGCCAGAATCTCACAAGTGAAGTGGTTGATGATGTTGTCCCCACAGAAGGGTAATTGTACTGCAAGAGAAACCTGCACCAAGGAGTTGGTTCCACCAGCCAACCAGGAGCTGACAGCCATGGGCACGTAGGCAGCCCTGCTCATGATCACAGGGTACCTGAGGGGGTTGCAGATGGCCACGTAGCGATCAAAGGCCATCATACCCAGAAGCACACACTCTGTGGCTCCCGTGGCAAAGGACAGAAACATCTGCACAGCACAGCCTGAGAAGGAGATGATTTCCCTAGAAGTCAGGAAACCATCGAGGACTAGAGGAACTGAGGAGGTTGTATAGCAGATGTCGAGGAAGGAGAGGTTCCCCAGGAAGAAGTACATGGGTGTGTGCAGGCGGGAGTCAGACACTGTCACCAGGATGAGGACCCCATTGCCCAGCAGGATCACCAGGTACATCAGCAAGATGAGCACAAAGAATGTTTTCTCCGTCTGGGGGTGGGCCGAGAGTCCCAGCAAGACAAACTCTGTCACAGCAGACTGGTTGGGAGCTTCCATTTCAAGCTCTCTCCTTCATCCCCAGAAATATTGCAGGCAGAAAATACAGATTCATTTTTTGACATTGTGCTTGGGTCAATACGTAGGGATCACAGTATGATGTCCCTAGAACTGTAAATAAATTTACCCTTTGGGATTCAACTAGTTTTGAAAACAAGCTGTCTAAAAGCCAAACTGTGTATCACTTATAAGCATGAAGAGCAGACCTTAGAAATCTAATGAAATTTAATAAGATGAAATACAGTTATATCTAATCAAACGATATTACTATGCCAAATCAAAGCTGTGTGTCTACATACATGGGAAAGCAGGGCCTCTGAATAGCTCTGTCTATGCCATGTAGTGGGGGACAAAAGGCCATCACAAGTCAGGGTTCCTGGCCATAAAGTCATATGATCCATTGCTCTGGATCTAGTACCTGCTCTCTAGCAAGTTTTTGACCTTTCATGCAGATAGTTCCCTAGGGACAGAATGTGCTGGCCTGAAAATTGTTTCCGATCTCCTTAAGAGTTTTCTTTCTTGCTTGATGTATGGGTTACACTTGAGTCTTTTGTGGGTTTAGTTCATGTGAATCAGTTTATTCGATATTGATCCTTTCTCTACAAAATCTGACCAAGTTGAGGTTCTGGAGCATATTGCGTGGAGTCCCCATCAAATTCTTAAAAAATCTGACCAGGAGAGGGGAGCTCATATGTTTGCTTTTGTAAACACACCTGACCTGTCTGCATCTCTGTTGTCCTGGGATTTGGCATAAGGGATAAATTCTTACCTGATTGTTAGAGGCCATAATTCACATGCTCAGCCTGGGTCAGGTAGGCCTTGAGTCACACCCCCATCTCTTTCCTTAAGAAATGCCACCCAGTACTGTTTGTTGGAAGCCTTGAAGACGTGTTCATAAGTAAATCTACTCAACTTCTCAGAATTTCCAGAGCCACACTGTAGGTCATCATGATTTTACTGCTAAGGAGGTTTAGAACATTTGGAAGGTATGCCAAATGGAATGGAACTGGCTGCCTTATAGTTACCCAGTGTTGTCTAAAAAGTACAGATTTCTGGATACCATCTTCACAGACAGTCCTTGGAATCTGTGTTTTGTTTGTCCTTAAATAAGTATTCTCTATATACCTCTGCTGTGCACAAAGTTTGGGAGTCACTGATTTGTTTCAACACATCTCCATTCAGAGGTGAGGAAACTGAGGTCTGGAGAGAAGTTACTGAATTGTACACGTCCTTGAAGCAGTTCTGTGAATTGTACATGACCCTGAGGAAATCTGCGTTTCTAACAAGTTCCCAGGTGATGCTAATGCTTCTGGTTAGGGACTGATTCTGAGAATCACCAGCAGTGGTTCTCAAAATATGTCATATATAAGAAGTATCTTGTTAAAACGGGATGGAAATGGAAACTCTGGTGGTGTAGTGGGTAAGTGCTACATCTGCTAACCAAAAGACTCAGCAGTTCAAGTCTGCCAGGTGCTCCTTGGAAACTCTATGGGGCAGTTCTACTCTGTCTTGTAGGGTTGCTATGAGTCAGAGTCGACTTGACGGCAGTGGATGGAATGGAAGTGGCTTATTTTCAGAAGTACCAACTGGTATGGAGCCCGGCCTGCCCTGAAGAAGGGGTACTTTTTTCTAACAAGTCTGCCAATTAGAGGGAAGCCTTTTGCAAGCCACCTACCCACAAGAGGGCTGATTTTCTAATAGCACATAATGTAGTTAGTACCAAGAGCAGCTGACACAGGACCTATTGGGACAGAGCCAAGTCTTGAGCTGTGTCCTCCTGGTTCATGGGCTGGGCTTCTCCCCATCTCTTCACACTGACTGTGTTCTCTGAGCAAATCAACATGTTCAAATCTACAACTATGGGGAGAATTTCTGCCGAGGAATGGGCGGGTCCACCCAATCTTGGTGGGTAGAGGGGTCCTATGAGGCAGACGGGTGAGAGTACCACCTGTAGCTAACTCCTACAGCTGTCGTTCTGCTGAAGGCTGGGGAAGAGGGGAACTGGGGATGGTTGAGAACTATAATGAGACAATTTCCAAAGAGATGACCTCAGTTTAACAGCACTTAAGGGAAGGACAGTTGTTTATAGAGAAGAGCTTCTTTGGTATCAGTGATTGCAGCATCAGTGAGGCTCAGCAGGATCTCTGGATATTAAATCAATCCAGCCCCTACTGATAATCTACCAGTTATTGGTAGCCTCTCTCCAATAAATGATTTCTCAGCCTCTGTTTGACATTTTTAGCAGCTGGGCATTGGGGTCTCCTATGTCATGGACAGGAAGCTGGAGTTGTTAGGGTTCTTCAGGGACCAAGAATCTGTCTTTCTCTAACTTCTGTCTACCTTTACTGGTCCCAACCTTCTTTATGTGTTGATGTGAAACATGTCTGCTCTCCTAGCATGGTAGCAGCCTTCAGGGCTTTGGAAATAATTACCTTCCCTTCTACCAAGTTCTACCCTTGCCTGCATACCTCCCTCATACATAGCCTGGTCTCTTGCCCCCCAGCTGGGGAAGACCTGTCCAGAGAGATCATCCAGCACTCACCTAGTGTGGAGTCCAAACCAAGCTAGCTCTGTTCTTGCAGGAAGGCAGGCCAGAGGAATGGGGAAGATGCCAGCTCACCTGGGTCAGGAGAAGTGATCACCCTTGGTGCCACCAGTCCATCTGGGTCTACCTAGTCATAAGCAAGCAAGTCAAACAAGCCATATTTCTCAGAGCTACCCTGGCAGTATGTAGCCACATACTCTTTCATTGTTGTCTAACTTACTGATTTCTTTAAGTGACATTGGGCATAGAGCCTGCAGAACACCATCCTAGCTCAAGGAGCTACAGTTGCTCACAGTGCCCTTGTCTGGTCTTGGGCCTCAGTGAGACAAAGAGACAAAGATGAGCACTCAAGGCCAAGGTTCAGCCAGGAGCCCCAGCTTAAAGGAGGCTACACTCCAGGGTGGGCTAGGAAGCCATGCCCGGACTCTAGGCCCTATACCTTCTCTTCTCTGTGCTCCACACATTCTCCAGAGGGTGCCATCAAAACTCTCTGTAATTTATGAGGAAGAGTGTGCTGTCACCACCACACAGGGAGAGCAGTGGAAGCTGCATATAGGTTAGCATGCAAATTTATATGAGAATGTACATTTTCATTAAATCATAATTAAAAAAAAAAAAGCTCTCTGTAATTTAACAGCCCGCTTGCTTTGGGGCCAGGTTCTATCCCAGAAGCAATTTAAAGTTGGGTGAAAGACTCAGAGTTTAGGTTTCACCCCATAGGCCCAATTAAACAATGTTGTGGCAGACTCCCCAAAGCTCCCTCTCAATACAAGGAAACCTCAACTCAGGAAGTTTTCTAGCTTGAGATAATCAGCATTCTCTTGAGCTGTGATCACAATGATTGGTCTCCGTTACTGGCCCTCAAAGAGCCAAGAAGGGAAGAAGAGCAGCAGGGCCCCAATGACCCAGACAGTTATTTAAGCTTTGGGTCAGACAGATTCCCTGATCACTCAGACATTCCGCCACCTCCACACAGTGACCCAGCTCACTTGCTCTCAGAACTACCCTGACCCTAAGCAAGCTCTATGCTACTAGCCTGTCAAAAGTGCCAGATACCAAGAGTGGAGGTTGAGGCAGAGACGCGATGATTGAACATGGGTCTTTGCCTTCAGAGACCCGGCAGGGTAGAAAAAGCCATAGAGGCATGACTGAGAGTGCCACAAATTTGTCCAGGAGGAGTCTCAAGGTGAAGAATTAGCCCAGGGTCAGAATAATCAGGTAAAGAGGGCGTGGCCCTGGGAGATGTTTCAGAGAACAAAATGATAAGATTTAGAGCTAAATCTGCAGTGGGAGATGCCAGACAGAGTGTAGTTGACAATGACCAAGATACTAAATCTTGAGAACTGGAAGAAATACATGGAGGAAGCAAGGAGGGGTTAGGCTGGTGTGGGAGGGCAAGGCTGCAGGATTGCTTCTAGCATTTCAGTTCACAATTTCTAAGCATCTGTTGTGCCCCTCTGGTCATTGGAAATAAAGTGATAATTAAGAAATAATTTTTGTGATTGAGGAGCACATGGATTTGTTGTATATGAGATAACAGTGAAATCTTAATGCTAACAAGAATTAACGTTTATTTACAACTGTTCTACAAATTCCATCTTACATGATGTTTCCGCCAACCCTGTGAGGCAGATACACTGATGCTTGGACGTGAGTAGGGGGAGGGACTTTTCTTTATTGGGCCACAGTGCCTTGCATTTATGATGTCTATTATTTCTGGCTTCTGCCCTCTAAATGCTAGGAGTTGCCCCCTCTGTCATGATCAGATTTCCTCAAGGGTTAGGAGATGTTGTGTTGTTCATGGGTAACAGTGGCACACAGGGGTCTCACGGCTGAGTGAACAGTGGAGTGTCAATCGGGATTTGAGTGGCTCTTGTCCCTCTGTGATAGGGTTCTGTGTCTACCTACTCTGGCCTATGCATTTATACACACACACAGAGACATAGAGAGAGAGTGTCTTGGTGGCCCAGTAGTTAAGTGCTCCAGCTGCTTACCAAAAGGTCGTTGGTTGGAATCCACCAGACATTCCTTGGAAATGCTGTTCTACTCTGGCCTATAGTGTTATGAGTCAGAATCAACTTGATGGCAATAGATTTGTGTGTGTGTGTGTATACATATATATATGTATACATATGTGTGTACATATATGTATATATATGTATATGGGTCATACATATATGTATATGTATATATATGTATATACATATGTATATATATACATATATGGGTCATACATATATGTATATGTATATATGTATATACATGTGTATATATACATATATGTACATATGTATATACATATGTATACATATGTGTATACATATATATATATGTATACACACACACACACACGAGGTCTGACAATTAAGTTCATTAACTCATCCCAGAAAAAGTGCTACATACCTCATTGCTGAATATCACTATGGTCACCTTTGAAGTACTCTGGTGCCTAATCCACCCTTGAAAGCAATTTTGGAACTGTTTCTGGAATGGCCATCAGAGCTGTCATTGTATTACCCTTGATGTCCTGAATATCATCCAAATGTCTTCCTTTCAATATTTCCTTATCTTCAGGTAGTGAAAAAAGCCATTTGGGGCCAGATTAGGTGAGTAGGAAGGGTATTCCAATACAGTTATTTGTTTACTGGCTAAAAACTCCCTCACAGACAACCTTACAATTAAGTTTGTGAACTTGTCACTGTGCCACTATGTTCAACAGTCATTCCAGAAAGAGTCCCCAAATTACTTTGTAGTGTGGACTAGAAACTGGCATCAGTGCATAGCTTCCCAAGGGGAAGGTGACCATAGTAATATTCAGCAATGAAGTATGTAGCGCTCGGAACAATGAAGTCTGCAGACTTTGTTGTTGGACCTTGTATATAGTCCATGTAAGAGTACCAGAAAGACACTCACCTGTGTTTTATTGACTATAAAAGATGTTACTCAGTGAATCATAACAAATTATGGATTACCTTGTGAAGAACAGGAATTCCGTAACACTTCACTGTGCTCATGAGGGACCTGTACACAGAGAGGCAATCGTTCAACAGAATGAGGGGATGCTGAGAAGTTTAAAATCAGGAAAGGTGTGAATTAGGACTGTATCATTTCAACATCTTATTCAGTCTGCATGCTGAGCAAATAATTCAAAAAGTTGGAAAATGGACTATGTGGAGAAGAACACAGCATCAGGATTGGTGAAAGGCTCACTAACAACCTGCAATGTGCAGATGACACAACCTTACTTGCTGAACTCAAAGAGGACTTGAAGCACTTACTGATGAAGATCAAAGCACACAGCCTTTAGTGTGGATTACATCTGAACATAACTGAACCAGCAAGCATCACCGTGATAAATGGAGAGAAGACTGAAGTTGTGAAGAAATTCATTTTATGCGGAACCATAACCAGTGCCCATAGAAGCAGCGATCAGGAAATCAAGTGATGTAATGCATCTGGCAAATCTGTTGCAAAAGACCTCTTAAAAGTGTTCAAATGCAATGATGCCACTTTGAGGACTAAGGTGTGCCTCACATAACTGGGACATTTATTGGGAGGTACCCTACAGAAGGGCATCACGCTTGGTAGAGAGTCAGTGGAAGAGGTAGATTCTCAGCAAGACAAAGTGACCCAGCGGCTGCAACAGTGGACTCAGTCAGACAGCAGAGACGTGAGGCTGGTGCAGCTCAGGGCAGTGTTTTGTTCTGCTGTGTATAGACCCCTCTGAGCTGAAAGCAACTTGACAGGACCTAGCAACAAATGTAAAAGTAGAGTATATAAATGTAGACCCTAGACTGTACCTACATAGAAGCCCTAGTGACACAGTGGGTAAGCACTTGACTGCTAACCAAAAGATACACGCTTCAAATCCACACGCAGCTCTGCCAGAGAAAGATGTGGCAGTCTGTTTTTCCATAAAGATTTACAGCCTTGGAAGCCCTTCTGGGCAGTACTACTGTACCAAAAAGACTTTGTCAACATTCAGCCACCTCAGGACATAGCTAGACCATGATCAAAAGAGAGCTGATGGTACTGAAGGGAGAAGTCCAAGCCGCACTGGAGACGTTAGGGAAAAATGAAGCTCCACAAATTGATGGAATACTAACGGAGATGTTTCAGCTAGCAGGTGCAGCACTGGAAATGCTCACTAGTCTAAGCCAAGAAATTTAAAAACAGCTACCTGGCCAACAGAGTGGAAGAGATCCACATTTATGCTTAGTCCACAGAAAGATGATTCAATAGAATGCAAAAATTATCAAACAGTATCATTACTAATACATACAAGTAAAATTGTATGCTGAAGATCATTCAAAAGTGGCTGTAGAATACATTGACAGGGAACTGCTAGAAATTCAAGCTGGATTCAGAGGAGGACATGGAACAAGACATGTCACTGCTGATGTTAAATGAATCTTGGCTTAAAATAGAGAATACCAGAAAGACATACACCTGTGTTTTATTTATGATGCAAAGACATTCAACTGTGTGGACCATAACAAATTATGGCTAACATTGTAAAGAATGGAAATGTTCCTCGTGAACACTGCATTGTGCTCGTGAGGAACCTGCACGTAGTCAGAGGAAGTCATTCAAACAGAACAAAGGAACACTTCCTGGTTTAGTTAGGGAAGTTGTGTGTCTGGGTTGTATCTTTCCACCATATTTATTCAATCTGTATGCCGAGAAAATAATCAAAGAAGCTGAACTATATGAAGAAGAATCAGGACTGGTGGGAGACTCATTAACTACTTCAGATATGCAGATGACACAACCTTCCCCGGTAAAAGTGAAGAGAACTTGAAGCACTTACTGATGAAAATCAAAGACCACAGCCTACAGTATGGATTATGACTCAACAAAAAGAAAATGAAATTCTCACTTCTGGACCAATAAGCAATAACTTGATAAATGGTTGAAGCTATAGAGGATTTCATTTTATTTGGATCCACAACTAACACTCACAGAAGCAGCAGTCAAGAAATCCTATGATCCATTTCATTGGGCAAATCTGTTGTGAAAGACCTTTTCAAAATGTTAAAAAGCAGAGAGGTCACCTTGAAGACTAAGTTATGCCTGACCCACGCCATGGTGTTTTCAGTTACCTCATACACATGCAAAAGCTAGACAGTGAATAAGGAAGACTGAAGAATTGATGCCTTTGAATTGTGGTGTTTATGAAGAATGCTGAATATACCGTGGACCACCAAAAGAGCAAACAAATCTATCTCAGGAGAACTATAGTCAGAATGCTTCTTAGAGGCAAGGATGGTGAGACTGTCTCACACCTTTGACATGTTATCAGGAGGGACTAGTCCCTTGAGGAGCAACTCAATGGCAATGAGTTTAGTGTGTGTGTGTATATATATATGTACGTATGTATGTATGTATGTATATGGACTGCCAACTAAGTTTGTCAACTAGTCCTAGAGAAAGTGCTATGTATCTCATTGCTGAATATCACTATGGTCACCTTCGGAGTACTCCCCTTGGGAAGCAATGCACTGATGTCACCACCTAGTCCACCCTTCAAAGCAATTTTGGGACTCTTTCTGGAATAGCCATCAGAGCTGTTGTCATATTACCCTTGATGTCCTGAATGTCATCTAAATGTTTTCCTTTTTCATTAGGGGCCAAATCAGGTGAGTAGGTAGGGTGTTCCAATACAGTTATTTGTTTCCTGGCTAAAAACTCCCTCACAGACAGCTATACATTTAAGTTAGAGAACTTGCCACCTTGCCACCATGCCCAGTGGCCATTCTGAAATGAGTTCCAAAATTGATTTGAAGGGTGATGTACGTAGCTTCCCAAGGGGGAGTACTTCAAAGTGGTTGTGGTAATATTCAGTAATGAGATACGTAGCAGTTAGAATACTTAAGTTTGTGGACTTGTCAGAACTTGTGTATGTATGTGTGTACGTTATTGGTTCTGTGTCTAAACAGAACCTAAATCGGTCCACTTTGATATCCAGGATATCACAGAAATGCCAGGTTCTCCAGGGTTGCAGCCATTTTCCCTGAGTCACGTGTAAACTGATGAGTCAGAAATCTTGATCTCCAGATCAGACATCTCCCCCGGTTCTACTTGAATACTCCACAGGCTCCTCAAACACGCGTATCCCATCTTCATCTTCTCCCCTGGATCCAGCTCCTTTGTCAGTGTTCTGTACCATGCATCATCTAAACTAGAAATATTGTCTCTACTCTCCTGCCGGCTACATCCAATCAGACTCCAATCTTGGGCTTTGGGTTTTGTCTCCTAAGCATTTCTTGCAGCTTCCTGTTTTCCCCATCACTCTAATCACTGACTTGGCTAGTGTCCTTACCATCACTTGCCTGAATAACTAGAAGAGCCTCCTACCTACTTTGCTTATCTTCAGTTCCTTATCCTCCTCTCAGTCTCCCTCTACATGGTGCCCAGACCGATCAAGCTAGTATGCAAATGTGGTTATGTCAGACCTTTGCTTAAAATCTCTCAGTGCCTTCTCACTACCCGGCCCCTGCCCCCAAGGAGAAAATCATGACTCCTTGAGATGCCCATAAGACCAGCTGACGCTCTGGCCCATGCCTGTCTCTCCATCTGAGGCACCTACCCCTTTATGCCTGGGCAACACTACTCTGCTGGTCCTCCCCACCTCCTGGGCTGTTTCTCCATTTCTTTGTCTTTGTTTATGCAGATCCTTCTACCTAGGATATTGACCCACTTCTGTTTCATCTACACTCAGTGGTATGTTGGTAAATGTTCGACATCTAGCTCTGTAAGTCGAAAAGAAGCTGTAATATGTAGCATTTGCTTATTTCCATGCTGTAAATGGAAACCCTGGTGGTATAGTGGTTAAGTGCTATGTCTGCTAACCAAAAGGCTGGCAATTCAAATCCACCAGGCGCTACTTGGAAACTATGGGGCAGTCCTACTCTGACCCCTGTGGCCAATTTCCAGCTATCAATAAAGTCACTGAATGGAAGGAGGGAGGAGATGCCACAATTGGAAAACCAATAGGAGCCAACTCCAGCACACCCTAGACTTTGAGATCATTCCTCCAGCAAGTCTGGCCACTGCCTGAATGACCCAGCGGCCAGTTGGAGACTGATACAGAAACCTTAGTAATGTTTATTATCAATTTTAATCATAGATTATACGTGATAAACATGCCTAATGTAATATTTCTTAGGTTATATGAATACTAACAACAAAACTGTTCTGTAAATATTTCTACACTGAATTATATCACTAATTACAACATTAGTAGTAACTGATTGAAAGCCTTTTTTTATTTTTCTCCTTTTCCTTTAGTCACTTCTTCATTCTCAAACAGGTTACTAATATAGGTTCAAAATAGTAACTATCACAATACTACAGTTAAAACACCAGACAATTTGATGAAATCAGCAACTATATAGACACTGGCTGCAAGGAAAACAACATGGCTTGACTTCATCATGTGCAGATGAAATCACGTGATTTGAAGTGTCATTATGATTGAATACTAATGATAGCTTATGACAGAGTGTATTAGAATGTTCAAAAAGTAAATTAGCATAGAGTTTTAGCCTTGTGGTATATTGATATTTGTAAGCTGGGCTTACAAAAAATGTGTTTGCAGAATCATCATACCACGTGTGCACTTTATGGTTTTAAGCATCTATAGGATGTCGTCCTGCTGACCTCTTACTGGAGGAAGGGGAGTGGGTGGAGAGGAGGGGATAGGAGACTGTTGGGAGGATAGGACATGTATGGAGCAGAGAGGAAGGGTGTGCTGTCACTGGACAGGGAGAGCAGTGGGAGCTGCATACAGGTGGGCATGCAAATATATATTGGAATGTACGTTTTTGTTGAATCATAATAAAAAAGTGTTGTTATAATTAACTATAGGGATATTTTTATTAAAAATGTATTTCTGCTGAAACACTGAAGCAAACATTTTATAAACAGTTGTTTTGGTGTCACTCCCTCTGACAGTGCCATCCAGAGTGATCCATATGCCCTGCACCCCCCTAATGACAACTCTGCCTGTATCAGGCACTTTCCTCTGGGTTTTCACTCTAGCACAGGCATTCCCTGTCTTCACTTCTTACTTTGTTTGGAAATGATCTTTTCTTGTGCCTCTCTCTTGCCACTAGAGACATGTCTGAAAGGCAGAGATAGTGGGTTACCTTGTTCATGTCTTCCTCCTGGGGAGTTAAAAACCTATTGCTATCGAGTCAATTCCAACTCATAGTGACCCTATGGGAAGACAGAGTAGAACTGCCCCCATAGGACTTGGAAGGCTGTACACCTTTATGGAAGCAGTGATGCAGCACGTCTCTCCCACGGAGCACCAGGTGGACTAAAGCCATTGACTTTTTTGTTAGCAGCTGAGCAATTAACTACTGTGCCACTGGGTTTCCTTTTCTCCAGAGTACAGGCTTAGTAATCATTTACGGAATAAAGGAGTGTACCCATTCTTTGGCCCCATCCTGCTCTTGGGCTGCATTCTGTCAGTGACTCCCAGGAGGTCACAGAGCACGTATGCAGATGACAGGAAGCTAAAAGGACAGTGACAGAAAGGAAGGATGCAGAGTGATAATTAATGAAGAACACAGAAGACTTCAAGGAACCTAATCCAATGAGATGAACATTTAGAGGGGGAATCTAAGTCTTTCATTCACCTCCCAAACCACCGAGTAAGCGTAGATGGGATTTGGTGGTAGCACAAGGGAAAAGATGCCAGGTATAACTAAGTCATGTAAACACTGACCAGCAGGCTGCTTGGCTTTCTAGTAATAGGATTATGATATGGATGAGGAATAAAGGCAGTAAAGAAACAAGGAAGAGAAGGAAAGAGACAGCAAACTTCTTGGAGTGCCCTTAATGTAATTGGATCTTGGGGACATTATCCCAGAAGGGCAGAAAGTTTCTAAACTGAATACAACTCACTTTCGAACCTTTAAATGACTTCAGGGACTACAATGGTCCCAAGAAACAAACTGGAATTTATAATATCTTCTGAAGGTGATGGCCAGTCCTTTGGAGATTGTGCTCTAAGCACAAGAGGCACGTAGAGAGGAGAGGACTGACCCGACCCTTCACTGGCGTGCGTTCTGAGCCCTCACCCTGTTGCTTCAGACCCAGTGTTGCTGTTTCTGGCATGTGGCCTCTTCCCCTTCTGGTTCACCATGCTTCCAATAAAGGTATGTGAAAGTTTGGTGAGAGGAATATCAACATTTTTGCTAGCACAACTACATTTTGATCACCAAATGTGGTTGTAATGGACTGGAGACTTGAGAAGGGAATATTTGAAGCACTTTCACTATTATGATATTATTCTCAGAGTCAAACAGACCCTTTAAACTGCAAGGTTCTGCAAGATCATCTGAAGTGATCATTGCGCAGCGAGGTAAGGGCTTGCCTGAGGCCACGTGAAACGGAAAGGTCTTGCCTAATGCACATAGTTTTCTTATACATTCTTGGTTTAAACTGTTGGGCTGTCTGTGCTTTCCTAGTTGGAGCCCAGAACTGTGGCAATAGAAATGAGTCATAATTCTGCATCTGCTGATGATGACATAGGATGCATATTTCCTTCACATGACCCAGAGTTCTTGGAAGAGGTCAGAGGGTGGGCCAGCACAGACTGAAGAGCCAACTGAGAATTAACTGCCCTCACATGACAGGTGTCCCAGGCACTGTGAGCCTCCTTCATTCTCAGTACTGACTAGCCTTTCTGGTCCATTCCGGGCTGAGACATTTTTGCCTTTAAGAGATATGTAAAACTTTTAGGATTCCCAGAAGAAAAAGAATGACTGATTTTTACTTATCTTCATGCTAAAGCCAAGCTATTTCTGAGTCTTTGGAGGGCTGTAATTTGGAAGGAGTCCCGATGGCACAGTGGTTAAAGAGCTATGATTACCAACCAAAAGGTCGGCAGTTCAAATCCACCAGCCACTTCTTGGAAACTTTATGGGGCAGTTCTATTCTGCCCTGTAGGGTCACTATGAGTTGAAATCAACTCAATGGCAACAGGTTTGGGGGGGATGGATATGGAAGAAGGAATAACTTCCTTCTGGGGCTCCAGAGGGCACAGTCAGGAAAAAGTTACCAGATGGCAGATTTCAGGTCATTTTCAAAGAGAAACTTGGTCAAAATATAATTCCAGGAGGTAAAGAACACTGTATCACCCAGGTAACCAACTTCAGGCTTGAAGATCATGATCAGGAATGTAGTAAAGGGCCTTTTTGACTTCTTATACTCAATACTTTGTGTCTATGACTCACGTATGTTGTTTCATCTATCTTCAGTTCATTTGTTTTTGTTTCTGTATAGTATTTCATTGTATAAATTCATCACAATTTTTTCTTCCTGTCTGCTGTTGATGAATGTTTATGTCATTGCCACTTTGGGATCATTATGAATAACGATGCTACAAACTTCAGCATCCATGCTTTTCGGTAAGCATGCACACCCATTTCTGTTAAATATATACCTAGAAAAGAGTACACATAAGCCAAACCAAAGTGAAGCCTTTGCTGTCAAATAGATTCCAACTCATGATAACCCTCTAATACAGAGTAGAACTGTCCCCTAGGGTTTCCGAGGAGCAGCTGGTGAATTCCGACTGCTGACCTTTGGGTTAGCTCTGACCCACTGGGCCACCACAGCTTCGGAGGGTTTGTATGGTTTCAGTTAAACAAATAAGACAGTTTTTTTGAAGTGGTTTTTATCAATTTATGTTCCCACAAACAGAGAATGAGAGCTCCTGTTAATTCATATCCTCATCCACATTTATACTGTCATCTTAAAAGAAGTCACCATTTGATGAGTGTGTAGTGGGATCTCCTTGAGATTTTAACTGGAATTTCCCTGGTAATATCGAGCATCTTTTAAAAAAAAAGACTATTGGTCATGTTTTAATTTCTTTCGTGATGTTTCTGTTCAAGTCTCTTGCTCAGTTTTTCTATTGGTCTGTCTGTTTTTTCTTACTAATTTGTGTAGGAGTATATTTGGAATGCAAATCCTTTGACTTGTTTAAGTATTGCAAATATCTCTCCCAATCTGTCTTGCTTTTTCATCCTCTTTATGACACTTTTCATCAGTATGAGTTCTTAGTCTGATATTATCTAATTTACCAATCATATTCCTTCATGGCTAGTGCTTTTTATATCTTGTCCAGGAAATCTTTGGCCACTCAAAATTCTAAATTAATTGTGGCTTTTATCTTCTTTCTGAATAATACAAAAGCCTTAGAGCAGTTCAACTCCATTCACACTCCTGATTCATATGATGCTGCCATTGTGTATTTTAATCAATACATATTTCAAACCTAACAAGTCATTATCCTGCTATAATTTTGTGCAGTTTATATTCACTCAATATACCTTTACATTTATAATTTACCATTTTATTGCTATTCATTCAGTCTGGCATTTCTGATCTCCATTTGAATCATTTTCTTTCTGCCTGAGGAATAACCTTTAGTTTTTCCTTTATTGAAGATCAACTGCTAATAAATTTTGTTTTTGTTTTGTTTTTTGTATGTCTGGTAATATTGCTATTTCACCATCTTTTCTGAAGACTATCTGGAGGGGCATAATATTCTAGTTTGTCACTGTATTTCTTTGAGCACTTAAAATGTGACATTTCATTACCTTCTGGTTCTATTTTATTGAGAAATTAGTCAATTATCACTTTCTGAAGGTAAGTTATCTTTTTTCTCTGCCTTCTTTTAAGAATTTCTATTTGTCTTGGATATTTAACAGTTTTACTCTGGTGGGCCGACATATAGACTTCTTTTCATTTATTCTACTTGGGGTTCTTAAAACTTATAAATTTGTTACTGGATATCTTTTATAGATTTTAGATTATTCTCAGACATTAGACCCTCACTGATTACCCCTTTTGTTCTCTGGTCTTTGGACCAGTTATACATACTAGACCTTCCTGAAGAATTTGATATACCTTTTCCCATTATCCACCTTTTGATCTCTCTATGCCTTACTTTGATTATTCTGCATATTTTCATTCAGCTCATGAATTTTCTCCTCTGACGTGTCTGATTTGCTCTTATGTCTACCCATTGCATTAATACCTTTTTCAGTTCTAGAATTTCCTTTCGGTTCTTTTAAAAGTTTTTAATTATTTGCCAGAGTTCTCAATCTTATCTCTCATTTCCTTGAACATTGTAAGGATTTTTATTTTCAAACTTGGGTCTGGAGATACTGTGGCTCTCTTTCTAGTTTCTGATTTTTGTTTCCTGTTGGTTTTCATTTACATTGTCTCCTTTTGTACTAGATATCTATCTGAAAAATTATTTGTAGAAATGATTTTGGGACTAGAATGATATTACCATCCTCCATCAGGTACTTGGGAGCAATGAAAATCTGGGATCACCTCAATCCATTTGTAGGGCTTGAGAAGATTTGAAACAGAGCTACAGCCCCTGTAAGTGCCTGTATCTTGATATGTCCTTATTTATATGGTGGTATTCTTGGAGGTCCCACCCTAAAGGGAAAAACTTTAGTTAAGGGGCTTTCACAATGGGATTTGTACTTCAAAACCTGCTCCCCATTTCCATGAAGCTGTCAGTAGTACTACTCACGTTTTAGTGGCCCCCTCCATAAAATGCAAATTTCTCACTAAAAAGTATCCTTAAGTACTGGTCTTCACTGTCTAGGTCCTCGACTTTCCCAGAATTGTAACCTTGTAATTCCTCATTGTCTTATTATCCCACCAAGGCTTTACATAGATATTTTATATATTTTGTCCAGTTTTTCTAATTGGCATTTTTAGGTAATTTCATCCAGATTATCTTACTCATTTTTACTGGAAGCCAAAATTAAATAGTGAACTCTGCTACACTTTTCCTAGATGTCCATAGCGATACCTCAATCACTGGAGCTATTCTTGAATTGGTCAGTAGGGCAAGAATTTCTACCTGGCTGATCAGGCACTTCTCAGAGAATGCTGAAGTTGTCCTTCTGAGTTCCTGCAGATAACAGGGGAGATACACCATGGTGGTATTCAATCAGACATCATCTATTACAGATTTCATTCTCCTGGGACTGTCGGCCCACCCAAAGCTGGAGAAAACCTTCTTTGTGCTCATCCTGATGATGTACCTGGTAATTCTACCGGGGAATGGGGTTCTCATCTTGGTGACTGTCCTTGACTCCCACCTGCACACTCCCATGTACTTTTTCTTGGGGAATCTCTCCTTTCTGGACATCTGCTATACAACCTCTGCAGTCCCTCTCATTCTTGATAGCTTCCTCACTCCCAGGAAAACCATTTCTTTTTCAGCCTGTTTTGGACAAATGTTTCTGTCCTTTGCCATGGGAGCCACCGAGTGTGTACTCCTGAGTATGATGGCATTTGATCGATATGTGGCCATCTGCAAACCCCTTAGATACCCTGTGATCATGAGCAAAGCTGCCTATGTGCCTATGGCTGCTGGTTCGTGGGCAGCTGGTATCATCAACTCTGTAGTACAAACAACTCAGGCAATGCAGCTGCCCTTCTGTGGGGACAATGTCATCAACCACTTCACTTGTGAGATTCTGGCAGTCCTGAAGTTGGCGTGTGCTGACATCTCCTTCAATGTGATCAGCATGGTTGTGGCCAACATGATCTTCCTTGCAATCCCAGTCCTGTTCATTTTTATCTCCTATGTCTTTATCCTTGCCACCATCCTGAGAATCCCCTCAGCAGAAGGGAGGAAGAAGGCCTTTTCCACCTGCTCTGCTCACCTTACAGTGGTGATTGTCTTCTATGGGACCATCCTCTTCATGTACGGGAAGCCCAAGTCAAAGGACCCACTGGGGGCAGACAAGCAGGACCTTTCAGACAAGCTTGTCTCCCTCTTCTATGGCGTGCTGACCCCCATGCTCAACCCCATCATCTACAGTCTGAGAAATAAGGATGTGAAGGCTGCTCTAAGGGACCTGGTGGCTCAAAAATACTTTAACTGAGCGATCATCACAGATTCCTAGGTTGCCACATCACATGACCTATAAACTCCTTGTTGTGCATGTGGAGAAATGGTAATTCAGAGAGGTTTGCAGCCTGACAGTGGAAAGAGCCTCTCTGTTTCTTGCACTGCTCTGTTAGCTTGTTGGCTTCACACAGAATCACGCTGTATCATGTGTTAACTACATTTTGCTGCCCAAATCTTAGATTCTCTGATACCAAAACTTAATGAATTTCTGTGAGTTATAAACGTGAACAATGGAGACAAATAAGTAAATAAAAACATAGCAGTACTGGAATCTTTGAGTATATTGTTTTATCTTCTATAAATGCTGCTTATTCCACTGCTTTGGTTTCACCCCAGAGGAACTTGCTATCTCCGATGCAGGGGTAAACTGGACAGTATCATCAAACCAAGATACAAGAGTGTACCTTTGTATCATGGCATGTCTTAGCTCTAGAAATAGTGGAACTTAGCAGTTGCTTTTGTTTTGAGCTAACAAACACTATGAATCTGTTATTCCTCATGTTCTCTTTATTTTCACTGCGGGGAAGCTCAGAAGCAAACATACCACCTCCACCGTGGTAGTAGTACGATGTTGCACGACTAGCCACCAGAGACTCTCAAGCCTTTTTCTGTCCAGCTGACATGACACATGGTAGTTACATCCAGCACACGCTCACATGGGTATGCCCAAAAAAGGACTGTGGGTAAGCAAACGCAAAAATGATTCTCAATCCCACAATTAATGCCAGGCCAGCAGTAACAGTTACTGTCCACTGTGTGACAAGAGTAAGATCAGCTGTGGCTTCCATGCAGTGCCAGAGCTCTGAACAAAAGTCTATGACTTTCTCCTCTGCTCAAGGGTCGCACTGAAACATGAATGAAACAGACTGTATTATAGAGATCATTTTAAATCTGTTTTAATTTATATTTGTAAAAGTCAGTTATTATTAAACTTGGGTCCTTTAACCATTATTAGCATATGACAAGATGTTCTCTTTTTCTTTCCTCCCTCTTCCTTCCACATCCTGGTGTTAAATCAGACCCAGGTCCTTGCCCTGGATATGTTTTTGTTGGCAGCAATGCAGTAGGGTCTACAGAGATAAAGGCCAACTCACCTGCTACTCTACGACAGTGCCCTAAGGCCTAGAAGGGAATGGCTGCTTGATGGTCCCACACTAAGCTTCTCAGATGTGGTCCCCTCTCACTGGCACATTTCTTTGTGAAAAGGGTGGCCTTTCAGCCTTCCTAGGAAAAATAGCTGGGTTGTGAGTTCTTTGGTCTCACACAGTGAGTCCATTCTAACGTTCACACACTCCGTGTACCTTCTGACCTCTTCCCCTATACTCTGCAAAACAAATTCCAGCCTGCTCCTCCCATTTACTGAGATTACTGTTGTGTCCCAGTTTCATGATCCCATTGTAGCAGTGGTTAGGATGTGTCCTTGCCAAGCCTTTCATCTTAACCGAGGGAGACTGCCCTGTATCAAGAAACGCTCCCCATCTACAAGTAGTCTTGTACGCCCCTCAGTCCAGCACTTTCAAGATCCACTCCCATACTTCTGGTACTTACCAGCTAGGTCCTAAAATTGTTTTGATCAGTAAGTTATTTCATCTCAGAGCAGAAACTTCTATCAGTGGAGGTATGAGAGGAGGCTGGGATGGATGATACCTACCTTAGATGAAGTCCTTACATTCCAGCAAAGGGAGGAGCCTGTTTCTGTTAGCCTAGAGGACTCAGGAGAATCTGACGGTTTATGATTCTTGGGTGCATCTAAACCAATGTCCTTGTGTCAGGACATATACATAGCAGCTCCTTTGTATCTCTGCTATTTTTACAATTACATTCTAGATCTGTTTCTTAGCCCTATGCTTGAAGGAGATTAAAACCTATTTTAAAACATCCAAACAAGCTTTCTGGCTTTCATCACATACCTGAAGTTAACAGTTGGCTCACTTGAGCCTATTGTTCCTGTTCCTTAAGACTCACAAAGTAGTTAACAAAAGAGATTTGGTTCTACCATCCTTACCAATTCCATTAGCCTGTATGACTGAAGTGCTAGAGCTCCTGAATTACTCAGTACTTCTTTGCTACCTGTACTTCTTGAAGGCTGGAGCTTTTGTTGACAACTCTCTTCCCCGATTGGTTGAGCCTTGTCTCCAAATGTGTTGTATTGATTTTCCATTGCTGCTAACAACTTAGAAGCTTCAATTGATACTCATTTATTAACTTACAGTTATATATGGCAGAAGTCCAGCACATATGGATGAGTCCTTTTCTCAGGATATCAAATGGCTGAATTCAACCAAGTGTCTTCTTGCCTGGAAACTGGGGGGAAATGTACTTCCAAGCTCATTCATGTTGTTAGTGAAATTTAGGTCCTTAAAGTGGTAGAGGAAACCCTGATGGCATAGTGGTTAAGTTCCACAGCTGCTAAAAAAAGTCAGCAATTTGAATCCACCATGTGCCCCTTGGAAACCATATGTGGCCGTTCTACTCTGTCCTGTAGCATTGCTATAAGTCGGGCAGTAGGGTGGGTGCAGTGGTAGAACTAAGGTTTCCATTTCTTTGCCATGTGGCTCCTTCCTTCTTCAAGTCAGCATCAGTGCATCAAATCTTTCTAGTGCTTGGAATCTCTATTTTCCTCTTCTGCCGCCAGTCAGCATTCATGTGACCAGGTCAGGCCAATCCAGATAATCTCCCTGTTTTACAGCTAATGGTGTCAAGTTAACATAATTGGCTCCTGTGAATTAAATTGATCATTTTATCCACACTCAAAAGTTACAATTCCAGTACACCTGAAGTAGAGCCAATAAGAAAATGGGCCTTAAGAATAGTTTTAATCTCCCGAAGTTTCTACTAAACTTTATAAATTGCTATTGAACAACAGTTGAACAATGCAAGGATCTTCTGAGGGTAATAATGTTAGATTCTTCCTACCAGATTTGAATTTATTACAAAGTAACAATTACTACTGTATATAACTGGTTTTTAAAAGTTCGTAAAATTGAAGGTATAAGAGATTCCAGAAAATGAGTTGAAACTATAAAAATTTAAACCACATATTCCAGATAAAAGTGGATAACATAAAGAAGGAATTTCTTTTTAATAAATGGTGAGACAGCGACAATATTAAGTCAAAGGAAGATTTGCCTTTCATCCACGCATCGCACCATATGCTGCAAAAACTTCAGATCGATGAGCTAAACATAAAACATCACTGTAATTATTAAAAGCTGAAAGAGAACAGAATGGCATATTTATCCCAGCTGTGGAAGAGTGCTTGAGTCACTGTTTTGGAACAGAAAGAGGGCGTCAGAGTTAAAAAAATGTATGTGTTTAAACATACATCGTACAAGACTCTTATATAATATAGTCTGAGCAGGTAAGAATCAAACTTCTCCCAAATGGAAGTTTGGGTTCTTCAAGTATTTGATTTGAGTCTCTTTTTTAAAGTACATTCTAAATTACTTTGAGTATGTAGTAAAACAGCACTGTTACTGTCTTTGTCAGATGCCGTTCTGTCGGTTCTGACTCATGGTGACCTTGTGGACAACTAAACAATGCCTGGTCTTGCTCTGTCTTCACAATCATTGCTGTTTGAGCCCATTGTTGCAGCCACTGTGGAACTCATCTCATCGAGGGTCTTCTTTTCTTGCACTGATCCTTTACTAAGTATGATATCCTTCTCCAGGGACTGGTCCCTCCTGATAACATGTCCAAAGCACAGGAAGTCTTACCATCCTCACTTCTAAAGAGCATTCTGGCTGTACTTCCTCCAAGAAAGATCTCTTCGTTCTTCTGGCTGTTCATAGTATATTCAATATTCTTCACCAAGCACCATAATCCAATGCTCCCCATAGGGTTTTCTGAGGAGCAGCTGGTGGATTTGAGCTGCCCATTTTTTGTTTAGTAGTCTGAGCTCTTAACCACTGTGCCACCAGGGCTCCATAATTCTATGGACACCCACAAACTTGTTTCAATTTTCAATATTCTGTTGGCTACAACCACATCATCATGTGCTGTCAAACTGACTCACTTTCCTACAGACCTCAGAATAAACCTTTTCCTGCCATCTTTGGGCACTTATTGATCTTCTTTAAATGTGTCCTTGATTAGAAAAAGTGTGGCTGTGCTCTGATCTTCTCTTTAATCCAAGCCTAGGCATCTCTGCTCATGTAAAATTGCACAAAGGAGTACACATGTGCACTGTTCTCAATTAAGTGCCAGGCAAGACTCATAGTTGTTTGCTCAGTGCCTGGTCTCATTATGGTGTTACAGACAATTGCATCTCCACAAGTGAACATGTAACTGCTATACCATAATAGCATCACATGATGATTATCACATTAATTGCAAGTTTTAAATGCTACTTCTCGTACTTTATATTTATGATAAGGAATTTCAGCAGCTATTAAATCTTATTAGTAAAGATACTGAAACAAAAAATTTTCTATTTTTTTCAAGGTACCATCTTAAATAATGAAAGAATAATCTTTTCAAAAAAGTGACATTTTGATACTCCTCTCAAGAATCAGAATTTTTCTTAAACAGCAGGCAACTAAAACAAAATACATAAATAAACTTGAAACTGAAAATGGTGTGACTGGCAACTGCTATGCCTAATTCCTGATTTCAGATTTGTGCGTTTGTCAGAAATCTCACCATTCTCATTCACTGTCTTCGAACCAAGTAATTGCTATAAATTTGAACTTACAAGACAAATGCGTATCAATGAAACAATTTTTTCTTGTTTTATTTAGCATGACTCTATCAAACGTGAAGCAATAAGTGGTTTTAAATTTTCTGACAGCCACTTTAAAAATTTTCAAGAAACAGGTGAAAATAATTTTAACATCTCACTTTTTTTTCCGTATTGGACAATGTAGCTCTAGACTTTTTGCCTCTGTCTGTCCTGAGGGACTGTGAAGGTAGGAAGTAGATTCAGCTAGCCAATCCTGGGGCCCAAGTTGAAGGTGCTCCGCATCTCTTACCACAATTCTGACACTCATTTACTACCTGTCAAGCATTCCACTAGATGTTTTAAGCACAATATCTTCTGGAATCTTCTCAAGAAGTCCAAGACATAAGCACTATCAGTTCCATTTCAGACAGCAGAAAATGGAAACAGAAGTCAAATGACTTTGCATAGAGTCACACAGCTATTTAGGGGTAGACAGTAATTTGAAATCAGACATGTCTAATGCTCATATTCTTCCTACTGCATTAAGTTACTGCTCTCTGTCCCATGGAACTGCTTCTGGTGGTCTGAATGGAGGGAAACTGAAAACAAGCTTTTGATTTCATCACTGAACAGCAAGCCCATCCCACAATGGGTGATGCAGTATTTGTTGAAGCCTACTAACCATTTCTGAGGCTGATGTCAGACTACTTGCATCTCTGGGCAACAGATAAAAGTCTCTAGTTTCCCTCTTATGGTCTTATGGTTTCACCTCAGGCATGTAGCAGCCCGGAGAATATTTGACCAAGAAGGACCCTATTTCCTGACTCCCCCCAGGATACATTGACTGGTCAGCAATGTTTCAGGGCAGGAAGATGTAAAGGGAGTCTCTCTTAGCACACTTTGTTACCACAACTCAGATTTCAGCCATTCTTCTAACACATCTGTCCCTATTACACATCTCAGTAGTAGAGAAATAATCATCCTTTCCTTACAGTGCCCCTCAGCCTCATGAGCAAATACCGTTGATTCCCTTTTACAGAGCAGATTTGCTTTCAGATCTCATTAAGAGTTACTTGGAAATAAAGTCATTTCTGACTACATAGCTAAGATATCTCCAAGTACTACATCACTGTCTTTGTGTATAAGGTGTCACCTCTGTTAGTCAACAGGGTGGGCCCAACCACCCATCTTACTGGGAGACATAGAATCTCTGAACTGCATCTAGTCAGTCCTTTTTTTTCTCCCCACTTTTTTAAGCTTTTTCTTCAGAGCCAATGATTTCTGAGAGGTAGACAGGTGATCTTTCCTTTAGGGACCCAATGGTACAAAGACCCATTTCCATGGATTACAGCAGTCAGTGCACATACTGAATTACCTTGGGAGTACACAGAGCTAGTGTGACCAATGGTTCTGTTTTGCCTGGGACTGAGGGAGCTCCTGGGACAGGGCACTCAGTTTTAAAACCATGGCAGTCTCAGGCAAACAAGGATAAGTCGGGTCACTGTTGTGATTGTGGAAGTGGTTTAGATACCTAAACTGTGAAGGAATGGAAGACACATAAGGAACTGAGGAGAACTGCTAACAGCTAAGAAGTCAGCAGATGGTGAGAAAATGCAGCAGATGACCAGTAGCAGCAGTGGATGGGCAGCAGGAGAACCAGGAGCCAGCCCACAGAGCAAGAATGCTGAATGCCTGTGTGTGGGAGCCTTCTTGATGGAGTGGGGTGCCTCCAGGCACTTAAATTGGTGGAGCTATGAAACTTTGGAACATTTGCCCCAGCAGAGCAAATGGGGGCTTCAGACCAGGCCATGAGGCCATAGAAACTGAAGAGACAAGGAGTATGAGAAGTTGAGCTGCTTCTCTCTCAAAAGGAATAGATGTGGGCATGAGATCAGAGGAAGCAGAAGCCAAAGAGACAAGGAGGAGGAGAAGATGAGCTGCCTCAGTCTCAAAAGGTATGGTCTTGACCTCAGGGGTTTGGAAGGGTGGGGCTATGGCCTCTGGGGCTTCAAAGAGTGGAGCACCTAAGCCTGAGGGAGCAGAGTTGCTGTCCTGGTGGACCTGAGCTGGAGTCCAGAGGCCTTCTCTCAGAATCTGGAGAGTGTTTGTTATGCCTTTCCATACAATTTCTACATTTATAATGAAAATGTATAACTTGAGCCTGCCTGTTCTACCACTCTGTTTTGGAAAGATAGCATGTGTTCTGTATTTCACCACTGAAGAGGAATTCATAGATTCTGGACCTGAACTTAAGACTTTGCTATGCTACAAATGAATATATTTTGTATGTTTCAATGATACAGTTTTAGGGGACCAAAGGGTGGAATGTTATGGATTGCATTATGTCCCCCCCAAAATGTGTGTATTGATTTGGATGAGCCATGATTCCCAGTGTTGAGTCATTTTCCCATGTATTGTGAATCCTGCCTCTGTGATGTTGATGAGGGAGAATGGGTAGCAGTTGTGTTAGTGAGGCAGGACTGAAGCTACAGGCTTGTGAGACATAAAAGAGAGAAGTGAGAAGAGAAAGTTGGGAACCTCTTACCACCAAGAGAGCAGCACCAAGAGCAGAGCATGTCTTTCGGACACAGGGTGTTCTTGTACTGAACATACACTTTTAGCCTACTGGACTGTGATAATTTCTCATATTGAATGGATTATAGCTTATGAAAAGACTTGTAGCTTACCAAATAGTGACAGTAAAATTCCTCTTCCTGAAACCTTCCACTCACGGTATTTTCTATTGGGAGCAGCACTGGATGACTGAGATAGTCACATAAGACAGCCTACTTTCTACTTAGGTCCTTCAAAGGTACAGTTGGGCCCAGACCAACCATCTTAGACCCCTCAGCTGAGCCTGATTACCACAAGAATGGGGAAAGAGGTCTAGGCACAGAGGACACGTGTTCAAACAGAGGTGAGAGTAACTCAAAGGTCTGGAGTAAGAAGGTAAGAGGTTCTGAAAGGATGGGTGAGAGAGTGTGCGGGGACACACTGTGATTTGCTCCATTTGCTAAAAACACTATGTTAATTAAATGAGTATATATTACTCTATCCTGTGTAATATTAACGGAGATGTTTCAACAAACAGATGCAGCACTGGAAGTGCTCATTCATCTATGCCAAGAAGTTTGGAGGACAGCTAACTAGTCTACCAACTAGAAGCAATTCATATTTATGTCTATTCCCCAAGAAAGGCGATCCATCTAAATGCAGAAATTATAGAACAGTATCACTAATATCACATGCAAGCAAAATTTTGCTGAAGATCAGTCAAAAGTGCCTGTAGGAGTATATTGACAGGGAACTGCTAGAAATTCAGGCCAGATTTGGAAAAGGACATAGAACCAGGGATATCATTGCTGATGTCAGACGGATCTTGGCTGAAAGCAAAGAATACCAGAAAGATGTTTATTGACTACAAAGGCATTTAATTGTGTGGATCATAACGAACTATGGATAACATTGTTGAGAATGGGAATTCCAGAATACTTAATTGTGCTCATGAGGAATCTGTACATGGATCAAGAGTTAGTTGTTTGAACAGAACAAGGGGACATTTCATAGTTTAAAGGAAAAGTGTACATCAGGGTTGTATACTTTCACCATACCTATTCAATCTGTATGCCCGACAAATCATCCGAAAAAGAAGACGACTCTCAACAAGATGGACTAACACAGTGGCTGCAATGATAGACTCAAGCATAACAGTGATTGTGGGCATGGCACGTGAGTGGGTAGCATTTCATTCTGTTTTTCACAGTGTCACTATGAGTCAGAACCAACTCAATAGCACTTAACAATGACACAACTCTGTCCTGTAAGAACCGGCCTCTCAAGAACATTTGAAACAGGAGAGTTATTGTCAGAGTACTGTTTTAGAAAGATCCTTGTCACTTATTCATGTTTTCCTGTTGTAAACTTAGAAAGAGAGCATGGATTTAAAGAGAGCTATGAGGAAGTTCCACTATGTTCTAAAGGGCTATTATAAGTCAGGATAGACTTTAGGACAACTTTTTTTTTCTGGTTTAAGAGACATATCAACCAATTTCATCATATAGACTTTGTTTGGAACTTGACCTACACAAACTGTAAAATTGTGAGACAACTCCACTAAAAGACCTCAACTGATGGTCCAGTGGTTTCAGGGCTCCCCTGGGAGCATGGCCCCTTGCTCTGATGCTGCCCTTGCCCATAAATCATAACGAAGGTCCACTCTTCGGACACGAATGGTTTGGACTTGCCTATGCAGAGTAACCATATACTGCATGCACTTCATGGTTCTATACATCTATAGGATATCATCCTGCTGACCTCTTGCTGCAGGAAGGAGAGTGGGTGGAGAGGAGGGGAAAGGAGACTACTGGGAGGATGAGACATGTATGGAGCAGAGAGGAATAATGTGCTGTCACCAGGCAGGGAGAGCAGTGGAAGCTGCATATAGATGGGCATGTAAATTTATACAGGAATGTACATTTTCACTCAGTTACAATAAAAAAATAAAAAATTGTGAGACAAGCAGAAAAATGTTAACACTGTCTACATATTTAATGATATTTAAGAATTAGGATTTTACTGTGGTTATTTAAGAGGGAAACGAAAAATGATACAATTCCCAAACACAGAGAGTATTAGCTTTGATAGCCAATGGACCTTCTGAAACTCTCAAACTTTCTGCATAGTAGCTATGGATGGGGAATAGGGCAACTGAAGGGGTAAGGGGAGGAGGCAGAAACTCCCTCTAAATCATCTCCTGAACAAAGTCTTAACTCCTCAATCTGGCATTCAAGGTCCTCCACATCTCCCTCCTCATCTTTCTCAAAAGAGAATACGTGCTTAATAGCACTTCAACGACACATGGAGGCTACAGGTGCCCAAGAGCTTTGGGGGTGAATTTGTGCCACAGGCCCCCGTCAAAGGGTCACATCTAGAACAGAGATGTGCAGCTTGGGGAGGCGAGTTCACCTGTCATGACACATCTTCTTTCGGTGAGGGCGACGCAGCACCTTGATAGAAAAAACTAAGAGCATTATTGAGGGTATGCGAAGAGAGAGGTCCCTTAGATTAATTTTGTCTTAGTATAAACCCTAGATCTCAAGCGAACTTCCAAGTCTCCTCTATGGGCTTCAGTATCCCAATCCGTAAGCCTCAGGCAGTGGCAGGGCAGTTTTAACGCTCTTGCAGCTCTGACATCTTCCGACTCCCCTGTTGGAAAGTGCTGGCTGCGAAGATTCAATGCAGAAGCCGACACACAGCTGAGCCTTAACAAAGAGCGGGGGTCCAGGGCAAGTTCCCGCCCGCTACACTTTTCAGAAACTCTGGGCGGCCGGAGGGCGGGGCTAAAGCACATCCCAGCCAATCACCAAAGGTCCAGGGTGATGGAGGCGGGGCCTCGCGCAAGCGGCTGCTGTGGCCGGCTGGGTCCGAGCATCCCGTGGTTGTTCCCTGTCTGGACATGGCGACTGTCCGTTCTTCGCTGCGACACATATTGCTGCTTCTCCTGGCTATGACAGTGATTGCGGACGTGGCAGGAGGCCTGGCTCCAAGCAGTATAGGTGAGTACCCGTACAGCCGCCGACTGCGGTAGCCTGGAGCGGCGCTCCAAGATGGCGCGGGGCAGGGGGCGGGGGTGCGTACGACCCCCAGCCCCAGCCCAGCCCACATCCGGTGACCCGGGGTCCGGGGGTCCCAGGGGTCCGGAGGAGAGGCTAGGTCAGGGCGAGGGAAGCCCTCGCGCCACGCTTGCTCTCCCCGCCCCCCAAGATTCTCTGAACTGGCACCGAGGACCCTAGCTGGAGGCCTTTCTCTGTCACACCGGACACGGGCCCCCAGCTCAGCTCGTTTCTTGCGGCCCCGGCGCCTGTCAAAGAGGGGCGAAATGCCTTCGCCTAGGGTCATTGTCAGGGTTGGGTGAGGTTTCGGTGTGCAGCCGCCTTTCAGCCGTTCTGACCTCTTCCTCGTATGTTGCTTGACACTGTGTCCGTTCAGAAAGGCCAGGCTCGGTGGCAGTGAGCATAGATGGGCCCCGCAGCCCACCTGGTTTAAGTCTTAGAAGAGAATGGGTCCAAGTGTTCTAAACCCAGTTCTGCTGCTGTTGGCTCTGGGTACTGTGTCGGAGACAGTGCACGGCCCAGGCGGCGGACAGACTGCCAGGCTTGAAGAGAGTTTTGTTTTTGCTGTAGGAAAATTAAACCCAAGGATAAATAGGAAATAAGTCCTGTCAGTGCTTATTGATTGTCTCCCACATGCTGGGCTTTAGAAGCTGATGCCAACCCCTGCCGGCCAGGAGGTCCTGGCTAGGAAGTAAGTGAGATACCACAGGACAGTTTCAAGACAGACATTATTCAGAGGAGATGAAGGGCTGGGTGGACAGAGTGCGAGAGAGGACGCCAGCCTAGGGTGGAAAGAAAATTGGGTGACACATCCCTGCAACTGCACTAGAATTAAAAGATGGATGGGATTTGTACTCGGCAGAAGTGAAGTGCGTGGCTTACAGGAGGTGAGACACAAAAAGAGCCAAGTCAGTTCCCATAAGGCTTGTTACCATGTTAAAGATTAAAAAGTGAAGGAAGGAAAGAACAACATTTAAGGAAGGGGGAAAGTTGTATAAGGAACCTGAGATAAGGTAGGTAACGATAATTGTCTTCTAAGGTTAGCTGTAAATTAGCCCCGAAACCAAAGAAGAGTGTGAGAATGCTTGACTAGATCAACTAACTTTTCTGAGCTCCGTTTTTCTCACTATTAAAGAAATTGAACTAGGGCATTTTCAAAGTTATGGTCTATAGAGTACTAGTTGTCCATTCTCTTTCCACACTTTCTTGGTTCTGTGGAAGATAGAGTGTTTGAGAACGCTTGAATAAATTGCTTAACAATAATCTGATGCCTTGATCAGATTTATAAGATGTGGATAATCATAGTACCTCCTCAGGGATTTAATCTTGAGAATTAATTGAAGTAATACATGTATAGCGTGTAGAATAGTGGGTAGTAAGCACTTGAATGTTCACTGTTAAATAAGTTCGGGGAACACTTCACATTGTGTTCACCTCTTGGAAACTCAGAGCCTTTCACAATAAAGGGCCTCAAAATTCCTGGGGTAAAGGAAATTATTTGCTGGGGGAATGGATACCAGGGTAGATGGGGTTTTGGGGGGGAGTGATGAAAATGCTCTAAAATTAGATAGGATTGATGGTTGTGCAACCCTTTAAATATACTAAAAACCACTGAATTGCACACTTTAAAAGGATGAATTCCATGGTCTCTAAATTATATCTTGTAAACTTGTTTTGAAAAGATTGAAACCTGTTTGCTGACAGAGTTTTGTTTTTTGCCTTCGTAACACCCAAAGCATGCATTGGAAATGCTGGGCTAGATGCTTTATAAAGGTCCTACCAGCTCTGAAAATCTGTGCCAATACGTAGTTTGTATTGTTTGATAAAAAGAAAAATTCCAAGTTTGGTCTAAAAGTGAGTCTTGTTCCTTGAACAACATTAAATTCTAGGAAACGTATTATTTGAGTAATATAATAGACAAAGGCTTCCACTGTGGATTTGTAGAAAGTATGGAAAATGTTCTTCAAATCCAAACAAAAATTGAGACTGCAGCATTAAATTGTATTTCCTTGAAGGCCTGGCTTGAATTCTTGCTCAATCTTCTAACCCTTCTTTGTGCCCCCAAGGTTGGGCACTGTTTTCTCCTCTGGAATGTCTTTACAGGCCACTGGCCCTTCTGTCTGCCCCCTTATCCCCAGTGAGGCTTTACAAGTCTTATCTGTCTAGATTTAGGGATTTTCAGTCCCGTTCCTGGGGATAGATGCAGGGGAGGGATAGGGTTTGCTCAGTGATTATCTCATGTCAAGTCTGGCCACAAATATTGGAGTAATGCCATACTTGCTATTGCAGTATACTTTCCAGCAGCCTCTCCTGCTCTCTTGCACGTAGAGACACATGCCTCTCTTTGGAGGATAGGGTTGAACCCAATTCTGCATTCTCAGGATCTGTGTATCCTGGCACCTGATAGTAGCTATGTTTCTATTTAAGATGTTTTATAACAATACAGAAAAAGGGAAAGATGTAACATTAAGGGCTAGGTTTCAAGACATTGACATTTAAGGAATTGTGTAATAGTCAGCCTAGAATCCTAAAAATGTAATGAATTCTAAGAAGCAAATGTCTATCTGGAAGAAAGTAATAAGAAGCAGATTATCTTCCAAAGCAGTATCTTGGCCCATGTTGCTAAAAGAGTTAGGACTGGTAGTAGACCAGAAAGGACAGTTTGTTCGGCTGTGCTTAAGTTTCTGTTGTACGTCCATAGATTTAGGCAATCCTTCAATAATCATATTTTTTCTCCAGGTGCCACTTCTAGAAAAAAATGGGAAAATATCAAGCAAGAAATGTTTATGTGTTACGTTGTTGTTGTTGGTTGCCTTCAGTCATTTCCAACTCCTGGTGACCCCATGTGTGCATAGTAGAACTGCTTCTTAAGATTTTCAAAGCTGTGACCTTTTGGAAGCATATCACCAGGCCTGTCCTCCAAGGAGTCTCTGTCTCTCTCTAGATAGCTTTGAACAGGCAAGTTTGAACTAGCAGACAGACGCGTTTAGCATTACCCAGTGACTCCTTTTTATATATTATAAAGGTGCCTTTTTGAAAAGCAAGACAGAAACAGCAAAAAATAAACAAAGAAAAATCTGTTTATTCACATAATGCCTATTGAGTGCTTACTGTTCTAGTCTCAAGATTGCTGCTTTGAAGAAGTTTATGTTCTAGTGGAGAGGAGATCAACAATAAATAAATACATTGTTTTCTGATGGTGATGAATATACTATGAAGAAACCAAACCAGATGATAATAGAATTGTGTGAGTGAGAGGGAGAATGATTGTTTACATGGAGGTGGAAAATGACAGTCACTTTAAGATATTTGATTACATTGGATTTAAAACAAAGATTTCACATCACTAATAAAGACCAGATTTTTAAAACTAATATATCTTTTTAGAATGACATTTTACAGCATCAGCTGAGATTTAGTGTTTTTCCCTTAGTGTGTATTGTTTTAGTAGTCCTTTGGGTAGATTATCTAAAACAAATCTTTAATTTTTTTAGAAAAGAAAACAAGAATGACTTTTCATTGAAACCAAATTGAATCATAGCTTTGGGAAGCTTCTGTGGCAAAATCCTATAATCTTCAAAATCCTGTAATTCTATGAATATTTCTTATTTTTAGATTAGGGTGTGTATTAGTTTTTTACAATGCTAGTTGGTCTTAGAAGTTGCATTTTTCTGCATGTGGCTGGAGCATGTGCTTCCTGCTTGCTTGCCTATCTTTAGTACACAGATGGCCAAAATCGCAGCCAAACCTTGATGTTTTTAATTATTGGATAATTCTGCTTGCATATTTCTAGGTTATACAGATATCTACTTAAACCTCGCATGCATAGCCTTTAGTAATCAATTTTTAGTTATTACTAATTTTATAATCACAACTAACAATGTAAGACATGCCACTCCAGTTTTAATGAGGGTAACACCTCTGCTTTTTGTTTGTATCATCTTGATATCAAATTTTATTTTGAACTGCTGTTTTATCTGTTCAGTTCCATTTTATGAGAATAAGAAGTTTAAACTCTTTTTTGTTAAAGAGCATATTCAAATCAAACTATAAAGAAAACAAGACATGTCTGGAATTCTTGTAGAAAATTTTAGGCCTTGGAGAGTAGACCATTCTTGCACTGTAATAGGTAAATGACCCAATTAATCCGTTATAATTGCTCTGAAAAAGATAAAGACCTTTAATTGCCACATTAATTGCACTTGAATCCTTTTTCCCTTCCCCTCCTAATCCTTAATGAAGGCATATGCATTGATGTATGCAGAGTGTTAAAGATTCTGGTAAGTGTTTGTTGTTTCAGAGGAAGAAAAATGCTAATAAAATAAGGGCTGAGGTTGAAAATAGGGTGTGGAAGATGAGATGGAGCAGATATTCCCTAGCCTGTTAGTGGAAGGTAGCAGCCCTCTGAAGGGAGGAGGATGAAGGGAAATGTCCTGTTAGAGAGCAGTACTTGTTTTGGGGGAGGGCGGGAGTCTTCTCCTGGTTACCCGGAGACTTCTGGCTGGCCTCTTTAATTTCATTTTGTCAGACACATTAGAAAAAGTTTTTGAAAATCCTAGAAGGAAGTGCATCATAATGTCTGCAAAGATTCTGGCAGGGTAATGGGAGTATAGATCATTTTTGTTTTCTTTTCCACACTCTTGGTACTTTTTTCAATGCATAAAAAAATTATTTTAAAATTTTAACTTTTGGGGTCACTGCACAGTAAATTAGACTTTTACATTAAATAGAAAAAAATGGTCTTTTAATATTTTTTAAAAAAAAAGCCTACTGCAGTCAAGTGGATTCCAACTAATAGTGACCCTACAGGACAGAGTAGAATTGCCCCGTAGAGTTTCCAGGGGGCGCCTGGTGGATTTGAATTGCTGATCTTTTGTTTGTAGTAGAACTTAACCACTATGGCACTAGGGTTTCTGTATTTTAAATAAGACCTTCATTATTATTGGAGTTTTAATCGGAATATGTTTTGTGTTTCTTTTCTAAACAGACCTTTGCTCCAAGAAACTGTTTTTCAAAAATCCCCAGGCCCAAATCAGACTCTTGTGTGCCTAATTGTTTACTTTTTGCTAAGCCTCTGTTTATTGGGACCATATGTTATCCTGAGTTATCTCTGCTCATGATCAGCCAAATATTTTGCCCTCCTATGACCTTTGCTTTAGAGGGTAGTAGAAAGTGCCAACTTCTAGAGTACTTCAAAAGAACATATTAAAATCACACAGGAGAGCCTTTTTTTTCCTGCCTGCCCATCCCCTTTTAATGAGGTGGCATAGTGTGACATTACAGGGGAGATGGGAGTTTTAAGAAAGTCTCGTGAGTGATTTGGCCCCACCCTCAAATTAGAATTTCTTATAAAGAGAATCAGCTTTCTAATAAAGGGACCTTTTTTCCTTCTGAAACATAGTGAAATTTTTATGTATGTTCTTCAGAATTTTGTAAGTCAAATACTTAACTGACTTCAAGACACCTTTTCCCATAGGATCAGTATTAGAAAACCAACCTCCAGCAGTCTTTTAGAAACCCAACTACAATAATATACCAGTCATACTGTAGATCCTGTCATTGTATGCAGAAATGTACCCGGCTTCCAACTTAGAAGCCCTGTTAGTAAGACATGAAGAGTGTTTCTTCCTTTATTTGTTTGTTCATTCATTCATTTCTCCCCAGTTCCAATCCTGTGTTCAGTCAAAAAACATTGCTTTTATCTAATTTGTATACTGAAGTTGATAGATTTCTTTTGAAGAATAAATTATATTGCCCCCATTTGTTTTTCAACGACTGAACGTATCTAGCTCCTGAAAGGCAATACTGTCACTTCCCTGTCTCTTGATTTGCCGGTTCCAGGTAGCTGCCAATCAGTCCAGCTGTCCCTTGCTCCGGTCAGCCACACTGGTCCCGCAGTAATGTGCCCTTTTCTTACCTCTGTGGTCCATTTGTGAATTCCTCTCACCAGTAGTGCTGGTTGGCAGTCATTTTTGCTTTTCTCTAATTTGATGTTTCTCAAATTGGCATTCTGAAATGTTAATAAGTAACATGAAAAAAGTGTTCTGTGGTCTGAGAATCTGTCTACTAAATCTCTTTAGAAAGCTCAGTGTATGTAAATGTATTAAAGGCTTCGAGGAGTCCAGCAATGAAGAAATCTCTTTAACTTTGTTTAATCCTTCCTTTCACAGTGTGTTTAAACATGGAATTTTTTTTTTAATTGTATTTTAGATGTAGGTTTACAGAACAAGATAGTCTCTCATTAAGCAGTTAGTACATATACTGCTTCATTACACTGGTTAACAACCCCAAGACTTGTCAACACTGCATTCTCAACCTTGGGTTCCATATTACAAGCTTTCCTGTCCCCTTCTGCCTTCTAGTCCTTGCCCCTATGCTGTTGTGCATCTTCAGCGTCATTTTATTTTATGGGCCTGTCTAATTTTTGACTGAAGGGTGAACCTCGGGAGTGACTTCATTACTGAGATAAAAGGATTGCCATGGGCCATACTCTGAGCAGTTTACCCAGTCTGTCAGGTCAACATGTCTGCTCTTTTCTTTTGGGGTTAGAATTTTGTTCTGTGTTTCTCTCCGTCTCTCTCTGGGACCCTCTATTGGTGATCCCTGTCAGAGCAGTCAGTGGTGGTGGCCAGGCACCGTCCGGCTGTACTGGGTTCAGTCTGCCCAAGGCCGTTGTGGGTGTGGTCCGTTGACTTTGTGGACTAATCTTTCCCGGGTGTCTTTAGTTGTCTTCATTCTTCCTTGCTCCTGAAGGTGTGAGACCAGGGGCTTATCCTTGATGGCTGCTCACAGGCTTTCAAGACCCCAGGCACTACTCACCAAAGTAGAATGTAGAACACTTTCTTTACAAACTAAGAACATGAAACATTTTATGTTGAGGCGCAGATATTAATATCTTGTGGAACAGTGTTGCTTTGAACAGTAAGAGTTTGGTGAGTTAAATGACTAATGATTGGTCTGTTAAAAGAACAGTTTGTATAAGCACCCAAATTAAATGAGTCACCTTGTTTATTTAACAGTGGGACAACAACTGTTTTTTTTTCCTCCCTAGGTGTATTGTGTTGTAATCATTCAAAGGATAACCAAATGTGCCGTGATGTATGTGAACAGGTGAGCTTGTGAAATAACAGTAGAGCCTATTATTTTTTATGAAGTGCAGTTGTTTTAAAGAAATCTGTTGGACCTCACCTTAACCAAGTGATTAGAGTTCACATCACCAGTAATGGGACAAATTGATATGTGTCTGCTGACATGATATGCTGAGGAGTACATGTAGGATTCCTGCCAGAAGGACAGAACCTGAATCATGCAGAAACAAATGCAATTAAGGGGTAATCCTTAAAGCCACAGCCTCTACTCATCAAAGTGTCAGCATTATTATGAAAAAAAAAGGCTCAGAAACTATTCTAGATTAAAAGAGACAGAAGAGATATGATAGCTAAATGCAGTGTATGATCCTAGATTAAACCATGGAATTAAAAAAAAAGTGCCTTGGAGTCAATCTGACAGTACCTAACAACAGTAATAAAGGACATTATTGGAATAAGTTGATAAAATTTTAATGTGGGCTTGTATCTACTGATAGTATTGTATCAGAACCATGATACCGAATTTTATTTTTGTCTTGTTCTTAAGTGTGATAGTGTCCTTGTTCTCAGGAGATACATGCTTGTACACTAGGAATGAATGATCATGATGTCTATAGTGGTTTCCAAAATGATTCATCAAAATAATCATAACGTATGTGTGAGTGTTCAGAGAGAGAGAGAGAAACAGAAAGACAGTGTTATAAAGTAACTTACAAAATACTAACAGTGACTCTATCTAGATAAAGATTATGTGGGTGTTCATTTTATTATTCTTGAAATTTGTAGATTTGAATTTTTTGGTTGAGCTTTGCTAGGCAAGTTCCACAGAGACAGTGCCTTTTCTCAAAGACTTAACCTTTCTTCCGTTCCTTAAAGTTTGGGAAGTAATGACCTACAGCTTTTGAAGAAGTTTTCAAGTAGTAATCTAGATTTTGACTTCCTAAAACTAAGATAGCCACCTAAGTAGAATTGTAACTTCTCTCAGGTAACACTTTGGACTTAGAAAGATTTTGCAAGACACTTTCAGATTATAAGATATGGCAGTGACTGACTTCACCTAAATAGCTGCCAGAGAATTAAGTGGCGTGTTGCAATCCGTAGTCACTGTTTGGAACTCTGGTGGCAGAGCGATTAAGAGCTCCGCTGCTCACCCAAAGGTTAGCAGTTCACATCTATCACCCTTCTTGGAAACCTTATGGGGCAGTTCTCTGTCTTATAGGGTCTCTGTGAATTGGAATCTACTCAGCAGCAGTGAGCTTATTGCAAATTAAGTTGTCTGAAAAATTACTGTGGGAACAATAAATTAAAGCAAAAATGGTCCCTTGCTGGTGTCACTGTAATGAAACCTTTAAAGTAGCTCTACTACTTTAGGAAGCACTCCTCTTCTGACTTGACCCCTTTGTTTCCTCTCGTAGTTCCATAGGGTGAATGATAGAGTCATCTTAGTTATCTACAACAAAAATACCACAAGTGGAATTTGTTTCTTCACACTAAATTAGGCTGAAGGTCCAAATTCAGATTGTCAGCTCCAGGGGACATTCTGTCTCTGCTAGCCTTCTCACAAATCTTCCCGTGAACTAGAAGCTTCTCTGCTCAGGAACCCTGGATTCAAAGGATTCACTCTGCTGCCAGCCCTGCTTTCTTGGTGGTACAAGGACCTTCTGTCTCTCTGCTTCCTTCTCTTTTATCTCTAGAGATTGCATTATGATAGTACACTCTCATAGATTGAGTTCTGCCTCACCAACACAACTGCTGCCCATCCTCCCTCATCAACATCATAGAGACAGGATTTACAACATACAGGAAATCACACAGTACTGGGAATCATGGCCCAGCCAAACTGATACACACATTTTGGGGGAACACAATTCAGTCCATCACAAGAGGTGTCTTGTTAGGAGGCATTTGTGGCAGGCAAGATTTAATTTCTTAAAATTGGGAGTATTAGAAATACCATCCTTATCAATGTTGTGTAAGTCAAGCAGATGTTAAAATACTTAGCGATGCTAAAATGAAAACAGTTTTATACAACTAATCACTCCAGAGGAGGTCCCAGGCTTGGACATTAAACAGTACTTTACTGACTTCTTTGCTGTCCTGATGGTGCAGTGGTTAAGTGCTCAGCTGATAATCAGAAAGTCAGCAGTCTAAACCTACTAGCCACCCATTGGGAGAAAAATGTGGCAATCTGTTTCTGTAAATAGGACAGTCTTGGAAACTCTGTAGAGCAGTTCTCCTCTGTCCTGGAGAGTTCCTGTGAATGGGAATCAAGTCACCAACAGTGGGTTTGACAAGTGGGTTTTCTTTCACATACAATACTAGGTACTGAGGGCATCAAAGATGTATAGAGTACTTACTGCCTTATGGGATCTTAAAATCCTATTGGTGAGAGAGAAGCATGGATAAAGCAGTTAGGTAACTCACAGGCATTATATGCCTAAACCCCAAGTTAAAAGAGTACAACAGTTTGGATAATAGTAACTGTAGCAGTTTCAGAAGAACATACATGGACTGAAACAGTCAGAGAAGGCCTTGTGAGCCAGTGAGACTTCACCTAACTTTTAAACTTTTTTTTTTATTGTGGTTGAATGAAGATGTACACTCCCATATGAATTTTTATGCTCACCTATATGCAGCTCCCCCTTCTCTCCCTGTCCGGTGACAGCACACTCTTCCTCTCTGCTCTGTACATGACCTAGCCTCCCAATAGTCTTCTATCTGCTCCTCTCCACCCACTCCCCTTCCTTCAGTAAGAGATCAGCAGGATGATATCCTATAGATGCATAGAACCATAAAATGCCCACAAGGTATGGACATTCTGTGTTGCCAGGTCCATTCTATTACTGTATGAATAACTTTTAAACTTTTAACATTTAAAGTGAATAGTTTTTACTTTAGGGAGGATATTCCAGATGGGAAAAACAAACTGAGTGAAGGCTTAGAGTTGGGAATGAACACAGAGACTTTGGAAAAAATGTGAACTCTCTAGCTGGGACAGAGTTCTGTGGTGAGGGAGTGGGAAAGGAGCAGCAGGATTGTGGCCAAGCCTGAAGTGACATGGTGAACAATTCAGACTTTCCTTTGAGCAAGGGGGAGGTTTATCAGTGAGAAGTGTGTGATAATGGTGTCTGAGGATTAGTGTGGGGACTGTGTATATCACAGAGGGCTTGAGGTAGAAAAAGGAAGTCAGAAGCTATTACAGAGGTTCATTTTTGAGGTGGTGAACAGTCAGATTAAAGTTGTGCTTGTAGAAAGGGTTATGAGAGCTATTATAAGGGAGAATCTGTGGAGCTATCAAGAGTGTAGCATAGTTGAAAGAGCAAGAACTTTAGAGTCAGATGTGCCTGGGACAATTTCTGTCCCTGCTGCTTAATAACTGCTTAATAGGACAAGTTTTTTGACCTCTGTGAGCCTTAGTTTTCTCCTCTGAGAATGGGAGATAATAATACTGAAACCCAACCAATGGATCTGTGCCCAGCATGCAAGAAGCCAGTCTCTCAGATGCTGTTTGTGAAGGGAAGCAAGTTTATTTTGCAAGCTAGCAAGCGGAAACTCAGAGGTATCGACCTCAGTTTGAGTTCCCTGATTCCCTCTAATAATTATGATTTTATATATATACATATTCATTTAGGGGTGAAGAAAGGCAGTGGGCAGGATCAGAAAGGTTTAACTATTTATAATTTCTACTGATTATTTGTTATGAGGTGGGGCTAAGACTTGACAGAAGTGGTCAGTGGACCTCTACTTCTAAAATGATATCAGCTGCAACCAGTGACTGACTTCTAGTGATTTTTGATTTCTTGGCATCAGTCTTTCAGTTCCTTGATATAAGTTCTCGTGTGTTTTTGAGCATGAGTGGCTGCTTAGGTTGTGTGTTGGTTACCACCTATTCTGTGCATGTCTGACTTCTTGTAGGCAGTTAGATCTGGAATCTTCCTGGGCTCTCCAGAAGATCTGCAGAACAAGTTGGAGTGGCATGGTACACGGTGACTGGCAGTAATCTGTCCATTAAGAACTAGTAGAGTACTAATGAATTAGATGTCTTCAGCCTTTAGGGTCCCTTAACAATACATCATAGAGTATTGAAGATTAAATGAGAAAAATGTATGTAATATATATAAATGTACCTCCAGTACTAAAGGAATTCAATATATAATAGCTATGGTTATCAGTAACTATGTCAGTTACTGGTTACTGATAACTGTATCAGTTGAGTACTATAGACAGCACAGTGGTTACGAGCTGGGCCGCTAACCAAAAGCTTGACAGTTCAAATCCACCAGCCGCTCCTTGGAAACCTTATGGGGCAGTTCTGCTCTGCACTGTAGGGTTGCTCTGCATTGGAACTGACTCAGCAGCACACAAAACAACAGTAGTCACCCCAGTATAGAGCATTCTTCCTTGACCAAGTTTTTAACTAATTGAAGAATAAGATAAAGGAATGGGGCAGATAGGATAGAAAATACTACTTTTACAGATGTTAAATGTGGCTTTTATGTGCAAGTACACACTAAACCATGGAATTAGCCTTCATTCATGAAATTTTATCTCCACACATTAAACCATGGAATTAGACTTCATTCATGAAAAGGTCTGGATTACATTTTCACTTTCTCCTACCAAACAGCAAACAGAAAAGCCAGTCTTCTCAGTCACGGGAGGAGTGAGTGAAGGGTATGGAGAGATTTTAGGGCTGTTGAAACTAACAGAGCTCACTTCAAAGGGAGGAAATACCACTAGTAGGAATATGCCAAAAGAGAATGGTGAAAGGATGGAGTCCTTATGGCATATAGGTTTTGAGTGGCACCCTTCATAGCTGTGTGAGGTTGGGAATAAGGATTTGGTTTGGAGGGAAGGTGAGTTTCCTTCTATAGTTGTTTAGTTATCAGGGAAAACTACTCAGTGAAGACAGTGGAGATTTGGTATGAAAATATTTGGAATTGGAGTTTAGTCAAGTCAGGGCAGGTGTTTTATGATAGTCAGCAATATAAGGATAGTTGTTTACAGTAAGACTGGCAGCACTGTCAGATGCCAAAGAAAAGTCAAGGAATCTGAGATGTGAGAAAAGGCCCTTAGGTTAGAGAAAAAGACTCAGTGTAGATACTCTGGAACAGGGTCTTTGTTTGCTTTGTTGATGCTGAACCCTCCAGGACCTGCACAGGACCTAACCCTCAGAATGCTCTCAATAAGTAGTTCCAGATTGACTGGAGTGGTGGGCTTTAAAATAATATTGCAGGTAATTTTAATTTCTTTATAAAGTTTTAATTTATTATGTCATACCTAAGACTTATAAAAAAGGTATTCAGTTTTTATATCTATTTTATTTTCCCAGCCATTTTATAAATTCTTTGAATGTTAAAACTGTATCTTATTTATCTTTCTTATACTCATATCTCATGTCCCTTACTCCTGGTAGCTAGTCAGTAAATGTTTGCAGGTTGGTTGGTGAAGAAGTGGATGCAGCCAGTAAAAGGAAATAATAGGATATTAGCTGGAAAAGACAGTGAGTAATGTGCGAATTAATTGCTCCCCCCTCCAAGATAAGAGGCTTTTGCTTGTTTGAAGACAAAGGGGAATGAGTTGTAACAGAGGGAGTAGATGAATTTGGGAAAACGTCCTCTCAGGATTCAGGATGTAAGATCTGTGCTCTGCTCTGAGAGAATTTGTGTAATCATAGTATATATTCTGGATAAGGATTCTTTTTTTTTCCTGGGTATGATTACCAGTTGTTTAGTGAGAAACATGACTGCTTATGTTCAAGTTTCTCTTACTAGCTGAAAGTTTATATATGCTGGTTTTATGTCTTTTAAGTTTCTTCTATAGTTTATTCCTTGCAATTGATTTCATGAAGAAATTGGGTTATTTATTACATAGAGTTTCCCACAGTCTAAATTTTACCATTTGCATCCTGTGTTAGCATTTAACATGTTCCCTCTCTGCTTTGTACTTCCTAGTTCTTGGTAGTCAGATCTAGAGCAGAGCTGTGCAATAGAACTTTGTGCAATGATGAAAATATTCTATACACTATCCAGTGGAGCCCGAGTGGCATAGTGGTTTAGAGTTTACCTGCTAACCAAAAGATTGGCAGTTTGAATCTACCAGCTGCTTCTTGGAAGCCCTATGGGTCAGGTCTGTAATGTCCTTTGGGGTTGCCATGAGTCAGAATTGATCTGACAGCAATGGAGTACTTTCCAGTATGGCAGTCGCTAGCTACGTGTCCCTACTGAAATGTGACTAAATAGGCTGAGGCGCTGAGTTTTTAATTTTAAATAGCCACACATGGCTAGTAACTACCTTATTAAATCCAGAGGCTTGATTAGATTTAAGTAAAATTCTTTGTTTGCTTTGGCAAGTCTTTCGCTTATAAATAGCATTTTGCTGGTTGTGTTTCTTATTAATGTTAGTACACATTGTTGATAATTGTCTAAATGCATTAATACATTAGGATTGCAAAGTAGTAATGTTATAGCTCTTTTCAGTTTTTAATTGTAGTAAATGATTTTGAAGAAAAGAGTCTACTAAATAAACTAAGTGGAGAGAAATCCTTTTGCATTGCCCTTAGACCGTAGTCTTGACTGTGTGCAGGTAACCATAAAGCTATGTCTGATATATGTAATGGTTTATAGTTTACTGACGCTCCAAATTGTAATTCATTCATTAAAGTCCTGTTTAAAAGTGAGCAATTTAGCCTAGTAAGTGAACCCTGTCAGTTCTTCAGCATCTATATCAAAAAATAGGGTCTCTGTTTTTTTGGAGAAGTTGTGTGCCATGTGCTATTCACAAATTTGTTCTTTACCAGTATTAATGGTGTAATCAATTTTCCATGTAATCAAATGATTAAAAGCAATTCGTAGAACTGTTAAGAGTAAACTTGATTTTATTTTGTTTTATTTTTACTTCCCTATTTTCTTCTTTTTCTCTCTCAGTGCTCAGACAAGTCTTTTTTTTGGTCAAAAAAGACAAGAATCTAGACCTGCTGTGTTTGAACTTTGATTATTTGTCAAATTAACCAATCTTAAAAGAGTGTTACCTAACCTAAACTTAAATGCTATCCAAAGATTTTCCATTTATAAAAGGAAGTTGGGAAAGATTCTAGACAACAACTGATACAGCGAGAGGATAGAAAGTCATACCTCTCCTCATTTCTTATGGAAAAAAAAGATGATGCAAAAACTTTTTTTCCTTTTTTTGGTGAAATAGATCTTCTCCTCAAAAAGTGAATCCCGTCTAAAACATCTGTTGCAGCGAGCCCCGGATTACTGTCCTGAAACCATGGTAGGTCTTATTTAGCTTAATTGTGGAAGCTTTTTTTTTAATGAAGCCGTCTAAGAAGTTACTTTTAGATTTAGCAAATTTTCAATGTTATTAGGGCTTGTGATCAAAGAAAAATGCTAGACTTAACTGGATAAATACAAAAAGATCTTTGTACAAATTGCTAGATCGAATATTGTTTTTCATCTTTATGATCTATTCTGTGATGTACATATAAAAACAGTCTTAAATGTATTCCAGGCTTTAAATTTCATTATTTGGAACTTGGAATTTTATTTATTATTGTATTTTGACCAATTTTGTGAAAACTGTAATAACTAAATCTTATATTTATTTTGAATTTGGGATAAGTGGAAATGATGTGACTTCTTCTTATACTTGCATTCTCGTTTTCCTGTGTACCACATAACTTAATATGGCTTCAGCCCTTGGGCTATCCTCAGTGTTTGGGATCATCTCAGACTTTCTTAGGCCGAGAAAGTCTGAGCTTTCATGAGAGAGCCTCTTCAGATATGTTGAGGTACAGCATTCTCTGGGGGGCTGAAGGGTGAAGCTCATTATCAGCATTTCAGTCAGTGTTGCCTGTGTGCTTGGAAACCATGTTTCCAGAAACCATTCTGAGTAACCAGACTGTCCTAAATACTGAAAGATGGGAAGATGGAAAAAGAACAAGGGATAGTTTTACATCTCAGCTTTTGCTTCTTCTGGGAAAAACTGAACAATGTGTATGGTCCTGGACCATTGCTGTAATTAAATAAGCTATATATAAAATTTCTGTAGAAACTGTCATGTTTAAGAATTGGCTATCTACATAAAAGTCTTTTGGTGATTGCTATTTTAGGTTGAAATTTGGAGTTGTATGAATTCATCTCTGCCAGGTAAGCAATAGAAGTTTAACATTTTAGCACCTAAAAAATTGTGATTAAATCAAAGTTTGCAATCAAAGTCAATTTGCTGTATAAAACCCCAAACACCTGCCTGTCTGCAACTCTGTCTGCTCTTTTCACCCTATGACAGCACACTCTTCCTTTCCACTCTTTATTTCCTGTATTCACTCAACCAACACTTGTCCTCTCTTTTCTGTCCTCTCCTCTCCCATTTCAAAAGAAACCAGTAGGACAGCCTCATACATGTACGAAACCATAAAGTACACACACTACCTGTGTCACCCTGTGTCTCCAAGTCCATTCTTTGTCTGAAATGTTGGCTTCAATACTAGTTTCAGCTCTGGGCTGTCAGCAAGTCTAGGGGCCATGTTCTCAGGGGACCCTCCAGGTTGTTGAACATCAGGTCTGGTCTTTTAATAGAATTCTTGATCTGCACACCCCTTTTCTCATGCTACAACAGGGATCCTACATTGTGTTCCCTGTCAGGGCTCTTCGGTGGTGGCCAAGCACCACCTAGTTCTTTTCTTCTACTAATGTAGAAGAAATCTACATGTCTCCCAATCATATGGGTCCTTCTGTCTCCTGGGCTCATTTTTTCCCATGTTGTTGATATTCTCAGTTGTCATCTGTTCCAGGTGAGTTGGAACCAAATGATTTTCCTCAGATGACAGCATGCTGACTTTTAAGGCCCCAGGCACCACTCACCAATATGGGGTACAGAACATTCTCCTAGAAAAAGACTAGTTATGCCAGTTGACCTCGATGTCCCCTGAAAACTTGGTTCCCAGACCCGTCCCTGCTACTCTGACCTTTGAAATGTTGGGTTAAATTTAAAAAACATTTTAACTTACAATGTAGTCAGTTATGCTGACCTGCCTTCTACTGCATGCTGTCACTGTTTTCGCTTAACTGAATTCCTATCGACTATCTAATCAGTGAATAACCTTCTCCCTCCCAACCCTTGTAGCCATTTAAGAATATTTTCATGTTTACCACTTTATTTTTAAAAACTTATTTCATGATTGCAAAATCTGTGTCATACTTCTGTAAGCAGTGTGTGCCCTTGAATTTCTATCCTCTCCTTCCATTCACCACCCAAGTTTTTAAATGTGTAAGGTATTCTCATTCACTCAGCCCTTAACTTTGTGCTTGTGTCTCTACTTCTACCATTCTGTTGAAACTGCTCTTTGAAAGATCTCTTGGTTTCCAGATCTTACTTTTTTTTAATTGTGATTAAGTGAAAGTATACAATCCAAATCAATTTTGCATGCCCACCTATCTGCAGGTCCATCTGCTCTCCTCACCCAGTAACAGCATAATCCTCCTTTTCAATCTGTATTTCTAGTATCCTCTTAATGAGCACCTATCCCTTCCTTTCCACTGTCTTCTCTCCTATCTAGAAAGAAACCAGTAGGACAGCCTCCTATTAATGTGTAGAACCATAAGATACACACACCGTGTGGCTATACTGTGTCTGCAAGGCTAGTCCATTCTTGTCTGAAGAGTTGACTTTGGTACTAGTTTCTGGTCAGGGCCAGCAGCAAGTCTAGGGGCCATGTTCCCAGGGGACCCTGTCAGACCGTCAGTTGTGGTCTTTTAGTAGAGTTCTTGAGCTGCACCCCTCTTTTTCTCATGTTGCCTCAGGCTCTACACTGTGTCCTCCATCACGACTGCCTTTGGGAGTGGCCAGGCACATCTGGTTCTTCTGGCCTCATGTTGACACAGTGTCCCGTTCATATGGATCCTTCTGTCTCCTGGGCTCTTTTTCCCTCGCGTCTTTGATGTTCTCAGTGATCATCTGTTCCAGATGAGTTGGGACCATGTGGTGTACCTCACACAGCAGCTTGTTAGCTTTTAAGACCCCAGACGCCACTCACCAATATGGGGTGCAGGTGACTCTCTTAGCAAAAGGCTAGTTGTGCCAGGGGGCCTCGATGTGCCCTGAAAACGTGGTCCCTAGACCTCCGTCCCCACTACTGTATCCTTTGAAATATTGGGTTGACTTTATAAAAACTCTTCAGTTTATGGTGTAATCCAGTTATGTTGTAGATCTTACAGTTTTTTTAATGCGTGCTTCTTGTTTCCAACTTTCCTGCCACACTTGATACCATGGCCACTGCTGCCTTGTGACTCTGCCTGTCCTCATCACCTTGTTATCTCTTACATTTCTCCCTTTAGGTCTGTGGTTATTTCTGTGTGCCTTGACCTCTTCCTTACTTTTTCCATACTTACCTGGTCATCTCATACCTTTCTAAAACCATTAACAAATCATCTCTGAGAAGGTAACTATTAAATCCAAGTCATTGTTCCTGACTTCTAAACATCTCTATCTAGACCTCTGCATTCAGGTGACATCCAAAGTACAAATTCACAATCATACTCATCTTGTAGCTGCCTCTTCCCTCAATTGCTCAGACTGAAAACATTTAAGTCATCTTTGATTACTGTTTTTTTCCCCTAGTTCCATTGACTTTCCTTTTATAAAAGTTTGCATCTGTCCTCCCTACTCCTAGTTCAAGCCTGTATTCTTACAGTCTTGGATAGATTGTATAATAATCTTAAAATTGGTGATTTAACACATCATTTCTATTCTCACCACACCCTTCAGAAAGAATCCCTTGGTGGATATCCACTTCGATTGGAATAAAACCTAAACTCCCTAGCCTAGGTCATCAGTACCTTGGAAAGGAAGTATATCTTATATGTCTCTGAATTCTAAGGGCTTGTCCCATTTTAAACAGATTGGACTGTTTGCCTTCCTGGAATTCCTCACTTTCTTGTCTCTCTAGTGTCCCGGAATCACATACACACTGTTCCTGACAAAATGCAATCTCTGTAATGTGTTAAATCATATGTTTAATCCATTTCATAGCCTGCCTAGTACCTACTAGAGTGCCTTGTACATAGTAGGGGCTCAGTAAACATAAATGCTTGTTGAATAATATTTTCCAAGAGGCCATTGAGTATATAGAACCAGCAGTGTGCTGCCTCGTGGTGAAAATAAGTTCACAGAGTTTGTGACCTACATTGACTCCATGTAGAATTCTTCTGAAAATGGGAAGGATTCTGAATAGTGAGCAGTAAAGATGTGGAGGAAGCTATAGAAGGCACACAACAGTATTAGGCAGCAGGGTTAGAGGGAGTTTTGTTGCCCTTTGTCCTCTTAAAACACATAGTAATAAGGCAGTTTATACTATATAATATTTTTAACCAGTTTTGCAGTTGGGGTTGTTTATATCTGTATCCACCTTAGAGTAGTTTAGAATTACATTTTGAGAGCTTTCTCTGTAAGTCATTTGTTTGATCTTTTTGTTTTGTGCTTTTCATAGAAGTCTTCTGTTGTATTCAGTCCTTGTTTCCATTGGACAGTTGTGTTACCTGTTACATTGAAAATCCCGGACATATTTTTCATATGTAAACAACAATCTTATTTAGTCTAGGTGTAGTATGTTATCTATCACTTTGAAAATCCTTGACATATTTTTCATATATAAACAACAATCTTATTAGTCTAGGCATAGATCTGTAGATCCGTGTATTTTATGGAAACAGTATAAAGCATTTTAAAAGGAGATAAAGGAGAAATTTGTAACATGTCTACATGTATTTTCTCTTTTTCTAATTATTGTATCTTCTAATTTTAACCTCAGAGTCTTTTATTGACATTTATGATTACAAAAAAATCTAAAAAATACATTAGAACACTTTCTAAAATTTGTCATCGCTTAATATCTCAGTAATTAGATTGGAGAAATTGCTACTGTGTGTAGATAGAACCAGAATCATCAGTTTGCCCCATGATCAGGTATACCTGTTTAAGCTGAGCATGCTCACAGGAGATACTCCTGTCTCTTTACCAAGGATCAATGTTTAAACAAGACTGTGGGTTTTACTCAATTATAGGTATTTAATATTTGGAATACAGTAATTTGTCTTTGTTTGTTAATTTAAATTGAATCTTCGCCTCTGATTCAGTCTGAAGGTGAGAAAGGCCACGCCTGTGCTTTCCTTACCCTGTATGTCCTTTGATGAAGGCGCTATTGTGCAAAAGTGACAGCAACCTAAACAGAGTCTAGGGTGGGTAGGGGAATGAGAGAGAAAGCAAGGGACCTGATAAGCATGTAGTGAAGGACTCTGATTACACTGGCCATGAGGGTGGGGGAGGGCTGGCTCATTTTGAGGCCCTGCTGCCTGACCTTGTTATTCAGTGGACACCTGCTTTGACCTCTAGTGGCATCCATGAACCAGTTTGGAGTGCTGTTTGTGTTTATCAGTACTTAATGACCAACAACATTTGGATATTTTGTTTTTAAGGTGTTTTTAAGAAGTCTGACAGCTGGGTTGGCTTAGGCTGCTGTGAACTGGCTATTGCCTCGGAGTGTCGACAGGCATGCAAGCAGGTAACACTGGGCAGTCAGGTTCTTAAGGAGAGTAGCTGTGTGTATATGTTCTAGCCCTTGCCTGTCTCTTAGCTTTGGAGAGGTGACCCACAAAAGCTGCAAATGTAGCGCTTCTTGCACAGATCATTCCCTTTGAGACTTGCTGCTTTTTTATTTGTGGCTAGTACATATAAGAGTCTCAGCTTTCTCTCATTATTTCTTTGTCTTTCCTCCACTCTGCCACGTAAACAGAAACCTTGGTGGCATAGTGGGTAACTGCTATGGCTGCTAATCAAAAGTTCAGCAGTTTGAATCCACCAGGTGCTCCTTAGAAACTCTGTGGGGCAGTTCTACTCTGTCCTATAGGGTCGTTATGAGTCAGAATCGACTTAACAGCAGTGGGTTTGGTTTGCTAGGCCATGTAAAAAGAGAGTATTATAGAAATGGAGACCTTTTTGTACATGCCTCTGGTCATGCTGAATCGGTGCTGGGTGACTCCCCAATGATCCTGTAGATTTAGGACATGCCTAGGTGAAAGCAGCTGACACAACTGGCTTATTTTGTTTCATCCTTTCCTCTCTCTTTTTGTCATGAGTTTACCCTGACCATGTTCTTGTGTCTCTTCTGTGCTTCTAAGATAAGCATGACTCCTACAGTGATTTATGTCTTGTCTTTGTTGATTTGATCTGTCTCTGGTCCAGTTCAGGTAGGCTCTTGAGTTCTTCTTCACTGCATATTTTGATAGTGGCTCCTCAGGGTGGTGCAGTAAAACAGGCCTCCTAGCACCTCAGACTCCACATAGTGGGAGAGGACTTCACTGGGAATTTAGAAATAGTTGTTTAAAAAAGACCAGACTTATTGGCCTGACAGAAACAGGAGAAACCCTGAGAGCGTAGCACCTGGACACCTTTTTAGCTCAGTAACAAAGTCACTCCTGCAGTTCACCCTTCAGCCGAAGGCTAGAAAGGCCCATAAAACCAAGTGAGACTAAAGGGGTATGCCAGCCCAGGGGCAAGTAAGTACAGGGATGCAGAAGGGGACAGGAAGGCCAGTAATAGGGAGCCCAAGGTTGAGAAGGAATAGTGTTGACATGTCATGGGTTTGGTAACCAGTATCACAAAACAGTATGTGTACTGTTTAGTGAAAAGCTGATTTCTTCTGTAAACTGTCATTTAAAATTAAAAAAAAAAGAAGAAGAAATAATACTTAGATAGGCCTGAAACCACAGATGGAAAGCCCTCTCTTGGTTTCTTCTTCTGGGGACTGGTGTCTGGACAGGAGCGTGTGAGGCATGGTGTCACCTTCCCTTTCACAGACCATTGTACTGTGTAGCCTGAGCAATGCTCTTTCGGCAGCTCATAGCATGTCTGTCTGCTGCTCCCCTCCAGGCATTGAGATGGAGGTGATTTGTGAAAGATTTGGACAGTAATGAGTCTAGTGAGACAGAAACCAGTTGCCTACCCATTCAGTTTCATGCCCTCCCTTTCCTTATCAGCGGGCCTGTTCTAAATTGCAGGGGGCTAAGTGATGGAACAGGAGAGAGACCAGAGCCTATGGCTTCCAAACTCTGTTTCTAAATGGAACCTGATGTCATGTGAAGAGTAGCCACCATCAGACAAATTTATTTTGATTCGTTTTATATAGAAAGTATGTATTTAACTTGCTGACCATTTATCTGAGTATCTGTTTCCTCATCTGCAGTGGGGATAATAATATCTTTGTGAGTTTACTAAGAGAATTACATTGAAATAACTTTGGTTAATTGCCTGGCATAGTAACCTTCCTCTTTTTAGTTTCTCTCTCCATTATATGTGGGATTGTTTTGAGGAAGTTCAGTAAATGCAGTGTGAAAGCTTAGACTGTGAAGGGTTAAAGAAAAAGCAAAATATAAGTACCCTGGCAAAACTTCACAAGAAATTTGCAGCAGAGTGGGATTCAAGTAGAAAAAGCTCTCTGATTTACTTTCTTCAAAGTCAGCTCGTTTCTGAAATAACAAGACCGTTTTATTATGTGAGGTAAAGCTGTAAGAATTAGATTGAAGTTCTAACGTATCGGGTAGGTCTTGGGAATGATGTTTCTTTAGAAGAATTGCATGCAATGTGTTGTATTTTATGAACTTTTAAATATTTGAGAAAAAAATTTCCTTAATAAAACCTGTACCAACAGTTAATATGTACTTTATTCATTTGTATTCTTTTAAGTTCTGTTTTGAATGCTACATGTAATACATTAATGGAGAAATTGTTGCCTTTTAGGCATCTTCAAAGAATGATATTTCCAAAGTTTGCAGAAAAGAACATGAGGTATGCATTTCATTTGATAAATTTGGATAGGCTATTCAAATGTTATGTGAATTTATAAAACTACTTAGATTTTAAAAATGAATTCTTATATAAACAGCCTGCTGCCCTGCAGAAAATTTAGCCTTGACAAAAATATCATTTACCTCTTGTGGAAATGTTGTATGACTTCAGTTTTGTTGAAATTAAGTGTTAATGTTAAATGCCTAAATCGCATGCAGAGGACTTAATCTATAATGTTTCTATATAAAAGTGACTGGTTCTACCCAAGGTTGTGAAACTGAAGGTTTTCCTTAGGCTCAAATCCTCTTTTTGCACCTGTTACACAGCCTTTGACCCATCTGGGTGCCTGTTTTTAAAAATGAATGTTATTAAAGGAAAATAGTAATCAGAGAAAGAAAATCTCCTGTGAATAGCTTTGGATGTTTCCTAACGTCTTGGATTTGAAAAAAATACTAAATTGCAAAGGTTGTGATAAACCTGAAGGACTCTTACCTCCCAGTGGTAGGATTTCCGACACTGTAGTGTCTAGATGAGAGAGATGTTAGGGTAGCAGTAAGGGAGGTATTGCACACTGTGCGTGTGTGTGCAGAAGATCATCCCCGATGTGAAAAAGGTCATCGTCACAACTACATTATTCAGTGTCTAGGACTTCATTGTTAAATATGACAGTATTAATGTTTTTCGTAATGTATAAGGCCATGTAATTAAGGATACTTAAGGGTATATGCCTCATTTCTCATTTTTTATATCAGGCATTGGAATTCATAGCGTATTCTCTTAGAGAAGAAATACAGAATAGTTGTCTTAACTATTTCTAGATTATAGTTTAGATTTTTTTTCTTTTCCCAAAGCCTTAATTATTATATCTTTTTTTCTTTTTAACATTTTTGAACTGGAGAGCCTTATTTATCTTTCATCCCTTTGTACTGTTTGCTAAGTTATATCTGATTCTCTGAGACAAATTTTCAAATTAACTGCAACTCTTCTTTTCTTATTGAAAGGAGCTTTGCTATAAAGAAGTAAAGGAATCTTTTTTTCTTATCTCTCTAGCTTTGAAGTGACCAGTTGTAGTTCTCTTGAACCAAGTGTCTAACTGTGATAATTCCTTCTTTTCTCCCACGTGATGTCTGACACTGTCCATCTCCTGTAGCCTGTCCTCCATTATTTTAGTGTGCTTCCTTCTCTTGTCTGGATTTCTCCATTGCCCTAGGAAGTCTGCCAGTATATGTTGATGAAGGACGGGACAGGAAAGGTAAGAGAGACAAAAACTGTCCTATGATGGAAATACTAAGAGGACTGTACTTTCCCCAACCTGTCTTCACTTATTTGGTCTAAGATTAAGCAACCATTTGCAAACATGCCAGAGTTCTTTTATTCTAATGTTAAAGACTGACCCAACAGATTATCAGGAAAATTCAAGACTCAGTTTATTTCTTTTATATTATTTAGAAGTAAAAAGAAAGGCAAGTGCAGAAAGAGGCTCTGCATTATAAAACTCAAATAAGTTACAGTCATGATTGTTGCAGTCTGGTCTAGAGATACTGCATATTTGTTAGGAGGTTAATTGAGTAAGTTTTGTGTAATGCAACCTGTTACACAACTGGGTTGATTATCAGTGTCAGAATAATTTGGAACTGGAATGATCTCTTTATATAAACTTCAGTTCGTGTAAAACTGTTCTTTTAGGCTTACAGTTTTAGGAGTTAGCATTTACCCTGAAGGATCGTTTTGTGTAGTTTAGAGGTTCAAAGAATGAACAATTAAGTTTGGAGGAACTAAAGTTCATCTTTACTGTTACACTGCTGCTGAGTCTCTTTTAAGGGGATTTCCTAAAAAATGTATTTAACAAATAAAGTTTAAAATTTTTAATGCCATTTAAGATTCTGTTTCTTTCCATCTAAACTAAGATAAACCAGTTAAATACAAAGCATTGTTTGATTTGATTTGATGGGGTCTGGGTTTTTGTTAGGCAAATCAATAAATATTTATTGAATGCTGAGAGGTAGTTTTGTATAAGAAATAAGGAAGACCAAAGGATTATGGTGTTGGGGAAGAATATTGAGTATACCATGGACTGCCAGAAGAACAGACAAATCTGTCTGGAAGGAAGTGCAGCTAGAATGCCCCTGAGAGGCAGAAATAGAGAAACTTCATCTTGTTGACTTCGGACATGTTATCAGGAATGACCAGTCCCAGGAGAAGAACATTATGCTTAGTAAAGTAGAAGGTCAGCAAAAAAGAAGACCCTTCCATGGGATATATTGACACAGTGGCTACACCAGTGGGCTGAAACATAGCAACAGTTAGGAAAATTATGTGGGACAGTTTACATGTGTGGTCACTATGAGTTGCTGCCAACTCTGTGGCTCTTAACAAGTGTTGTATATTAGGAGGAGTACAAACTTTGGAGTCAGACCTAGGTTAGAATTCTAGTTAAGCTATCTAACAGCTTAACTAAAATATTTTATTAAATATTTCAAAATTTACTAAATTTTTAATACTAATTTAAATTCTTTAAATTACTAAAGAATTTTATTTATTGAATCAAAGTAATTAAAATATGTATTACATGCACAAGGGCTCAGATGAGTCAGACAACAGACGGGGCATGCTGCAAGTTATCAGGGAAAATGTGAGAGAGGCCTGAAAGGATTGGTAAGACATGGGTAATGAGACTGTGGATCAAAAAGGCATGAGCAGAAACACACATGGGTTACACAGAGGGCAAAGAGATGATAGTCCTGTTTGGAACTGAGAATCTGTGCTTGGATAGACAAAGTGGAGTCAGATCCTGGCCTCCAGAACTGTGGGGCCATCAATATCTGTTCTTTAAGACCCTCCACTTTGAGGGCATTTGTTGTGTCAGCTTTTGGAGACTAGGACAAGAGACATGGAGGAGTGAATGAGAAAGTTTTCCAATTGGAGCAGCAGAAGAAAAGTGAGTATGGGGCAGGGGAAACATTTAAAGAAGCCCAACAAATCCTCAACAGGATTTTTAAAAATATCCACACATCATAGGCACATATATCATAGCCAAAGGTGTTAAAGGTAGAAAAAAGTACATTACTGACCAAGGAATAACCATTACATCCATAACTGATTTCTCAATAGTAGCAGAAAAAGCCAGAAGACAGTGGGATGTACTTAAACTGTTCTAAACAAAAATAATTACCAACCTAAAATTCTGTATCCAGCAAAAATATTTTTCAAGAAAGAGGCCAAAATTAAAACATATCTAGATAATAGAAACAGAGAATTGACATTACTGAACTGTTTCCTGAAATCCTTCTATAAAAGAAGTTGTAAAAGTTGTTTCAGGCAGAAAGTCATTTGAGATGCCAAAAGAAATGATGAAACTATAAAATGGGTAAATTAAAACACACAGATTATATAAAACAATAATAATGTATCATGAGGTTAAAAAATTAAAATACACTGTAACAATAGCATACATGTTGGGAGAGGGTTTTAAATAGTCTAAGATTAAAAATAAAGAACTACTCGAAGCATATTGAGACTTCTTTTTAAATGTAGGGTCCTGTATCTCAGAGGTGATTAGGAATACAAACTCAAGACAGGGAGTGGTATCACACCCACAGTTAACCTTGAAGTGACCCTTGAACCTTGAGTGAATGAAAGTTAAGCTCCCTGGAAGTGTAAAGCAAAGAGTATAGACAGCTGGGTTTTGAGCAATAATTGCTTCCTAAAGGGAATTAGAAAAGAACTTCCTGCCACTGGAAATATTAAAGCAAAGGCTTGGTTTTGGGTTCAAGTAACACAAGTTCACATATTGTAGGGGGAATTTCTGCAGCTGACGGGAAGTCATTTGCTGAGCCCTCTTCCAGCTCTGCAACTCGTATTCTGGCCTACATTTGAGAGTGTTTTTTTTTTCCCAGAATCATGCATGTTTGATCGGGGGTCACCAAGCCCTGCTCTAAGTGTCCATGGATACACTCAGTTCTAGGTGGTCTGGGCTTTTTAGAGGCTCAGCCCTTGGCCCACTAGATGTGTTGACCAGCCAGGATGGGATTCACTGTAAATATGTGTTGGTAGGCCTAGGGAGGGTAGTCACATTATTTAGCGGCTGACATGACACTAGCACCAACAGTTATACAGTTATACTAGTACATATTGTCTGCTGAGATTTTCATAAGGTATGAAAGATGCATTTTTATTTTTTTAAATTGTATTTTAGATGAGGGTTTATAGAGCAAATTGCGTTGTAATGTTGGTTGCTACTCCGTGACAGGTCAGCACTCTGCCCTGGTCAGCCTGGGTTCCACATTAACGCATTGGTTCTTTTTGTGCAGACTTGGTCCGTAAGTGGTAGATATTTTCCTCCAGCAATCAGAATGGTGATTTTTATTTTTAATGTGGTTGTGGATTGTCATTTCCTTTCTTGAATGTCTGAATAAACCTAATTAAGCTAATGAGAAGCTTGTGAATTCCAGAGACCTGGCAGTGTCTATAAAGACAGATTTTACCTGGGGTTCATAAATTCATTTCATACCTTTAATGTCAGCCATTACTTACTGTTGTTTTTTTTAAAAAAAAACATCATAGCCATGAAGACTTCCCATTTGCTGTGTGAGCCACTGAAGTATAGTGCTACCGATTTATCATCAGACTTTTATGTTTTTACTCATTTCTTCCTTCACAGATCTTTCTCTGGGCTTTTCTCTATGTTATTTTCAGGAGTATCGTTTCATTTCTCTCCTTTTCTCATTTTCTTCAGTCCGGTTATTTGATGTCATTTCATTAGGGAAGGTGAGAAATTACAAAGAAAGTCAGTAGGAGATATTTTGTGAAGACTGATTTTTTTCTTTAAGGGAATTAAATTTTAAAGTAAACAGTTACTAACACTTAACTAAAATAGTTTCTGCTTTGGGGCTGTGGTTCTGTGAGAATGCTAAGATAAAAATAAAACTGAGGATATTAAAAAGAAACTCTAAGAAAGATCAGAAATTGATCAGCCTTGTGAGGTCAGTTCTCTTGTACTGCTCTGTCCACGCAGCTAAGTGCATAGGAGATGGGTACAGTATGTGTTAAATTTTTATTTTTTTAAATATTCACAGAGTTCAGAATTCAAAGTGGTGTACAATAGTCTCCCATCCATTCTACACCAGCCACCCACTTCCTAAAATTACTAGAGATAATTTATGCATAAACAAGTAAATGTGTATATATATTCTCCATTTACCCCACTTTTACACAAGCAGTAGTTTACCATGTACTTCATTCTGCCCTGAGTGCCCATGTTATGAGTGCGTTTTATGTGTGCCTACGTGGCCCGAACAGTGTGTCCTCAGGACATGTTATAGTATTCTACTTCAACAGTTTTATTAATTTCATTTTGTTTCCTTTTTCTCAAATTAACCTTGTTTCTAGATTTACTACCAGAAGCATAAAAGAAAAAGAATGAAGTAAGAGCCCAGTTTAGAGATAAGAAGGGCGGGAATATCAGGAGCAGCAGGATTGGCTGGAGAGCCCTTGGCCTCCTAAGGCTTTGTATTCAGGTCTTTGCTGCAGTGGTTCTAAGAGCAGAGGAGATAGTCTGGTATGGCAGTGACAATCTTGGCTGTGGACAGGTGTGTCAAAATGTGAAAACTTTTTTGTTAAGGCTGAGGGAACTTGGAGAATTGTTGTTGTGGGCTGCTGAGTCAATTCCACAGCAACCTTAAGGGGTGTAGTGGAACTGTCCTATAGAGTTTGCTAGTCTGAAGTCATTATAAGAGCCAATCCCGAGTCTTTTCTCCTGTGAAGCTGCTGGTTGCTTCAAACTCTGGATCTTCCACTTAGCTGAGTGCCTAACCATTGTGCTATCAGAGCTCCTGGAAAATTGTTAAAATACAGTAAATATCCACTGCTGTCGAGTAAATAGGAGAGTTTTGTAAATGATCTTAGGAGAGATCTGAGCCGTTACCTGCAGCTGATGAGCTCCAAAAAGAGCGAAACCGAACAGGTCCTGCAGTACTGGCTTAAGATAGTGTGAAAACCTTGTATGTCCCACTTGTATGTTGTTTTGGTTTGTCATGCCTTGTATTTTATTTGGGGAAGGAGAGTGACTACTGTTTAATCTCCTTGCTGCTACTGTACTTCCTTTCCAGTCCATTCTTCTCAGAGGTCACTTGAGTGATCATCCCAAAAGGAATGTCCCTTAGTGAACAAATTCTTCTCACTAGCCAACCTCATCTACCCCCGTAACTTTAATTGTCCCTGAGTGATGATGCCTCCAGAATCTTTTTTACTAACTTCTTTTTTCTGAGCTCTAAGACCCATACTGGACCTGTGGCCTTTGATGTTCCACTGGCATTCCAAATCAACACAACTGGCTTGTTACTTCGCCCACTCGTTTCCCTCCACATATCTCTTTACATTGCCTTCCATCCAACCCCCAGCTGCCTGGCCACACACACATCCCAGAGTGACAGTTTTCTTACAATTCTTCCTTGGGTGTACCACTGCTGTCCTCCTGGATGCATCAACTAGACATTTAAGATGCATCATTTGCTCTTCACTCTTCCTCACTGCCTTCACAAGTAGCTGGCTCTCAAGATTTTCCCCCATAAACATATCCTGTCAATCTCCTTTTCAGATCCTCCATTATGACCTTAGCACTACTAACTCATCTTATATACCTTTCTAAACTGGGGCAGTAACTCCCCAAGTAGCTTTTGTTTCTACTTTCTCCTCCTGTCTATTCTCTGCTTCTCCCAGAGTGAGCTCTTTAAAGATCAAACCTGATCATATGTGACTTCCTTCGTAAAATCCTTCAGTACTGTCCTTCGGCTACCATTCGTGTTCCTCAGCCTGACTAAGCTTTTCTTCATCTGGACCTTGACTCTTGTCTCTTTTGCTAGTATGTTAACTACTGGTCATTTCCTAGATTTACGTGTTGTTTTTGCACAAGTTGTTTGGCTCCCCATGGAATTCTCTCTCCCTCATCCAGGAGTACTGTGGAGCTGGCTCCTACCAACAGGGAGGATGGTGGGGTGGGGAGACTGTAAGCCAGCTAGTAACTTGGTAGTAGGAGTATCCCCACCCACCCCACCCCACCCCACCCCGCAGCTAACAGCAGCTGCTACAAATAAGAACTTTTCTCCCCCTTCTGGGAAAGCTGGTCCCAACACACCATTATCCCTATCCAGTTGGCAACTTTTACCTCGAATTTTTACTTAGATGGTAGCCATTTGAAACCCTTCCTGCCCATCCCTCCTCCCTCCATATCTGTAAAGTTGATTGCTACCTCTAAACTGTTTACATGCTTTATTATAGCTCTTGCACCTTATGATATAACTATTCATGTGTCTCTTTAATACTGGCCCCTAGGGTCACCATGAGTTGGATCCGACTTGATGGCATTTGGCTTTGGCTTTAATGCTGAACTCTGAGTTTAGAGGTAGAGTTTATGTCTCAATTGTCTGTATTGTCATTTATTCATTCACTCAGCATTCACTGAATTAATACAGTTAGTGTGTATCAGGTATTGTTTCCAGGGTTCAAAGATAAATAAAATTTAGGCACTGTCTGCAAGAGGCTCATAAGTCTAGGCTATGGAAAGAGAGAAATTCAAATAGTCTGTTTAATACAGTGAGAGAGGTTCCTTGCTATGAGTTTGTTTAAGACAGTGTTTTAACCTGGAGGAAAAAAACACTGCCCAGGATAATGGGGAAATCCTCACTGAGCAGGTAAGACTTAAAGGATAAGCAAAAATTCATTGCCTGTCAACAGGTGCTATTTAGTACTTACACAGAATTTTTAATAGACATTCCTCTTCATTTTGGATTGCTAAATTACACAAGTTCCTTTGTTCCCAAGTAAATAGCAGTTTTATATAGAAACCCCATAAAAAGTTTTATAAATTAGGCATTCTTTGAATGAACAGAGAATGTATGATTTGTTTATTTAACAGATATCTGTTGTGTACTGTATAGTTATTGGAAACCCTAGTGGAGTAGCGGTTAAGTGCTACAGCTAATAACCGAAAGGTTGGTAGTTCAGATCCGGCAGGAACTTCTTGGAAACTCTATGGGGAAACTGTTTTATAGGGGTGCTGTGGGTCAGAATTGACTCAACAGCAGTAGCTTTGTTTTTGGTTGTATATCAGTTATCTGTTGTCATAATGATGTGTAGCAAACCATCCCAGAGCTCCATAGCTTAAAACAATAATAATTTATTATTTTTCATAAATTTGTGGGTCAACTGGGCAGTTCTGGTCTGAGCCAAGCTTAGCTGATTCCACTCATCTCACTCATGTGTCTGCAATCAGCTAGGAAGTCATCTAGGGGCTGACTTGTTTAGGATGCCCTTGACTAAGTCAGCTCACCTCTCTTCCATGTGTCTCTCCCATCCCCCTAGCAGCTAACACAGGCATGGCTCAGTGGAGGTGGCAGGGGTCCAAGAGAAGTGGAAATGAATAAAGTATATGTTCAAGCCCCTGTTCCAAGCATGCTAGTGTTCATTTGGCTGAAACAAGACACATGGCTAAGTTCAGAGTTGGTGTGAGTTGGCATATGTACAGGGAGACATGAAAAACTGGGAGTCAGTCTCCCACAAGCACATGTACTGTGCCAGCCATGCTGTGTTCTAGACCCTGTTACTCAGCAGGCTTTACTTGCCAGTGAATTTGCTTCTACCTGGTTGAGTGATTGGTAATGATAATGAACAAACTGCTCTGAGCATTCCAGATGTATTAATCTTACTTCAGTTTTGAGTTTCCATTTTTATCCAATTATTGGGAGTGGCATTTATCATTTGGTTGACTAAATAAATTGAAGATATATATATAATGATAATTAACTTTCTCTATTCTAGTCATTTAGCCTTTGTGTCAGCCATAGTGTGCACAATGAGGCAAAAACACTGTGTAAATATTTAAAAACATGTTTGTTTTTAAAGGTCAGTTATTTAACCTCTTGAACTTAGCATTGGATGAGCTGGATTTATTGTATGAAATGGAAAGCTTCAAACTGGACAAAATTTAAATCTATCTGTGAAATGCAAACATTTTATTTTTTGAAGCCTTTGTAACAAAGCATCCCCTTTACTTTTAATTATAGTGAGCTTGGGAGTAGAAAGCATTAAATAACAGCTCATAAAAAGTGCTCTTTTTGTCTTCATCCAGGAGTAACTAAAATGCCCAAAATTCATACCTGAATTTTTAAAATAAGATTGATTATAATGAGTGTTTGTTTACTTGTCATTGGATTCATCTTTGGTAAAAATAAAGAGGGAGCCGGAGTGACAGGTAGTGTAAGGGCATTTCGTAGAGGTGGTCGAGATAAGTGGCCCAGTGAAGAAACAGGAGAAAGGGATCACTTGTGTGGAAAAGTGGGTGACTGGGGCAGAAAATAAATCTGAGCTGACTTCTGGGATGAAAGTTGTTGGATCATCAGAGTATACCTTCCAAGTACACCCAGTGACCTTTCCCAAAAGGAAGAGGTCACTATGGCATGAAGGACTGTGTGGCCTCCTTAACTTAGATTTCACTCGCAGTTCTTCTGCCGGAGTTACCCACAGGTTGATTGCTCTCAACATGAGATTAAAGAGCTTGTTGAAATTCTCTAAAACCACTGAAAGTAGGTAAGGGAAGTGGTTAATGAAAGCAGCTATCTGAGGAAAGATTTCAGGATCAATTTGCCCCCCCCCAACCATTTAATGTGCTAATTTTAAAATTAGGACAGTGCCCAGTCAGATAGATTCATGAATTCAACCCTGCATTGACTGCATGTAGAAAAATAATCCCAAACTGTTCATACAACATATCATGGAAAGAGCATTGGTGGCACAGTCTGGATTCCAGCCCTGGCTCTGCCCTTGGCTTGCTGTATACAGCTGTCAATTTAGCTGAATAGTGAGGGCTTTTGGATTTGAAGACCCTTTGGGACCCTGTCGCCTCCTGTGCACAGACGTGTTCTTTGAGGCTCTGAAGTTGTGGTCCGTCCTTCCCGTGGTGGTGGTGATGGTGGTTAGGGACCGTGGAGTCGGTTCCAACGCACAGCGACCCCATGTGCAGCAAAACAAAACACTGCCTGGTCCCACACCACTCTCACAGCTGTCCTTATGCTCGAGACCATTTTTGCGGCCACCGTATCAGTCCATTTCTTTGAGGCTCTTACTCTCTTCTGACCTTTTATTTTACGAAGCATGATTGTCCCTCTCAAGGGACTGTTCCCTTCTGGTAACATGTCCAGAGCAGTGAGACAAAGTCTTGCCATCCTACTGTAGCACTGTGATTTTGATCCATTTTCAAGTACAGTGAGGTGAGAGAGGTGTTACATGGAGGCATATTGATTATGTTATTAGGAAGTAAGAAGGTCAAAAGGGGCTTCATATAACTTTGAAAACCCTAGTGGCATAGTAGTTAAGTGCTATGGCTGCTAACCAGAAGGTCAGATCCACCCGGCAGTCCTTGGAAACTATTGGGCAAGTCTGCTGTTTCTTTAGGGTCACTGTGACTGAGAATCAACTCGATGGCATTGAGTTTGGTTTTTCATAAACCCGTAGTTACCTCCAGTTTTTACCACCAGAGGGTGATCAGACATTTGAAAAACTTAAGAATTTACTTTAGTTAAAATCCTAACATTGACTTTCTTGAGAAATGGAAAACTGTAAGCTAATGCCATAATTTGTTTGTGTATGTATGTATTAAGCCCAATCAAACTGACCTGCAGTTGTTTACACAGTGAAAAGGTGGGATTGCCTGTAGTAAGATTAGGACTCTTTCATCAAAGAAGATTATCAAAGTCTATGAAATCATGATAGGTGTAAAATGAGCAGCAGAGAATTGATGAATTCTTCAAACCAATATCCTAGAATGAAGGACCATTGTTTAAACCATGTAAGAGGTACAGCCAAAGCTAGAGGTGTAAAAATGGGTATTTACTAACACTAGAGGTACTTCCATGTGAAAATATAAGTTTTTAATGCTAAAATTATGCATGAATAATCCACAAGTGAATGTTTTTAAAAAATGAGAGCTACTGGTGAACATGTCTGAACTCTGAAAGTGAGATCAGAGAGGAGAGAGCGAGCTGTGCCCTTCTACTGCAACAGGTACTGGAAAACCTTTTCTTTGAAGGGCCAGGTAGAAAATAAGAGAAAGATGTGGCATTCAGCTTGCATAAAGATTACAGCCTTGGAAACCCTGTGGGCACTTCCACTCTGTCCTATGAGGTCACTTTGAATAGGAATAAAGTCAATGGCAGTGGGATTAGTTTTTGGTTTAGGCCATATAGTCTGCATTTGTCCATGGTAGGGTTTGCCATGGTAGGGTACAGGTATGTAGTATACACATGAATGAATGTGGCTGTGTTTCAGTAAAACTTGATTTATAAAAACAAGCTGCAGACAAGATTTAGCCCATGGGCTGTAGTTTGCTGGCTCTTGTTTGTGAGTGCAAACTAGGATCAGTAATTATTTCCCTTTATACACCTTGGTCTCCAGTTTCTATCAAATAAGAAATTTGGATTAGATGATCTCTCTAGCGTTTCTCAAGGTTTGTGTCCTTTAGTACATCTCTCAGAAGCTAGGTCCACAAGGCTGACTCAGAGTGTCGTTTCTATTAATTTGTGGTTAAATGTCAAAAATCCATCTTGAACAAATGTGTACATCTCTAGGGCAGAGTTCCCCACCCTCAGCACTGTTCACATTTGGAGCTGAACAATTCTTTGTTGTGGGGGGGTCTGTTCTGGGCATTGTAGGGTGTTTAGCAGCATTCCTGGTTTTATCTGCTTAATGCCAGTAGTAACCTCCTGCTCCTCCTTCTCAGTTTTGTGACAATCAGAAATGTCTGCAGACATTGCCAAGTGCCCCCTAAGAGGCAAAATCTCACCCAGTCAAGAACCACTGTTTTAAAGACTTTATAGTAATTGGAAAAATACCAGATATCAAGAGTAACGAAAATGTAACCCAGGATAGCCACCAAGATAACAAACACATTTCTGCAGGTACAGAGTCAAAAAGGCAAAACCCAAAGGAACAATCAGCTTGTTAAAAACGGGACAATGAGAATTGTATCTACCCAGTCAAACGATACTGGACGGTTGGTAGCAGATTGGTTTGTAATATTCATTTAGAGCATTTTACAGAAATTGCTCCAGAGAGCAGTACACCCAAATAGAAAGCCATCTGTAATGGGAGGTGAAAAGTGACAATGAAACAATGGCACATGGATGAGAAGAAAAAGATAATCGCGAAATCATCATTAAAGAACACTAAGAATATTTGCTTTTTTTACTACATTTACATTGTCTAGTGAAATGTCTGTCAGAAAGAGTTCACACAGGTTGAATTCATTAGCCCTTATCTGTGAAGCTTGGATGTTTTCATTTTGCTTTATTTCCTTTTCCTTTAGATGGATAAATCAGGTAGGGCTTATTCCTACAATGGCATGTTGTTTGGTGGAGAAAATAAAGCGTTACAGCTTCATACAGCTACACAGATGGATCTTTGAAACTGGGCTTCAACTGTTGGTAAAGTTGGTCCCTGAACAAGTCAGAATCACATAGCCTGCTTGTGGTTTAGCTACAGTTGAAAGCCAAAATCAACCCTATTTAACAATAAGGATGTGCTTTATTTCCATCTGCTTTTTATTTATGCCCATATTATTTGCTTTAAGACTTTATTTTCTTCTAAATGTAACTGATCTTAATCATAGCTGCTAAGCCCTAAATATATGAATAGTTTTGTAGAAGGGATTTGTTTCTTTTTTTGCTTCCCCTCATGTTTTCCTTACAGTGAGTTTAATATAATGTGGCCTTTCCTGAATGAAACCATGGATTGTAATCTCAAATTCTGCCTTTGAGTTGCACTGGGACCTGGGGTGGGTGTCTTTCCTCTACTGACAAACTGTTTCTCCATTTATAAAATGGCAGAGAGATTCTCAAACTCTGGTTTCCGGGATGGCTACGTCAGAACCGTCTGTGAAGCCTTATTTAGAATTCATATTTCTGTGTCCCAACTCCTAGATTCTGATTCTGCAGCCTAGGGTGCAGCCTAGGAAGCTGTATTTAAGTTGCTCAGGTGATTCCAGTGCATGGAATTGTAGAGCTGATCTTAGTCATCTCTAAAGTCCTTTCAACTATAAAATGAAGTGGTTATGTGAAATGTGTATTTCCTTAAATATCCTTTATTAGATTATTTTCTGAAATGTTTTTAATACCATGTAAGAAATAATTGGGATTATTACATTATACACCACCCCCCAGCACACACACAGTACAACTTTTACATAAACTCAGTTTGCTGCAACATGGTTACTTTATGGCTTGGGGTGATAACCCTGACCCCCACTACAGTGATAGAAGATGGTTTTCCTTTTTACCAGGATGTCATTTCACAGCTTCTTTGTTTTCAGTCTTCGATCTGGCAAAGAGTGAAATAGTTTGATACCCTGATTTCCATGTATCCATAAAGTGGGTTAAAATTAGAAGTTCTGGCTGGTTGTTAACTTGTTTGTTTTTCTTTCGTTTACAGAATGCTCTTTTCAGTTGCATTAACAGAAATGAAAGTAAGTATACCATCAGTAGTAATCCAAGCAATTCAAAAAGCAAAGTATAATTTACAAAACATGATTTAGCTGTCAAAAATATTGCCAGGATCCCAGCATTACATCACTCACAGTGAATCATCTGAATGAATGTGCATAGCAGGATTCTAATAGGCTGATTTTCCTGGGTGTTCAGGCCATTTATGTATTATGACAATTCCCATGTCCTCATCACAGATCTGCAAATCAGGTACCACAGCTAGATGTGCCTAGATGAAGCTCATGCCCCACCTGAAAGAACAGCACTTTCAAACGTCGAGCATGTCCACATTATATAATGTAGCACTCGCCTAGGGCTGCCTCTCATTTCATTGTTTATTGAGTGCTTGGCTTGCTCTGTGCGCAGCAGATACAGATCTATGGGGGGATGCAACATTCACCCAAAGGAGTCTAGCACATGGTAGAAAATAGGAGACTATTGCTGATAAAGTGCTGTAGGAATTCAGTGGAAGGAAGAAGCACATCCTGCAGGGGTGCTTGGAGGTGTCTTCATGAAGTTTGTAGCTCTCCTGGGCCTTGAAAGATGGACCAGATGTCAACAGTGGAGACTGGAGGAAGGGTATTTCAGGTGAAGAGAATAGTGAGAGTAGTTAGAGGTGGGAAAACAAATTTGAGGAAGAGTTGTTTAGATTAGCTTGGCAGTACAGTATATCAAAAGATGATAAGAAACATTAACTGTGCATATGTTATCTTCTGCCTTTCCTAATGGGCTTAATTCAAGATTTCCGTGCTGGTCTCTGACGTCTGATCTGTATCCTCCCACACTGGCCCGGAAGCCAGCCTGAAGGGGAGGCTGCCTCTGCTTTGCTCAGTATCCTCACCATCACTCCCAGTTTCAATGTCACTGAATGTTACAGTGGTAAATGTAGCCATTAATAATTGATCTCTGTGATAACAGTGACCTCTTCCCACAATGAGCACAGACACTGGTCATTAACCAGTCAGAAACTGCAGTGGCACAGTAGGGATACAGTGCACGTTTCCTGACGCAGGAAGCTGAGGCCAGTCCTGCATCTTTCACTTTAGTTGATTAGTTTAAAGGTCACGTAAATTCCCTGCTGTGGGATTATACAGTAACCGGATTCTCCTTCCTCCATATCCACCTCTAGTGATAATCAGGGCTTTACTACCTGGCTGCTGCTTAACCTCTTCCTGCTGCACCTCTGTCTTACTTCCCTTCAGCCTTCCGCAGACCCCTCAGCCCCTTTTTGTTTCTTATTGTGGTAAATACTGTAACAGAATATTTGGTGTTGCTATAGTCTTCATGTGTACTGTTCAGTGACATTAATTTCAGCCTGTCTGTTAAAGGGTCACTTGTTCATGTCCATTATGGATCGTGTATCCACACCCGTAGCCATTCATCCAGCTCTACACAGATGCCTTAAATGGTCCTCCATTGATTCTTTAAAATACGTAAATCCAGACCCTATTTATTTCAAATGTGGGTTTTAATTATTTCTGTATTGATGCTGGTCATGTAAATTGTGAGGTAAAGACTGTCATAATTTATGCATATTCTTGGAAATGCTTAAATAGTATAGAACAGTATAAAAACTTTTTTTATTGTGATTGAGTGAAAGTGTACAATCCAAACCAATTTTGCCTGCCTGCCTGTCTGCAGCTCTTTCTGCTCTCCTTGTCCTGTGACAGCACACTCCTCCTTTTCATTCTGTACTTCTAGTATTCTTAACAAACTCCCACTCCCTCCTTTCCACCCTCTTCTTTCCCATCTAGAAGGAGACCAGTAGGACAACCTCCTATAGATGCACAGAACCATAAAGTACACACACCATCTGGTCACATTGTATCCTTGAGTCTAGTCCATTTTTGTCCAAAGAGTTGACCTCAGTAGTGTTTTCTAGACAGGGGCAGCAGCAGGTCTAGGGGCCATGGTCCCAGAGAATCCCCTGGGCTATCAGACCATCAGTTATGGTCTTTTAGTAGAGTTCTTGAGCTGTACCCTTGTTTTTCTCATGTTGCCACAGGAACTCAACATTGGCCCTCTTTGGTGGTGGCCAGGTACCATCTGGTTCTTCCGGTCACGTGTTGATACCATCATGTATTCACATGGCTCCTTCTGTCTCCTGAGACCTTTTTTCCTTGTGTCTTTGGTATTCTCAGTGATCATGTGTTTCAGATGAGTTGGGACCATTTGATGTAGCTAGCAAGATGGCAGCTTGCTACCTTTTAAGACCGCAGATGCCACTCACCAATATGGGATGCAGAAGACTCTTATAGCAATAGGCTAAATATGCCAGTTGACCTCGATGTACCCCAAGAGCATGGTCCCCAGACACCACCCCCACTACTCTATCCTTCCAATGTTGAGTTGAGATTAGAAGAGCTATCAGTTTATGATGAAGTCCAGTTAAGTTGATCTAGTTTCTACTGTGTGCTATCACTGCTTTCACCTCACCAAATTTCTGTGAACTCTAATCTGTGACCAACCCTCACCCTCCCTCCCCACCTTTGTAGACATCAAAGAGTCTTTTCTTCTATAAGTCTGTTTTTAAATTCTTATAACAGGAGTCTCATACAATATCTGTCCTTTTGCTGCTGATCAGTTTCACTCAGCATAGTATCTTCCAGCTGAAACCAGGTTGTGAGACATTTCCTAAAATCACCATTGTTCTGGATCATTGCATAGTGTTCCGTTGAGTATATGTACCATAGTTTATCCATTCATCTGTTGATGGGCATGTAGGTTGATTCCATCTTTTTGCTGTTGTGGACTGTGCTGCAGTACGCATTTGTGTGTATGTGTCTGTTCGTGTGACAGCCTTTGTTTCTGTAGGATCAAATAGTATATCTATTTCTAGCTTTTTAAGCAAGCACCAGATTGCTTTCTAAAGAGGTTGTATCATTTTGCAATCCCACAAGCAGTGCAGGAGAGTTCCAATCTCCCCACAGCCTTTCCAGCGTTTATTGATTTGTGTTTTTCGAATTATGGCCAATCTTGTTGGAGTGAGATAGTATCTCTTTGTAGTTTTGATTTGGATTTCTCTGATAGTTAATTAATAACTTGGCATTTTATTTCAAGTTATATAATCATCAAATTTTTGAAATGGTTCTGATAGCTGAGTTTTTATAAGTGTGAGGCTTTCTTTCCTTAATCTCTACAAATCCAGTATATGGAAAGAAGCTTGCTTAGTTGAGTGGTTCTCAACAAGGACACTGTTGTGATTTGGGAAAATGATGAGTTCCCAGAACTATGTGTCATCTGAGTTGCTTGGGAAACAGCAGTCTTTCTTTGGTTTTTAGATTTGGAAGATTGGACATCACTGTCACTACAAACAAAATAAAAAGAGAAGTCTGGTACTATATATTACTAGACACTTGGCATTTCGGGAGACACTTTTTTTGTATGGGACCATCCCGTGTGTGGCAGGGCATTTAACAGCCCTAATACCCATGAACTAAATGTCGGCAGTAGTTTTCACGTCATCAGGACAACCAGAAATACTTGCACATGCCTCTGAGCTCTCCCAGGAGGGTAGTACACTCTTGGTTAGAACCCTTCTACCATAGACCCTAAGTTGATAGATAATACCTTTCTTACATTGGTGAGTGCCTAAATATCCCCATTGCTATTCCTATAGCAATGCTGATGTTATAGGGCTTGTTTTCTATGACATGGTCTTATTTCTCAAATTCAAAAAGACACGCATTGTTCCATCATTATCATGATGACTTAATGTTGACAAGCAGATGTTTCCATTTCAGTGTTATCTTTTTCCCCCCATAGTGGGCTCGGTTTGCTGCAGTTATGCAGGTCATCACACAAACTGCCGAGAATACTGTCAAGCCATTTTCCGGACAGACTCTTCTCCTGGCCCATCGCAGATCAAGGCAGTGGAAAACTACTGTGCCTCTATTAGCCCACAATTAATACACTGTGTGAACAATTATACCCAGTCTTATCCAATGAAGAACCCAACTGATAGTAAGTAAAAGGGATATGTCTCTCTCATTTCAATCTTTGCTAAACAGTTTATAAAAAGAAAATTATAAATTCTTATAAATACACATCATCTAAGTGACTCAGGAAACAGCAGTCTTTCTTGGGTGTTTAGGTTTGGAATATTAGATGTTACTGTCACAGTTAATAAATGACAAGAAAGACTGGAGCCTTCAAGGCTCTGGCTGAAGTTAAGAATATTAAGTGGTAAAGAGTTTTTGGAGGAAAGTTGGATAATCACCATTAAAATTTCAGATAATCCTATTTTTGATCCAGTATTTCCTTTGTCCTGGAAGAAAATGCAAACTAGTTACAAAAATATGTTATAGATATGCATATAAAGAATGTTTGCAATATTTGTAATAAAAATATCATAAAAATGAGAATCCTGACAAAAAAGAGAAGTCTGATACTTTCTTTGGTGCCCTGCTATCACAGTGATTAAAAGTCTGCTAACCAAAAGGGTGGCAGTTCAAATCCACTAGCTATCCCTTGGAAACCCCATGGGGCAGTTCTGCTCCGTTGTGTAGAGTCACTGTGAGTCAGAACCAGCTCAGTGGCAACAGGTTTGGGTTTTTGGTTTCCGATACTATCTCTGGTCAGAGTTCCTACTGAACCTGCACCTTACCAGGTTCTTCAGAGTCTCAGCTTCATGCATCCTAGAAGCCATATTCTTCATCTAGAGATGACATAACTTTAAAGGACTCATTAATTAGCCAAACTGACCAAGAAAAAAGAAAACCGATGCCAATGTGTTGATTTACATTGAGATAATAAAAGACTTGTTTTTGTGAACTTAGAAGTGGTGCTGCATGCCCTCTTTGGCCATTCTCTAAGTCAGAATTCTAAGGCTTTTGACATTCTGTGGTGTAGCTTTATGGTGAAAATTGAGATGACGTGCTTGCCATGAATAACCGTTGTTCACTGAAAGGTGGATTTTTCTTCCCTTCCATTTAGATTGTACAGAATCACTGCTGAAGCTAAAGAGCTAGCACACAGCTTAGGAAAAGCAGAAAGATGCCATAAGGGCATCTCTAGTATCTGTGCTAATACATGAGAATCTGGAAAAATGGCTACAGACAGACATGCTTGAATAGGTCTCTGAAAAAGTAAAAAGCACCCAAGAAAATGACTTCAAAGAAACTTGTCTGAATTCCAGAGTCTGGTTAAAAGTGTCCTTTCACTTTAGGATTCTTTGTAGAAAATAAAAGGCAGGAATTCCACAGAAGTAAGCGGATATCCTGGCAGAATATGATGTTGTATTATATGCAGTGAAACCTGTCAATGAAGCAAAATGCAAATATTTGCCACTAGTAGAGAGCAATAGATAACTGGTACCACTGTACCCCATCAGAGGCCGAAAACTTGTAAGACCTTGAAGAACAGTGCAGTCCTGTTGACGTCTAGCTCTCACAGGTTTCACTCTAATTATAGCTGTGCTTGATTAGCTAATATACAAACTTACAAAGGCTTTATGCTGTCCTGGAATGTGATGAAATATGGTATTTGTGGTTGTTGCTATAAAAAGTAGTCATCTCTCTCATATCAAGAGCGTAATTCCTTTTAGACAGTTGTTTCTAGCAAGAAAATAATTTCAATTTTGTCTGCCCTTTCCAGGTATATAAAACACCTTGCATGTAATGACTTTTTAGGAACCAGATATCCTTACATTTGTGTGAGGCTGGTGCTAGACATTCCATGATTGGGAACCGTGCTAAATTCTGGTAATAAATTCCTGCCCATCTCTAGCTCCTCAACTATTGATTATACTTTGAAGTAATGAAGACAGAATTTGGTCATAAACTGCAGATGGAGTCTGGTGGTACAGTGGTTAAGAGCTTGGCTGCTATCTAAAAAGGTCAGCAGTCTAATCTGCTAGCCGCTCCTTGGAAATTCTATGGGGCAGTTCTACTCTGTCCTCTAGGCTCACTATGAATTGTAATCAACTACATAGTCACAAGTTTGGTTTTTTATGTATACTGCAGATATGGACATCGTAACTCAGAGCAGTGATGGTGTTTGATGTACCCAACAATGTTCCTTTTTTCTGAGCAGTGCATAATATAAAGCCAGCTAATTAAACCACTTGTGTTCTGAATACATAGGTTTATATTGCTGTGACAGAGCTGAAGATCATGCTTGCCAAAACGCATGTAAGAGAATTTTGATGTCCAAGAAAACAGAAATGGAGATTGTTGATGGCCTCATCGAGGGTTGTAAGAAACAGCCCTTACCTCAAGATCCTCTTTGGCTCTGTTTTCTTCAAGGCTCACTGTCTCGTCACCCTGGAGTCACTGCACACCCTCCTCCCTCCACAGGCCTTGATGGGGCTAAATTACATTGTTGTTCTAAAGCAAACACTTCAACATGTAGGTCAGTATCTCCTTTTCCTTTGTTAAAACCACCACAGTGGAAAATAGCATTTCAGTGATTTTTAAACCTAGTGAATACATGTTATTGTTGCATTGTATAGGCTTTGAGTTTAGAAGATATTAAATTTTATTTCATTCTTTCATTCAACAGATATCTATCAGGCAATATATTTATACAAAACATTGTTTGTATACAGTGAATGCTCAAAACACTGTGTGCTGGGTTGGGGGAATTGGGCAGGGCAGTAAGGACTTAAAGATGGTGCATTATAGACTCTGCCCACAAAGAGACCATAAAGTAAGCCTACGGTTTAGAAAGTGTTTATGTCGGACATTTAAGAGATACTGTTTTTACTAAGTTAGGAAACTTAGAACTTAATCATGCCTTTATAATATTGATGATTAGCCTGGTTTTGCATTTATATGTAAAGTTAGAAAGCAGTATATTGCATTCATTTGGATGATACACAGGGATAAAAAATTAGCCATACAAATACAGGACAAAGGAAATACAATCTAATGATATCTAACATCATGGTAAAACACAGATGAAACTGAAGTTTACTTTGTAAGAGGTATTTTGTGTGAAATGGACTACATGTTACTGGAATACCCTGAAAGGAATTTCAAATATGAAGATTGATGCAATCTTTCCTGTGGTTTCTAGATTGGATACCTTTAGCAAAAAAAAAAAGGCACCTAGGATAGGTTATCAAACTTCATCAAAGATACGAAAAATCTGAAAAAAATCTCAGGATCATTAGCAAAGAGGTATAAAGGGAAGTTAATTTGACCCTATAATTCTGGAAATTTAGCTTACTTATGGGAGTAAATAATTATATTTATGGGAGGAATGCTGAGTAGATCTTGCAATATCAACAAGAGAATTTATTCCTACACAAAGCTGATAGAGATAGGAGTGGCTGTGTAGTCCCTGAAGAGCTTCAGTAGGAAGCACAGTTTCCCTCCTCTTACCTTGCTGCAGATTTTATGGTCTGCTGAATTAGCTTTCATATACATCTCATTTGATCCTCATGAAACCTTTTGAGGTGGTTGAAGCAAGTGTCATAATTCCTGTTTTACGTATAGGAAATTATTTCAGAGATGTTAAATCATATGTATAAGATCATACAGAAAATTAAGGCCTTGAGAAAGGACTGACTTCCAGATCAGGACACCTGATCTCAGCTTCCTCACCCCCATAGAATGTAAGCTCCCTTGAGGACAGGGTCTTTGCCTGTTTTAGTCACATATCCCGTGCCTCAAACAGGACCTAACACAGAATAAGCAGTCAATAAGCACTAGTTGAATGAATAAACAAACTTATGAAAGGCAGCCCCCACACAGGGTAATTATGAGAGTCAAAGGTGAAGGAGGACTTTTACTTGTGATAGTGTATATTTTTTTGGAGTTAAAATTTTGTATAGTGAATATGCATTATTTTTTTTAAGTTAAAAAGTTAACGTAATACGTGAAAGCACTTTGTGAGCAGTGCAGGTATTGTAACAGTATACATATGCATAAGTTGCTTTGTCATCAATGAGTACTAAATATACAAACGCCATCTATTAACTACAATAGCGTATAGAGGCTTTGGAATTTAGAGGTCTTCCCATGTACGCTATCTTGGTATATTTTGAGGAATATAAGTGGCTGTGAGATAGTTTTTCAGGGAGAAACTAATGTGGTCTGAGGACCACACACCATGTGATTGGGACATAGACATGGGGAAGACAGCCTTGTGGAGGTACAGGTTTGTGATTTACTTTAAGTGCAGCTAAGAGAGGGGAAAGATACGGGTGGAAATAATTTTACCAAAAACTAAGAATGTGCAAATACTATAACTGAAGATTAAATTGAGCACTGAAATTTGTATCAACCATGGCAAAAAGCAAAGAGATGGATGATAAAAGAAGGCCTGTTTTTCATGGAAAAAAATACTGACTCCAAATTTCAGGAGACAGACCTTAGTCTCAGGGGGAGGAGGTTTTTGTTTCTTACACTTCTTACTTGTACTCCAAAGTATAGTTCATTAAATTTGAGTTTTATGCAAATCAGATATTCATTGGGCTCATCTATATGTTTCTGCATTTGTGCTTTTGTTTCAGAGAATTGTGCACAAAACTTTATAGCATGAGCTGGGGTAATACACAGAGTTGGCAAGAGTTTGATCGCTTTTGTGAATATAATCCAGCAGAAGTATCCATGTTGACCTGTTTAGCTGATGTTCGAGAACCTTGCCAGTTGGGCTGTAGAAACCTTACCTACTGTACTAATTTTAACAACAGGTAGGATCAAATTATTGTACCTGGAATAGAGACATTTTATCACTATTGATTTTGTTTTAAAATAAGTAAAAATACCAATTCACTCCAGTGTTTCTCCTGCTGGATTAAAGAGAAACAGTATTTCTCTATGATTTTGTCTTTAAATTCTGCAATCCATCTGGTAAATGACCTCTAGGAGAGAAAACCCTGTAACAGAGTTCCTTCTAATCTAGAGATGCTTTGCGCTTCTAGAATTCAAAGGATCTGGCATTCTTTCCTTTTCCCTTCTTCTGCACCATCAGTGGATACAAATCATTGCAGAGTGATTGATTATGAACTGTTTGAACATCCAGATGTCCACCTATGGCCAGTTCACTTTGAAGGATCTTCAGACCAGTTGACATTCCCCTTAATGAGCCCTATTTTGTACAAAAATATTTTCCATATGAAGCAGTTTGAATAGGTGTTTTCCTAAGGAATCAAGTATAGCAGGAAAATTTAAAGACCAAGAACTCAGCCTTGGGGCATGTCTACAGTTAATGGTTAAAGAAGCATTGAAGATAACAGAGAAGGGGCATCTAGAAGAATAGTGTGGGAGAACCTATATCAGAAATCCAAAGAAAAAGACTTTATAAAGAAGAGGCAGCAGAGTAAAAAGAGACCCGACAGGTTGGGAAAACAGTTTTGGCTGTGACATACCAATAAGGGTCTTATCTCTAAAATCTAAAAAATACTGTAATACTTCAACAACAAAAAGACAAATAACCCAATTTAAAAAATGGGCAAAGGATGTGAATAGACACTTTACCAAAGAAGACAGTCAGGTGACTAACAGATACATGAGGAAATACTCACAATCGTTAGCCATTAGAGAAATGCAAATCAAAACTACAGTGCGATAACGATGATTCCAGGAAACATCTCCTAACCTGGTTTCAACTGGAAGACATTATGTTGAGTGAGAGTAGTCAGCGACAAAAGGACAAATACTGTATGAGACCTCTACGATAAAATCTCAAAAACAGACTTGTGTATAGAAGAAAAGACTCTTTGACAGCTGCAAGGGAGGGGAGGGAGGGAGGAAGGGCAAGGGGGGGAGGGTTTAGTTTAGGTAGTTACTAGAAATCTAGTTGGGAGAAAGCGGTGACAGCACACATTAGGAACAAGAACAACATTAAGTGGACTTCAGCATAACTTGAGTACTCCTTCCATCTTAACTCAATACTGCAAGGATAGAGTAGCTGGGGCGGGGGGCGGGGGACCATGCTCTTAGGCGAATTCCAGGCCAATTGGCACAAGTAGCGTTTTGCTAAGAGAGCTCACTGCACCCCACATTGGTGAGTGGCATCTGGGGTCTTAAAAGCTGCCAAGCTGCCATCCGAGGACACAGCAAATGGTCCCAACTCAGCAGGAACGGATGCTCACCGAGGGCCAAAATGGCATGCGGTAAAGACAACGGAGAAGACAGAGAGACCCACAAGAGTGGGTGCCTACATCGACCTGGGACCGGAAGAACTGGATGGTGCCCAGCCACCACCGGTGATAGCCATGATGTAGCTCACAAAGAGGAGCCTCACTGGCAACACAAGAATAAAAAGAGGTGCATGAGATCTCCACTAAAAGACCTCAATTGATGGTCCAGCGGTTTTGGGGTTCCTCTGAGAGCATGGCCCCCGGCCCTGATGCTGCCCGTTCCCATAAATTATAACAAAGGTCCACTCTTTGGACAGGAATGGAATGGACTTGGCAATGCAGAGTAACCATATGTTGGAAGCACTTTATGGTTCTATACATCTATAGGATATCATCTTGCTGACCTCTGGCTGGAGGAAGGGGAGTGGACGGAGAGGAGGGGAAAGGAGACTGTTGGGAGGATGAGACATGTATGGAGCAGAGAGGAATAGTGTGCAGTCACCGGACAGGGAGAGCAGTGGAAGCTGCATATAGGGGGGCATGTAAATTTACATGTGAATGTACATTTTCACTCAGTTATGTTAAATTAAAAAAAAAAAAAGAAAAAGAAAAAAAAAAAACTACAGTGTGATATCATCTTACCCCAACAAGGCTGGCGTTAATTCAAAAAACACAAAACAACAAATGTTGGAGAGGCTGTGGAGAGACTGAAATTGTTCTATACTGCTGGTGGCAGTGTAAAATGGCACAGCCTCTTTGGAAAGCAATTTGGTGCTTTCTTAAAAAGCTAGAAATAGGAATACCATATGATCCAGCAATCACACTGCTTGGAATATATCCTAAAGAAGTAAGAGCCATCTCATGAATAGATTTGTGCATACCCATTTTCATTACAGCACTGTTGACGTTGACAACAGCAGATACAAACAACCTAGGTGCCCGTCAACAGATGGATAAAGAAGAGGTAGGTGGCTTTGTAAGCAGCAGCCCAGGAAGCAAGAAGGCAAAAAAGGAAAAGCAGCATTTAGTTGGCCTGGAAGGAAGTCGTAGATACTTTCGTTAGGGATTGTTTACCTCAAGCTAACACACATCCTGTTCTCTTACTCTTTTTTTTTTTTTTTTTAAATCTGGTAATTATTTTGAGTAAGGAAGTTGAGATATATGTACACTAGTGACAGCATATTAGCCAGTAAGGACCTGGCTTTAGAGATTGAGATAATGAGCAAATCTGAAATCTCTGGAGTTAATTTTGAGCACATGATTCTGCATTCTGGTGATGGTAGACTAGGTTGTATTACCTAACACTCCTGCCAGTACCAGTGACAAGGTGCACAAAATATGAAGAAACAGTTGTTTTAAAGGCATTGGAAACTGACCAAAAGCAGACAGAAATTGGAGGGGTTGCGTCTTGTGAAAGATAGGACCCACACTGAGTGAGGCGTGTTTATTCTCTCATGGGCACTTAGTCCTCTGGCATGGGGAATAGGGCTCAAGCAGAAACCAGTAGTGGGCTGAGGTGTCAGACATCAGAACTTGGGGCCACCAGAGTGGCTAGATGGAAAGGAGGGAACTACAGAAGAAAATGCCCCCAAATCCACATACAAACTCTTTAAATCCTTAGCTAGTTCTTACATTGTATTTGTGCAGGATGTGACTACCAAGAATTAAAATCCTATAAGGGCTGCACCTTGGGAGTAACGACCACATCCCAAGACTATCTAAAATATGTCCACCCTAAGAAAACCTGAAACCATGCCTCCGCGTAAACTTTGTTACCGCAAGACTAAGTGGAGTTTATACCGTCTGCCACAAACAGCAAATCTATGAGACGGGTGAGACGGAAAGCAAGATGTCTTGTTATGAACCAGTACACAAGGAGACAGAGGAGATACATTCTTGCTGGAAATGGAAACTAGCTAGAGGTTTTACAGAAGAAGAGAATAAGGTTTTATGAGTCCTAGGAATTTGCAGAAGAATGTCAGTCTTCTTTAGGTGGTCCCAAAGGTCAAGTCCCAGATGTGTTGACATCATAATTGGTGTTTTGGCATCATGAGCTGTTATGGCATCATGTAAGTTCCCCATAGATTCCCTTGTTTTTCTTTTATAGTTTTTAGATTATTGCCACTTGCTTTTCCACACTCCTAAAGAGAACACAGATTAGTCCTTATCCTTGAGAGAAACTAAGAGAAACAATGGATTCATGCTTGCAAATAGAATTAACAAACAGAATGGTTCAGGCTGTGTTCAAGATGCAGCCACTTGTTTTACTCTGTCTGTTCGAACAGGGCATTTGCCAATAATTTAATTGCCTGCTAGATTACAGACTCAACATTCTTCAAAAGAAGATAACAAAATCCAGAATCTACACACAGTAGCTTTATCATACCCATTATGCAATAAAAATTTACTGGAAATGAGGGGGAAAAAAAGAAAATGTGACCAATAGTGGAGAGAAAAAACAATCAGACCCACCATTTACCCAGATACTGGAAAGCAGATAAGGACTTCAAAGTAACTGTGATAAATATGTTAAAGAATCTACAAGTAAAGATAGACTTAGGTGAGAATATTGAGAGTTTGGGGAGAGATACGGAAACTTTAAAAATCAATGGGAAGTCTAAAACTAGAATTCTAGAAAAATATCTAAAATAAAAATTCATTGAAAGGAATTGAAAATAGAGTAGACATAACAGAAGTAAGGGTTGTTGACCTTGAAGACTGCTCAATTGAAATGATCTATACCAAAGCACAGAAAGAATAAGTGATTTAACATCTATAATCAGAATCCAGAAGGAAAGAAAGAGGCAGAAAAATACTTGACTAAGATGAAATTTTTCCAGAGTGGATCAAATACATTAACCCATTGCTTGGGATAGGTTTGCAAACCCCAAGTTAGATAAACATAAAGAAAACCTACACGTAGCAGCACATCTTAGTCAAATTGTTGAAGACCAAAGGTACAGAGAAATCTTAAAAGTAACCAAGGGGGCAGGGAGAAAAAGCACAATACATATATAAAAATGATAGCTGATTTCCCTTTAGAAACAATGGAGGACCATAACCCAGAGAGTGGTATCCTAAAATTGCTCAAAGGAAAAAAACAAGCTCCAACCAGAATCTTAAGTTCAGTGAAAATATCTTCAAAACTTCAGTTGAAATAAAGATATTTCTAGGTTAACAATCAAAAAGCTGAGAGAATTTGCTGCCAGCATCAAAAGTAATCCATGAGGATAAAGATCAGGGGGACTGGCTGGAAAGGGATGTAAGAGAGCATTCTGTCATGGTGGAAATGTTTCTTTAGTGATCTGGGTGTGCTTATGTGAAATGTATACATTTGTCAGATCTCCTCAAACTGTACCCATAAAATCTGTCTAATTTATTTTTGTAAATTATACCTCAATTTTAAAATCTTGGACCCCTACCTATTATTTATTTGGAGCCCTGGTGTTACAGTGGTTAAAAGCTATGGCTGCTAACTAAGAGGTCAACCGTTCAAATTCACCAGCCACTCCTGGGAAACCCTATGAGAAAAAAAAAAGCCACTGCTTTTGAGTCAATTCTTACATACACAGACCCTATATGTCAGAGTAGAATTGCCCCATAAAGTTTCCAGGGAGCACTTGGAAGATTTGAACTGCTGACCTTTTGGTTAGCAGATGTAGCACTTAATCACTATGCCACCAGGGTTTCCAGGAAACTCTACAGGACTGTTCTAGTCTGTCTTATAGGTTCAGAATTGTTTGATGGCATCAGATCTGGTTTTCTTTGGTTTAATGTTTGTTTTGTGAAGTGAAAGAAATGGGAAAGTCTGGAGGTGATAGACCTGTCCAGAGCATTTTGAAGTTCGAAACTCCTTCAAAATTCTGTTACAAAGAAATGCTAGTATTTATGTTGAATCTTCATATAATTCAAAGCTGATATCCGTTGATGCATTGTACTTGCTTTCTAAGGAAGCCTGGTGGTGCAGTGGTTAAGCTCTAGGCCACTAACCAAGAGTTCAGCAGTCTGAGCCCACCAGCTGCTCCTCAGGAGAAGGATGTGGCAGCCTGCCTCCATAAGGATCACAGCCTCAGAAACTGTCTACAGCAGTTCTGCTCTGTCCTATTAAAAGAAAAACCACTGCCTTTTAATTGATTCGGATCCTATAAGACAGAGTATAACCGCCCTGTAGAGTTTCCAAGAAGCACCTGGTGGATTCAAACGCTGATCCTTTGTTTAGCGGGCATGGCACTTACCCACTACAACACCAGTGTTTCCAGTCTGTCCTGTAGGGTTGCTGTAAGTCAGAATCAACTTGACAGCAGTGGGTTTTTGTTTTGGCTTGGGAAACCTCTGAGGCAGTTCTCCTCTGTACTATAAGGTTACTGTGAGTCAGAACCAACTCCAGAGCAGTGGGTTTTTTTTGTTTTTCCTTCTTCTTTAAGAAAATCAATTTTTGCTGAATTCTTCCTGTGTCAGAATTTTACCCATTCATTCTCTCTAAAATAATAATAATAATCTTTCCTTGATTCCTTCTGGCCTTTTTCCTCTTTAGGCCGACGGAACTTTTCAGGAGTTGTAATGCTCAGTCAGATCAAGGAGCCATGAATGACATGAAGCTGTGGGAGAAAGGGAGCATAAAGATGCCGTTTATCAACATTCCTGTTCTTGACATTAAAAAGTGCCAGCCAGAAATGTGGAAGGCAGTAGCTTGTTCACTGCAGATTAAACCATGTCACAGTAAATCTCGAGGAAGTATCATCTGCAAGTAAGTTTCTTTCTACACAGCAACTCTTCAGTTTGGGCTCAGACCCTCCAGGAGCAACCCACAGCCTGTCGTTTTAAGTATTCTCTCCCTTCACTTCCCTTGGCCCATTGTCTCCATCTGCCAAGGTTATCTCTGTCACCTCCCCGGTGAAATGTCCTTTCTCCCTGTTTCCCTTGCCCGCATGCTGCCTTTCCTTGGCCCTTCCCAAATACTGGTCATTCCTGTGGAGTCTTCTGAGATTTCTCCAGCCCATAGAAGTCTATTCTTCATGCAAGTTCGTATAGAGCTTTATTGTTACTGCTGTTTTAGAGCTTACTCAGTTAAACATGCATTGAGTAACTTTGGATGTGTAGCTCAATTTGATTTTTATAGTTAACTTGTATATTTGTCTGATATTCTCTGTTGCCCTTTGCTTTCTTTGAAGAGCTTGTTCACTTTTGTACCTTTTTTTGTTGTTGCTGTGTCCTCTTTCCTCCTTTCCTTCTCTTCAGGGGTTAACATAACCCTGATGGTCAGCTGATATCCCATAAATATTGAATGAATGAAGGGTTAGTGAGTATAGTCATTAGGGCATGTTCCTAGGAAGTATTATGTGAGTGTTGTGCCCAGAGATGTAGAACGTGAAGATGGGAGCTGCTGTTGGGGTGAACACAGCTGTTAACTGCATAGTCATTTGTTGCCTCTCTTCAAGGATCTCTCCCCTCCCTGCCAGAGCTTTTCCAAAACCCAGTTAATATTAAGCCCCTAAGTGGTTGACCCTGCATACACCAGAACTTAACCCTGCCTGTCCTGCACCATCCCCACAGTGTTACGGTTGAGCCCATTGTTGTAGGCACTGTGTCAGTCCATCTCGTTGAGGATTTGCCTCTTTTTCACTGACCCTCCACTGTACTACACGTGATGTCCTTCTGCAGGGACTGATCTCTCCTGACAGCAGTCCTCAATACATGAGGTGAAGTCTTGCCATCTTTGTTAGCAGGGTGTCACATGTCTGAATGTTGATAACTAAAAAGATATGTAAAAAAGAAGCATCCACCAGTGAAACCCACTGCTGTGGAGTCAGGTCCAACTCATAGTGACCTGTAGGTCAGAGTAGAACTGCCCTATAGAGTTTCCAAGGAGCATCGGGTTTGCACTGCTGACCTTTCAGTTAGTAGATGTAGCACTTTACTCCTTATACCACCAGAGTTTCCAAAAAAAGAAGTGAAAATCGAGTGTGTGATTTTGCAGATTATCTGTCTAAGAGATTGAAAAACCACATTGATAGTACTAATGGAATAGAATTTAACTAGGCCTTTGACCTCAGAGGACAGAAAGTTAGGGATGCTCTGATAGGGTAATATATTACTTATTATTCAGCGAGGGGCCTATTATGACTCCTTTTCTCTTCTGCTGTTACTCTTACACCTAACCAATTGTGAAACATTGTCAAGTAATTAAAACTCTCTTTGGGGACATCTTCAGAAACAATTGATATTGATCAGACAACAAGAACAGGTTCCTTAAGCCCTAAATTTCTGTGTGTTTTTCTTTCCAAGGTCAGATTGTGTAGAAATTCTCAAGAAATGTGGAGACCAAAACAAATTCCCTGAAGACCACACAGCTGAAAGTATTTGTGAACTTTTATCACCTGCAGATGATGTGGAAAATTGTATACCTTTGGATACGTATCTCAGTAAGTACTTTTAAGATTCCAAGCACTTCTTCCTTGTATCTCTGCCATCATTGTTTTGGATTGGCAAACTGTCTGTTGAAAGCATGTGGCTTAATGATACTGTCTCAGTTGTAGATATAAGTGTCATAAAGATATAAGTGTCATAAAATGTATAAGCAGAAGTGATTATAACTCTTGCTTTTCCTTTAAGTTTCTTCTCTTGGCTTTTGAAAAATAATCTTATAAAAAAGCACAGAATAGTTACTAAACTGATTTTTCATTATACCAGTGGAGGAAGGTAGTAAACTGTTACCAGTCAGGAATTCTAAGTAGTGAATCAGGGACCAGCATCGTGCATAACCAGTTCCATATCATTCTAGTCTCTTTGCTGTTGTTTGATCTGGGGGGAGAATAAAAAAAAAAAAATAACACCAAACCTTTTGCTTTCCAGTCAATCCTGACTCATAGGCAGTAGAGTCTCCCCCCGGGAGTCTTCAGCTTTTTGTCATCAGAGTATCTATGGGTCTGAACTAGGTATCGGCTTAATGTACTTACCAAATAAGTCCATGAAAGTACATGAATTGGTACATAGAAATGAAACCTATCTCACTGCTTCAGCTTCTCTCTGTAAAACACTCCTGCTGGGAGCTAGAGGACTAAATTGGTGTCTCAGTGATGGCTGCTGGATCTGAGCTTCCCCGCAGCAAAGTGGGAAAGTATGTGGTGGAAACCGGAAGAGAGCCAAGTCCCGATTCCTACACACCGTGTAGTTAGGGTCATGGCACCACGAGGGGGCACTAGTGCTCTGTGCTGGCTGGAAATGCAATTAGTTACACCTAGCTGGCTGTAAGTGAAAGAAAGCCCAGAAGCAGATGTTCCAGGGCTGCTTTGGTGGCTCCATTACCATCAGAAATACAGGTTCCTTCTGTCTCTCGCCACCATCCTTCACATTTGGTTCCTGTCATCAAAGCTACATCATGTACTGTATCATCACAGTATGGCTGCTGGAGTTCTAGCCACTACAGCAGGGTTCCAGGCAGTAAGAAGGAATAGGGAGAAAAAACAACTTTGGAATTTCCGTGGCCACCCCTAGTTGTAAGGAATGGTAGGAGAGGTTGGGCCCATTGCCGGCCAGCCTCAGTAAAACTGAGGTTCTCCTTGTGAGGAGGACGAGATACTACTAGCTGCTGGATGTGCCTCTAGTAACATCTGCCATGTTTTCTCAAGATCAGCAAACCATGTCCTAAACCTTTGTGGTCAGTATGGCAAAAAAGAGACTCTATATACCTTTGAGCAGACTGACTGGTAACCTAGATGGTTTTAGATTCTGAGTCTAGCCTAAAATCAAGGAAGCCAAAGGAATGTATTCACAATCATAGTCTCTATTAGAATAGTTAATTATATGTATAGAAGGAAACTTTGAATAGGAGGAAAACTGAAGTGCTTTATTTTCATTTCAGTGCTCTGTTTAAGCATTACATATAGTTTTTAGCATGTGATTGTATTTGTTAATATGAGTAGAGACTTTCTGTTAATATCGTTTGAGACTTGTCTTTGATTGTTACTTCACGTGGTAACAAATATAGTCATGGAGGCTATCTTACCGTAGGAAACTACTATCGCTTTTGGTAAAATGTGCGCAGTTATCCCTGTTAGACATACCACTGTATCCACAATGTGTCTGCCATTTACCACAGCTGTTTACTTCTTATGCGTGTTGCTGTCTGACCTTTATAAATTGTGCATGTCAGTGTCAGTGTGTCGTCTGTTTCTTTTCAACAATGTAAACTCCATGTTAGGGACTTGTTTGTTTTGTTCGTGGTAACTCCAGTGCCTACAACCTTGCCTGGCATATTATGGGTGCTCTATAAATAAATGAATGTATATGAGTTTATGCTGAATTCACAAATGATCAAAGCATCTATTTCAGCAGCTTGCTAGAGTCAGGCCTCGCCTTAATGCTCGTGAGCTCTCCGTTTATGCCACCCATGATTAACTGAGAGAATTTACAGAGCTCTGTTACTCTTTTAGACTTGCTAAACTGATCTTTTATTGACTTTTTAGGACCAAGTTCTTTAGGGAATATTGTAGAAGACGTAACTCATCCCTGTAACCCAAATCCTTGCCCTGCCAATGAGCTCTGTGAGGTAAACCGTAAAGGATGTCCGTATGGAGACCCCTGCCTTCCATACTCTTGTGTTCAAGGTAAGACGTAGAGGGTGTGAAAGGGGGATGGGTATGGATAGGTACTGCCAGTGATTTCTATAGGGATTCTCTTTGGAGTGAGATTACAACAGACTTTATACACTGTTTTTCTCCAGTGTTTGAGGCTTTCCCAGTAAACATGTATTATTTATGTAAGCGGGGCGGGTGGGGAGGTAATTGTAATCTTCGCTTGTCATTTAGATTGTAAACTAAAAATACCAATCCAAAACTTGACTCTCATAATGAGTTTTAGGATTCCTGAATACAAAAGGGAAACCCTGGTGGCCTAGTGGTTAAATGCTTTGTCTGCTAACCAAAGGTCAGCAATTCACATCCACCAAGCGCTCCTTGGAAACTTTATGGGGCAGTTCGACTCTGACCTATAGGGTCACTATGAGTCAGAATTGACTTGACACAGTGGGTTTGGTTTTGGTTTTGAATACAAAAGAAAAGATAATATTGGGCCAGTGCTTTGTACTTTCCCTTCAATGCTATAATGTTAGAAAATGCACTGTGGGTTTTTTTTCTCTCTTCTTTCCTTTATTACATGGACATATGGTATACCCAGCAGGATGTATAAATATTTCCATGAAGATTAAATTGTGTTTAAATGCATATGATTTGAAGACTGAAAAATCTTTAGCCTGTAGACTTTTGATAAGCCAAGCCAAGTGCCGTCGAGATAGTCTTTATCTTTCTGTGTGTCCCTTTAGAATATAGTTGAGTAATCTTTTGCTTTCTTTTATCAGTTTCTCACTTAAAAATGTTCCTTTATCATGCTAAAATCAACATCTGTAAGTATTTGTGAAGTAAGACAGAGCAAAGGTTACATAAACGTGATGTCTGAAAGGATCATATGCAAAGTAATTGTGTAATAACTAAACAAATGAGCTATGGAATCACAATAAACCTTATTAAAATTTAAAATGTTTAGGTGTTTTAGATTTCAAGGTAATGTTTTCTTTCTATTATCTTTGCATTACAATTTTGCCAGTATTTTCCTTGGCAGATCAAGTATATTTGCTTAAAGTAGTGACATACTTACCCTTTAAATATGGAATTCATTTCAGGATTTTCTTGTTTAGTTAAACTAAGAAAACTCACCTTGTAATAAGATAGAACTATTTAACACAGAAAATAGGCTTTTCTTAAACCTACCCAAATATTCGGTTTTTCTTTCAATTCAAGCTATGCTTGTGTTTTATCAGTAAGAATTTTCCTGAACAAAAATTATTCTAAAAATACTGTCAACTGGTGACTGCCCTGACCAGAAGAAACATCACAGAGACTGTCCGATGGAGTGGGGAAAAAGTAGAGTACAAAGTTCAAATTCTAGTAAAGAGACCAGATGAGATGAGAAGGACCCCAGAAGACATGACCGCCCTGAACTGTCTGTTAGCCCAAAATGAAAACCATTCCTGAAGTCAGCTCTTCAGACAAAGATTAGACTGAACTATAAGACATAACATGACACTGGAAGAATATGCTTCTTAAGTAGATGCAAGAGACTAATGGGGCAGCTTCTATCCAGAGCCAAGATGAGAAGGCAGAGGGAGACAGGAGCTGGTTGAATGGACACAGGAAATACAGGATGAAGGTGGGGAGTGTGCTGTCACATTGTAGGAAAAGCAGCTAGGGTCACACAACTGTGCGTGTAAGTTTTTGTATGAGAAACTGACGAATTGTAAACTTCTACTTAAAGCACAATAAATTAAAGCTTAAAAATATGTATATCATCGATTTCCATGCTCTATTTTTTCGAACTTTTGAGTAGCCCAAAGACATAAAAAGTTACATCTGAAAGCATTTTAGTGCTTAACTAGAGCCATTTCGGGGTATAGGCCCTTAATTATCACTATCCCACAGAACATAGAGTTTTTGTTTAAGAAGTTGTTTTTGGCCAGTGGATCAAGGCAAAATCCTTAATTTGATGAAAGTTCTTCTACATAATCTTTTTAGCCACAAAGTATCTACAAGACTTTTGTGAAGTATATTTAATGTCATAAAACAGTGTCACGGAACCGTACTGTCTACCTTAGGTAATTTTTGTTTGTACAGGTTGCAAACTGGGAGAAGCTTCTGATTTCATCGTCCGTCAAGGGACACTAATCCAGGTGCCATCATCTGCAGGGGAAGTTGGTTGTTACAAAATTTGTTCATGTGGACAAAGTGGACTTTTAGAAAATTGTATGGAGATGCACTGTATAGACCTCCAGAAGTCTTGTATTGTTGGAGGGAAAAGAAAAAGTAAGTGTTAAACTGTGTTCTGTATTTATTTTTGGTTTTGATATGAGATGTTAACTTCGTAGGAAGAATGTTGGATGAAATCTTCTCAGAGAGTAAGCTCTACAAATCAGTACTTCAGGGCATTATTTTTCAAACTATACAAGTCTCAAGGACTTCTGAAGAACCCCCTTAGAAGCCACTTCAGAGACGCTAATTGGTAACACTGGAATAGTTTATTAATATTTACTGAATTCTGTGTGCTTGGCACCGTGCTATGTCTTGGCCTGCATCATCTCTCTTAATTCCCCAGTTACTCTTTTGATACAGATACTGTTACCATCCCTACTTCACAGACAAGGAAGCTGATGCTTATTAAAGAGATCTCTCAGCTAGTAAATGGCCTGAGTAGGGTTCAGTCCCCTGCTGTCGGGCATTGGACTCCAATTTGGCTCTTCACAAGCAAGATCCCAGGTGCCTACCTCTCCACTCTTTGAACACCCATTGCTGGACACATACACACTCCTTCAGAATGTGCTATCAAAGAGAGCGGACTGCAGGGTGGGAACCACACTGTTGATTGGGGGTTGAGAGCACATTCAGAATCGATACCGTTTGGTCACCTTCTCTAAAAGTCTTAGGGCCTTGATTTCCTACTATTTCCATAGCCATCTTTTGTTCATAGCCTGTAGGTCTACTCCTGTGGCACCTCCATCAACTAGAGTTTTTCAGCCTTTATGTGCTTATTTGTTTACCTTTTCCGTATGGCATCTCACTGGCAAGAAGAGTACTCTTGGTTAAAAAGAGCTTCCAAACCTCTGCCATAGAACAGGTCAAGTATTTGATTCTTAGTTTATTTTTTACTTGTAGAAGTAGAGTAGCTTGTATCAGGAAATCAGAAGATAAACCAATTTATTCCTGCCATAACCTTTCACTGACTGAGGGCTGTTTTGTACAAAAGAAACATGCTAATTAATAAAATTAAAAAGCTACCTACAGAATGGGAAAAAATATTTGGCAGCTGTATGTCAGACTGACACATAATCTCCATAATCTGTGAGATACTACAAAATATCAATCAGAAAAAGATAAATAATCCAATTAAGCTATGGGCAAAGGAGATGGACAGACACTTCTCTAAAGAGGAGATCTAGGCAGCCAAAAAACACATGCGGACATGCTCACGATCATTAGTTATCAAAGAAATTCAAATCAAAACAATGATAAGATGCCATCTCACACCAACAAAGTTGGCCATGATCCAAAAAATGCAAAACAACAAATGCTGGAGAGGCTGTATGGAGATTGAAACTCTCCTGCACTCTTGGTGGGATTGCAAAATGGTGCCACCTCTTTGGAAAGCAATCTGGTGGGTGCTCCCTTAAAAAACTGACTATAGATATACCATTTGACCCAGTAATTCCATTGCTCAGAATACATCCTACAGAATCAAGGCCATTCACACCAACTAACACATGCACATGAATGTTCATCGCAGCACGGTCCACAATAGCAAAAAGATGCAGTCAACCCAAATACCCAACAACAGAGGAATGAATAGGTAAACTATGGTATATATACTCAGTGGAACACTATGCAGTGATAAAGAACAACGACGATTGCAGGAAACATCTCTTAACCTGGTTTCACCTGGAGGACATTATGCTGAATGAAAGTAGTCAGTGACAAAAAGACAAACATTGTATGAGATCCCTACGATAAGAACTTAAAAACAAACTCATGCACAGAAGACAAGACTCTTTGATGGCTGTAAGGTGGGTGGGGGGCTGAAGGGAGAAGGGTTTAGATTAGATAGTTAATAGAAATTTGGTTGGGTGAAATCGGAGGAAACACACATTAGAAAGAAGATCAATAATAACTGGACTTCAACACAATTTGAGTACTCCTCCCATCTTAACCCAATATTGCAAGGACAAAGTAGCTGGGGCAGGGGGCCAGAGACCATGCTCTCAGGCAAAATTGAGGCCAATTGGTACAGCTAGCGTTTTGCTAATGAGGACTCTATGCACCCCACGTTGGTGAGTGGCGTCTGGGGTCTTAAAAGCTGCCAAGCTGCCATCTGAGGGTACAGCAAATGGTCTCAGCTCAACAGGAGTGGATGATCACCGAGGACAAGAACAACATGGGGAAAGAGAACCCAGAAGGCAGGTACCCCCACGTGAGTGGGTCTCTACATCGACTCGTGACCGGAAGAACCAGATGGTGTCCAGCCACCACCAGTGATAGCCATGATGGAGCTCACAAAGTGGAGTCTCACTGGCAACAAGAGAATAGATAGGGGTGTACCCTGAGATCTCCAATAAAAGACCGCAATTGATGGTCCAGGGGCTTCGGAGTTCCCCAGGGAGCATGGCTCCAGGCCCTGATGCTGCCCCTGTCCATAAATCATAATGAAGGTCAACTTTTTCGACAGCAATGGACTGGACTTCGTGATGCAGAGTGACCGTATCTTGTGGGAATTTTATGGTTCTGTGCATCTATAGGATGTCATTCTGCTGACCTTTTGCTGAAGGAAGGGGAATGGGTGTAGAGTAGGGGATAGGAGACTGTTGGGAGGATAGGACATGTGTGGAGCAGAGAGGAGGGGTGTGCTGTCATCGGGCAGAGAGAGCAGTGGGAGCTACATATAGGTGAGCATGTGAATTTATATGGGAATGTACATTTTCATTCAATCATAAAAAAAGAAAGACCATGCTAAGCTGAAACTGAGATTGCAGGTTGGGCCTCCAGCTTTATATGGCAAGATGGGAGAGAATATGGTCCACAGAAGGCAACAAACCACTAGCTCACTGGAGCTAGTCATTCCTGCCAAGATATCAGGAGGGTGTTAGACTCCCAAATGGTGTCAGGACTAGACAGATGAATGAAGTTCTGGAAGGAGAAAAAGAGCATTCTAGGCAGAGGAGCAGGCAGAAACATCCTCAGAGAATAGGAAGCAGTCTGCTGAGAGCAGCACATTAGAAATTTAGAGGAATGTGGTGAGAGAGAAATAGGAAAACATAAAGATCACAGATGTCACTACCTAATTTGTGTATCCAAAAGTAATCCTTCAAGAATTTCTGTTTCAAACTTATTAAACTATTAAATTTTGTATTTGTGTTCATTTCTAAATACAGATTAACATTTTCTTTCTCTTAGGTCATGGGACATCCTTTAATATCAACTGTAACATCTGTTCTTGCTTTGCTGGCAATGTAGTGTGTTTTACCCGCCTCTGCCTCAGTGAGCATAGCTCAGAAGATGACCGTAGCACCTTCACAGGTAACTGGGATCGTCTGGAGGCTGTCCTTAGTGGGCCTGCATCCCACTGGGTCCATTTTGCCCTTAAAGGCAGCTTCTCTGGGCTTGCCTAACAGATAGAGTATTTCTCAAGAGTGGATTTAACTACAAATATACCCAATAAAATAAATACAGAATCTGAGAGTGAGGTACTTTCTTTCTCTGGATCTCGGTTTGCTCATCTGTGAACTGAAGCAATTGAACTAAATTGTTTCTTAGGGCCCTTTCCGCAGTAATATTCTGGTAGGCCATGAATCAGAAAGAACAGGGTTAGTGATTTGAATGGTTTTGGTTAAATGGAACTTTTTTACTGGGTAAACTTCCTCATTTACCCCTACATTGTGGTTCAAAATTCTCATGTATTTTCTAGGTTGCATCTGTTCTAGTGTTACTCTCACCACCTTCTTCCTTAGAGGTGCTGTACAGGGGTGTGGGGCTAGAGAGTGTGCTAAAGATTTAGAGTCAACTTTTACCGTTGTATTTACTTATGCCTAAATGGTTTTGGAAGGTGAGCTTTACAGCTGTCAGAAAACTTTTTGTCTATGGTATATATCCCATAAGTACCCCTCTGGGATAAATTAATATGGTTTAGCTGGCAGAATCGGAGGAGCTTTTATTGGGCACAAAGTATATGACATTTCTTGGGACTTAAATGTGACTCACAGAGACACAATTATACAAGTTCATAATTTTCAAAATTACAAGAATTTCCTAAGTCACCTTCTCATTATTTTCCCTTCCTAAAGAGATTAGGGAAGCCGTGGTGGTGCAGTAGTTAAGTGCTGCAGCTGCTAACCAAAGTGTCAGCAGTTCAAGTCCACCAGGCACTCCTTGGAAACCCAGTGGGGCAGTTCTACCCTGTCCTATAGGTAGGCAGTTCAGATCCCCCAGGAGCTCTTTGGAAACTATGGGGCAGTTCTCCTTTGTCCTATAGGGTTGCTATAAGTTGGAATCAACTTGATGGCAGCAGGTTGTTTTTTCTTTTTAAAAGATTAGCATGAAAGGAATCTGTGTGATGAGCTTACAGCTTCAAGGCCTGTCTTGCTTTTGGTATCATCTTTTCACATTAGAGAAATTCCCCAAGCCAGAGCTCAAAACTCAGACACTATATACTGAATTGGGAAAAACAACCTTTACCTTTCCTACCTATAGACTTCTTTATGGAGGTACCTGGGATCAGGATCTGGACGCTCTTAATTAGCTAGCAATGCAAATAGCACAGGAAAGCCATTATGTAGCCATTATGGCTTCTGAGAGCTTTGCTGCCTTTAAAAATTCAATTGGGAATTGGAGGGAAGTTTTTTCTGACTTAATGTAGAATTCTGTTCTAACATTAGACCTCCACACAATACACCTTAAGGAGGAAATAGGAGAGGGAACAGACATGTACATCCTGTTGAGATTGTTTCCTCTTTTCAGGTCTGCCTTGTAACTGTGTGGATCACTTTGTCCCTGTGTGTGGGCAGAATGGGCGCACTTACCCCAGTGCCTGCATTGCTCGCTGTGTGGGTCTCCAAGACCATCAGTTTGAGTTTGGATCCTGCATCTCAAAGAATCCATGTAATCCTAATCCTTGCCCAAAAAATCAAAGGTAAGTTAAATGTCCTTATCTTTTTTGACCCAAATATCTATTATGTGCCAGGCAGTGGAAATACAAAAAGGAGTAAGAAGTGGTCTCCTCACTGAAGGTCTCTGTCTTGTAGAGTGACTATGACTCTCTGGAAATGCAACTTCACTGTTACTTGAAATTACTTTTCTGAGGCACCTTTCTCTACAGCTTCCTTAGTGAGCTTAGAATACAGTTGGCCTGGGCTTAGTGATGGCTTTCTGTATGTGGCGGCCACCAGGACAAAGGTCCTATTGACTTTCTTAAGGCTGCTTCTGTGTTTTGAAGCTGGAGTTTGGGGTTGGAAATGTAGTGTCTGCTTCCTCAAAGAGCGAACACACCCAGTGCCACAGTCCTTCCTCTGTGAAGGGTTTTGCAGAGAATAAGCAATTACTTGTGTCTCCTAAACTCTCTGGTACAGTATGGAGGGAGCATTGTTTGCCCATCTAGCCAAGTTTGTAGCATGAAAACTAAGCCCAGAAAGTTTTTTGGAAAGAAGACAGGGTGCTATACATAACAAAAGCAAGGCTATAGAAATAAGCCAAAAGGACTATATAGGTCATTGCTGGTTATTTGTTTGTCTGGTTTTTTCCATTTTCTAACCTTTCTGAATAAACTTGTGTTGCTTTTTTAATAAAAGCAATTAAAAAAAATTTCAAGGTGAGAAAGGCCTTTTTGGATACAACACAAAACCAATGTAAAAGAAAGGACTGAAGAATTTGGCCACATGAAAATCAAAACTTTTCTGCATGGTATAACAGACAAATGACAAACTAGAAAGAATATTTGCATAGCATATCACAGAGAAAGAGGTGATTTCTTATAAAAATATGAAGAACCTCTACAAAGCAATAAGATCAACAACATGATATAAAGTGGGCAAAGAACAATAACCCACTAGAAAAATGGGCTGAGGACAAAAACATGGAAAAATAAAATAAGGGGGTTCTTAAATATTTGAAAAGATGCTTTTATTAGGGTAAGTAACTGTCTACTGGATACTCCCCCCACCCCCCAAAAAACAGGTGAATCTCAGTAAGAACAGTAACCCTTAGGGTGTTTTAATTTTCCTTAGCTCCATCTGTCACCAAAAAAAAAAAACCCAACAACCATTGCTTTCAGGCCAGTTCTGACTCAGAGCAACAATGCAGCACACAGTAGTACTGCCCCATAGAGTCTCCAAGGAGCTGCTGATGGATTCAGACTACTGACTAGCCTTTTTGGTTAGCAGCCCGACACTTAATCACTGAGGCACCTGGGCCCCCATCTGCCTGCAGCCACCCCCACCCCATTGCTGTCGAGTCAGTTCCAACTCATAGTGACCCTATAGGACAGGGTAGAATTGCCCCATAGTTTCCAAGGAGCACCTGCTGGATTTGAACTGCCAACCTTTTGGTTAGCAGTTATAGATTTTAACAAGTATGCCACCAAGGTTTCCAGTTCCATACCAAAAAAAAAAAAAAAAAAAAAAATGCTGTCGATTCCAACTCACAGTGACCTTATGGGACAGAGTAGAAATGCCCCATAGGGTTTCCAAGGCTGTAAATCTTTAGAAGCAGACCACCACATCTTTCTCCTGTGAACTGGTTAGTGAATCACATCACTAACCTTTCAGTTCACTTCTGAGGGCTTTAACCACTCTGTCACCAGGACTCTTACATTAGGCTTAAGAAAAAAAAATGTTGAGTGGATTCCAACTCATAGTGACCCTACAGGACAAAGGAGAACTGCCCCATAGAGTTTCCAAGGAGCACCTGGTGGATTTGAACTGCAGAGTTTTTAGTTAGCCGCCATTGCACTTAACCATTATACCATCCGGGTTTCTTCATTGGCTTGAAAACCTGCCAATCATAGTGTTAAAAAAAAGAAAGCTACCTAGTGTCCACCAGCAGAGGGCAGCACAGGATCGGAGCTCTTTCAGAGCCTCCTTCCCAGAAGCCTTGCTGTTTGACAGTCTGGTGGTTCTCTGAAGTCCTGGTGGCGCAGGAGTTAATAACTGACTGCTAATCGAAAGATCAACAGTTCTAACCCTTCAGCTACTCTGTGGAAACGCTGTGGGGCAGTTTTCTGTCCTGTAGAGTCACTGTGAATTGGAATCGACTCAATGGCAAGGGGTTGGGTTTGGGTTTTGGTGGTTCTTTGGAATGATACAATCATCCTACTGGGTGCAGAAGAAGCATTTGGCAAAATTCAGTACTCTTTCATGAAACACAATTTCCTCAGCCTGTAAAAGCCATCTGTGAGGAACCACAGCTGACATCGTGCTGACTGATAAATTGAAAGCTTTCCCTCTGAATGTTTCAGGATATGGAGTGAAGACTTGTCTCCAAACAGGCTTACGTGAACCGTGCTGAAATTTGCCAGTTGCTGTCAAGTTCTTACTCGTGGCAGTCCCATGTGTGTCTGAGCAGAGCTGTGCTCCACAGGGTTTTGGGGATCTGATTTTTTTAGTAAGCAGGTCACCAGGCCTTTCTTCCAAGGTGCCCCTAGGTGAGCTGGGACTGCCAGACTTTTGATCAGCAGCCAAGAGCATTAACCTTTTGCAGCACCCAGAGACTTCAGCAGAAAACTGTTGGGTGCTGCTGAGTTGATTTTAACTCACAGGGACCCCTGTGGAATCAGACGAAACTGCCCTGTAGTGTTTCCTGGGCTGCAGTGTTTTAGGGAAGTGGATGGTCAGGTCTTTCTACTATGAAGCCACTGGGTAAGTCTGGACCGCCAACCTTATGGTTAGCAGCTGAGTGCTGTTAGCAACACCAGGGCTTCTAGGCAGAAAATTAAGCACCTGAAAATGTTTCATTCATTATTGACTTCAAGGCCTGCATCACTGGAACCCAACCCAACTGTCTGGCCTCATCTCATGCCACTCTATGCCATGCATCCTTTGTTCCCACCCTTAGAGTCACCTGCATGACTCGTTTGCCCATTCTGTGTCCTCACCAGCCGAGCTTGTGCAGCCCTCCTGACCCTCCAGTCTCCAGCGAGAAGCTGCCTCCTCCAGGATGTTCACCCCAGCACACTAGTCAGAATGACTGGATTTGGGGTGTAGATTTCCACCTGCTAGCTACTTTATATGCATGCTTGACTGTCCCACTCTTGTAAGCTCCTGGGACCAGGAGCTGTTCCCGATTTAACTCTTGCTTACTCCTCAACCTCTGGTGCCTAGCCTAGTGCTTCACCAGCCTCGCCACGGTGCCTCTTCTGCTGGCTCATGGTGCTGCATTCGTATTTTTCAGATGCGTACCAAGACCACAAGTCTGCCTGACAAGTTTTGATAAGTTCAGATGTAGCCAGTATGAGTGTGTGCCAAGACAGCTCACCTGTGACCAGGACCGTGATCCTGTGTGTGACACAGACCACGTGGAGCACAACAATCTCTGCACTTTATACCAAAGAGGAAAAACTCTCTCTTACAAAGGCCTGTGCCAGGTACAGTTGTTTGACAGACGAATGGAAGTGCACTAAGCAGAAGACTGTTTATGATCTTTCCCAGACAAATAAGCAGTGAGACCTCTTGAGAGACTTCTATGAGTCTTCTGAAGTGTGTAGAGCTCAATCCTCCACTATAGATGAATCACCCTCAAGACTGGCCTTTTCTGCTGACTCCAGAGGCGGTCTTGATACTGTGTGCACATCTGGGTGAATCAGGAGTGAGCACCTTCCTGCAGCCCACTGCCAGGAAAAGAATGTGAAGTTTCACACTCGTGGCTTGCGTCAGCACCGCTTCCCCTTCCCCTAGTTCTGGGGGTACTCACTAGAACACAAGTCAGGGAGAATGGGATTTAACACAACCAAGAAAAGCCTTCTTTTTCCACTCTTTCTACCATAGTCCCATCTTCTGTGGCACTGAAAATTGATTGCCAGTTTCTCTGAGACTTAATATCTTTATAACAGCTTATTTCTCAGTGTTCTGGAGTTGTGGAATCTGCATTCACATTTCAAAAAATAGCCATGAGGACAGCTCCTGTGGGGGACTCCCCTGCACCACTGACCGGTGTGCTGGCCCCTCTCCCTGAGGGAGTCACATGTTGGGACCCGGAATCCCCTGCCCACAGCCAGCTAACAGCTGACATAATTGTTTCTCATTCTTTGGTTAGAAAAATCCCTTCAGCTTTTCTTTCCTACACTTGTTTTCTCTCAAAGCTTTGTTCCAGTTGCATTTGCATGTTCTGCTCTGAGTTCTCAGTCTTCTCTTCCTCCTCAGCCCCTCTTCCTGGCTGTGATTTTTCTCTGACGTATTCCTAACCCAGCTGAAGAATCTAGAGTCTCTCTGTCCCACTTTTGATCTCCCCAACCTTCTGTCTGGGTACAGGAGTCTTCTCATACCCTACCCAGTGTGAGATGACAAGGCCTCTGCGTCTGCATGAAGACTGATCTTGTTTTCTTCACAGAGGCATGTCTGCAATACTAATAGAATACTAGTAGAAAGCTGGAGGGAGAGGAGATTTTCTCTCCTATCGGTCCACATGAAATGAGCACCCACGGCATACAGAAGCTGAAAAACTAATCTCTTCAGGTCCTCTGGGCATGTACCTGCTGTCCCCATTCAGTCCATCACGGGAACTTAAGCAGGTCCCTGGAATTTATGCATGTGTCATTTTTCTTCCTGAAAAATAGTGTACTCTTGGTTAGGAAAACGTCTTAGAATTTTGCAGGCTCAGTGCGCTGTTTGCCTCCAGCCCTTCTGCAGAGCCACAGAGCCTGTGTGTGGACACAACGGTGAGACCTACAGCAGTGTGTGTGCTGCCTACTCAGACCGGGTGGCCGTCGATTACTACGGACCCTGCCAAGCCGTCGGGGTCCTCTCAGAGCACAGTTCTGTCGCCGAGTGTGCTGCTGTGAAGTGTCCTCTGCTTTCAGCAAGTGGATGCAAACCCATCATCCCACCCGGTAGGTTGATAGCATCTCTCTGGGCTGACCTTATAAAGCTGTGGGTCCCCATAGATGTCATCTGGTCTAGTAGTATTAAAACAATATGGCAAACTTTTTTTCACATAAAATCTTATACCAAGAATCCATTTATAAACAGATGAAGCAGTATTTAAGAACTAAAAGTTCTTACGTTTACTTATTATAAAGTTAATGAATAATGAATTAGTAATTAATGGATGAATAACTATAATAGTTTTGGTGAACACAAACATTTAAAACTGGAAGAAAGAGCAAGCAGTTGTATTAGATTAGCCTGAGCATCTAATTTGATTATTTTGGTTGCACATAATCAAGAAAATCTGGTTTTATACAGACTACTGTACACAGTCACATATTTTTCAACAGCTTACTGTCCCACCTCACACTCCTCGGTTAAACTGAGGGAGCCGAGAGGCCTTATTGTGAGTTGGCATGGAACGGGTTAGCCTGGAGTCTACCAAGTTCATGCCTTCACTCATTGATTCATCCGGAGTGTGGCAGATAGCCTTGTAGGCACTGGGGACACCGCGGTGAGCACAACAAAGCCTCTTGCCCTCCTGGAGACCACATTCTGAGGGAGGGGACAGACCAAACACACGTGGCAATGTAGATCCATGCTGGGTCAGACGGTGACAAGCCTGACAAAGTGAAATGAAGGGGGATAGGAGGGCCTGGGTGAGGAGGTGACTTGTGTTGGTTACTGATCTCTCTTGTGTTAAAATGTGGTCTAAAATTACATTTGATTATGCCACATTTGTTACAGTTTTTATCAGTTTCAAATAATTTTTAGAATTAAATTTGAATCAAGTCCTGCGGATCCCCTGAAACACCTGCTCCTTCATTTTGCAGAAGGCAACAACGGCCCAGGGGAAGCGCTGCCCGGCCTGACCCAGGGTTTTGAGGCCCTACGTCTGTCAGAAGGCCAGCCCTCTGTGCTGTCCTACCCTGCAGTGGCCTCCTCTGGGAAGAGGTAGAGGGTGAGAGCAGAGATGTAGGGAGGCTTTGGATAAATGTACAGATCACATATCCAGGTTGGTCAGCGAGCAGTCCAAAACATGCAGCCATCAGGAAGGACAGCTGACATGCTCTTAGCAGAAAAATGAAGGGTTGATCGTTTCACCGACTATCTCTAATTCTTGTTTCTAATTCTGAACATATATAAAATGATCTCTGTTGAACAGGTGCTTGTTGCCCATTATGTGCTGGGATGTTAAGAGTTTTATTTGACAAGGAAAAACTGGATACTATTGCTAAGGTAAGTTGTTCTATATACTAGCTATTGTTCCAACATTATTGCCAAACCTCTGAGCAGTTTTAGCGAGTAAAAAAAAATATTGTCCTCGTTTACGATGAAGAAATTAATTTTCAGAAAAGCTTCTACCCGAGGGTCATATGGCTTGTAATCAGTAGAACTAGGGCTGGGAGTCTGTCTGTAAGACTCCCAGTCCTGTGCTCCTCTCCTCCACCCTCTGGCTCTGTGATGACATGGTCTCCACACTTCCCAGTCACCCCAAAGCCTTTCCTAGAAAAGGCCCCTGTTGGCACAGTTAGGGGCTGCAGGTGAAACCCGGTAGACAGAAATTAGTAGATGCCCCCAGACGGGGACAGGGTCGCTTCCCCTCACACTGGTTCCCATTCCTCCTGAAGGACTTCCACAGCCTACCGCCTTCCTGGGATAGCTTTCTCTTCTGTGACTTTTACTTCTGCTGCTCCCTCTGGGGAAACAGAACTCCAGAAATGTAGCTGTCAACACCTGCCACTACCTAATTAACCTCATTTTGATTAAAACCTGTGTTTTTACAGGGAGGTTTTAAGGATCTCCCTGTGGCCTCCAACTCAGCATAGTTACTTTCAAGAAAAGCGCTCTGGGGGAGAGTGTTTCTCTTGGCGACAGAGCCCCGTGGTCAGAGTGGCCTCTGGCGACTTCCAGTGCAGCCTGGCACAGTGCTGGCTCCTGGCCGAGAGCCGACTCTGTGGCAGCCTGAGGCAGGTTAGCTCAGGCACTCACAAGGAGTTCTTTTTTTCAAGTAATAGAGTTTTTTTTTTTTTCTCTTTCTAGGTAACAAACAAAAAGCCCATAACAATTCTGGAAATACTTCAGAAAATCCGCATGCATGTGTCTGTCCCACAGTGTGACGTATTTGGATACTTCAGCATTGAATCTGAGATTGTGATCCTGATCATTCCGGTCGATCATCACCCAAAAGCTCTGCAGGTGGGGTTCAGTGCACACTGTGAGGCAATCTTTCCGTTGTTGAGTTTGGTGCTTTAGCAGGGGTGAAGCAGGGGTGTCTCAGCACAAGTGGGACCCAGGGAAGGCTGAGGTGATGAGGAAGTGGGGGCATGCGGAAGAAGTCGCACAGGGCAGGAGGGTGCAGGGCCAGGCAGGCTCTGAAGGACGGAGTGCGCGATGAGCACCTTGTGAGCTGCCTGAGCCTTGTATACATTGGACGGCAGAAGAGGAAGGAGCCAGGAGCAGCCAGTGGTTAGGACACTGCCAGAGCCAGCAGATGGGAGTGGTTAGGACACTGTGGCTCCAAGTGTGCGGTGATGGAAGGATCCGAGAAGCCATCAGATGCCAGCAGCTTATTGTACAGATGAGGCAGCCAGCCGAGGCCCAAGACGGAGGGGCTGGCGTAGGTCTTGCAGGGACGGAGCCCGAACAGGCTGTGGTTTCCCGAAGGTTGTGCTCCCACTGTGGAGGGAAATTAGACGCCATTTGTCCTCTTTACGTTCTAGAGGTATGTGGGACCTCACTCCAGTAGTCCTAAATTTCAGCATCAGAGAAGCCAGGGCTTCAGGGAAGTGGTTTGTCAAGGGCAATCATAAACTTCAAGTCTAAATAGCAGTTGAAAGTGTATTCCCTACAACTATGTTTAACCATGTAAAGATACTCTCTGTGTGTGGATAAGAAGTAAACAGGATTGTGGAAAAATAGGAACAATCACTTGATTAGGCAATGGCATTGTGGAGATTTCTGGTTTGATTTCCATTAATGCTCCTATTATTTATGTAATAAATGAAGAATATAATAAACTATCAATTTGGCTAAGAAGGACCAAGAGAGAGTGTTGCTGGGAGATGTGTGGGATTGACCTGACATGTTTTTTTCACAGACTCTGTGGTTTTATATTGAGAATCTGATTTTCCCCCCACAGATTGAGGCTTGCAATAAAGAAGCAGAGAAGATTGAATCCCTCATCAACTCTGACAGCCCTACCCTGGCATCCCACGTGCCTCTCTCTGCCCTCATCATTGCCCAGGCACAGGTCTCCAGCAGCGTGCCATCAGCTGGTGCCAGGGCTAGGCCTCCCCGTCACCCCTGCCTCGTCCTTCTCGGCCTGGGCCTTGCCTTGCACTTGCTCTCGACACATAGCTGACTGCCCACAGAAGGACCAACACTGTCCTCAAGGAAGTATTTCTTACCTGTGAAAGACATTCAGGACTGCCGGCGTGTAGCGCAGCAGTGGCCATGAAAAAGCACATGTCACCTCTATTCACCACACAGTGTTTTTTAAGTCTACCAATATTAGCAGGGTCATGCTTTTGTTTTGTTTTTACAGATGTTAAAATACGTTCTTCCAAATAGTAATGTATCATTCTGGTGGATGGCTGCCTTACGGTTTCCATTTTACTCATCAGATGGATCCTCCACCTTAAAACAAAGCTACTGTCCCTGATGAAGGAGAGGACTGCTCACTTTTCAGAAGGATAACTGGCTTCACCCTAGGTTTCGTCTCTCAGGAACTTCACTTCAGTTTCTGTGTTAGGGTCCCTAGTGTGTTTGTGTTTGTTTACAGGTGACTGCCTACTTCATCCAGAAGCCGGGGGGTCACAGTAAAGAGCAATGCAGTTTCAGTATAAAATAAAGAGAAGGCATCTTTGAGACTGTAGTGGAAATCTTCAGTCAGATTTAAATTAATTTACATAAATTTAATTCAGGAACCCACCATGTTAAGTGGAAGCAAACTGATTACATGGCACTCACATAATTATATATTGTAAATGACCATCTCAACTATCGCTGATGTGTGTCTCTGACTTTTGTGAAAGGGAGATGTTACATTGCTTCCAAGTATCTTGCATTATGCAATTTTTATATTAACCAGATATATATTCTTAGGTATTCATCTGAGTTAGAGTTTTTAAACACGAGTTTTTAAACCAATTGCTGCTACTTACATAAGGAGCCCCCAAAAGTGAAATAATTAGTATTTTGTGTAAATAATAAATGATGTTTCTATTTTATTATGATGATGAACAGCCATATTTGTAAACTGACAATCACAGGCTAACCCAGTACTTTCCGTTCATGAAGACACGTTTGCTTATTGTGATATGCACAATGTAGATACGTGTTCTCTGTAACTTTCTGGTAGAGAATTATAAAGAATCGTGGTTTATATATTTAAGAAATGTCAATCTAAGTATTAAAATGTTTGCATGTTATCTAAGAAATCGAATACTTTGAATGTGTTTCAGTTTGAAATAAGCTATTCAGTGTAATACTTCTTGTTTGAATGCACCTGAACTTAAGATTTTACATGAAGTGGGTTTTTTTTTTTTCAGTATTATAAAATGTACCTTCTGGAATATCTAGGGATATGCTGATTATACCAAAATGTTGAAAAGTGGGCACTTAAAGCTTCCAAATTATCCCAATGCTGATATAGCATGTTTGTTGCAATTAATGTTTTTCTGTATAAATGTTTTCAATGCAATTTACTGGAAAGCTTTTCTATTTTAATAAATATAATTTTATATGATCATGCATACATACTTCTCAGCACTGTGAATGTTTAAAACAGAACTCACTGATCACTCTTGAAAGAGTTGTGTCTTGTGCTTTGTAATAAGAGGTCATGGAATGTCAGTATTCCAAGTGAAGGGCCCTTGGAGAGTAGGGCAGCTAAAACAGAGGCAGCTGGACCACATCTAGAGAGCTGGCAGCAGCAGCGAGTCAAGCTCAAAGACCCCGGCCCTGGGCCTCCAGGACAGTGAGCTTCAGACCCTCTGAAACCAATGAACAGACTAGACAGATCTACTCCCCATGGCCTCGGACCTGATGTGACAGCTCCAACATAACTCCCAGCGTAGAGAGTACGTTCAAATATGAGGATACAGAGCTCATTAATCAGGACCTGAGCAGTTATGTCGTCAACCTAAGCTAACACTGGTTGTGGTCAACTCATGCCTACTCATGGTAACCCCATGTGTGTCCGACTAGAGCTGTGCTCTTAAGGTTTTCGATGGCTGATTTTTTGGAAGTAGAATGCCAGAGCTTTCTTCCAAGGTAACTGTGGGTGGACTCAAACCTCCAACCTTTCAGCAGCTGAGCACATTAACCAGTTACACCACCTAGGGACTCCCAGCTTAGTCTCAATCTCTAGAATCTAGGGGCTTACAACAAAGGCATATATCTTGCTCACATCATATGTCCATTGTGGGTCAGTTGTGACTGTTCTCCATGCCATCTTCACTCTAGGACCTAGAAGGGCAGAGGAATCCCTATCAGAGACATTGCCAGTATCCTGGCAAAGGGATAAAAGAGACACTAGCTGACTCTTAGGTCTCTGCTCAGAAATAAAACTAACTTCTGCCTACACTCTACTTGCTGAAGTAAACACAGGGCCACTCCTAAGTTCAACAGGGTTGGAATGTGTAATCTCATAGTGTTTGTGTATGTATGTCATGGGGGGAGAGGGAGAGGAATTTGTTGGGGTGGGTGTGGCATGTATTTTGAACGATACTGTGATCTATAGACTCTCATCAGGACTTGACAACAGCTGGAACTGACTCAATTTTTTTTATTAGAAAAGCCACAGTAGTTCTACAGTCTAGGAAGGAACTAAGAGACATCAGAGAGGGGCTTGAGTCATGGGGAGGGGGTTATATCAAGAGAGAAAGAGGTAAAGGTTGGCCCTGCTCCAGGAATACAGTTGTGAGAAATCCAAAGGTGGTTATGGTAAAACAAGCTCAGGTTAGGTTAGTTTAGGAAGATAATCTTCTGACCATCGGGTTGCCTTGTGAATGTCATCAATGGCATCCCAGCATCAGAACAGAGAGGAGTCTATGTGGATGGCTCTAGCTAGCATTCTTCCCAAGGCCAAGAGTGTTAGGTTGCGAGAAGTTTTGAACTGAGATCCCATACAAGAGAACTGGGACCACAAACAGGTGAGACAAATGAGGTAACTGTCACTCATATAATTTTTCCAGGGGCTAGTAGCAGAGAAGGTGCCCTGGTGGCATAGTGGTTAAGAGCTCAGTTGGCAGTCTGAATCCACCAGCTGCTCCTTGGAAACCTTATGGGGCAGTTCTCCTCTGTCCTGCAGTGTCTCTATTAGTTGGAATTGACAGCAATGGGTTTGGTGGGGTGTTTTGTTTGCTTAGTAGGAATGGATTCCAGAAAAACATTCACAGCTCCTATGACTGTGAGAAATGAAGTTCAGATACTAGAAAGACATGAATTAGACTTCCTTTCCAGGCCACAATTGGCACAGAACAGATGCCAGGAGAATCATGAGCTTGACCTGGGTCACATCCTGCCTATGGGGCCCAGGAGGGAAGCTAGGGGAGGTTCAGCCACACCTAAACCAGATGGAAAGGATTTCCCACAGGAAGTAATTCTGTTCCTAGGAGAAGTCTTCATTAGATAGGCCCTCTGGGGAGTATGAATCTGTCTCTGACAGGCCATTGGATCCCAAACCAATTCAACTTGGCAAGCACTCAGCAGTGCCTTATTCTCAGACAAGATACACACTTTGAAATGTTTATACGCAGGCTAGATATGCACCTTGAAATGTTTGTATGCATCAGTCGTCAGAGCTATGCAGCTCAGTCAGTGGAAATTGAAAAAGTAAATTAACTGGAGTAAGTGACTAATAAAATTATTACACTATCTCCAGAGGAAAGGACCTCTTCAAAGTATTCAAAAGTAAGGATGTCACCTTGAAGACTAGAATGTATCTGACCCAAGCCATGTATTTTCAATTGCATCATATGCATGTGAAAGCTGGACAATGAACAAAGAAGACAGAAGAATTGATGCCTTTGAATTGTGGTGTTGGAGAAGAATGTTGAATGCACCATGGACTGCCAAAAGAACAAACAGTTTTGTTCTGAAAGAAGTACAGCCAGAGTGCTTGTTGGAAGCAAAGATGGCAAGACTGCATCTTACATACTTTGGACATATTGTCAGGAAGGATCGGTCCCTGGAGAAGGACATCATGCTTGGTAGAGTGGGGGGTCCGCGAAAAAGAGGAAGACCTTCAGTGAGATGGATTGACACAATGGCCGCAACAATGGGCTTAAGCATAAAGACAATTGCGGACATGGCACAAGACGGCAGTGTTTCATTCTGTTGTTCACAGGGTCGCTGTGACTTGGAACTGACTCGATGGCACCTAACAACAACAACAGGAGCAAAATTACAACAAGGAGGAGAGGCTGTTGAGTGCGTAATATTTAAATCAGTTAACGCAAAAAGAGGCAAGCCAGCTTGGCGAAGATTCTGCTTCCCTCCCCTGTGCCCTGCTCCGGAGCTAGTCCTGTCACGAGATTTCTTAAGAATTCCAAGACAGAAGACCCTCACTTAAGGACTTGATTGTTACGAGATGACAATAAACGGTTGCTCTCTCATACAAGGTCCAACAGTTAAATCTGTGAACTTAATTGTTCCAAGTGGTACAGACCTCATTGCTGACTATCAGTACAGTCACCTTCGAAGTACTCCCTGGGGGAGCCATGCACTGACACCAGCACCCCGTCCACCCTTCAAAGCAATTTTGGAACTCTTTCTGGAATGACCATCACACACAGTGGCACAGTGTGAAGTTCGCACACTTGATTGTGTAGCTGTCTGTGAGGGAGTTTCTAGCCAATAAGCAAAGTGACGGTATTGGAACACCTCCCTACTCACCTGATCTGGCCCCCAGTGACTTTTTTCTTTACCCAAAGATAAAAGGAAATGTTGAAGGGAAGACATTTTGATGACATTCAGGACATCAAGGATAATACAAAGACAGCTCCAATGGCCATTCCAGAAAAAGAGTTCCAAAATAAAGAGCAGCCTAGGCACTGACGACGGTATATAGCTCCCCAGGGGAGTACTTTGAAGGTGTCTGTAGTGATGAATAGCACTACAGCACTACAGGTAGCACTTTTTCTAGGATGAGTTGACAAGTTTAATTATCAGACCTCATAAGTCGTCATTTTTCCACAGATCAGGGATGGCAAACACATGACATTCATGCCACCAAATCCCCACTTTATATCTATGGAATAGAGATCACAGTTCTGTCTCAGCTCTGCATCAAGCTCCAAGTGTCACATCCTCACACGACAATGTTCTAAGCGAGAAGAAATGGAGCCAGAGCACGGCACCTTCTGTTGACGATTGTACCTCTGACAAGTAAGAAAAGTATTTCTCAGAAGTCACTCAACAGTTGTCCTTTGCAGCTCCTTGGCCAAGACTGGGTCAAATACCTACCTCCAGACCAATTGCTGTTTGTACGGAGGTCTAGCTGTTGTTTACAGGACACCTAACAAGAACAACAACAACAGAGCGATTGCTGGCCTTTGGGGAGCAGAATGGCCATATAAATGGCTTAGTCTGGGGATTGCACTGCCCAAGCCAAGTTAAGGTTCAAAATGCAAATAAGAAGGCAAGGGCTAGTGTGCTGGCCACCAACAGCATTTGCCACAATATAAAAACAGTTCTTTTTTTGTTTGTTTGCAGTCTCAATTTATTAGAGTATAAATATATGAAAACAGTTATATTTTTCCAATAACTGACTCCCAGCTATGCTGTTTTCAACTAGGTAGTACAACCCCCATAACCATATCTCTGCCTGGTTGCATAACTTTATTAGTTACCTTCAGTATTTCAAACATTTTCACTTCTTTTCTCAGGTCTCTTTTCCTGGTTATTTTAAAATTTCAATACTAATAGTCAATGCAAAGGCCTCTCTGCTTCCACTAGCCTATGCTAGACGAGGGCTTGAACTGTTCAGAGCTGAGAGAGAGGGGAACACAGCCCTTACGCCCCCAGCATAGGCGAGGCTCCCTTCTCAGTGAGCTTGGTGCTGTGTCGCCATTGGTGTCAGTCACAGAGCGTCATTAGGACACAGCCAGTACCCGCTGTGGGAAACTTGTTTCTAGTAAGAAACTTTATCAGCTAAGAGTTCCTGAGTGGCACTCTCATTAGTTATAATTTGCCTATACAGGACAGAAGAGAGCAGGTGATCTAATGTACAAACAACATGCATGGGACATGTGAGGAAGGGCAGATAAACGCTCACAAGGAAGAACACAGTTTGGGTAAAATGGCACCGAGTGTGAAAACAGCAGGGCAGCAGCACCTGATCTGGTTGTTTGACTTCACGAGGCGAGGAGAGAGGTGAATCAGCACCAGCTGAGGCCGACGCCTGCGAGACGGAGGACAAACGTACCTCCACCCTCCAACCTGTTTACCAGCTCCCACACCAGGCGTCCCTCCCAGGCACACTCCACTTACTTCTCTGGTGGGTTTGCTGATTCTTTGCAATGGCCACCGAGACCTCAATACAGTACTCACAATTACGAGGGTTATTAGGGAAGTGACAGGTTACAGTTCAGGATGTGGAATGTCTCGAGATACAGGACAGCATCAGGACAGCATCAGGACAGCATCTTCCCAGGCGTGTCCACAGGCAGGCCTCCTCCGGCCCTGGGCTTGGAAGCCCCGGCCTGGTCTCTGGCCTGCTTGGACAAGTGTTACAAAGTCCTTGGAGCTCTGCTGCTGACCACCTGGAGGCGCCTCCCTCTGCCAGGAGCCTCCTGCCTGAAGGTGCTCGCCTCCTGCCTGAAGGTGCTCGCCTCCTGCCTGAAAGTGCTCGCCTCCTGCCTGAAGGTGCTCGCCTCCTGCCTGAAGGTGCTCGCCTCCTGCACTCCGAGGCTGAGCATGCCCACTGGAGCCTCCTTGCTCCATGAGCCAGGAAGCCCAACACGCGGTTTTATGCTGATCTCCTGCTACCATGTCTGTCACTGCTTCATACTGTCTCTTGGGTGGCAGTTACAAGACCATGGCAAGGAAGGCCACACAAATGCAATCCATTGCACCACAAGCCCCGCTGTGAGGATTTTTTTTTTTTATTGTGAAAGTCTACAATTCAAGTTAATTTGCCATATAAAACCTTACACAGACACCTCTATTCAACCCTAGCTATTCTCCCCACCTTGTGACTACTTTCCATCCTATACTTCGAGTGTCTATTCAGCTCCTGACCCTCTCTACCCTCTCATCTCGCCTCTGGACATGACCTGCTCAGTCAGCCTCATGTACATTACTAAGCCAAGAAGCACACTCTTTGCCCCCGTCACTCTATGTCTCACAGTCTAGTCCAACCTTTGAGGAGTTGGCTTCAGGGCTGTTTCAGCTCTGGGCTAACAGAGCGTCTGGGGGCCATGTCCTTAGAGGACTCTCTAGTCTGTCAGATCATCAAGTCTGATCTTTAAGTAGAGTTCTAGTTCTTCACACCCGTTTTTCACCTGCCACATCAGGTACTGTATGTTGTATTCCATGTCAGGGCAGTCATTGGTGGTGGCTGGGCACCATCTATGTCTTCTAGTCTCACTCTGATAAAGTCTCTGGATCATGTGGCCCCTTCTGTTTCTTGGGCTCACATTTTCCTTGTGTCTTTGTTGTCCTGCTCCAGGTAGGTCGGGACCAACTGATACTACTTAAATGGCTACTTGTTAGCTTTTAAGACCAGATGTCACTTACCAAAGTGGGATGCAGGACATTTTCTTAAAAAGAAGTTAGTTATGCCAACTGACCTACCTGTGCCCTGAAACCATGGTCCCCAGACTCCTACCTCTGCCACTCTATCCCTTGAAGTGTCGGGTTATATTTAGGAAGCCTCTTAGCTTTTGGTAGAGTCCACTTGTACTAACCTCCCTTTTTCTGTGTACAGTCATTCCCTTCACCTAACCTAATGAGGATTTTTGTTTTCTTTATGTGTAACACATCATGATAAAAAGCCCAATTATCAAGATAAGAACTGTAGATTTTTATACCCTCCATAAAAAGGTTCAAAGTACATGAAGCAAAACTGATATAATGTACAGTAAAATGGAAAATACACAGTATAGTTGAAGGTTTCAACATCTTTCAATATTTGATAGAACAAGTAGACAGAAAATCAGTAAAAATATAAAAGACTTGAACAACACTATCAACCAACTTTATGTAATTGACATTCACAGGATATTCCACCCAATGACAACAGAACACACAGTCTTTTCAAGTGTACACAAAATATTTACCAAGATAGGCTACTTTCTGGTCAATAGAACAAAACCAAATGAAAAAACAAACTCAAGTTGATGTCAACTCATAGTGACCCCATAGAGTTTCCAAGGCTATAAATAACTGTGAAAGCGAGACAGGGAGCCTAGAGACTTCTGTAAACACCTTTCTACAAAACTTGTAACCGAAACTACAAGAAGGGGTCGTGGACAAAAGTATCCCCAAATTAACCACATCCTGGGACAATGAAACAGGAAAAGCACATGAAGTCCTCTTGATAGCTGTCATGGGCTGAATTGTGTCCCTCTAGGGCCATGATTCCCAATATTTTATGATTGTCCTCCATTTTGTTATTTTCCTGTGCTGTATGTTAAAGGATTAGGGTAGGACTGTAAATCACTTTGTAGGATAACCTCCCTGCTCCACTGGAAAGGGAGTTTCCCTGGAGTATGGATTGTACCACCCTTAAGCCTGCCATCCTACAAGAGATGAAAAGGAAGCAAGAAGCGAATTGGGAACCTCACGCCATCAAGCAAGCAGCACCAGGAGAAGAATGTATCCTTCAGACCTGAGGTTCCTGTGCCAAGATGCTCCCTGGACAAAGACTGATGCAATATTGGACTTTCTTCCAGAGCTGACAAGGAAGAAAGCCTTCCCATGGAGCAGACATCTCGAATTTGAACTTGTAGCTTACTGGATTGTGTAAGAATAAACTGTCCTTTGTTAAAGCCATCCACCTGTGGTATTTTTGTTAGAGCAGCACTAGCTGACTAAAACAGTAGTTTATAAATTCTCAAGGATGATTATGTGAGTTGATAGGATATGCAATGAAAAACTAGGGGGCGGACAGGTCAGAGCCAAACTGCGGATGGCTTAGCAAGTGCCCAAACTCCAACACCATATTACGAGGAATATCTCATCAAATGACAAAACTGTAGGCAATCACACAATACTGGGCATAGCCCAGCCAAATTGATACACATGTTTTTTTGGGGGGGGGAGACTATAGTTCAATTCATGACAGTTTCTACCTTAAGAAACTGAAAAAGAAGAGTAAATTATCCAAAGTAAGTAGAAGAAAATAAACAATGATAAAAATGGAAATCAGTGGAATAGTAGATGTGAAAACCAAGGAGAAAACCAATGAAGCTAAAAGCTGGTTCTCTGAGAAGATCGATGTGATTGCTAAATCTTCAGAAGACACAAATTACCAGCATCGGGAATGTTACAGGGGACATCACCACAGGCCACACAGGCAGTAAAAGAATATCAAGAAAATATTATGAACAGTTTTATGCCTATAAATCCAACCACTTAGATGAAATGGACAACTTATTTAAAAGACACAAGCTATTAAAGCTCACTCAAAAGGAAACAGATAATCTGGATAGTTCTATATCTATTAATGAAGCAGAATTTGCAGTCAAAATCCTCCCTCCTTCCTCCCCAAAATTTACTAATGATTCCCAGAAAGTACTTAAGAAAGAAATAATAGTTCTACACAATCTGTTTCAGAAAATATTAGAACACTTCCCAACTTTTTCTGAGACTAACATTTCCTTGATTCCCAAATCAGAAAAAGGCGTAAGAATAGAAAAACTATAGAACAGCCCACAAAACACAGTTGAGACAATTCAAAAATGATATAAGTAAATAGAAATATATACATGCTGACGGATCTCTAAACTCAACGTTGCTAAGATATCGATTTTCCCTAAATTTATTTGTAAATTCAATCCCAATGCAACCGCAATCAAAATACAAGTCGGCTTTTTTTCTCTCAGTAATTGACAAGCTGATTCTAAAACTTGTGTGGAAAGTTAAAGAATCTTAAAAAAAAAACCAAACCTACTGCTGTCAAGTTGGGTCTGACTCACAGCAACCCTATGACAGATTAGAACTGCCCCATAGTTTCCAAGGAGCATCTGGTGGATTTGAACTGCTGACCCTTTGTTTAGTAGACATAGCACTTAATCCACTACACTAGCACAGTTCTGAATAAAATGGCTTTGAAAAGAGAAAGAGTAAAAGGACTTAACAGTAGCTGATTTCAAGATTTGCTGTAATCTAAACAGCATGGTATCAGTATGAAAATAGACAGGCATACAGACATCTTTGAGAATATCAACTGAAAGAAAAACCAAATCCACTGCCATCAAGTCAATTCCAACCCACAATAGTATTAATAAATCTATTGTATTCATAAAACTATTGACATATAGACATCTTTGAGAAGATCAGTAATATTGATAAACCTATTGGTAATTGTATTCATAAACAGCATAGAGTCTAGAAATAGACCCATGCACAGATGGCCAATTTGGAAAGGATACCCTTTCCGAGAAATGGTAGTGGAACAACTGGATATTCACATGTCAAATGAAAGAAAAAGGAAGGAAGGAAGGAAATACGGGTCACACAACCTTAATTCATACTACATACCATGTTGTTGTTGCTGTTGTTAGGGGCTGTCGAGTCGGTTCCACCTCATAGTGACCCTATGCACGACAGAGGAAAACACTGCCTGGTCCCACACCACGTCAACAGTCAATTTCATGCTTAAGCCCGTCGTTGCAGCCACCGTGTCAGTGCAGCTCATTGAAGGTCTTCCTCTTTCTCACGGACCCTCCACTCTACCAAAGAGGACGTCCTTCTCCAGGGACTGATCGAACCTTTCTGACAACACGTCCAAGGTATGTAAGATGCAGTCTTGCCTTCTTTGCTTCCAACGAGCACTCTGGTTGTACCTCTTCCAGAACAGATCTGTTTGCTCTTTTGGCAGTCCATGGTACATTCAACATTCTTCTCCAACACCACAATTCAAAAGCATCAATTCTTCTTCTGTCTTCTTTGTTCATGGTCCAGCTTTCACATGCATATTATGCAATTGAGAATACCATGGCTTGGGTCAGGCACACTTCAGTCTTTAAGGTGACATCTTTACTTTTCAATACTTTAAAGAGATCCTTTGCAGCAGATTTCCCAGTGTAATGTGTCTTTTGATTTCTTGACTGCTGCTTCCATGGGCGTTGATTGTGGACCCAAGTAAAATGAAATCTTTCACAACCTGAATCCTTTCTGCGTTTATGACGATACGATGTTGCTTACTGGTCCAGTTGTGAGGATTTCTGTTTCCTTGATGTTGAGGTGCAATCCATACAGAAGGCTGATCTTTACCAGTAAGTGTTTCAAATCTTCACTTTCAGCATGTAAGGTGGTGTTGTCTGTGTAACGCAGGTTCTTAATGAGTCGTCCTTCAATCCTGATGTCTCGTTCTCCTTTGCATAATCTAGTTTATCGGATTATTTGTTCAGCATACAGATTAAAAAGGTATTGTGAAAAGATACCTGACGCACACCTTTCCTGACTTTAAACCATACAGTTTCCCCTTGTTCTGTTTGCACAACTGCCTCTTGAATGATGTTTTAGTCAACTAATGCTGCTCTAACAGAAACACCAGTGGATGGTTTTAGCAAAGAAAAGTTTATTCTTAACACAGTCCAGTAGGCTATAAATCCAAATTCAGAATGTCTGCTCCAAGGGAAGGCTTTCACCCTTGTGGGCTTGGGAGGAAAGTCCTTGTTTTGCATCAGTCTCTGTTCAGTGAGCATCTTGGCACAGGAACCTCAGGTCTAACTGAGGAGCTTTTCTCCAAATACTGCTTGCTTAAATGGTGTGAGGTTCCCAATTCTCTCTGCCAGATTTTTTCCTTTGTATCTCAAGAGATCCCCTCAAGGCACAAAACAAACTTACACATTGAGTCTTGATCTACCAACAGAACTACTGCCCAGCCACCCTCGTTAACATCATAGAGGCAAGAATTCCGACATGGAGGAACATCACACAATACCAGGAATTCCGGCACAGCCAAGTTACTACAGATCTTTTAGGAAACACATTCAGTCCATGACAATCCATATATAGATTCCTTAAGAACACAATTAAGTTTTCTGGAATTCTCATTTTACACAATGCTAGCCATACATTATTTGTTATGATCCACATGAAAAACGTTGTCAGCACCCCAGACACTGACTGTGTTGGGGTTTGGATTTCAAGAAGCGACCCAGAATTTCTTTAAAGGTTAAATCTTATTAAACATATGCCCAATAGGAAAAAGACTGGTGTACCAGGGACGCACTCCAAACTACGCAGAGTAAGGAAGCGACCTCAAGCTTCGTTTGCACCCAGTATTTAAGCCATAAAATTGCCAGGTAGGGAGGGGGAGCTGACCTTTGTATTGATTGGCTGAGGTTGGTGGAGTTTCTGCAAGCTGTAAAATTTAGCTGTGGGTGAATGTGTTAACCACATGAAATTTCTGTTAGTGGATATTTTACTAGGCTGGCTCCAGGGATTATCTATGAGGCTGACTCTGGGCTCTATCGGTTTCAGTGTAATTATCCTATGATATTTTTCTTCTTGTTATTTCCTGCTAAGTTGGTTCCTGGAGCCTGAATTTTTCGCTGCACTCTTCCTCTAAATGGAGTTACTTATGTCACATTTCAACAACTGCTCTGATTCCTTTTGGCAACTGGCCGGCTGGTATAACCCCCCAGCTAGGAATCTGTCTCAGTGGTAGAAGCAGGCCACCACATCCATTATGAGGTCACTGACAGGCAGTTACCAGTGTCTTTTTCCAACGAATGCTCAAGAAATCCAATTCAAATCTAATTAGCAAGAGCAACGCTTCTTAATCGATTTTTCAAAATTGGGCACCTGAGCCCACAAAGGAGGCTGGTCAGAGAGGGTGCAGTAAACAGTTCCTTACAAGCCCTTTTTGTCTTCTAACTCGAGAGTCCCTCCCCCAGTTCCTCACTAGCTGAGTACTATGGGGTTAACAATCTTTCCTGGACTTCGCCTAAGTCTCAACATTCCATCTCCGATTTCCTTGAACAGGCTTCTTCCCCCTCCCCCCACCCCACCTTCTTCATTCTTTCTGTTAGGTTAACTAGTAATTTCTTATCTTGGCCATTGTTCTGAAGATGGACCATTTTGAATTTTATTTCTCACATCCACACACAGTCTAATGCCTTTGCACAGTCAATGAAACTCAGGTAAACATCTTTCTGGTATTCTCTGCTTTCAGCTGAGATCGATCTGACATCAGCAATGACATCCCTGGTTCCACGTCCTCTTCTGAATCCAGCTTGAATTTCTGGCAGTTGCTTGTCAATATACTGTTGCTGCCACTTTTGAATGATCTTGAGCAAAATTTAGCTCTCACAAAATAAATGTGAGAGCTGAAGCTCAAACGGTCTAGAAGAATACAGAGAACACCTTCGTGATCTTGGAGTAAGCAAGAAATTCTTCAATAGGACACAAAACAGGATGAACAAAACAGAAATGATAGATTGCCCGGAGTTGGGGCTAATCACTCTCATTTGCATCTGTCCTTTGTTGCCATTTGTGTCTTATCAGTGTTTTGCTGCCTGGGAACCAGCTAGACAGTGACTCCCTACCCATGTAGCCCACAGCCCTTGGTAGGGGTCAGCTCGGCCCTGCCCTAACTCCATGCGGCATACTGTCCCTTCCGTACGCCTACTGCTAAGACTCATGGCCTTCACCTCAGAAAAAGAAGAGACAGCGAAACTTGATCTCTAGATGGGCCTCCCAACGCAAGCAGTGTTTCCACTGTGTTCAGCTGTTTCTCACCATGGCTTTGAAGTTTGGGTTACACGGAAACAGCCTTCTAGAGATTTTAGTGGCCATGTGGAATTCTTCCTGCTGGCTTCATTTGTTCATTTCAATGGCGATTTGTTCCAAAATGAGAGAGGTAATTGAACAGATGGAGTTAGAGCCTCACCAGGGACCAGAAGTCCCCTTTCGACTCATAAAAAGATTGCTGTTTGGCCCACCCCAACACTGCCCGAAATACTAAAATACAGTAAGAATTATCCCCACCCTCTGTTTGCATGACAGAGGGGGAAGGAGTAGAAATGGCAGTGCCCAGCCCTACTGCTACTACTGGACAGCTGTAAACTCTTGATAGTGCAAATTATACCCGTATAACCGGCAAGTCAATTCACTTTAGTGCCTACTTATTAAAAGGTCTTAAAGTAGGAAAAATTAGTTCTCTTCAACTAAAGTTTATTGGTAAAATAGAGAGATAGTGAAAAAGAGGAAGACCCTTGACGAAATGGGTTGGCTGCAACGACAGGCTGAAGCGTAAGAAGAATTGTGAGGATGGCACAGAACTGAGCAGGGTTTTGTTCTACGGTACACAGGGTCGCTGGGTTGGAATTGACTTGGTGACACCTAACAACAACAGCTAGCAACAAGGGTTACTGAGTCCTTCACCTAGTGAGGAGTTGTTCTGGAGAGTCTCACAGAGGTGACTCAGGGTGTGCCTTCAGCAAGTGCTTCTCACATGGCAGGACTGGGCCCTGACTGGGACCAAGTACACTAATATTAGGTATGTACTGACTGATAGAAAGCCTGGTGGCTGGTGGTTAAGTGCTATGCCTGCTAACCAGAAGGTCAGCAGTTCAAATCCCCCAGGTGCTCCTTGGGAACTCTATGGGGTAATTCTACTCTATCCTATCAGGTCGCTATGATTCAGAATCAACTCCACAGCAGGTGGGTTTAGTTTTTTTTTGTTTTTGTTTTTTTGGTACTGATCAGTGAATGCTCCCAAGGACTGGGAAAGCTGGGAATTCTGGAAGTTGGAAGGACCATACACCCTGAGGAAGCTAGGACTTGAATAGGCAAAGATGGTTGAACATCCAGGCTGAGACAACAGCTGAGCAAAGCTTCAAGTTGGGCTTCTGGAACATCAGGAAGTTTGGTTTGACTGAAGCCTAGGACACCGTCAGGGAGTTAAAAGAGATGGTTCTGAGACCCCGACCCCATACCTGGAGGGTAGGGGGTGGGGGGTATGTGACTTGATTGGATATGCAATGAAATGCTAGTGGGCCACAGGTCAGAGCCGAGCTGAGAATGGCTTAGCCTGTGCCCAAACTCCACCTTGGACTCACACAGACAGAGTGTCCTGGGAAGGTAAGAAGGCACGCTCATTAAAGCCCAGAGTCACTAAAAAGAAGAGGGAACAGACTCCGGAGCCTGAAGTATTTGTGGGGTTCAGACCAAGGTGTGGGGAGCACCGGAGCAGCCCCAGTCTCGGTGACTGAACGCCGTGGTGCTCTGCTTGCGAAGGTGGCTGGGAACCACCGACAGCCAGTGGGAGGCGTGGGGATTCCTCAAGCACCCTCCACGGCCTGCCCGGAAGATGAATCTCGGGGCTAAGGCCCAGGCGCCAGGTTTTATCTGTACAGCACAGGGCTGTCGCCGAGGTCCCTTCCTGGCGCAGCAAGAAAGTTTGAAGGGACTGGGCGGCAGGCGGAGGGCGCAGACTCGGGCGAAGTCGGGGCGCCTCCTCCGGGCGGCCGGTGGGGTGGCCCCAGGCGCTTCGGCCTGCAGCTGGCGCTGCCATATAAGGCGGGGGCCGGGCCACCGGGGAGTGGCTGCGGCCCGCCTCCGCCCGCACTCGGAGCAGCACCGGCCGGGACCGAGCCGCAGTGGGATCCGTGGAGCGCGCGGGCCGGCCATGGGCAAGTCAGGTGAGACCAGGGTGCTGCACGTGGGTGAATGATGACTCTGGAGGTCTAGGCTCGCAGAGACTCGCCATCACCCTTCCCTGCGATGGCATGAGTCTCTTGGGGAGGGAGATAGGCATCCCCTCACGGTGGACACAGCTCGGGCTGCCCTGCAGGACCCCGGATGTGGGATGGAGGGGCGCGCGTCCGAAGTGCCTTGGAGCACAGCTTGGACAGTTTCTAGGGACAGCCAGGAAGCCGGGGTGGCAGTCAGACCGCTGGTCGAGAGGCAGTTGGAAGGCAGACAGAGGGAGGGACCCCCTGGCTGCGAGCCAGAGATTGCGTCAAGGCGGACGTCCAGGCACTGATGGGATTATCGCTCAGCGCCCAACCAAGGCGTGGCTTTTGCTTTGTTTCTGGAGAGCAGAGTTAGAATGGGGGGAAAAAAGCCACCAAACTGTGGCAGCATCACTGACTGCAAAGCAGCTGGCCTTATCCAACCCTCCTAAAGACAGCTCTCAGAATCCTTTCTATTTTTCCCCTGGTTCATCCTCTCCTGTTCCCTGCCTCTGTGCCAGGCACAGTCTAGTCCACCCCATACAGATGCCTCCCAGCATCTGTGGCCTTTCGTCCCCAAACTCTCACAGTGGCTGTCAGGGTGAACTTCCTACAATGGAGGGCTCAGCTCGTCACTGCCTGCTGGCGCCCTCCATCCTATTGTCTGCCGGGTGAAGAAATACTCCTCAGACCACCCTCAGGCCTCTGGGAGTTCTTTCTCACTCCTTACCTGCACACTGTACTCAAGTTGACCTCAACTGTCCAACTCTCCCTTCTCCTGCCTTCCTTTCCCAGTTCTCACCTCTACTAATAATCTCTCCCTTTCTTGAACGCTGAAAATCCTCTCCCCTCCTTCTGGGCCTGTTTCCTGGGCCGAGCTGCATCTCTGAATTTCCCAGGCGGAAGATGGCCCCTCCTGCCCGCACTTTGTTGCAGCCTCTGGCCGCAGACCTGGTTCTCACAGGCTCCTCACTCCTGGCTGTCAGGGGCCACGTTTTATCTCAGTATAGTTCCCAGGGCATGGAAAGCTCTTAACAAACAACTGTAGAAATGAACAGAGCTTAAAAATTCTGCCTGGTGGGAAGTTGGGCTTGTCAGCCTCAGATGCTAAGGCCGGGTCCCCCTTTCTGTGTCCTCCAGCACCTAAACCCGTTAAACGACCCTGTGCTACCTGCAGGGCCAGTGAGGTGCTAGCAGTGAGAAGACATGCTTTGCCTGGCATTGCTTTTCACCTGCCTTTCCTTGGGCTGCAGTGACAGGTCTGGCCTTTAGCCTCCATCTGATAATCATTTGATGTGTGGTACTGAGCGAAGGTTTTCCCTCTGTGTCTCTTTCCCTGTGTGTATGATGAAGGTGACTCACATGATCTCCAGTTCCTTCCCAGTATGGAAGGTGACTTGGGGGCTGTCACATAGTTAAATTCCAAAGATGATGGGCAGTGATGGAATACAGCAAGGCATATGCGAAAGAGTATCTTGAGACCTCTTCTTGGAAATCAGCTCCTTTCTTGGCAAATGTAGTAGAAAACCCACAAATTCTCTAAGGCAACATTTCAATCAGCTGCCTCTGGCCTCCTTCCTAAAAGTCAGCTTTCTGCATTCAGCTATGTGGCTGTCCTATCTGCCTACCCATTTATCCATCCGTCCCTCTGTCCTTCCTTCCCTTTTTGCTCTTCTGTTGTCTGTCAGCTCATTAACAAGCTGTGGACTCAGTTCACAAAGACAGTCCTCAAATTCTATTCATTTGTTGTAAGATGAACAAAAAAAGCTGATAAGGGAAACAGGCGGGTACCTCGACCATCTAGTAAGTGCTCTAGCAGAAATACCACAAGTGGATGGCTTTAACAAAGAGAAATATATTCTGCCAGTCTAGTAGGCTAGCAGTCCAAATCCAGGGCATCAGCTCTGAGGGAAGGCTTTCTCTGTCTGCTCTGAAGGAAGGTCCCTGCCATGTTATCTGCCACTGGATTAGGAGTTTCTCTTCACAGGAACCCTGGGTCCAAAGGATGCACAGTGCTCCTGGCACTGCTTTCTTGGTGGTATGAGGTCCTCCATCTCTCTGCTTCCTTATCTCTTTTATATCTCAAAAGAGATTGCCTCAAGATAAAATCCAGTCTTATAGACTAAGTCCTGCCTCAAGAACACAACTGTCACCTATCCCCCCCTCATTAACATCAAAACCCACTGCTGTGGAGTTGATACTCACTCATAGCAACCCTCTAGGGCACAGCAGAACTGCTCATAGAGTTTCCAAGATGCACCTGGTGGATTCAAACCGCTGACCTTTTGGTTAGCAGCTGTAGTGCTTAACCACTAGGCAACCAGGACTTTCAATACCTAGGAAGATCACATCCAATAACAAAATGGGGGACAGTCACACAATACTGAGAATCATGGCGCAGCCAAATTGATACACTTTTTTGGGGGGACACAATTCACTCCATCATACCAAAATCAAGTCCACTGCCACTGAGTCAATTCTGACTCATAGCTTCACTCCATGACAGCAGACATCATATGGCCCCAGCAAGATGTGGAAGGTGAGCCAAGCAACAAGACAGGCTCAGGTGAAGAGGGGTAGGAGCTTAATGGAAGAAGAGATCTCCTCTGCAAGGGGAACCCTGGAAGGCTTCTTGGAGGAGGTAGTCAAATCCCAGAAGGTCTTGAGAATTTGGACTTTGTTGTATGGAGCTGGGGTGCCAGTGAAGGGAGTAGATCCAAGAGCAGCAGGACTAGAGCTTTGCCAGCCAAGAGGGCAAATGGGATGAAGAAAGAGTGGAAGTGGCGGCCAGGAGGAGTCAGCTGCGGTTTCCCAGACAGGAGAGAGGCATCTAGGGCAGTGAGCTTGGAGAGGAGGAAGGGATGGATCTCCAAGAGCTGGTAAATGAGAGAGAAGGGTCAGAGGCATGAGTCTGGGTACAGACAACGCTGATACCTTCTAGGACTGGAGATGTAGAGTCTAGGAAGTTTCAGAAGAGGATGGTTTCTCATTTAGAAGAGAAGAGTGGAACTTGTAGAAGAACAGGTTAGGGCTATGACCTTCCCCTGCCCCCCCAGTCCCTCCCTGCCATCCAGGGACCTTACAGAACCCTGGCCCAGGCCTACCTCCTCATAACCATATGCAATTTATTAAATTTCTCACTTAAGGCTGTGAGTTCCCAAGATAATCTGTAGCTCCCCAAAGAGTTTCCAAGGGAAAATGACATCTCTGAGTGAACTTGGTGACCCAGGCCCAATGGGACTTTAGCACAGGCTTAATCTTGACACTGTAGGTCACCAGCTGAGAGCTGTTGCCTCAGCTCTCAGGTGCCCAGGTACCACTCACATATGTGGATCCATGCCATACAGACAGTTGTAAGGTCAGTCTCTTTGGGGCCCTCTTTGGGGCTGCTTTAACAGAAGTACCACAGAGCTGATGGCTTTAACAAAGGAAGGTTTATTCTTACACAGTCCAGTAGGCTGCAAGTCTATATTCAGGGTGTCTGCTCCAGGGGAAGGCTTTCCTCCTTGTTGGTTCTACAGGAAAGTCCGGTATTGCATCAGTCTTTGTCCAGGGAGCAACTTGGTGCAGGAACCTCAGGTCTTAAGGACGCGCTCTTCTCCCAGTGCCGCTTTCTTGATGGTACGAGGTTCCCAGTTCTCTGCCTGCTTCTCTGTCCTTTTATCTCTCGTAGGATGAAAGGATTAAGGGTGGGGCAAGCCATACTCCAGGGAAACTCCTTTTACAGGGGAGCAGGGAGGTGACCCTATGAAGGGATTTACAGTCCCACTCTAATCCTATAACATACAGCACAGGTAAATCACAAGATGGAGGACAGTCACAAAATATTGGGAATCATGGCCCAGCCACATGGCTACACATATTTTTGGGGGGACACACAGAAGTCAGTCTGTGACAGGGCCTAAGTTACCTCATTACTGCATAGGTGCCAGCCTCACTTTAACTACCGGTACACCCTCCAGCTGCTGGGACAGTAGGCATTACTGAAAAATCATCAACAGCTGACAGTTTAAATTCCAGAAGATGCTTGGTCCAGCATTCAGAGAATTTCAGGTCCTGCTCTTAGTGCTTATCTCCCTGCTGGACTCCTGTTTACAGCAAGAGAGATGGAATCAGAGAGGCCCACGGGAAGCCTCTGGCACCTCATAAAAATAATGGCTGTTGTGTGCTGTTGAGTCAGTTGTGACTCAGAAACTCCCTGTGACAGGGCTCTCTAGGCTGTGATCCTTACGGGAATGTGTTGCTAGGATTTTCTTCCCTGGGTCTAGGTGGATTGAAACCACTGAGCTTTTGGTTAGCAGCTGAGCCATTAACTGTTGTCACACACACACACACACACACACACACAGAGAGAGAGAAAAAAAAACGTAAACTTGCTGCTGTTGAGTTGATTCCACCTAATATCAACCCTGTAAGACAGAGCAGAACTACCTCATAGGGCTTCCAAGGCTGTAATCTTTGTGTGGAAGCAGATGGCAGTATCTTTCTGCTGCAGAACGGCTAGTGGGTCTGAAGCACGAACCTTTTGGTTAGCGGGCAAGCTCAGCTACTGCGCCACCAGGACCTGTTCCTCATATGCTGCCAGCTATGGAACTGCATGCCCATCGCAGAGCTAGGTATTTTCTGTATGTTATCTTCTTTGTAACAGCCCTGCAAGGTGGTTACTACCAACCCATTTTGCAGATATACAGAGAGGATGTACCTTGCTCAAGGACACTTCATGAGCAGTAAGTGGCTACACTGAAATTTGAACCCACGTCTCTGACTTCCCAGTCTGTCTGCCTTCCGTCTACTGCAATAACCATTTACACTGCCCAGCCCGGCCTCGAGACCCCTCTCCGCCGCGCTTTATCATCTGTAGGAATCTTAAGTGTTGCTAGGCCCACAGCTCCCAGCCCTGGAGGAGTCAGTAGGGAGTCAGTAGAGAAGGCTCCAGGGACCAGTTAGCTAAAGAATTTTCTGTTGAGTGGGCTCTGGGACCTCTCCCGTAGGAAGCTGTGTAGGTGGGCCGGGTCACCTCCAGCAGCTGCATTTTCATGTGCTGCATTTTATTAAAGATTGTAAAGAAAGGATCTCCCTGCTTGAAGACATGTGGAAAACAAAGAGGTCGTGCTTCCTTCTCACCCAGAGGAGCAGGGACTTGCCCAGTGCCTGCGGGGTAGGGGGGTGGGTAGGCTTGGAGGGTGGGTGTCTCTGTTTGCCAGAGCAACCTGTCATGGAGCAGGGGACAGCTTGGGAGAATCCTCAGCACAAAATCCTTGCTTCCTTAAGGAACTGAACAACTCTTCATCGACCATCACCCTTGCCATTAGGAACATGAGAGATGTGTATAAAGTGGAAAGAACGAGAGACTTGCTGCAGGGGTCTATAGGGGGAGTCCCATTCTTAGACTTAGCTTTCACATTGAACTCATTGTGTGACCTTGGGCAGTTCTCCCTGCCACCTGTCAAAAGACCTCAGTTTCCTCATTGGTTTGAATAGAGTACTCTTGTCCCAAAGGTTTCTCTGTACTGGTGTGAGAATCTCATTCATTTCATTCATCCACTCAGCACATATGCCAACTCAGAGGTACTGAATGATGCCATAAAAGATAAATTTAAATAATCAGCAGCTCTATTCTCATTAAGGGCAGAGGATCTGTCTGACTAAGGCAAGTTCTCCCAAAGCCAGAAGCCTTTAGTCCTCTGCCCAACAGTAATTTGGTAATTACAGCTGACATTTATATGCATTCACTACGTGCTAGGACTATTAAGAAATATTTACATAGATCAATTCATTTAATTTTTATAACTAGCCTATGAATTAGATGGAAACCCTGGTGGCATAGTGGTTAAGTGATATGCCTGCTAACCAAAAGATCAGCAGTTCAAATCCTCCAGGTGCTCCTTGGAAACTATATGGGACAGTACTACTCTAACCTATAGGGTCGCTAACAGCTGGAATCAACTTGAACACAGTGGCTTTTGGCTCTTATGAGTTAGATGTTGTTACCCCTATTTCATATAGGGGAAATCACACACAGAATGATTAAGCAAATTGTCCAAGATACAGCTAATAAAAGTCTGAGCTGGAATTGGCCTCTTGAATTTCCTGGAACTCAGACTTGAAAGGAAACCTAGGTGGCGTAGTGGTTAAGCTCTACATCTGCTAACCAAAAGCTGAGCAGTCTGAATCCACCAGGTGCTCCTTGGAAACTCTATGGAGCAGTTCTACTCTGTCCTATAGGGTCGCTATGAGTTGGAATCAACTCAACAGCAGTGGGTTTTGTTCAGGCTTAAAAAGCATCTGGAATTCATTCTCTCTGGCCTTCTCTCACTAATTTTTTTATTTTTTCTTCCTGATAAACAAGTAAAACCAGCTTTGTCCAAAGGTGGGTCCAGGTTGCTTCAAGCCTCTTGCCAAGAGGCCTGAAGGGGGCCTGTTTCCACTTCCGGTCCTGATCTCTAACTGCCCTCCCCTTTGTAGACCTGGTGGTCCCAGGCCTCTGTTACATGTTGCCCTGAAAGGACAGAGAACTGAGGCAGGCAGGCTCAGTGGGAGAAGGAGGTATGCTGAGAGAAGCGCCTGTCTACAGCCAAGAATCACAGGCAGACGAGGGCACAGACCTCATGAGAATCTCAATCCAGCATTAGAGGCTTAGGCCCCAAAAGGACCTTAAAGAGCCCTGGTTGAGTCCCACCTTGGATGCCTACACCCTCAATTCCATCAGCGGCAGGAGCCAGCCCCGGCCCCTCGCTCAGTGATGCAGTGCTCAGCAAACCCAGGCAGCCCTCCACCTTTTAGCAGCTCTGAACTTTAAGCCCCAAATCTGCCACCCGGTTTGCTTTCTGGGCCCCAGGCAGGTCTGTTTATGAAGGGCTTGACACACAGCAGACACTTAAGAAATCTTAGGGCTTTTTGTTTTGTATTGTTTTTTCCTTCTCTTCCTTCTTCCTGCTCTTCCCTTCAGAAGACAGCTGCCATCCCCGGGTCTCTCTACACCTCTGCTGTCCCCATAGGCCTGAACTGATCTCCCACTGGTCTGGCCGTCTGCTGTCTCTCCCCTCTGTGATCCCCTTTGCCTTGTGACTTTGGACTGTGGTGTGGAGTTGAGGACCGCGACTTTACATCAGTCCTTCCCTTCAGATGGACCTACCCCTGGACTAACTGTGGGAACTTGAGCAGATTGCTTTACCTCTTGAGTCTCAGTTTCCTCATTTTAAAAAAAGGGGGGGAAGAGCGCAGTAAAGGAAGCCCCCTGAAGGTGGTCAGAAGTAAAGGACCTCAGCCCAGGGCCAGGACCCAGAGGTACAGATGGGCCTGGCCTTCTTCGTTCCTGCCTGGCACCCTGAGGCTATGTGACGTCTCTGAGACTCGGTCTACCCTCTGACCTTCCCCCACTGTGGGGTGGCTGTGAGAGCCTTCCCTGCCTAATATGGCCATGGATAGTTTTTCTTTGACTTGTTTTCCTTATCCTTATCTGTGTCTTTGGGTTTTTCTTACAGAAGTCAGGGTATGCCTCTTTCTGGGTGTGGTCCAGGTCATATCTTGCCTCCCCAGGCTGGGCCTTTGCAGGAAGGAGACACCTAGACCAAGACTGGCTGCGGGGTGGGAGGGGACTCTTGGGGCTGGCATAAGGTATGACTGTGGGGCACCTGCACCACCCAACCAGGGGTGGGGAAACCAGACTTCACCTCCTAGCTACCAGAAAGAACTCTTGACCCCTTCCTGAGAACTCAGGCCAGTGAACCTGGTCTTGCAATGGCCAAGCTAAATGGCTTCTGGGCATCCAGCTTGAGTTGGGACTGGAACTTTTGCTTTTGATTCCCTTGTACTTCCCACATTCTGGGAGTGCAGTGACCTATGTCCCTCTGCCAAGAAGCCTTCAGGGCCTACAGCAGATGCATGCTGCCCTTGAACTGGCTCCACCTTAGCTGTCCACCTGTTCTCCTTATCCCCTCGTTCTCCTCATAGTGCTGTGACATGTCTAGGTCCCTGCCAGCTCGCCCTTCCTGAGCTCTTTGCCTTCTCACCTTATTCCAACAGATCTAGGAACACCTCCTCCAGGGAGCCTTCCTTAGTGCTTGTGTGGTCACCACTGCCCATGTCACTCAAGTCTCAAGCATCTCTAACAGTGTCCCACTAGACCCACCATGGTCTGCCTAGAACATGGGAGCTGGGGAGAATATCAGGATGGGCTTACCCAAGCCTGTCATCCAGAGCAGGACCCTCAGTCCCCTTCAGTGTGTGCTCCCATACATGCCCCTGGACATAAACACATACTTGTGCTGGATCACTTAGTCTCCCTAGAGAAGGTACTAACTCATGAAAGCCTAGAGTCAGCCATTCATGGGCTCCTCTCAGCCCCACCCTGATGGGACCCTTTCATAACTGAAGTGATTTGAAGGCTGTCCAACTGAGCCTTCCACCTACTGCCTGAATTCCTCTGAGAAGGTTTATCTGCTTGCTGGAGAGCTCACTACCTTGTGAGGTTGCTCTGTCAATCAAAACGCTTTGACTGAATTAGCATTACATAAAATAGTGTTATTTGTAATTACTAGTGATAGCTAAACTGTTGCCATTTGGATTCTGAATAAGTACATCATTGTCACTTGGTATTTTAGTTTAATACGTGCAAAAGTCCTTGGTAACAGGGATACTTGAATATTGGTATTTGACTTGAAATATGAGCCGATAACCCATTTTATTTGGAATTTGAAAAATAGTCACCTTTGTTTGCTGCCAAAGTTATTTGTATTTACAAATTTTAATTAATATTTGAATAAGTACCCCAGTGTTATTTGGTATTACAACTAATAAACCCAAACCCACTGCCACTGAGTTGTGTTCAACTCATAGCGACCCTATAGGATACACATACCAATATTTGCTATGGTCTTACTTTTATTTTTGAGCTGTAGTTGGAAATCAATAAATCAATTTGCATTAGCTGAAGTTAGGGACTGGTATATGTTTCAGATTGAATCTGAGTGAGTGAATTCATCAGTGTCTTTAGAATTTGCCAGAAGGTGCATGAGGGCTTGTGTTTGAATTCTGGAAGTTGAATTAAAATTAGAGCTAATGATTAAGCCTGTTTTCTTTGCATTTGAAACTAAAAATTGGATCTGTTATTTATTATCAGTGTTATTTGGGTTTTGCAATTTTAACTGGAAAGTGAACTAATAAATATGCTATCATTATCTTCTAAAAAACAAAACTTTGAGAGAAAGACCCCATTTCCAGTCTGTCATCCACCTTGTCACTTTCAGACACGTTCAAAATTGTTACTGCTTCTCGCACAAGATGGGGACTGGCTGGGTGAGGGATTCTGGCTGGGGACGGGCTGACACAGGGCACACAGCCCATCATCCAGGGACCGCAGCATCACTCTGCTGACTCCTTCTTAGCTTACTGTCAGCCAAGGGCTCCATTCCCTTCCCAGGAGTGGCTGTGGCTTATGCCATTTTTGCATGAGATAGTCTTTAATAGGAAACCCTGGTGGCATAGTGGGTTAAGTGCTACATTTACTAACCAAAAGGTCAGCAGTTCAAATCTACCAGGTGCTCCTTGGAAACTCTATGGGACAGTTCTATTCTAGCCCACAGGGTTGCTATGAGTTGGACCCGACTCGACGGCAGTGGGTTTGGTTTGGTTTATTCTTTAATAAAAACCTGTGTGACTCCATTAGGTTCCTGGCGGTGCAAATGGTTAAGTGCTGGACTACTAGCCAAAAAGTTTGCAGTTGGAAGCCACTCAAAGGTGGACAAAGAAGACAGGCCTGCCTGTCAGTTTGCTTCCAGGAGGTCACAGCCTTGGGAACCCTATGGAAGAGTTCTACTCTGTATACATAAGGTAGCCAGGAGTGGAATCAACTCGGCTAACAGCAACAGTTAATTCCATTATCTCAAATTGTGCATTGATGTGCTAAACTTGAAATCTTCCTCTTTTCTTTCAGCAAGACCTCGGCCCTTTTCTTGGCCACAAAGATCCGAAAACTTCTGGTAGCCTTGGTTCCTCACCCCTGTTTGTGCCCAGTTCCCCGTTCCCGGTTTCTAACCCCCTGCCTGTGTTCACTGTGTCTCCCCACCTCTGCGTGTCAAATCCTGACATTTCAGAGCCCCTGTCCCATACCCACTCTGGCTCCATTTGCCTGCTTCTCAAACCCACAGAGTCATCAGGTCAATGCTGTGCACTTCTCAACTTATTCCACTAAACCTAAACCAAACCCATTGCCATTAAGTCGATTCCAACTCATAGTGACCCTATAGGACACAGTAGAACTGCCCCATAGGGTTTCTAAGGATGTTAATCTTTTTAGAGAATCAGACTGCCACATCTTCCTGTTCAGTTTATTTCAACCCCCTTGGATGGCTTGACCACCACTGGCATGATCTGCAGTTACCTTCAACTCCCCTAGAACTGCATCTAACTCAGCAGCCTAAGGGCAAGCCACAGGTCCTCTAATCTTCAGGGTCCCCTCAAAGACTCCATGGGATTTCCATTGAAGGCCAGGAGACATGAGGAGTCTAACCAAGGGGAGAGGAAGATGACTTGCTGTCAGGTTATCCCTTCAGCCTCTGGGGTGAAAGGCAGAAGAGAAGCAAGGTGAATGGTAACTGTGACCTGTCCTTCCTTCCTGCTTCAGTTTACACCCTTTCTGCTTACCACTCATGGCCAGGCCTCAGGGGTAGGTTCCTTTCCAGATGGGACTGGTTTAGTTTAAAGACACTCTTTGGCTGTCACTCATGACCCACCCAACTGACCCCCATTTCTATGAAGGGTAACTTCTGGATTCCTAAAGCTAGCATAGAGGAAAGCTTCAGTGACACATGGATGAACAGATGAGTAGGTGGATAGATTGGGACTGGATGGATAGATGACGGATAATGGACGGGGGTGGATGGATGGAACGGGAATGCTTGATGAATGATGACTCAATGGATGGGTAGACCAGTGAGTGCTGGATGAATGCTGGAGGTATAGGTGGATGTTGGATGGATGGATGGGTGGGATCCCGTTTCAGATACAAGTTGATGTGACTTCTGTCCACTTTTGACTTTGCCCTTGGCTTCATGCACTTACTATCTCCCTAACTCAGCCCCCTTGACTTTGTCCTTTCTGAGATTACAAGTCAGTTAGGTGCCAGCTGTACCTCCCCCATCCCCGCCACCATATCCCTTGGTCCTCTTGGTCCCACTGGCCCAGTGTGGCACCCCTCCACCCAGCAAGGCCTAATTTTTCTGGCTCCCGACTCCAGTCCTCCCTACTCCCTACATCACCATAGGTCCAGCCTCCTTCGGACGCTTCCTTCAGAAGTCCTGTTGCTGACTGTCTGGCCCCCAACATCTGTGCTGTGCCTCCTCCAGCCTATCCTCCGTGCAGCAGCCAGCAGGCTCTTTCAGGCTGTTCTAGCTCACGTTCCTGCACCATAATGTTCAGTGGCTTCCCACTACCTTGGATGAAGACTCAAATCCCTAACACGGCCCCCAAGTCCCGTACACTCCAAAGGCCCATCCTGGGGCATGGGGCAGATAGGAAGGAGCAGCAGCTTGTTCAGCTGGCCTGAGGTTTGAACCAGGTGCAGCTCTGAAGCATGCTTTTAGACTTTTGGTGGGTCTCTCCTCTGCTCTGAAACAGTCTCTCTTAAACTGCAGCTTCCAAACAGTTCAATAACGAGGTCCTGAAGGCCCACAATGAGTACCGGCAGAAGCATGGTGTCCCCCCACTGAAGCTCTGCAAGAAGCTCAACCAGGAGGCTCAGCAGTGAGTCCGCTCAGCACCCTGGGGTGATGGGGACCTTCAACAGTGCTGCTGCTGCAGTCACTGAGGGGCCATGAGGTGGTGGAACAGACAAGGATGTTGGGGTCAGATATAACCCACCTTGAATAACCACTCTGTCACTTACCTAGGCAAGTCCCTGTGTTCCTCTGAGCCTCAGTTTTCTCCTCTGTAAAACAGGGCACTGTGAGGCTCAAAGAGATACAAGTGTGATACTCACACCTGTTTCCTCTGCAAACCCTCTGTGGGCTGGGAAGGATGCTCAGTCATGCTAGTTGGGGGCTCATCATTTGGGAGTTTCCCTGGGATGTGCCCGCCCTGAGGAAGTACCGTGGACTCTGGCAGGTATGCTGAAGCCCTGGCCAGCACGAGAATCCTCAAGCACAGCCCGGAGTCCAGTCGCGGCCAGTGCGGGGAGAACCTGGCCTGGGCATCCTACGACCAGCCAGGTGGGTCACATCCTCAGCTCCCCGCCCCTCTGCCTGAGCTGGCCCTAAAACAAGCCCTCCCTGGGCCCCTTCTGGCCCCAGTACCCTCCTAAATCTCAGAGGTCTGCCCTGCTCACTGCTGTGGTGTAGCCACAGGCCCAAAGAGGGAAAGAAAACCCAAGTTCAGCTCTGCATCTCCTAGAGGCCAGCTCAGTTCACCACAAGGTCTGTAGTGGTCAGCTCAGGGACAGGCGTGTGCTGGGTGCCTCACACACAGCGATGAGTCAGACTGACCAGGGCTCCCTCATGGAAGTGCTCCAGGCCTGAGCAGTTGGGGTGGGGACAACAGACTCTTCCTGGACAAAGTCTCAGCTGACTCTGTGGGTGCCGAAGTATCCCCAGCTAAAAAGAATTTTACTTTCTTTACTTTTTGGGAAAAATTTTTTTTAGTGCTGGTGTATTAATCAGAAAAGCCATGGAACTTTTTTTTCCTTTAGGAAAAATAATAAAGATAAATCCTCCATCCAAATTCTGTCTGGAATGATAATCTCACCACACTGACCAAACATCTTTGAGCTTTCTGGCTCTGGATGGCCTTGAAATGGCTTTTGAGGAAAAATACTGGGGAGGGCTGTGTCCCTATGAAGCCTTCTCCAGCCCCCAGTGAGGATGACTCACTCCTTACTGCCTCACATTCCTGGGAGTTCCCAGAGACCTTGGTTTCCCCAGCATACCCCAACTACGGTCTCCCGTGCACCTTGATCACTAGTGCCCTGCAGGAGAGGTATACTTGACTCTGGCTCACCAGGAAGGTGAGGAACCCACCCACCAAGGCCTCCCCTTCAGCCTGCAAGCCTCTCTCCAGGCCCAGACTGTGTCCCTCAGGCCTAGGGCAGTAGGGAGAGAAGCGGGTAGGAAAGAGCCTTGACAGGGCAGTCAAGAGGTCCAGATTCCATCCCAGACAAACTACAAACTGCTGCCCTCTTCTTTCCCAGTTTCTCTATAGCAAGGGCTTTGGGTAGATGCCTCTACAGCAGCGGTGCCCCACCCCAGCTGCACAGCGGAAGGTTTGTTGAGCTTTACAGAACTGCCAATGCCTGGGTTTCCCCTCCAGAGATACAGACACCACTGATCTGTAGAAGGGCTCAGGCATCACTGGTCTGTCCAGGCTCCCCAGGTGGGGTTAATGTGTAGCCGCTGCTCTTTGAGGCCTTGATACTCAAAAATGTTGCCCATGGAGCAGCAGGAACAGCACCAAGGAGCTTGTTAGAAATGCAGAGTGTGGGCCCCACTCCAGACCTACTGAAAACAGAATCTGCGTCTTGCCATTGGTTGCTCCTAGAGAGATGTTGTGAGTTCTCTGCTATCACCACCTGCAGGGCAATAGATGCCCCGGGTGAGGACCTCCCTGCCTGCAGGGACCTTGGCCTACCAGTCCAACTGCCATGACACCTGTGTGAATTGCAGGAGCCAGACCTGGGGATGTGAGCAGTCTCTCAGAAACTCAGGCCCTGGGGTACATTCGTTCAACCCTTTTGTACAGATATGCAGAAAAGGGAAGGGTCTGCTGCAAGATTGCCCAGGGGTTCAGTGACAGGGCTAGGACCTGGAAGCAGCTTCCTAAGCCTAGGCCAGGGCTTTGCTGATAAGTCCCCAGTGAGGCCCTCCTTTCTACCTAGAAATGCTTCTTGGCATCCCTGGGAGCCTACTGCAGACATTGGAGATGTTCTAACCCACTGGTGCTTTATGAGGTGTCTAATTGTGGGATGAAAGGCCAGGGGTGAAGAGGAGGAGATGGAGGAAACACAGTTGTGCTGATTTTGCTGCTGAGTGTTAAAAAAGTTTCTTTTCCATACAGGAAAGGAGGTAGCTGATAGGTGGTACAGTGAAATCAAGAACTACAACTTCCAGCAGCCAGGCTTCACCTCGGGGACGGGTGAGTTTCAGGAGCCCACCAGTGGTCCAGCCCTAGGCAGAATTACAGGTTGAGTGTCCAGTTGTGGAAAGGAACTAACCATCTGAAAATCCATCACTTATGTCATCTCCTACCTCTTCTATATTTCCCTTTTGACCTTAACCCAAAGACAAAAATGTGCATTTCTTTGACCAGAAGGCACCATGAAAACTCGAAGGGGGCTTCTGTGCCCCCGGCCCTGTCATACCCCCTGGCCTCCTCCTCCCCAGGGTTTCCTCAGGAGCAGGAAGTGACACGTCCTCGGAGCCAGTCACTGTTTCCTGTGGTTTGCTGCTTACTCTTTCGGGCAAAGCTGTTGCAACCCTGAGTGGGTGGGACTGTGGGGAGAGGTAGAAGCAGCATCTGCTGAGATGTTTCTCCTCTCAGTTACCTCCTGCAGATCTCCTGGCCAGTGGCAAGGAGCTGCTGTGGAAGCCTCAGTGAGCACTGAAGACCCCGTGGCAATTATGTTTGGGAGGTAGGGAGGGGCAGTGACACTCTTCCCCGGTGACTAAAGATGTGCAGGTGAAACCTTGTCTTCTTTTAATAAAGATGAGTGTCCAGGAAGCATTTTATTTCATTGCTTCTGGACTTGCTCTTCCATGAGCAAGATTCATGAGCAACTGTATGTTACAGATGAAGTTATCAGTGTTGCTCGTGTGTACGTACCACTGGGCTCTTAGCTCTGAAGTGCTTCCCTATTCACTGCCATTAAAGTCTCGCCACGCCATTCAAAGGTAGGGCTGTAGTGTCCCTATTCTGCAGAGGAGAAAATTGGGGCTCAAAGTGGGCCAGTCTTACCCTAGGCCTCCTGCACACCTATCCCTCATCTGATACTTTTTCCATGGCCCCTGTTCCAAGTGGGAGCTTCACAAGCATCAGAGCGGGGAATGAATGATCACTCACTGCCCATCTCAGCTACTGCCCCGCATATCCCACCCCTAAAAGAGGAAAACCCCAGAGCAGCTAGCCCCTGTGCCATTCTAGGGAACAGTGGGCAACAATGCCTGGGGACAGGCAAGAATGCAGCTTTATAAGACCATTAAAGACCCTCAGGCCCATCTTCCATGCCTCAGCCTCCCCAGAGGCTTCCACCCCACATGATGCTTGCTGCAGGAGCCGTGGAATCCATGCTGCTGGTGCAAGGGCCTTTGGAATATCCTGTCATCTACCCCTGGGTCAGGACCTTGTGACAAAGGCAATCAGCTGACTCCTGTGCTAAGTGCTAAATGTGAAGAAAATATTTCTTAGAGTTATTTGTTACATTCTGTTTAATGACTAGGTTTGTTTATTTATTCTGAATAAGTGATACTTTTACATGATGTGAAATTTAAAAGCTGTGTTACAGTAGGCTCTATCAGATGCAAAGTCTCTCCTCCGTTCCTGTAGTCAGCACTTGCTCTCCCCAGGGGACACCAGTGTTCTGAGTTTCTTGTATCATTTTAGGAGTATTCGGAGCACATACCAGCATGTGTTTATATATGTTCTCTTTTTTCCTTGTTTACCCTTTGGTGTCAGTCAGTGTGATCTGTTTTGTACTTGCTTGCCTCACACAACAGATTGTCAGCAACTGCTCCATGTCAATACAACAAAAACTTATATTCTTACCATTGCACATTATTCCCTTGCAAACATACACTGTAACTTATTTAATGTTTTGCAAGGTATATTGTAGGAAGTTTGGGTCTATAGCAGGGAAGAGGGTGTGATCCCTTTAGGGGAAAAAAAAATATTTGTTAGTAGATGGGAGTTAGAAACCAGAGTAATCTGATAGTTACTAAGGAAGTTATGTCCTTTAATTAACCTCTGAGTACTCATAACTTAGTTATCTCTGTGGAGACAGAAAACTCCCCAGTGAAAGGAAAGATTACTTAAGTCCCTTCTGTTTAGAAAAGGCTACCATAGGCATTTATGCCGCTGATGTGTGCTTTGTGCCTGTAATTATTTTCTTGGCAACCAATGGTTGAAGGACAGCTTCTTCCTTGTTTGGGAGACAGAGACAGTGAGTTGGTCAATGGCCAAAGCGTGTGGTCTCTTAAGAAAGAAGGCTTGTGTGAGCAAAGGCTTGAGCCTTGGTGAAAAGACAGCCTATACAAATAGTGATACCTGGGAAAGCTGCTAAAACCTGGAGCTGTGACTCAAAAGTATAACAACTACTGGAGCTGTGACTCAAAAGTATAAATACTACACAGCTGACCTGCCAAAAAGTGTTTCTGCTCTATTCTGACTGAAGTTTATTATGCAGTTGCTAACATAAGCACAAAAATTAATGGTAAAATGGACAGGAAGGTAAGGTGAGTCATTGCTTAGGGGAGCACTGAGCTTCTGTTAAGGGTGATGAATAAAGCAGGATAGTGCTGGTGGTTGTACAATATGATGAATGTAACGATGGTCACTGAATTGTACTGGTGAAAAGTATTGACGTGGCAAATGTTCTGTTATATAGTGAAAAAAAAGAGAAGTAGTCATTTATACACATCAAAAGACTTCTTCTAAAACAGTAAAAAAGAACCTTACTGGGAAAAAAATTTGACTACAACATATCCAACAAAACGTAAAATCTATAGACTACTTCAACATCTCAGCAACAAAAAGACAAATAGCTCAATTTTTAAAGATGGGCAAAAGATATGAACAGACACATCACCAAAGAAGATATTCGGGCAATTAATAGACATATGAGGACATGCTTGTGATCACTAGCCATTCTTGCTAAACTCCTATTGCCAGTGAGTCAATTGCAACTCATAGTGACCCTATAGGACAGAGTAGAACTGCCCCCAAATGGTTTCCAAGAAGAACTTGCTGGATTTAAAATGCTGACCTTTTGGTTAGCAGCTATAGCTCTGAGTCACCATGCCACTAGGGTTTCCTACTAGCCACTGGGGAAATGCAAATGTGAACTACAATGAGATACCATCACACCCCAACATTACTGGCACTAGACATATTCATATACATATATATATATATATCAAATGTTGGAGAGGTTGTGGAGAGATTGGAAGTGCTGGTAGGAATATAAGCTGGTATAGCCACTGAGGAAAATGATATGGTGCCTCCTTAAAAAGCTAGAAACAGAAATACCATATGATCCAGCAATCCTACTCCTAGGAATATATCATAGAGAAATAAGAAGCATCGTATGAATAGACATGTGCACACACAAGTTCTTTGCAGCATTATTCACAGCAGCAAAAAGGCTGAAATAACCTAAGTGCCCATCAACAGATGAATGGATAAGCAAATTATGGTACATACATACACCAGAATATTACACAATGATAAAGGAAAATGATGTAGCCTCAAAACATCTCACAACGTGGATGAATCTGGAGGGTGTATATGCTGAGCGAAATAGATCAATCACAAAAGGACAAATATTGTATGAGACCACTATTATAAAAACTCATGAAAAGATTTATACCCAGGAAAAAAGCAATCTTTGATGGTTACAAGGAAGGGAAGGGCTGGGGACAAGAAGTCACTAACTAGATAGTAGACAAGAGTTAACTTTGGTAAGGGAAAGCCAATACACAATTTAGGGGAAATCACAGATTGACCAAAGCAAAGTCATAGAAGCTTCCTAAACATCCAGACACCTTGAGGGACTGAAGTACTGGGGCTTCGGCCTGGGAGCCATGGTGTCAAGGGACGTCTGGGTCAACTGCATAACACAGTTCATAAAGAAAATGTTCTACATCCTACTTTGGTGAATAGCTTCTGGGGTCCTAAAAGCTTGTGAACAGCCATCTAAGATACATCTACTGGCCCCATCACATTCAGAGCAAAGGAGAATGAAGAAAACCAATGACACAAGGAAAAAGTTAATCCAGAGACTAATGGACCCCATGAACTACAGCCTCTACTAGCCTCAGCCCAGAAGAATTGATGGTGCCCGGCTACCACCACAAGCCATTCTGACGGGGATCACAATAGAGGCTTCCGGGCAGAGATATGTAGAACAAAATTCAAATTCACAAAGCGAAAGTCCAGACTTACTGGTCTGATAGTGACTGGAGGAACCACTGAGACTATGGTCCCCGGAAAAAAAACAAACCCACTGCTGTCGAGTCTACTGACTCACAGGGATCCTATAAGATAGAGTAGAACTACTCCATAGAGTTTCCAAGGAGTGCCTCGTGTGTTCAAACTTTGATCTTTTGGCTAGCAGACGTAGCACTTAACCACTATACCACCAGGGCTTCCGTGGCCCCCAGACACCTTGCTAATCAGAAGCCACTCTTGAATTCCACCTTCAGTCAAAGATTAGACAGGGCTATAAAATGAACAGCAATGCAGGCAAAGAATGTGCTTCCTAGTTCAGGCACGTCTACAAAACCAAACGGGCAACACTTGCTCAAAACCAAAGATAGAATGCAAGAAGGGATAGGAAACCTGGGTGAATAGACACGGGGAGCACGGGAGGGAACGAGAATGGGGAGAATGCTGCCACACGGGGGGGAGTGCAACAAGGACCGCAAATGTGGAAAAACAATTAGTGTATAGAACATTTGAATGAAAAAGAAGTGGTAGTGGTAAAGATATTGTACTTAGGGTTTGTTTTCCTTTAATGCTTGCTTCAGTTTTGTTGCATTAACTATATTGATTCACGTTTATGTTTCATTTTCATAAGTAACCTCCAACACTCTGTGGATGTGGACAGAAAAATAAAAATACACTTAATTTTAAAAATTATATTAAAAGAAAAATAAGTTGAACTGTAAGGGTAATAATCAGTGAACATCTATCCAGTTCCTACCATATTCAAGACACAGGAGACAACCAAGTTGTCTCTTTCCTGAAGGACTAGAAGGGTGTGGATACCACTCCCTTTCTTATCCACATATGGAAACCTTAACTACTTCCATCACCCTTTTCCTCCTTCCTCTCTCTCTCTTCCTTTTTTTCATCAAACACTGAGCATCTATATACTGTGTACCTGTTCCGGTGCTAAATTCTAGGGATGTAGCAATTGACAAGACAAGAGTAATCCTGCCCTCACAGAGCTTGCCACAGTTGCATACCAGGTATTTAGGAGGAAACATAATTTCTTGTGCCTTAGAAAATGAGTACCATCCTGTGACTTGGAGGGTCATTTGTTAGAGGATCTCTGTGGGTCCTCAACAGTAAAGATGGGAGGGACAAATGCCCAGCCTCTACTTCCAAAAGATGAACAATTTATGATCATTTGCTCATACTGCACTGACTTGGATCTCAAAGGGGCAGGAGAGCTGGAAGGAGAGCTAAGAACCAGTGAGTGGTGGGTAGGCTGCCTGAGCAGTAGGGAACTGATACCACAAAGTTTCAGAAACCCACGGAAATGTCTGGAGGGTGGGGCAGTAGTTTGAGAAGGAACTGGGTTGTTCCACTCAGAGTAGAAGAAATTGAAGGAGGCAGTCATCTGTGAAGGCCTCAAGGAGCTCAAAACACAGGAGAGCTGCACTGCCAGAAAGGGCATGACCCGATCCAAAATAGTTCTTCCACACACCTTCCATTTGTTCATTCATTCCATTTATTTGACACCTTTCATGTGTCAGTCTGTGCTAAGATGCTAGGTGTGCTTTGGTGAGTAAAACAATTTGGTCTCAGCCCTTGTGGGGCTCGTAGCCTAGTGATGGAGGCAAACAATAGTCAAGTAACCAAACAAAGCGTCATTGCAAATTTAAGACTGCTGCAAAGGGAAAAACACAACAGTGGGGTAAGAGTTTTGTGGCAGGAAGTATTCAGGAAATAAAGGGGTGATTGCAAAAAGTTTCTCTGAACAAGTGACTAGGCTGAGTGAGACCTGAAGGATAAGAAGATGTTGGTCAGCAAAAGAGTATACAGCAGCCAATGTGTGCACAGGCTGTGTTGTGGGAAATAGCTGGTGTGTTCATGGAATGGAAAGGTGGCCACTGCGCCAAAGCACTCCTAGAAGATGAGAAAAAGGCATGAGAGCAAAGTGAAGAGGTCAGGGGCAGTAGGGTGACATCAAGCATGACCTTATAATCAGAGGATGGTATCTAGATTTCATACTAGGTGCAACTGGAAGCTGTGTAAGGATTCTTAAGCAGGAAAGTAAACAGATCTCACTTAAGTCTCAAAAAGATCACTCTGCTACTTGATTGGAGAACAAATTATAACAGACAAATGTGGACACAGGAATCGATCAGACAGCCCTTAGAATGGTTTCATGAAAGATGGTTGTGGGTGGGACTGAGGTTTGGGGAGTGAACTGGAGACATGTGGATGGACTTGAGGTGTATTTTTGGAGTTAGATTCTTCAAGATTTGATCATGTACTGTGGTGGGGAAGATGAGGGTGAGATAAGAGTGCAGACAACCCCAAGGATTGTGTGACTAGATGTACTGTTGATGGCAATGGGAAGTTTAGGAGAAGAATAATTCTGGGGAATCAAGATCAAGGTCTCACTGGCCTAATTTGAGATGCATCTCTTTAAAACTATCTATATGGGATTAAACTGACAACAGCAACTGGGAAAATTAGATAGGAATATTAGGGGGCGGTTAATCTACATAACAGCAGAGGAACAACTAGCCAGAGGAGGGTGAGACTGGCTGCACGGCTCAAAGAACTAATCAGTGTCACTAAATGGTACATTTAGAAACTGTTGAATTGATGTATATTTTGTTGTATATATTCTCAACAGCAACAAAATAAAAAGTGTTTCTCATTCAGTAAAAAAAAAAAAATTGAAATGCCTATGAATCACCCAAATGGAAATGTCTAGTAAGTTATTTCATCTGGAACAGAGGAGAGGTTTGAGCTGGAAGACTAAATTTGAGCCAGGAAAAGGTGAAATTGTTTAATGAGAGCATAGAGAGAAAAGAAAGGAGAGCCCAGGATTGAGCCTGGGAAATGCAGGTCCTCCAACATTACAAGTGAGGTTAGGAGGAGGAGGACAGGATGCCAGGGGCATGTGGCTTCCTGGAAGCTAAGAGCACAGTGCTTTGAGTCAACTGTTACACGATCCTAAGATGTCCAATAAGATGAGGACAAAAAGTGACCGTTGGAGAGTAACATGGAGATTACTGGTCACCTTGAAGGGCACAGTTTGGGAGGAAGAATTGGAGACAGGTGTCAGGTCAGAGGTATCCTAATTATTGGGGTCACTGAGCTTTGTTGTGATCTCCGGGACATCATGAAACCTTGGGCACTGGAAGGTGGTAAGTTAAGTGTATGTGGTCTTTGTGAATGAGAGCTGGTTGAGTGGACCCGAAACCAGGCAGTTGGTACAATCTTCTGTCCTGTCTCCTGTGTCTCTGAAGATGGAACTTCCACAAACTTGACATGATGACACAGGGGTTCAAGAATCCCTTGCAATATCCTCCTCGAGGCTCTGCTGACCACCTGTTTCCTTTTCCCCCTGCCTTTTCCTCTACAGGACACTTCACAGCCATGGTGTGGAAGAATACAAAGAAGATGGGAGTAGGGAAGGCATCTGCAAGTGATGGGGCTTCCTTTGTGGTAGCCAGATACTTCCCTGCAGGGAATGTTGTCAACCAGGGTTTCTTCGAGGAAAATGTCCTGCCTCCAAAGAAGTAACCTGTGAAATCTAACGGGAAGGTGGCAGACTGAAGAACCTGGATATGAAGTGCCTAGAGCAGCAAAAGCTCAGCTATGTGTCTGTCCCTGTGGATGTATGTGCTTATGTGTATGATGTGTCTCTTGTACACACACCTGGATATACAGTTCTGCATGAACTCATTTTTATCAAAGGAATGAGCATATGAAGGACTTATTGTCGCAGTCACCAGGACTACAAGGATTTGGACTTTCGGGGGAATACCAATTTTAAATTGTTTTTGTTAGTTTTTTAAGCAAACATCTTTTGTACCTTTCTTACTTATAACATCCATTCCTCAACTTTTTGTATTCCAAATGTTTGTGATGCTAAGAAGTGAAGTTGATTTTGTGTGATCTTCATGCAGTGCAATCTACTTTTGGTAAAGACTGAATAATTTTAAACCCTCATTTAAATGTGACACAAGACACAGCTTTAGACATATAGATATGAAGCAGCTTCCATCAGAAACTGGGGTGGCAGGGGCTCCATTTCACAGAATTACTGTGATTTCTCAGTTGTAAGACATGATGTCATCTTGCATTCCACTTGAAATTCTCTAGTGGCATTACCAAAGAACAAATGGAAAAAAAGCAACACTTCCTTGCATTTTTCTACCTTTAACTAGCAAAGTACCACTACAGCTGCCACTCCTTGCCCCTACCCCCTACACCTTTTTTGTTAAAACCCCTTGTCATTTCAGAGCTCGATATGTTACCCCTGGTTTCCAGGAAGCTGGGCAAGGCTTGAAGCTCACCCCTCTCCCACCAGTTAGGTGGCCCAGGGCCTGCTTTGGATAGAGTTCCCATCGCCTACAACTGCCTGGGCTCTTGGCCAAGTGGCCTTTGATTGGTGAAATCATTGAGTGTGGGGCGAGGGGAGCTCAGTCAGGGCCTCTAGGGGAAGCCCTCAGCCTCCTCCCTTCCCTTTGACACTGCAGCCGGCGGGAGCCCAGGCCTATTTCTGGCAGCTGTGGCTGCAGCTGTGCTTCTGCCGCCTCCTGGAATGTCTGCCGGGCCCAAATGTTCCAGAGGCATATCCCAAGTAGGGAGCCTAGAGATGCTAATTTGGTTCTGTGTTTCACCTCAAACTATGCAAAGTCCTCTTGAACAACAATTTCACATGGTCCATATGGGAAGGACCAACCCAGATGCCAAGCTGAGTGTCCCTGAGACCATGGCATCTCCATCTGGTAAAGTAGCCAGGGCTGCAGTGAGGGGCTTGCTGGCTTAAAAATTTAGACGAATCTGAGCAGACCAGTGCTTGGAACATGCTTCCTGAAGGTCTATGTTGCACTCTAAACACAGTCCTATGTGGCGCCATTCATTCCACCCTGGGATATTGACTAATAAGACAATAAAATCTTTTTCTTTTGTCTCTGGAAACCCCGGTGGCGTAGTTGGTTAAGTGCTACATCTGCTAACCAAATGGTTGGCAGTTAAAATCCGCCAGGTGGTCTGTGGAAACTGTGGGGCAGCCCTGCTCTGACCTCTAGGGTTACTGCGAGTCTGACCTGGTGTGATGGCAGTGGGTTTGGTTTTTTGGTTTTAATATCTTCCTCTAGTATGATTCATGCCGAGTTTTCAACTGATGACTGAGGCAATCCATGACTCTACATTCCTGCCTTAAGTAACTCAAGACCCTGAAGACCTCCACTGGCCCCTCAGTGAGCTGCACTGCTCGGGTGGCCGTGTTGTGAACCCCGTGTCTTACCACCTAATGGCTTTTTGGACTAGAGTGGGCACCTGATCCAAGGGGGCAGTCCTTAGGCTGGCCCTGGACATGAGGAATTTGAGCTAGGAAACAAAACAAATTTACCAGTTTACAGTGGAATTGAAAAAATAAGGATTCCATGAGTTCAAATTAGGCCATGGCAAACCAAAAGCTATATGCAAGCCCAGTTATAAGTGGCAAACACAAGAAGGGAGAAGGCTGGCTACAAAAGAGGTGGAGAGCCAAGAGAGACTGTTTTGAGCTTTCAGAGTTGTAGGCCAAATCTGCGTGTCTTTAAAATAAGCCCCTCGTTTTCTTCCGGGCTTTCCAACAATTGACCTATTTATTGATTGCCCCCAGAAAGTCAGAGTATTTAAGTCCCTTCTCCTAGGGTGTCTCCCTGAAGAGAGCATTGTTCTCTAGTTGTCTCTCATGGGCAACTTGTAGTTCCCTAGAAATGGTCAGCTCATCTACCTCTGGAGTGCTGAGCTGGGCAGGAAGCTGAGGGTGGGTGCAGTGAAGAGACTTGGCTTTAGGCCACAGCCTGAGGTCCTTGCCAGCCACACCTGACTCCTTTCTCTTCTCTCTGGCCACAAAAGAGAATGGGCAGTCTGGTTTTTCCCCTGTTCCCATTGGGCTTTGTGGGGCTTTCTATCTTTGGGAAATCCATTAAAGAAGTGAGATTAGTTCCCACCTGCCCAGCTGGCTTCACTGGCTCCTTTCCAGCCCTGGAAAGCTCCCCTGGCCAAGATTTCTCCATATTCCAGCCAACTGAGGAAACAGACTCTGGTTTAAAGAGCTTGGCTGCATGCTGGCTTCCATCACCTGGTAATGTGTGTGTGTGGATGTGTGAGAGACAGAGACACAGAGACAGAATGTGTGGGTGAGCTGTCTCTAGGAGCTACCAGGAAGCTCACTGATGGGGCACTGAGTCAGGAACCCTAGGTCTAAGCATGAGCTCTGTGAACCCTCAGTTCAAAAGTCCTTCCCTCTCTGGTCTCAGTTTGCTTAGCTGTACAGTGTCTGGAGTTAGATCTACCAGAGCCTCTCCCACTTCCGACACCTACTACGGCCAGCCTTCTTGGTGGTTGGTAGGGAGTTCTCGGACCTGAAAGAGGAACGTGTGCTTCCTCCACTGAACCATCCCCAAGGCTAATGGGTATGGTGGCAAAGGAGCACTGTGAAGCCGCAGGTTCTGACTGGCCTACCCCTGCTCCTGGAGGCCGGGTTGTTCCCTCTCACAAGGGCAGTGTTGTCAGTGCCAGTAAGTCCCGTCAGCTCCCACTGCTGCTGCTTCCTCTGAGATCAGGGCTGGAGAAACATTCCAAACCAAACCAAACCCATTGCTGTTGAGTCAATTTCAACACATAGGGACCCTCTAGTAAAACTGGCCCATAGGGTTTCCAAGGAAGGCAGCTGGTAGATTCGAACTGTTCACTTTTTTTGGTTAGCAGCTGTGCCAGCAAGGCTTAGGCAGAGCCCAGCTATTCTCTCAGGTAGAGGACACACAGCTAGTTGGTAACAGCGGGGATACTGAAGTCTAAACCTTCCAGTGGAAAGAACAGTTATCAAAAGGGATCCAGATATGGAAAAGGACTGAGGCTCTCTGAGGCACACAGGTCCCAGGTGAACAAATTCAGTATTAATTAGTAAGTCATTAAATAATTTTCAAAGTATCAGATTCCAAAATAAAGACTATGCCTGGAATGAATGAATGGATCAGGGAAGAAGACAATGAATAAGAGAGCACTGAGGGAAGAAGACAACAAATAATAGAGCACAACTACAGAGGAAGGGAGAGCTGGAGGGGCTCTGGTGACAGTATGTGTTTTCCTGGGAGGGACGCTAAGCTGAGCAGATCTGGAGTGGGGCTTAGGGCCCAGGTTGGCGGAGATTAGGGGAGTGGCCTACCCCCAAGTCCTCCTCATGCTCTTCTGCCAGTGCCAATGCTGAAAGGGCCTGGATGTCCTGAGATTCTTCCTCGGAGTTTCTAAGGCTGGCACCAGGTGGGGCCTCTGGGCTCTCTGTTCCTTCACAGGAGGCCAGCCCCAGGCCCCTGCCACTCTCTGTGGGGCTCCAGCTGTCCTCCCCTCTCCTGGCACAGGTCCCAGATGCACAGATGAGCCAGTGGAGCTCCGGAGCCCCATGGTGGCCAGGAGGCGGGTGTGCCGGCATGAGTCAGAGCTGCCTGAGTCTGCTAACACCCCACCCACAAGTCCTCTAGGGGTCAGGGCCCTCCCTAACTGATGGCTGAGTCTGAGGCTGCTTCTCTCTGGTCCTGGTTCAGACACCCCACCTATCAAGTAGGGAGAAAGAGCTCGTGATGATCTCAAGGGACCTTCTGCTTCCAGGCCGTGAGACCCTGATCCTAACATGGGAATTGCCACCACTTCTGCTTGGTGGGCCTGCAGCCCTTGGGAGCAATGGGGAACTAGGAAGCACCATTCCACTTTTTCATCTTGAAACCAGGCTGGGGCCGTGGAGAGTGAGAGAGAAAGAAATGCACTTCTTTGGTTCCTCCTAGGCTGCAGCTGACCCACCAGCCCCATCCTGGGGCCAGAGAAGGCTCAGGAAGCCAACCAGAGCAGATTTCACAGACTCCCTAATGAGCCATGAAACATAACAACAGCGACAACTATTTATGAGGAAAGTAACCAAAAACACCAGCTCTGTAAGAATAAATATTGGCAGCTAAATAATGGTAGTTACTAATGCTTTTTGAACACTTAATGCAAGTCAAGCACTATGCTTACCACTTTCCACTTTCTGGTCTTTTCCTCATTTAAACCCTTAATAAATTTAAAAAAAAAAAAAAAAAAAAAACAGGTCTGGAAGGACTGCAAGGATGAGGGAATGAGACAATGAAGAAGAGAACGAGAACATGACTGAGGGGGAAGGGGAAGTCTGAAGCAGGTGCTATTATTATTCCCATCTTGCTGATGCAGAAACTGAGGCTTAGCATCTGAGTAGCTTGTCCAGGTCCACTTTTGATGGAAAAAGCTTACTAAAGTCAGCCCCCAATATTTTACGACTAGGGTTTTAGAAATGTGAAGAAAATGGCCCAGTTGGCAATGAACTTAAAAGTTTCACTGAGCTTTACAGTCCCTCCAGCCTCAGCACACAGCTAACTCTTGCATCCCTGCTCTATGAAGTGGCTGTGACCTCTCCCTCTGTTTTAAAGAACGAGAAATGATGCCCATAGACACAAAGGTCAGAAGCCAAAAGACACAGCTTTTCCTCTCTAATGCTTAGCACAGTTGATGGAAAAGGGAGCTTCAAGGTCCCAGGATCTGAGGCTAGGGAAAGCTTTGTAGAGCACCAAGTTACAGAAGGCCTTGGTTCCAGCCCCCGCTCTACTTCCAATTAGTTGTGTGATCTTGGGCAAACTCCTTTGCTTCTCTGGGCCTATCTTCCTCCTGTAAACGGGGGGATTTTTCGAGATAATCTGAAAACCTTTCCCTTGCCCTAACTATCCGTTAGTTCCCTCCACCTCCCCCATACCTCACCCAAACTGGCTCTAACAGTCCAGAAGAAGCTTTAAACTTAGTTTTGAAAATCAGTGGTGGCAGGCAGTTCAGACCTCCCTGAATTTCCTCCTGAGCGCTGTGTCCGGGGGTCTGGGTCCTGGTCAGGCATCTAGCCAAGCCTTGTCAGAGGCCCTGGGCCTCTGAGAAATGCCTCAGTGGGGCCTGCATTGTGATGACCTCATGCACTCTATGACATCATCCTCTTTCTCATGTCCACTCCTCCCTGTTCAACAGCCCTGCAAACAACCATCAATCTGAATCCCAAAGGCCTAAGAAAGTCTGTTCTCCAGTACCTGACGCTGAACTTCTGCCTCAGCCAGCAAGAAGCACCATGAAATTAGAATTCACGGAGAAAAACTACAACAGCTTTGTGCTGCAGAACCTAAACAAACAGAGGAAACGCAAGGAGTACTGGGACATGGCCCTGACTGTGGACCACCACGTCTTCTTCGCACATCGCAACGTGTTGGCTGCTGTCTCTCCACTGGTGAAGAGCCTCATCTCCAGCAATGATATGAAGACCACTGACGAGCTCTTTATTACCATTGACCCCAATTACCTGAGCCCAGCCACAGTGGATCAGCTCCTGGATTACTTCTACAGTGGCAAGATAGTGATCTCAGAGCAGAACGTGGAGGAGCTGCTTCGCGGGGCCCAGTATTTCAACACACCGCGCCTCCGCATCCACTGCAATGACTTCCTGATTAAGTCCATCCGCCGCGCCAACTGCCTGCGCTACCTCTTCTTGGCTGAGCTGTTTGAGCTCAAAGAGGTATCAGACTTGGCCTACTCTGGCATTCGCGACAATTTCCACTACTGGGCCAGTCCCGAGGGCTCCATGCATTTCATGCGCTGCCCACCTGTCATCTTTGGCCGCCTGCTCCGTGATGAAAACCTGCACGTGCTCAATGAGGACCAGGCTCTCAGTGCACTCATCAATTGGGTATACTTCCGGAAGGATGAACGGGAGAAGTATTTCAAGAAATTCTTCAATTACATCAACCTCAACGCCGTCTCCAACAAGACATTGATGTTTGCCAGCAACAAGTTAATAGGCTTGGAGAACAACTCAGCTCATGTAACCCTGATTGAGAGTGTCCTCATGGACCGCAAGCAGGAGCGGCCATGCAGCCTGCTGAGTTACCAGCGGAAAGGGGCCCTGCTTGATTCGGTGATCATCCTAGGTGGCCAAAAGGCTCATGGCAAGTTTAATGATGGAGTGTTTGCCTATATCATCCAGGAGAATCTATGGTTGAAGCTCTCAGAGATGCCCTATCGGGCAGCAGCACTCAGTGCCACCTCTGCTGGTCGCTACATCTACATCTCTGGTGGCACTACAGAGCAGATTTCAGGGCTGAAGACAGCCTGGCGGTATGACATGGATGACAACTCCTGGACCAAGCTGCCTGACCTGCCCATTGGGCTTGTCTTTCACACCATGGTGACCTGCGGGGGGACAGTGTACTCGGTGGGTGGGAGCATTGCCCCAAGGAGGTATGTCTCCAACATCTACCGCTATGACGAGCGCAAGGAGGCCTGGTGCCTGGCAGGGAAGATGAGCATCCCTATGGATGGCACAGCTGTGATCACCAAGGGTGATCGGAACCTGTACATCGTCACTGGCCGGTGCTTGGTGAAGGGCTACATCTCTCGGGTCGGGGTAGTGGACTGCTTTGACACCAACACTGGGGATGTGGTTCAGTGCATCACCTTCCCCATTGAGTTCAACCACCGGCCCCTGCTCTCTTTCCATCAGGACAACATCCTCTGTGTTCACAGTCACCGGCAGAGTGTGGAAATCAACCTGCAAAAGATAAAGGCCAGCAAGACAACCACCACAGTGCCTCTCTTGCCCAACAACTGCCCCTTGGATGTGTCCCATGCTATATGCTCCATTGGGGATGGCAAAGTATTTGTATGTGGAGGTGTCACCACAGCTAGTGATGTCCAGACAAAGGACTATACCATCAACCCAAATGCCTACTTGCTGGACCAAAAGATAGGCGAGTGGAAGACCCTGGCCCCCCCACCAGAAGCACTTGACTGTCCTGCCTGCTGTACAGCCAAGCTACCTTGCAAGATTCTTCAGAGGGTTTAAACAGCTTTTTAAGTGGGAGAATAAGTAAATACATTATTATTCACAATTTAATCAGAGAGAGAGAGAAAGAGGAAGATAGCCTGTTGGTTCCTTCTTAATGTTCCAGTATATGGCTCTGAAAGGCATGGTGGGCTAGGGCTGCTCCTAGTAGGTGGAAATTCAGGGCTACCCTGTCACTACAAATGTCCAAGAGGCTGGAATGGAGTCCCTTGTGGGTGGTATTGAGGCATCTCTGGGACACTGGCCAAGGTGATGTCTGGAAAGCCTCCTGTTCTGTACCCTTATAATCACCTCTTAGGCATCTGTTGAGCTGAAAGGTTAAACATGTGCTTGCAGTTGTGAAGAAGGGGAGGGCAGATCCGGGTCATGGGCTGAGGAGGGAGAAGGTTCTGGGCAAGGCTTGGGGATTGGGACAGAGGAAATCGGGGAGGCAGGTTTGCTTGTTTTTCATTTGCAGGGTAACTGGGAGGGGGTACTTATGTTCACTGGGAACTTTCTCTGGGAATATGAAGTCTAAGGGACTGGGTGTGGACGACAGATCAGTCATGGGGGGAAAAGAAATCTTAATTGGAGAGAAGCTTGGGGATGAAGCCACAGAAAAAGATGAGAGAGACAGACTAATAGGTAAGGGCATGAAATTATGCAGCCAGATGGCCTGCTTGGTATCCTAGTTCCATCACTTATTGGGTGACCCTGGGAAAGTTATTTAGCATCTCTGTGCCTTTAGTTTCCTTATCTTTAGAGACAGGATAATAATGCCTACCTCATGGGGTAGTTGTGAAGTTTCAGTTAATAATATAAAATGCCTAGGACAGTCTCTGGCATGTATTAAAGTGCTGTATAAAAATACTTTTAAAGAAGAAAACAGGGTATGGCTAACAACATGCTCTTGAGTATTTATAGTAAGACCTCATAAAATGCTTTTTGAGATTCCTTACCTCAAAGCTTTGGTGAACTTTCCTCAATTCTAACTACCTCTGCCTTCCCTTTCATTCACTTGTATCTTTATATGTAATTGTCAAAAAATTTGAAGAAATTGATGAGCTCTTGAAAACCATTTATGATCCTTACCAATGTATTCACTCATTCATTTATGAATTTACTTATCCATCTGCTCATTCCTTAATTCACACAGGCACACACACTGATTCACTCCTGTACCAATCCATGTCCCAGAGAGGGAGCAGATACCAGAAGTGTCCAAGAGAAACAGCCAGACTGTTTTAGTCACCAGGTACTGCTCTAACAGAAAAATACCACGAGTGGAAAGTTTCATGTAGAGAAGCTTTTATTGTCTCAGTCCAGTAAGCCACAAATCCAGTAAAAAGTTGTAAGTCCATTCAGAATGAGAGATCATCACAGTCCGATAGGCTGAGTCCACATCCAGTGAGAGCATCTTGGCACAGGAACCTCAGGTCCAAAGGACGTGCTCTGCTCTCAGTGCTTCTCTCTCGGTGGTATGAGGTTCCCAACTTCCTCAGCTCACTTCTCTCCCTTATATTCCACAAGCTTGTAGCTTGGGTCCTGCCTCACTAACACAACTACAAACCATTCTCCATCATCAATATCACAGAGGCAGGATTCACAACACATGGGAGGAAGGGCACCATATTAGAACTCCAAACCAAGTCAAATCAACTCATACATTTTTGGGGGGACACAATTCAATCCATGACACAGACATACACATAATTTATTCTAGTAGCCACATTAAAAAAAATGAGACACAGGTGAAATTAATTTTAACAATATATTTTATTAAATCCAATATACCCCAAATATTATTTTGACATGTAGAAACATAAACATTTTTAATGTGACTTTTAGTGTTTTTTTTATTTTAATAGTGCCTTTGGAATCTGAAATCCTGGTAGTGTAGTGGTTAAGTGCTTTGGCTACTAACCACAAGGTCAGCAGCTGGTAATCCACCAGGCACTCTTTGGAAACTCTGTGGAGCAGTTCTACTCTGTCCTATAGAGTTGCTACGAGTTGGATTTGACTTGATGGCAGCGGGTTTTGGTCTCTGGGAGCTGATGTGTATTTTACCCTTGTAACACAGCTTGATTTGTACTAGTCCCATATATATAACCACATAAGGCCCGTAGCAGCTGTACTAGACATGCAAGATACTTAGACATCTTCATGATTCAAGTCTGTTCCATCTCCTCTTTCCCACTTGGTCTGTTCAATGTGATCATTTTGTGTGGACATACATTCTTGCTTTTCTTAAGTATATATTTCGAGTGGGATTTTTGGGTCACATGGTGACTCTAATGGTTTGAGGAACTGCCAGATTATTTTTTCAAAGCAGCTGCCTAATCCTACAATCCTACCAGCAATGTATGATGGTTTCAATTTTTTCACATCTTCTGAGTCACATTCCACTTGACAGCAATCACTGGGGTTTGTTTTTTCCTCCACTACTTGTCATTACCTGCCTTTTTACAGTCATCCTAGTAGTGTAAAGTAGGCTGCTACTGCGGTTTTGATTTGCATTTCCTTGCTGGCTGTCAGTTTTTGCTTACTAGCCTTGCTTCTTCCATCCACAACTGTCACCCGAGAAAGCATTACTCCTGAGGAGCTCGGTGAGAACAAAGACGGCACGGCCCAGGAACACTGCATGCCACACTGTGTTATCTCACTCAGGCCATGGAATCATGGCAAGTCTCTGCTGCCTATCTGTCTCTCTGCTATTTGTCTATCCCACCTATTTATCTGGGAAGTAAGAATATTCAAGATTTGTTATAAATGTATTGAAAATATTTGCTACTAAGCATGTCCTTTCTGCATTTTTCCCTTTCTTAGTGATCAAGAGCTCCCATTACCCCATGTCTAATGCCTGTGTCTCGGTTGCAAATTTTGCACCATTAAAAGACAACATGAAAAATTCCACATTTACTTCCAAAAGATCAGTATTGTTATCTTTGAACAAAAAGTGCTAAGCAGGATTTCAATATTTTACAATTTATTCATTCATCTTTTGATGGACATCTGAGTTGTCTCCCATTTGAGGCACTTAAGATGTGTTATAAACATTGGTGTATAGGTTTTGTGTGAACTTAAATTCTCATTTTCCTGAATGCCTAGGAATAGATTACTTAGTAAGCAATATTTTAACTTTATAAGCAACTGCTAGACTATTTTTCAGCATGGCTGTACCATTTTGCACTACCACCAGCAATATGGTTCCAGTTGCTCCACATACTTCCCAACACTTGATATTGTCAGCATATTTTATTTTAGCCATTCTCATAGGTATGCAGAAGTATGTCAGTGCAGCTTTAATTTACATTTCCCTAATAGCTAATAATGCCTAACATCTCTTCATTTGCTTTTTTACTATCCACATAGCTTTTTGGCTACTTTTTAAATGGAATTTTCTGTTAAATTTTGAGACTGGATAAAACTGGAAATATTTCCTAAAAGTATGTAACTTCTCCTATAATTTTTGTAACAGTGTCTTTCCTGGAGCAAAAGTTTTTAATTTTGGTGAAGTTTCATTAAATTTTTTTTTGATGGATCATGTTTTTAGTGCCTTAAAAAAATTTACCTAATCTTAGTTCACAGTTTTCTCCTATCTTTTCTTCTAAAAGTTTATAGTTTTAAATTTAGATTCACAATTCATTTTAAATTAATTTTTGTAAGATGTGAGGTTTAGGTGCAAGTTTTTCTCTTTTTTTTCCTTACAAACATCTGATATTCCAATATTTATTGAAAAGGCTATTTTTTTCCATTGAACAGCCACTGCAAAAAATCCACTGGCCATATTTGTGTGGATCTGATTTCTTGACTGTCCACCCAGTTGCACTGATCTGTGTGTCTATCCCTTTGATGATATCACAATGTCTTGGTTATGGTTTCTTTTTAATAAATTCTAAAATTGGGTAATATAATCCTTCTAACTTATTCTGTTCCAAAATTGGTTAGCTATTCTACTTCCTTTATCACACCACATAAATTTTACAATCAGCTTATCTGTATCTAGGAAAAAATTTTGATTGGATTATGTTAAATCGAGATAGATCAGTCTGAGGAAATGGCATTTAAACTCTGTTAAGTCTTCCAATCCATGAACAGAATATGTCTCTCCATTTATTTAGGCCTTAGTTTTTTTTAATCAACATACAAATTCTGGCCATGTTTTGCCACATTCCTCTGAGTACTTCGTTTTTAAAGAGGTATTGTAAATGGTGTTTTTAGTTTCCAGTTACACCTTGCTACTATATAGAAATATGAATGATTTTTGTGTGGATCCTTTACTTTGCAACCTTGTTAAATTTACTTATTCACTCTTGGTTTTTGTTTTTGCTTTTTTAGAAAGATAGTCCTTTAAGTTTTCTATGTAGATAATCATGGCATTTGCAGAGAGAGAGTTTCATTTCTTCAAGTTTGTATGGCTTTTTTTTCTTGTTTTTGTGTACTAGCTAGGACTTTCAGCACAATGTTGAACAGGAGTGGTGTGAGGAGTTGTCTTTGACTTGGTCCTGATCTTAGGGTAATAGCAGCTACTCTTCCAACATTAAATGGGACATTAGGTTTCTTCCTAGATGCTCTTTATCAGGTTTAGAAAGTGCTGTTTTGTTCCTAGTTCGTTGTCAGCTTTTATTAAATTTTGTCAAATGCTTCTTCCATATGAATTTATATAACGATATTTTTTCTTCTTTAGCCTGTTAATATAAAAGACTACTACTGATTGATTTTTTTTTTTCAAATACGGAACCAGCCTTGCAGAGAAACTCTATTTTGGCATGGCATATGGGGTTTGAGATTTTCCTGGTTCTTCATATACCAGTAATTCTGTATTATAAACATTTCGAATATTAGGAAACTCTGGATCTTACTTAAATCCCATGAAGAATGTTGATATTTTTGTTTTAGTGTGCAACTGACCTAGTTAGACTTAGGCCATAAGCTTCAAACTACCTTTTGTGGACTGCGGTTACAGATTTATGTGCTTTCAAAGACATTGCAGGGATATTCTGAACTGTCTCATGTGGGTGCCACCTAGTGGCCACCGGAGACTTGAACAAGAGTAAATTCAGTTATCAAAACCTAACATGCTGCTTGGGATCTAAACCAACCTATGCCGAGTCCAGGAGCTGACCATTTTAAGGGGCCATTTTCCCAAGCTCCGCCCTCTCCATGGTCTTCCTTATCCTACTCAGTTTTGTAGGGCTCTCCTTTTTGGTTCTCTGGCCAGAAAGCTACTGCTTTGTTAAACCCACTCTGCTATGGACTTCCACAGCTGTGCCTGTGCCTGTGCCTGTGCCTGTGCCTGTGCCTGGATCCAAGCGGATCAGAGGTTAAAAAACGGTAAATTCACCACTACTTGAATGCTTTATATTTTCACTGTCTTCCTCAACTCACCTGTCAGTATCTATTTTTCAAAGTCCTCAACAGCTACTCCACGTATCCTGCCCAAGTTTTACAGAGGCACTTAGTGATGAGAGCCTGGGAGGATACATGTACCCCATCTTAGGCCCACTCAGGATTTTTACAACTGTATTTGTGACTGCCTTGCCTGTAATTTTCCTTTTTCCAGTGGTCTTTGTTAGATTTCTGTTACATTAATCTCATAAAATCTGTCAAAGACTCTTATCTATTCATGGAAACTCTGGTGGCATAGTGGGTTAAATGCTACATATACTAACCAAAAGGTTGGCAGTTCAAATCCTCCAGGAACTCCTTGGAAACTTTATGGAGCAGTTGTACTCTGTCCTATAGGGTCACTATGAGTTGGAATCGACTCAAAGACAGTGGGTTTGGCTTATATCTATTTACTGTAAGACTTTGAAAGTATTTTCATGAATGAAACCAAATTAAGTTTTCTGGTGGGAAAGTTTTTAATAGGCTCAAGTGTATTGTTTATAGGACTATTCAATTCTATTTCTTCTTGTATTATTTTCAAGCTTGTCTATTTACCCAAATTTTCTCTATTGTACCCAAATCTTCAAAGGTATGAAAATATAATTATTTACATATCTTCTTATGATCTTATTGTTTTCAGAATTTCCAGAAATTTTCTTCTTTCAATTCTTGATTTTGAATTAAAAAAAAAAACTTTTATCAGACTCACCAGAGGTTTACCAGTGTTACTAGATTTTTCTTAGAATATACATTTAACTTTGTTCATTTTCTCTATTATTTCTATTTTATTAATGTCTGCTCTGATTTTTATTTCCATCCTACTATCTACTTCAGTTTTCTTTTGCTGTTACTTTCTAATTTCTTGAAATGAATGGTTAGCTTGCGAATTTTCAGCTGTTTTTTTATACTACTAGGTTTATAGAAAAGTCACCCAGAAAACACAAGCACTTTCCATAAACCATCTCTTCCTCTGCACAGTTTCTCCTACTATTAACGTCTTGGATTAGCATAGTAAATTTTGTTACAAGTGATCCTGAGTCAGAACCACCCAACAAAACCCTCCAAGAATCTTACCCTCAGTAAGCATGTGAAACAATGTTTGTTACTTTAAGCTATTTTTAAGGTATGACAAACAACAGAATACCAACATAAGCTCATCATTTATAATAAAATTTCACTTTTTAAATACTTATTTGTGAAAACTTCTCCTATATTTTGTTTAGATAAATTTTAAGAATTGCAATAATAAGTCAATACAGAAGAAAATGTGAACAGTCAGAGCCTTATAGGTCATAGGTTTTTTAGGTCAGTTATATTTACAATTTAAACTTACATTACAGAGAAGGACAACAGGTTGATCAATAACAGTCTTACAAGCATAAAAATTCCAATAGGACAAAACTCTGTGGGGGAAGCAAAGTGAAAATATGTTCATAGAGAAAAAGTAATCATCTAAAATTTCTTAATGAAAAGTTTTTTCATGTGTTTTTGTTAGATGGGTGATAGTGCAGACCAAAGCTCTATATTTAGATTCTACTGGATGTATGTAAACAATTTTATTTCCAAGGATAAATATTTATAATAGGCTAGAAATTATATTTCTTAAGTTATTACGAAAAAAATCAGAGGTCAACTTAAAAAGGCACAAAGTGTATACAGATTTTAAAAATTCTTTTACGGAGGACATGCAAAACAAAACAGTATGAGGACTGCTTCACAAGATCATCTGAAAAAGAATAGCTTTAAAAGTTCCAAAAGCATTTTCTGGATATCCAAAGTAAAGTCTTGAAAGACTCAGGGCATAAGTTCAGACTAAAATAATAGACGGGAAGAACCTAGACAAGGGTTAGACCACTCTGACTTTCTTTCTCCCCATAAAGGTTGCCTCAGGCTGCAAAAGGGAGTGGGGAGTGGAAGAAATCAGCCAGAGAATTCGGGTTTGGTGACAGTCTCTATATCTTTCTTGCATGTCTCCACATGGGGTCATAGGACAATCTCCAGCAGCATTTTTGGGAATCCATAACTAGCAGAAGTTTGTGCCAGTTTGGGATCCTGAGAAGCAAGCACTTAAGAAATAGTAGAAAATCAAGATGCCTGCTCAGAGGTACCAAGGAGTGAGGGGCCCTGAGTAGCATCACTCCACTTCCTATGGTTTTGGAGTGGCACTGTGCATCAGGTAAACTTTTCTGTGCCCTTAAGGAGGGCTCCAAAATTAACTGATTGAAAGCCTGAGGTCCCAGAGGGGGACATCTGTGATGACTAATGACCATGGATTCTTGGTCATCAATCACACTCAGCAGGTGCCGGCATGGAAGACTGATCTTAATCAAAGATCAGAGGAACTGAGTTACATCTTTGTGGATGCAATGCAGGGTTGCTGAGGATCACAGGTCAAACACGTATTCTACCTGCCAGCCTTCAGTGTTTGATGCTAGGAAGTCTCTGAATCATAGATGGCAGCCTGGGAGAAAAGGAGAGAATCCTGAACTTACCCAGGTTTTATTTGACCTGAAAATATTACATGATTGAGTTGAACTATAGCGGAGTAGATTTCACTTTATGCTATTAGAAAGAAGGGGGCTGAAGACAGACATTGTTTGGCTATAAAAAATATACCTTCTTTGCAGATTCAAGTTTGTAGACTGAAAATGTATGCTTGCTACATTAGGTCAGGTTCTACCCGAGTACCTAAACCTTCAGAACCAATGCGAGTGGAGCCCCTAAATCTAGTATTTTAAACAAATTTCCCAGAGGATTGATACTTGAAGGTCTGAGTACTACTGTTTTATAGAATCTTCCCCTTCTTGTGACATCACTCTGAGTTTGCCACATTTCTGCTGCCATTTTCTGTTGCCTGCATGGGCCTCCTATTCCTACACTTTGGAGTTACCTAAGGCTTATCTGCAGCTCACTAAACCTAATCTGTTACTGTCAAGTCAACTCTAACTTACGGAACCCTATAAGACACAGCAGCTGGTTTCCAAGCAGCATCTGATGGATTTGAATGGTTAACGTTTGGTTGGCAGCTGTTATGGATAGAATTGTGTGCCCTTCAAAATGTGTGTAGCCATTAGGCTAGGCCATGATTCCCAGCATTGTGTGATGCTCCTACATATTATAAATCCTGTCTCTATGATGTCATTGAGGGAACACGGGCAGCAGTTGTGTTAGTGAGACAACACTCGATGTGTAAGACTGTACTGTGCCTTGAAGCTCTCTTTTGGGGTACACGTATACATACATAAAATAAACCAGCAGAGACCTCTGGGCACCTCATGTACCAGGAAAGCAGCAGTGCCAGGAGCAGAGTGCATCCTTTGGATCTGGGATCCCTGTGACTCCCAGTACAGGGAAAGACTGATGACAAGGACCTTCCTCCAGAGCCAGCAGGGAAGCCTTCCCCTGGAACTGATGTCCTGAATTTGGGCTTGTAGGCTACTGGACTGTCACACAGTAAAATTTCTCTTTTTAAAGCCATCTAGTTGTGGTATGTCTGTTATAGCAGCACTAGATAACTAAGACAGCAGCCAAGCTCTTAACCACTTACCACCAGGGCTCCAATTCATCTCACTAGCCAACCCTATCTTCTTCCATGGATAGATAACTACTGTATAGCTACGTCTACCTGTACCTCTAACTCAAATTTTAACTGACAAGCCAGTTGGCAGTCTAATTATTGTTCCTTTGAAGGTTGTCATGGATTGAATTGTGTTCTGCTAAAAATGTGCGTGCGGTTGTTTGGCTGGGCCTTGACTCCCGGTATTGTGTGATGTTCTTTGTGTTGTAAACCGTGCCACTACAGTGTTAATGAGGGAGTATGGGTGACAGTTGAGTTGGTAGCAGCAGTGATGAATGTATAAGATTGTTTTGTGCCTCGAAGCAGTCTCTAAAGATATGAAGACGCTAGCAGAGCGATTTGGGGATCTCACACCACCAATAAGCAGTGCCAGAAGCTGAGCACACCCTTTGGAAAGGACCAAGGTGTCTGCACCTCAGAAGCTTCCAGTCCAGGGAAAGAATGACCAGGCTCTTCCTCCAGAGCCAGCAGAAAAAACCTTCCCTTGGGGCTGACACCCTGAATTTGGACTTGTAGCGTACTGGACTGTGACAAAATAAAATTTTCCTTTTTAAATTGCCATCCACTTGTGGTATTTCTGTTATAACAGCACTAGATGATTAAAACAAAGGTTATAACCCCTCCCCCACCACTACTTTTAAAGATTCTTCTCATTGTCTTTACTTCTTAGTGGAGCCCCTATGGCACAGTGGATAAGAGCTTGGCTGCTAACCAAAAAGTTGGCAGCTTGAACCCACCAGCCACTCCTTGGAAGCTCTGTGCGGCAGCTCTACTGTGTCCTAGAGTGTTGCTATGAGTTGAAATTAATGGCAATGGTTTTTTTTTTTTGGTTTTACTAAGATTTCCAGACTGTAAAATTCTTTACTCTTACCCTGCTTAGAATTCATTGTGATTCTTGAATCTGTGGCTTAATTTTTTTCATCAGTTTTGGGAAATTTTCAGCCATTTTCTCTTCACACATTGTTCTTTTCCATTCCGTTTTCCAGTTCCTTGCTTGCTCACTGCCACCTTCCCCACCCTATCAGCACCATTATCACCTGTGTCATAGTAATGTGTACCCAGTCTCACGGCACTTCCAGATCAGATCCTTTGGCTCTGGAGGATGCAGACTGTTCAGTGTTTCATCCAGGACCCTTCAGGAACAGCTGTGGCTCTTGGTCTTGCTCTGTGAGTGCTGGGGAGGTTTCACTGCACAGCTCTGCTCTCTGAACCCCTCAAGACCGGGGCTGTTCCCTGCTATACTACCTAATACTCTTTTTCCACACCTTGTAGGCTACTGGACTGTGACACAATAAAACTTCTTTTTCCATATACCTTCCATCTCACCCAGGAGCTGCCCTCAAACACCATTCTCTGTCTCTCTTCAGGTCCTTCCTGCTCCAGAGATCCTGGCTAGGGAAATCTAATGCCTGATCTCAGACCTTTGGCCCCGGTAATTTTTCTGCTTCTCATAGTCTCAGGACTCCTTACTGGATTCACCGTGCATCCAGAAAGTCTAAAATGAAACACTGTTCTTGTGTTTTTCTTGGTCATTGTTCTAGTTCGCTTGTGCTGCCATAGTAAAAATACCACAGATAAAATACACTGCCTTTGAGTTGACTCTGACTCACAGTGACCCTACAGTACAGAGTAGAACTGCCCCGTAGGGTTTCCAAGGAACACCTGGTAGATCCGAACTGCCAATCTTTCTGTCAGCAGTCATAGCTCTTGCCCACTGTGCCACCAGAGTTTCCATACCACAAGTAGGTGGCTTTAAAGGACAGAGATTTATTGTTTCAGTTTTGGAGCTAGCAGTATGGGCATTAGTTCTATGACAAGCCCCTCCTTGTTGGTAGCTCCAGGCATTCTTGGGCTTATAGATGGATCCTCACACGGTGTTTATGTCATCTACTGCTGCTGTAACCGAAATATCTCAAGTGGATGGCTTTAAAAAGATAAATTTTATTCTGCCACAGTCCAGTAGGCTACAAGTCCAAATTCAAGGTGTCAGATCCAAAGAAAGGCTTTCTCCACTGGCTCTAGAGGAAGGTCTCTGTCATCAATCTTTCCCTGGACTGGAAGCTTCTGAAGCACTTGGACTCAAGTCCTTACTAAAGGAAGCACTCAGCTCCCAGCACTGCTTTCTTTCTTGACAGTATGAGGTCCCCCCAGTCTCAGCTTGCCTCCCTTTCTTTATATCCTAGGAGGCTACCCTAAACCACAGGATAGTCCCACACATTAAGTCCTGCCCCACCAACTCAGCTACCGCCCATCCTCCCTCATTAACATCACAGAGGCAGGGTTTACAGCATACATAATACCAGGAATCATGGCCCAGCCAAATTCCTACACACAGTCTGGAGAACACAATTCAATCCGTGACACATGCTCTCTCCTTCCTGTGTGTGTATCTTCCTGTGTTTGCACCTCCCTTTTATAAGACACTAGTCTGAAAGGATCAGGTTTATGATCCATCTTATTCCACTATGACTGTCCTAAAGAAAAACTCTATTTCTAAACAGGTCAAATTCACAGATACACAGGTTAAAACTTCGTAGCTTTCTGTGACACATAATTCAGTTCACAACAGTCACTTTGTACTGAGATTCCCCCTGGACAATTCTAAAACTCTTCCCTTTCTTCTGCTGGTTCTCATTTCACTAAGTGAGTCGTCAGGGGTGTTTGGCCTCATCTTTGCCTCTAAAATCCTCTCTCCTCAGCCCATCCTTTCCATCACCTCTTTCTTCTTCTTTAACTTCAACCTCTCCCCACTCTCAACTACAAGCATATTCAACTTTCTCCTTTCCTTACAAACATCCCCGAGGCGTTATAACCTTAACTGCAGTTTGTCCTCTTTTCTTGTTTATAACAAAGTCTTTTAGATTCACATTCTCCCTCACCTCTTTCATTTGCAAGTGATTAAAATACAACTGTCTGGTGGGGGACGGGGTGGGATTTGTTCACAGAACTTGAAAGTCCAAAAGTAGATCTCCTACTTCAAGAATGTCTGAATCCAGGTGCTTAGTGTTGCTAGCTGGAAGCTTTCATGTTCTCCACTGCCCTTGATGTTGGCCTCTCTCCCAGGCTCTCTTCTTTTGATGGAGACATGGCCACCAGAAGATCCAAGTTTATCTTTTATCAGCTCAACAGTCTCAACATAAAGAGCTCTGCTTTTCCAAAGACTTTGGAATAGTCCTGGAATTGAGTCTCATGGACTTGGCTTGACTCACTTACCTATTCCTGATCCAGTCATTTGGCCAGGAGATACAATGTTCTAGTCTGTCAGACCTGGCCTCTCCAAATGAAAAGGACGGTACTGATTTCAGAAAAAGAACTGGATGGTAGGCAGGCAAAACTACAAGCTGTCTACTACACTTTCTTTCCTCAATCCAGTGCAATGTGATTTCCACTTCCAGAACTCACGGATGTGTCCCTCACCAAAGTCACCAGTGATCTTGATGGCCAAGAGCATTTGTTCAGTACTCTCTCTTCTTCACCTTTCTGCCAATAGTGCCTTCCTTATGCAAACTTTTTCCTTGAATTCCATGACCCACCTCTGTGGTGACTTCCCTCCCATCTTTGTAACCCACCCCCTCTCTTCACATATGGCCATGCTCTGAGATTCAGGTTTCAATCCTCTCCAGTCTACATGTGTGATCTCATTGCTCTTCAGAACACACCTTTAACTGCTTCCTTGTCATCTCCCTTTATGTCTTCTGTCTCCTATCATTCACTGGAGCTCCCGTGGGTCCTCAAACCAGTGGCCCTACCAATGTCACACATTACTGATCTCAGTCATCTTTTCCTCCTGCTTCTCTCCCAGGCCCTTCCTCCAGTCATGCACTAAGTCAGTTGTTTCTCTGGTGAGACTCATTTCCTATTAATGCTCCATCCAGCTCCACACCACTGTCCCAGCCAGAGCTTCATTATACCACTGCAGGACTTCTCTGCCCATTGATATGGCACACAGGGACCAGGCTAACCTCGTAAGGAGCACATTCACCATGTCATCTCTGAAATCCTCCATGGTTCCCTATTGCTAATAAGCTTGCTTAGCCTGGACTGCATTCAGGGGCCCAGTAGCTGTTTTCAGATTTACTTTCAGTCATTCCTCTTCTTAAGTCCTTCAAGCTGAGTGATACTAGTTTGTTCACTGTGGTCTAAAAGTGCCATTTTCTCATTGCTGAACTTTTGTACAACAGTGATCTTGCTGTTGCTGGTTGCTGTTGAGTTGGCCCCTAACTCATGGAGACCCTAGGCATAAGAGAATGAAGTGCTGTCCAGTCCTGTGCCCTCCGCACGGTGGGCTGAGGATCAGGTCATTGGGACCCACAGAGTTTTCTCTGCTGATTTTCAGAAGTAGATCATGAGGGCTTTCCTGCTAGTTCAACTTCTGGAAGCTCCACTGAAACCTGTTTAGCAACACCTGGAGACTAAAGCCTCCACTGCCAGACGCTCGCTGCCTGCCAGGTGCACTGGCTAGGAATCTTCTCCTCATGAAAGGTAACAATCCTGCCACTGAACCAACACTGCCCCCTACAACAAGCTTGTTGTTAGCTTTCAGTGAGTCAATTCCAACTCATGGCAATGCCAAGTGTGCAGTATAGAATTGCTCCATAGAGTTTTTTAAGCTGTGATCTTTCAGAAGCAGATTGCCAGACCTGTCTTTGGCAGTGCCTCTGGACAGGTTTAAACCTCCAATCTTCTGGTCAACAGAAGATTGACTGCTGGTCAACAGCTTAACTGTACACACACACCCCTCAGGGATTCTACTGTAATTTTAGGCCCTTGCTATTCCCTCTTCTTTCAAAATCTTACCTAATACTTCAAACCTAAGCCCTAAGCCATCCCCTGTGAAGTCATTCCTGAACATACCTACCTATTTTCCCAATTTCGAGTATGTCAATATTCATTGATTTGGCACTATGACAAGGTCGTATCTCTTCTACTAAGGGAATCTCAGGAAAGCTATCCCAGTCACACACTTGCTGTAAAAAGAATATGTCTCAGCCCCTTAGCTACCACCACAGTGGGCAACAAGAGGTTTTCTCCCTTGGACCTACTCATGGTAGCCTCTGCCTCCACCCTTCTCACAGGGTTGTTTCAAGCAGACTATGATTGTGAAGATACTTCATATAATTGCTACTTTATTCAAGAACAGGGAAGGAGACTGTCAGGTGCAGACCCTAATATTTTAAGTTTCTTAAATGTTTTTCTTCAAAATCTTCTGCATTACATATTTAAAGGTAATTTAGAAAGAAAATACACACTTCATCCTTTTTTGGTCATCATATTTTTTTCTTAAAGCCACTTTGTTGTCCCTTGCTGAGTACCTCCAGAGACACCTATGACCTTTGGTTGTGCTTTTAGTTTTGTTTTTAAAATGGTGGTTGTGAAGGAGATACTTCCCTTACACACTGTATTTTTCAAGTATCCATCCTCTACATGGACATGATTAACTGGAATCACTGTATTATGTTTCTGATTTAAAATGAACACTGAAGACACTTTTTTTTTTAAAAAGGGAGCTAGGCAAAGTGTGCACATTAAAGGGGTGTGGCTGTTACCATGACAGAGGTGCTACGGTTCTCGGGAGACCCCGGTCTCCTCTTAGCTACTGATTTCATCTGTGACTGAACCCCTCACATACTAGGGTCTTAGTTTCCCTAGTAACAAAGTGATTCCTAAGGGATTTTCCAGTTCTAGAAACTTCTATATACTCCCAAACCAAACCCAACCCACTGACGTCGAGTCGATTCCGACTCAGAGTGACCCTACTGGACAAAACGGAACTGCCCCCATAGAGTTTCCAAGGAGTGCCTGGTGGATTTGAACTCCTGACCTTTAGGTTAGTAGACATAGCACTTAACCATTATGCCACCAGAACCTTCTGTATAGCTCTGAAAATACATACTGTCCTCAAAAGTGCTTTTTAAAAGGAGATACATCCGCCTTCTTTATAAAAATGCTAATGGGGGTGAAAAAACAGAGTGGCTTTGAATCAATTTTATGTCAGTCAACTCTAAAGAAAAAAACTAGATTGAATAACTGGGTTAACAAGTTCTTTGAAAAATACATATAGCCAGTCCATATCCATAAACAGATTCAGTCTTCTCTTTAACCCTGGGACAGAGATAAGTGCAAGAATTCCTATAAATGAGAAGACCAAGCCTCAGAAACGTAACTGGCTTGCCTCTTCTGTAACCCGCCAATCATTACCGCACTAACTTTACTTCATCTCGGGGTTCAGAACAAGAGTCCCCTTCAGAGGTGGCAGTCCCTGGTCATTTTGACTCCTTTAGGCAGGGCAGGAGTCGGCGCTTTACGTCAGGAGCCCCCACCGCCTCACTCCGGACACCCGGGCTCACCTCCCACATCTCGGCGCTGTCCGGGTCACGAGTTTTCTTCGGGGGCCCGCCTCTCCTTCTGCTGATTGGATAGCTTTTGAGCCATTTCTGCCCTCTCATTAGTTGCTCTCTTTTCGGCTCTCTCTCGCTCCCTAGACCAACCGGATATAAGGGTAGGGTTTCCGCTTCCGCCTTCTCCCTCCAGCTCCGATCGTACTCGCCACCGCAGCGGGTGATTCCCGGCGAGGTTTCGTAGGTCGGTTGGTGTGTCTTCCGTCGTCAGTGTCCGTGCCGTTGAACTGCCCGCCATGGCTGAAATGGATCCGTTTGGCGCTCCCGCCGGCGCCCCAGGCGGCCCCGCGCTGGGAAACGGGGTGGCGGGCGTCGGAGAGGAAGACCCGGCTGCGGCCTTCTTGGCGCAGCAAGAGAGTGAGATTGCGGGCATCGAGAACGACGAGGCTTTCGCCATCCTGGACGGCGGCGCCCTCGGGCCTCAGCCGCATGGCGAGCCGCCAGGGGGTCCGGGTGAGCTTGCCGGCGCGCCGGGGCGGTGGGACGTTTCTGGGAATTCGGGACAGATTGGGTCCGAGAACTTCTGTGTAACTCCGGTTCCTTGCTGAACCAGGAGGTTAGGGTGGAGTGGAAAGAGGAAACGAGACCCCGGCCCGGTCATGCGGAAACCTAAGCTCGACAAGCCTATCTCGGTCTAGGACTGCTGTCGGGCGCGGGCGGAGCGAGGAACCAAAGAATACAGAATGGGTGATACTTCAGCTGAGAAGCCCTAGGAAGCCAGTTCCGTTGAGCAAGTTTTCATTAAGCACTTGAGAGGTCTTAAACCTGGCCTCTGCAACAGCCGCATTGGCGCATTTTGTACAGGATTACAGGCAAGTGTGACTCCACAACAGAACTAGTTACTAGAAAGGGGGCGGCAGAAAAAGTAAGAGTAGTAGTTTTTGAGGTGTTTAAACATAATAAACAGAAAAACGGCAGAGCACTTCACCATATAAGCACTTAATGTGTACAGCTCTTAGGCCGTAGGAAGGGAAGGAGTTGTGAATCGGAACTCAGTACAGATGGTCTAGCCCTGGAGAAGGAGTTTGCAACCAGAGAGGACTAGGAGTTTAGTATTTGTTGAGCTGTATCAGGACCGGGACTTCTGGAGCTCGTCTTCTTCTGGGAACAGCTTTGCTAGCCAGTGTTGCTGAAATTATGGTTAGTTTGGGTAAGTTAGAGAGGGAAGAAAAGGTGAATAGAGAATGCAGTGTTTTGTGCACCCCCAGTCAAACTAAAGCAAAAGGGAGTGGGGGTGATCATGATAGGATGCCAGTTTGACTACTGAATGCTTCACTTGTGTGTGATGCTTAGAATTGTAGAACCAAGTGGGAAGCAAGGATTAAGAGACCTGTTTGGTGGTATAGGCAAGTAAGGAGTGTAACCAGAAGAAATGTGATGTGTCTTGTCATCTACTTAAAAAGTGTTCAGTTCAAGAGGATTAAGACACTGGTGGAGCAGATAGGGGGATATCTATACTAACTTAAACCTTAAGGGACCTGGCAGGTAACACAAGTGAGATAAGCAGGTTCGACATTAGACAGTAACACTGGAGACTGAAACTTTAGTGAACTAGAGAGTAGAGCTCTGCTTAAAGACACGCAGGCTCAAAAATCTTAAATTATTGTGCCAGCCAAGCAGAACATCTGAGGGAGAATGGATGACCACTAGTCAGCAGCTTCTGAGTTCTCTGTACTGTGCTGTGCTGTGTCCTGAGTGAATCACTCCCCCAAGAAAGGCCTACATGGGAACCAAAAATGGTGCCATAAAGAATGGCAGGCAAGGGCTGTTTTCCCAAAAGTAAACCTTTAGTGTTCTGTAGAATTGGCAGACTGTGATCGTGACTATATAGTTTATAGTGGGCAGGTTGGACTGAACTGGGCTGTGACTGAGAGCAATCAATTTTCAGTGGTTAGGTGGTATTTTCTTTGGGTGGTCTTTAACATTTGCATGAGCATCATAAAAGTTACTTAGATCCTTAATTTACTTCATTTAATAGGTGAGAAAACTGAGTCCTAGAGAAAAGTGACTTAAGAAAAAAGCGTGTTAATAGCTGAGCTCCATGTCATTCCACCTGTAGACTGTACCACATTCTAATGCAATTTTAGCAGGCACATGGTGGGGTGAGAGACTGTCATTTCCCAAAGACATTTGTGGCTTCCCCGGGCAGGACACAGTGGAGAGAAGGTGCCCTGTGCTAGGGGTCATCACCACGTAGGTAGAAGGCTGTCTTGACTCAAGGACAGTTTTGCCCACTGCTGTATCTGTAATACCTTGTAGTTGTCTGGTGCATAGTAGGCGCTCACATGCTTGTCAAAGGAATGTGCAAAAAGTGTCCAGTACAGCTGTCCTATGGAGGGCTGGCAGATCTTAGTGTGACGGTAAACAGCATATAGAGTGGAACACTTAGATCACTTGTACATCAGGCCTTCAGCAAAGGGAAGGAAGGAATGATTGCTGACTTAGTTCCTAGAAAGGGCTTTCTTGGTGAACTAAGCATTTAGTGACTTAAAGCCAGATTCCTGACTGTGTGGTTGAGGTCGGTAAGACTGCAGTGGTCAGCACTTCCTTTGAGGATTAGATAGCTAGTTGGACACTTTCTCTTTTTTAAAGAGGCACTCTAGTCACCAAGATTGTGTGCTGTGGTGTAGGCTGTTGAGTGTTTATAGGTTTGTGATGTCAGACAAGTTGAACAACTGCCAACACCATTCTCCATTGCTCTGTAAAAGGTGTATAGTGTATGTCTCATCAGGTAGGCAGTTACGTTAGAGAGTACCTGTAAAGTGCTTACATGGTGTATGGTAAGCATCCAGTGAATTCCAGCTATGCTTATTCCTTGGAGGCGGGAGAGAAAGGGATTTTGATGTCTGTAGGTTTGGGGATGCGATAAGGAAGTTGAGAGATTTTAGGTGGGAATTCTGCTTCTGATGTGTTGTACAGGATACTTCCAACAGTGATTGAGGAGAGAAGAGGATGTGTAACTAACCAAGAAATTCCTCCCATGAGGATGGAAGCAGGCAAAACCTGAGCAGTTAGACGTGAGCCTTAGATGCTTCTCTCAGTTGTAAGGAGACCCAGAGAAGGGACATAAGTTTAGAGGTGAGGAGTAACCATCTGAGTAAAGGGATTTCAGGGATACTGAAGACCAAGCAGTGAAGAAAGAAGCCACATGATCCTAAAACCACTGAAAGTGCTGTTGAAAGGTCTGATCGAGGAGAATAGGAGAGATGCTTATGAAACTTGAGAGAATTTAACAGTAAGGCACTGTTATGTTTCTGGTAGACTTTCTTGGAGGAGAGAATGGAAGGAAGGTAGTTGGATTCAAGTTTTTAAGGATTAAAAGAAATGAAACCAAACCCCTGGTGGACAGAGTAGAACAGCCCCACAGGGTTTCTGAGGAGCCGGTGGCAGATTCCAAGTTCCAGCCTTTCGGTTAGCAGTCGTATGATTCCGAAGGAATCATTTTTTTGGCAGCAGTGACAGAGAAGTTCAGGGAAATCTTGTGTGTAATATTTAATTTGTAATAGTTGTAATTTACAGCACGTTGACTCTGTGGCTAGTACTCTGTACATGCTCTCAGGTCTGTGTGGCACCCCCACAAGCTAAGTGGTAGTAACATTTCCAAAGAGAACTGCTGCTCGTGGAGGTTAAGCAGTGTTCCGAAGGCAGTAAGCTGATAAGTGGCTTACCTGGAATCCAAACCTAGTCAGCCTGACCTCAAATGTTTGAGAAACATAGGAAGTTGAAGGTGGATTTGGAGCCATTTCTCATTTGGAAAGACACATTGTTCTGTCTGGAATTTCTGCAGTGTCCCACAGTGTCCTTCTGGAGCCTGAGGTTGCCTCAGTTCTGATAAGTTGAGACCCTAGGTACGCTTTCTGTACTTTCATGTAAATGATCCTTTGCTTTAGGCCAGTTGTTGATTCCTGGAAGAATGTCAGTCACGTGTGTTGGATACCCTTTCTGCTTGTTTCAGTAGACCGTGCTTTGCCTTAGGCAAGTTGTTGGTTCGTAGAAGAATGTCAATGCAGTAGTGAATAAAGAACTCAAAGCACAGGCTGCTGGATCTGGTCAGTGTTAGGGATCTAAAGGACAGGCAACATGATGTAGATGAAGATACAGTATAAGGATTGCTTCTAGCTTTCTGTGTGGAGTAGTGATGGCCCTGGGCTGGAATGTATTAACCAAATAGTTACGTGTTATTTATAACATATTAACTAGAACATAGGCCTGGCCAGACCAGCCATTGTAAGTTGTACAGTTGAGAACTATCTCCCATCTTACAGAAGATTAAATTCCAGGTGTGTTAAAGAGATGTGTTCAAAACAAAGTACCAGAAGTAAAGTGAATTTATCTCAGAGTAGGAAAAACCTTAAGCATAAAAACAAACAGAAACCATAAAGGAAAAAAATGGATGATATCTGCATACAGGTTGTGGAGTGCCTGGGTGGTGTAAATGGTTAAGTGCTCAACTCCTTTTTTTTTCCCTTTGTTTTATGAGATCATGAATCTTTTAAGAAGTTTAAGTAAGAAAAATATTTTTGTACCTGTTTTGAAGTCTTTAAAAAGTGATTGTACCTGAGCAAGCCAGAAATTCAGAGGAAAGATCATCTTTTAAGTTGATACATATGATGTACAAACCTTTTATCTAAATAAACGTTTACCAACTGGCCACAGCTTTCATTATATTTTACTTGCTGCTTTATGTATGTTGCTTATTGCAACATTTTTCTGACACTTCTAAAAGTTTTATTTTGCTGCTTGTTTTAGTCCTGTACCTTATTTTATAATACAAAAATGAGATGTTAAGAATTTTTTTCAGTGGCTTTTATCTAATTTTAAGCTGTTTGTGTGAATATAATTTTGTTTTAAAGAGACTCATGATAGCATTGTTTGAGATCTTGGATACAAGTATATTCAAGGCCAGTTGTTCCTCAGGATTCCTGGTTATGCGAAGAGAAGTTGTTTGGCTAGTTCCAACTCATAGTGACCCTGTGTACAACAGAACAAAATGCTTTCCGTCCTACACCAGCCCCACAGTTGTTGTTATGTTTGAGGCCATTGCTGCAGCCAGGATGTCAATCCGTGTCATTGAGTGTCTTGCTGTTTTTTTGCTGACCTTCTACTTTACCATGTGTGATATTCTTTAGGGACTAGTCCCTTCAAATAACATGTTCAAAGTATGTAAGATGAAGTCTCGCCGTTTTTGCTTCTATGTAGTATTCTGGCTGTGCTTCTTCCAGGGTAGATGTATTCCAGCAAAACCAAAAAGATAAAAAATTTATAAAAAACCTCATTGCTGTCACATTGATTCCAACTCATAGTGAACCTATAGGACACAGTAGAACTGCCTCATACAGTTTCCAAGGAGTATCTGGTGAATTTGAACTGCCAACATTTTAGTTAGCAGCTGTAGCTCTTTTTTTTTATTATTATGACTGAGTGAAAATGTACATACACATGTCCCATATACAGTTACATGCCCACCTATATGCAGCTTCCACTGCTCTCCCTGCCTGGTGACAGCACACTATTCCTCTCTGCTCCATATATGTCTCATCCTCGCAACAGTCTTCTTTCCCCTCCTTTTCACCCACTCTCCTTCCTCAAGCCAGAGGTCAGCAGGATGATTGAATGTAATTTTTAAGCATTTTGTCAAGTTTTGAAACACAAAATTACAAAAATAGTAAAATCTTTTTCAGTATATTCAGTAGCTTCTTTATGGTGAATTTCTTGATATAGAATCATTGGTTTTGGAGATGGCATTTTTCACCGGTTTTGGAGACACATTTTTTAAAGACATCTAAGACACTGACTACTTGCCAACTGTAGGGAATGGGAGTAGCAAGAGGACAAACAGAATGAATGAAAATACTAGGATTGATTTGGAAAACAGTTCAAGTTGGGTTTAATTAGTTAGGAACCCTGATTAACAGATGGACACCTTATGTCTTACAGATGCTGTTGATGGGGTAATGAACGGTGAATACTACCAGGTACAGAGTATTCTGATTATGTTGAACTGTAGTGGTTAAACATTTTCCTTTCCTGTAACTTGAATTGAATGACACAGAGAGACACTCCATTCTTTCTCCTCTCCTAGGTTTACTAGTAGCTGGAATGTTATCTACCAAAGTGGAGGATTTAAAGAGAAATGGTGATAAGAGCACTCTTTCACGATTTTACTAAAATGCTTATAGCCTTACCAGCTTTATTCTTCAGAAATGAACCTTTATGATGATGTTATGACTAATTTGAACACTGTTCCAGGCACTGTGCTAAGCATTATTTATGTTTAATCTTACTTAGTTCTCATAACCTGAAGGATATGTACTGTTGTTGTTTCCATTTTGCACATTAATAAACGAAAGCACTCAGATTAAATAATTGTCTAAGGTAACAAAAGGTAATTAATACATGGTGGGGGACTGGGTGTCTCTCATCACTGCATTATTTTTCCTCTATGTTACTAAGCTGTTAGTTGCCAGCCCAGTTTATACTGACATAAACAATAAAAGGAACTTGCGGGTTCCTGTAATTGAAACAGCTCTGAGATAGGCCCAGGAGCTGGGACTCCTGCTCACTTTCTCTAGGATGCCCTGCCTCTGCCTACTGTGTGTGACTGTTTTTACTAAGGCTTTTTTCATTGTATTAAAATGGCTACATCATTTCCAGGCCTCAGATAACCACATACACTATGTAGAACGAGATGGGAGCTTTTTTCTCCTCTGCTCCCAACCACCGGACAAAATTCCTGTATTACTCTTTTGACGTATCAGAAGTAATAACCATAACCTGGGGGAATAACCTGGTGATTTGCTTCTGCTTGGGTTTCTACTCATTCCCTGAACTAATTAACTGGGGTGAAAAGGGTGAAATTAACAAAATAGATTTAGAGCAGAGGTGGGCAAACTTTCTTTAATGGGCTGAGTACTTTGTAATGGGAGAGCAATCAGAGACAGGATGACAATAAATGGAGAAGACTGTGTTCTAGTAAAACTATTTACAAAGATAGGCAGCTGGCTTGGACCATAGTTTCTAGTTCCTGGTTTAGAAGTTTTGAGGCAGAACTGAGTTCAGATTCCTCTGACTTTTATCATGTGCTAGCAGAGAATTTGGACATGTCATTTCTCTGTGCTTCAGTGTAACCCCCTGACCGTGAAAATGGGAGTAAACCTTAATTTGCAAGTTGTTAGGGACATAAAACTTTTATGTGTCTGGCACATACATAGAAAGTGCTAGTACTTTAGTTATTAATACTTTAAATAAACCCTTAAATATCTTTGTGTGTCAGCTCATTGGGTTAACCTGGTAACAGGTGTCTGTTTTCAATGGCGTAGTTGACCTTGACTTCAGTTATATAGGGTAACTTGAATTAGCCATAGTTACCCTAGTTTGACAGGTGAAATAATTCTGTCAGGATTAGTATCTAGTGTGTATGAGTCTGTTTATTAGCTCCCGTATCTTCCCCATTACAAACAAGTTTCCCCTACTGTGACTTTACATTTGGGCTGCTTTTTTACCCTTGTCTTCCTTGGTGTGGCTGTTGTAACCATGTATTTTCTTTTGGACGTTCCTAAAATTCACTGTATTTTGATCAAGTCATATCAGTGACCTTTTATCTGTATACTGTAACAGCGTTTAGCAGTCTTAAGGCCTAGTCTTTATTCCTCTGTGTAGTTAACCGTATTACTTTGATCTCACTTAATCTCTGTCGGAGGAGAACTGGTAACATCATTCCCCAGTAAGTCTTTTATCTACCCCAACCCGGCTTTTCTGTGCCCCCTCTCAGTGTCCTATTTGTTAATGGGAAGGATAATAAGTTCTCTGCCTCCATCCTGGGATTGTAAATATTAAATACATTAATGTTCAGAGCACCCTATTGATATGTAAGGTTCTGTTGTTACCTTCCTTTAACATTTTACAATCATCACCAATTCTGTTTATAACCAGGGGTTCTAACCTGGATGGAGTACATTTCAGGAAGGAATTTTTGGTACTGATAGAGCACAACTGTTTTCTGTTAAGGAGAGCAACGGTCCGACAGACAGCTATGCAGCTATCTCACAAGTGGATCGATTGCAGTCGGAGCCTGAGAGTATTCGGAAATGGCGAGAAGAGCAGATGGAACGCTTGGAAGCCCTTGGTGAGGAATCCCTTTCTGGTTGTCTGTTTTCAGTGGCACAGTTGACCTGACTTGACCTTTATAGGGTGACTTGAATGAGCCATAGTGTCCCCATTTGCTTTTTGAGACGATAACTTTTCAACCTTAAGGTCACAGACCTCCCATATGGAGATGCTTAATCACTGGTCATTTTGTTAGGAGTAGGGCAGCCCAAGAGACCACCAAGTGCTTTCAAAGGTCTTGTTGAAAAAACAGTGAACTTGGAGTGAAACACTGGGTTCAAGAGCCAGCTGTGGGCCCTTGATTGCTCCTATCATGTACAGTCAGTTTTTTCACCTGTGAAGTATCTGCATTACTGACCTCAAGGGTAGTCTTAAATGCCATTTATGAGAGTATTTGATAAACTTGAAGGTATTGTATCCGTCTGAGAGGCTTTCACAGTCCATTTGTCATTTGAAGCCTGAGTTTAAGGTAACACTTGAAAGAAATGTGAGATGCATTAGGAAACATACTATATATGTTTGTCTATGTATGTTTTTACCGTAACATTCCTGTAAGATTATTTTTCATATTTCTATGAGTGAGGAAAGTAAGCATCATAAGTAGAATATGTGTTTGAATCACGTACCTAAGAAGTGGTAGAGCTATAGTTGCAGCTTAAGCCTACCCTTTGGTAGAGTCTTAGTCGTTTTTTAGACGGGGGAAACTAAAATCAGAAGTCAGAAGGGACTGAACTCACATAACACAGCCAGTCAGTGGTGATGTGTTGTCTTTCTAGTCCAGTTTGTGGGGCCTTCAGAATAAAGAGCAGTTTGTGTCTGCATCCAGTAGGAATTTCTTTGATGATGGAAATAGTCTGTATCAGTGCTATATATAAGGAGCAGCTGTAGTCATGTATTTAGAAATTTCCGTGTGCTGTTGGATATGTTGGTGGTGTGTTCCCTTATCCCGTCGCTTACCTCTTGGCATATCTGTGTTATCAATTGGTAGGTTATTGTTTATTTATTGTATTGATGAGCAACTGAATTTTAATTTTAATAGTCACATGTGGTTAGTGGAAACCCTGGTGGTGTACTAGTTAAATGCTGTGGCTGCTAACCAGAAGGTCGGTCAGCCGTTCATATCTGCCAGGTGCTCTTAGAAATTCTGTGGGGCACTTCTGCCCTGTCTGTAGAGTCTGTGAGTTAGAATCACTTGGATGGCAGTGGGTTTGGTTTGATTTTTATGTGGCTAGTAGTAGCTTTAGAAAGGTGAAAAAGTGTTGTTTGGTGATAACAGCCTTGATCTTTGTGCGTGTCTTCTGGGTGGACTTAAAGATAAGATTTAGCTGGTATCGGTGCTGCTGAATTTTTTTTCGTGTTACAGAGCCCAGTTTTATCTTATCTCTTTCTCAAAAGCTGCAGTAAAGTTTCTCCATAGAGAGACTATACGTTAATGTCTGGATAAACTTCGTTTCCTTTCTCAGTTACCAAATTGGGCACTTTGGAAATGTTCCATGAAGTGTGGTTTTCTTAACTCAAGATGCCTTTAAGTAAGGGAGACATGTTGGCCTCCCATTCCAATTGAATTTAATTGACCCATGATTGTTTCATCAGTTTTACATTTTTTCTTTGCAAGAGCTGTAAGAAAGCACGAGATCTAAAATTAGAGAATCAGCGTCAGATTTATGATTTTCACATTTTAACTGCTGGCTGCATTCTCAAACAAAAGACTTTACTTTTCTGTGAGGGTAGCCGGGGAGAGACACCTGTTGGAGTGCTGTGCTCTTCTATGGGGGGTTCTTCATCCTTTCCTTCCCCTCTCCCTCCTACACTCAGAGAGATTGCATTGAAGGTTTGGATCTTTGTCTCATCAGACAAAGCATTTAAGAATTCTAAATTGTTATTGCTGGTGACTCTCTATAAATCTGTAAAAGCAAGAAGACAATTCAAATGTACTGTTTTGTGCAGTTACTACAATTTGTTAGAAATTTGCATGATAAAAATTTTTGATGCCTGTTAGAAGATGTTGGAAGGAAACACTTGAATCAAACTACTTTTTAGACGTAATTTCACCACTTTTAAAAATGGTGATTTATGTGACAGATCACAGAGCACATTAGTTTCCTCTTTCAAAAATTTGTACACAAATTGTTTCATGGCATTGACTGTGATCCCACGTTGTATCAGGACGCTCTTCCTTTTTCTTTCCACCTCAGGGTCACCATAGCCATTCATGCAGGTTTTGTGTCCCCTTCCATCCTCTTACCTTGTTCCTGAGTGTTGCCCATTCAATGTTGTATACTTAAATGATCTAAGATGTACACTGTTTATATGTGTTATTGTTTGTCTTCTAAGCCTGCCTAATCTTTGGTTGACAAGTGAACTTTGGGATTGGCTTCAAGTCTGAATTAGAAAGGTATTCAGTTCAGGGGCCCTAGTTTTTGGGGTTTCTATAGTCTTTGGCAGAACAGTAAGTCTGGTCTTCTTTGTGAGTTCAGACATTTGTTCTACGTTTTCCTCTATCTGGGCTCTTGTGCTGTAATCCCAGTCAGAGCAGTAGATAGTGGTGGCGGGGCACCATCTAGTTCTTCTGGTGTCTGGATCATGTAGGCTGTGATTCATGTGTTCTGTTATTCCTCTGGGCTAATTGCTCCCTTGGGTCTGTAGTTTTTTACCCTGCTCTAGGGTTGCAGTGGGTTGGTGTTGAGTTGATGGCAAAGGGTCTTTTTTGCTCCAGACTAGAAGAGACTGAGAGTTACATCTTAGATGGCTGCTCGCAAGCTTTTAGGACCCCAGATACCACTTAATCAAAGTAAGAGGCAGAATGTTGTCTTTAGAACTGTGTTGTGCTGATCATTATAGATACCCCTTAAGTATGTGGTTCTTTACCTTCAGATCCTGGGAACTTCATCTTTGAGGTGTTTAGTTGTGTGTAAGAAGCTTTCCTGACTCTGCCACCTGTGTGCTTTATTATCTGTATTAATATACGAGGGGGCACCTGTAGGTATTTATTTAGAAATTTCCACCTCCGAACCTGTCTCCACTGTTGGGTATGTTGATGGGTATGTTCACTTATCCCCCTCTCTTACCTCTTGGCATCTCTATTTATGTATCAGGTTTTCTTTGCAAGAGCTGTGAGAAAGCACTAGATCTGAAATTAGAGAATTGGTATCAGGTTTATGATTTTCAACTTTTAGCTGCTGGCTGCATTCTCAAACAAAAGACTTTTCTGCGAGGGTAGCCAGAGAAGACACATGTTGGAGTGCCTTGTTTTTCTGTGGGGATTCGTCATCGTTTCCTTTCCCTCTCACTCCTACACTCAGATTATTGTTTATTAGTTGTACTGTTGTAGGATTGTCTACGGTTTAGTAGTCACTACCCCCCAAAAAACAGAAAACCTAAACCCATTGCCATCAGGTAGATTCCACCTCAATAGCAACTGTATAAGACAGAACTGCCTTATAAAGTTTCCAAGGAGTGCCTGGTGGATTTGAACTGCCAGCCTTTTAGGTTAGCAGCTGTAGCTCTTAAGCACTACACCACCAGGGTTTCTACAGTACCATAAACCAAACCCTCTGCTTTCAAGTTGGTTCTGATTCATAGTGACCCTATAGAACAGAGTATAACTGCTCCATAGAGTTTCCAAGGAGTGCTTGACACATTCTAACCGCCAGCCTCATGGTTAGCAGCTTTAGCACCTAACCACTGTGGCACCAGGGGTTCCACAGTTAGCATAGTTGATCTGCTAACCAAAAGGTAGGCAGTTGAAATCCATCAGACACTCCTTGGAAACTGTGGGGCAGTTCTGCTGTGACCTATCGTGTCACTATGAGTGAGAATCGACTTGATGGCACTGGATTTGATTTGATGGTGTTTCTGTTTCTAGCTGTTGGAGGAAACAGCATACTGGTTTCCATGGTGGTTGTACCACTTTACATTCTCACCAAAAGTTCTGAGAGTCCTGGTCTCCCTGCATCCTTACCAATGATTCTTGTTTTCTGCTTGTTTTAATTAGTGATGGCCTTGTAGGGGTAAAATGGTATCTCATTCTGGTTTTGACTTGCATATTTCTAATTGCTAATGATGCATTTCTTTTTTTTTGTAAATTGTGACTGAGTGAAAATGTACATTCCCGTATAAATTTACATGCCCACCTATATGCAGCTTCCACTGCTCTCCCTGAGCGGTGACAGCGCACTATTCCTGTCTGCTCCATACATGTGTCATCCTCCCAACAGTCTCCTTTCCCCTCCTCTCTACCCACTCCCCTTCCTCCAGCCAGAGGTCAGCAGGATGATAGCCTATAGATGCATAGAACCATAAAGTGCATCCAATATATGGTCATTCTGCATCACCAGGTCCAATCCGTTCGTGTCCATAGAGTGGACCTTCATTATGATTTATGGGCAAGGGCAGCAACAGGGCTAGGAGCCGTGCTCCCAGGGGAACCCTGAAGCCGCTGGACCCTCAGTTGAGATCTTTTAGCAGAGATCTCAGGGTACACCCCTTTTTATTCTTGTGTTGCCAGTGAGACTCAACTTAGTGAGCTCCATGGTGGCTATCACTGGTGGTGGCCAGTTCTTCCAGTCCCAAGTCTATGTAGGCACCCACTCATGTGGGTCTCTCTATCTTCTGGGTTGTCTTTACCCCATGTCATTTTGGTCCTTGGTGAGCATCCATTCCTGCTGAGTTGGGACCACTTGTTGTGGCCATGGATGGCAGCTTGGCAGCTTTTAAGACCCCAGACACCACTCACCAGTGTGAGGTGCAGAGAGCCAACTTAGCAAAATGCTAGCTATGCCAGTTGGCCTCAATTTCGCCTAAGAGCATGGTCCCCTGCCCCTGGCCACAGCTACTCTGTCCTTGCAATATTGGACTAAGATGGAAGGAGTATTCAGGTTATGTTGAAGTCCACTTAATATTGTTCTTGTTTCTAATGTGTGCTATCACCAATTTCACCCAATCATTTTTTACCAACTATCTAATCCAAACCCTCCCCCCTCGCCCTTCCTCCCTCGCCTCCCTTGCAGCCGTCAAAGAGTCTTTTCTTCTATATGTAAGTCTGTTTTTGAGATCTTATCATAGGGGTCTCATACAATATTTGTCCTTTTGTTGCTGACTGCTTTCACTCAACATAATGTCTTCCAGTTGAAACCAAGTTACGAGATGTTTCCTGGAATCATCATTATTCTTTATCATTGTGCAGTGCTCCATTGAATATATATACCATAGTTTACCTATCCATTCCTCAGTTGTTGGGCATCTGGGTTGATTCTGTCTTTTTGCTGTCATGGACTATGCTGCGATAAACATTCTTGTGCATGTGTCCATTGGTGTGAATGGCCTTGATTCAGTAGGATGTATTCCAAGCAGTGGAATTACTGGGTCAAATGGTATGTCTGTATCCATTTTTTTAAGGAAGCACCAGATTGCTTTCCAAAGGGGCTGGACCATTTTGCAACCCCACCAACAGTGTAGGAGAGTTCCAATTTCTCCACAGCCTCTCCAGCATTTGTTTTGTGTTTTTTGGATCATGGCCAACTTTGTTGGAGTGAGATGGTATCTCGTCATTTTGATTTGAATTTCTTTAATAACTAAAGATCGTGAACATGTCCACATGTGTTTTTTGGCTGCCTGGATCTCCTCTTTAGAGAAATGTCTGTCTCCTTTGCCCATCGCTTAATTGGATGATTTATCTTCTTCTTATTGATATTTTGCAGTACCTCATAGATTATGGAGATCAGGCATCCATCTGACATAGAGTTGCCCAATATTTTTTCCCATTCTGTAGGTGGCCTTTTAATTCTATTAATAAAGTCTTTGGATGAGCAAAAGTGTTTGATTCTTAATAGTTCCCATTTATCTGTTTTCTCTTCTGTTGACTGTGGTTTGTTTGACAGATTTTGAAGTCTGTCTGCCTTGTGTATTAAAACTCCCATTGTTGTTCCTACCTTTTCTTGGATGAGCTTTATCGTTTTAGATTTGACATTTAGATCTTTTATCCAGTTGGAGTTGCTTTTTGTATAAGATGTAAGATGGATATTGTTTCAGTTTATTGCAGATGGATATCCAGTTTTGCTAGCACCATTTGTTGAAGAGACTGTTTCTACCCCAGTTTAATGTCTTAGGGCCTTTGTGGAATATCAGCTGTTCATAGGCAGATGGTGTCATCTCTGGGGTCTCAGTTCTGTTCCATTGATTGATCTGTCTGTTCTTGTACCAGTACCAGGCTGTTTTGACCACTGTGGCAGTGTAATAGGTTCTAAGATGTGTTCTTCTTTAGTAGTATCTTACTTGTCTGGGGCTTCTTCCCTTTCCAAACAAAATTGGTGATTCGTTTCTCCATCTCAGTAAACAAGGATACTGGAACTTGTATTGGGATTGCATTATGTAAGTAGATTGCTTGGGTAAAATAGACATTTTCACAATGTTAAGTCTTATCCATGAGCAGGGTAGGTTTTTCTAAGTCTCTCTTAATTTCTTGTAAGTAAGGGCTTGTAGTTCTCTTTGTAAAGGTCTCTTATTTCTCTGGTTAGATTAATTCCTAGGTACTTTATCTTCTTAGGGGCTATAGTAAATGATATCGATTTGATGATTTCTTTATTAACAGTCTCGTTGTTGGTATAAAGGAATCCTACTGATTTACTTATGTTTATCTTGTATCCTGAGACTGCTGAACTCTTCTATGAGTTTGAGTAGTTTACTTATAGATTCTTTGGGATTCTCTGCATATACAGTCATATCATCTGCAAACAAGGAGATTTTGACTTCTTTGCCGATGCAGATGCCCTTTTTTTCCTTGGTCTTGTCTAATTGCTCTGGCTAGAACTTCTGGTACAATGTTGAATAGGAGAGGTGAGAGTGGGCATCCTTGTCTAGTTCCTGTTCTCAAGGGAAAGTCTTTCAGTCTCTCTCTATTCAGGATGACATAGGCAGTTGGCTTTGTATAAATGGCCTTTATTGCATTGAGGAATTTTTTGTCTCTGCCTATTTTGCTAAGAGTTTTTAGCATGAATGGGTGTTGGACTTTATCAAATGCCTTTTCTGCATCAATGGACAAAATCAGATGATTCTTGTCTTTTGTCATATTTATGTGGTTAATCATATTAGTTGTTTTTCTGATGTTGAACCAGCCTTGATGATGCATTTCTTATGTTTGTTAGTAGCTTGAATGTCTTTTTTAGTGAAATGTCTGTTCATTTCATTGGCTCATTTTCTAAGTGATTATTCATCTTTTTTTCTGTCTTGTTGAGGTGTTGAAGTTTTTCATAAATTTTAGAGATTATACCCTTGTAGGATGTGCTGTAGCCAAGAAATTTTTCCCAGTCTGTAGTTTCTCTTTTTACTCTTTTGTAAAAGTTTTATTGAGGTTAAATGTTTGATTTTATGAGGTCATATTTATCCAGTTCATTTGCTTTTGTGTGTGCAGTTTTAGTTATGTTTGGTAATCTGTTTATCCATGTATTGGGGCCATTTTTAACACTGTCCCTAATTTTTCCTCTACAGATTTTATGGTTTTCAGGTTTTATGTTTTGGACTTTGATCTGTTTTTTGTTTTTGTGTGAAACGTAGTATGAAATACGGATTCTATTTAATTTTTCTGCAGATAGATAGGCAGTTATGCCAGCACCATCTGTTGAAGAGACTGTCTACCCCGTTTAATAACCTCTGGTCTTTTATTGAAGATCAGCTGTCCATAGGTGGATGGGTTTACATCTGGGTTCTCAGTTCTGTTCCACAGGTCTATGTGTCTGTTGTACCAGTATTAGACTGTTTCACTGTGGCTATGTAGTAGGTTCTGAGATGAGATAATGTGATGTGTTATATTTTAATAAGCCCTTTCTTACTCAGGGCCTCTTTCACGTGTGTTTTTCCATCTCAGTAAAGAATGCTGTTGGGATTTGGATCAGGATTACATTGTATCTCTATATTGCTTTAAATAGTATTGACCTGTTCACAATGTTAAGTTTTCTTATCCAAGAGGGTTATGTTTTTCTGTTTATGTAGGTCTCTTCTGGTTTCTCAGTAGTGTTTTATAGCTCTCTTTGTGTCTTTTATGTCCCTGATTAGATTTATTCCTCAGTCTTTTTTCTTTTGGGGGGTCGTGTCTATTGTAAATGATCTTGTTTTCTTAATTTCTCTTTCATAGTTCTGTATGTTGATAAAGCAGAATCCAGCTAATTTTTGTATGTTAATCTTTTATTCTGCCACTTTGCTGAATGCTTCTGTTAATTCCAGTAGCCTTCTTGTGGAGGTCCTTAGGATTTTCTGTGTGTAGAACTGTATCATCTGAAAATAGGGATAGTTTTGCTTCTTCCTTACCAGTGAGGATACTCTATTTTCTCTTCTGCCTTAGAGCTCTCGCTAGGACTTACAGCAAAATTTTTGAAGAAGAATAGTGATAGAGGGCATCATCTGGTTCCCTTTCTCGGTGGAATGCTTTCAGATTCTCTCCACTGAGGGTAATGTTGGCTGTTGGTATTATAAAATTCCTTTTATAATGTAGAAGAGCTTCCTATCTATTGTTATTTTGCTGAGTTGTAGGCAAGATGGGTGTTAGACTATCAAATGCTTTTTCTGTAACCTTTTAATATGATTATATGATTATTTTCCTTTATGTGGTAGATTATGCTGATAGATTTTCTAATGTTGAACCAACCTTGCATGCCTGATATGAATCCCACTTGGTTGTGATATGTTATTTTTTTTATGTCCTTTTGTGTTCTGTTGGCTGGGAATTTGTTGAGAATTTTTGTGTCTGTATTCATGAGGGATATTGGTCCATATATTTTCTTTGTTGGTGGTGGTATTGCCTGGCTCTGGTACTATGGTTATGCTGGCTTTATAGAAGGAAGGAGTTTGGGAGTATTCTTTCATTTTCCGTTTTGGAATAGTTTGAGTAGAGTAAGTGCCAGCTCCTCTGTGAATGCTGAGTAGAATTCTCCACTGATGCCCTTGGATCATGGCTGGTGGTGGTGGTGGTGGTGGGAGTGGGAGGTGGTTTTTTTTTTTTTTTTTTAGTGACCCTTTCAATTTATTTTATTAATGGATCTATTGAAATTTTTTACCTCAGTTTGTGTTAGTTTAGGTAAGTGGTATGTTTCTAGAAATTTTTCTGTTTCCTTTAGGTTTTCAAATTTGTTGGAGTATAGTTTTTCATAGTATTCTGTTATGATTCGTTGGTTCTGTAATTTCACCACTATTGCCAAGGAGACCTTACATTTTAGATTAGATGTTTTCTAGTATCCATTTGATACTGGTATGCTGGTATGCTGACATACCATAACATCTCATTGCATTGTATCATCGTGCTTTCCATACATGTGAGTAATTCCACAGACAGGCACACATCAGAAGTTGAGTATATCTACCTTGTAGTCATCATTGGAAAATTTGAGTAAAATGATTCTCCTTCTTAGTGATAGGTTACCTTCCAGTAAGTTAGATCATAGAGTGAAAGCCTTTGATAATATGAAACTTGGGAGTAGTTTTTAGCCACTGTTTAAGCTATTTCTATTTCTGACAAATACAGCCTTGTCCAAGTTGCTACTCTAAGGCTTTCCTTGCAAAGACCCTAAAGATGCCCAGGAATGCTCCATCTCTACCCTGTAAATGGTCACATGATACCACTACTGCTTTCTACTCTAATTCTCAAAGCTACTAGTTATAGGTTGGACTCTTGCACTGCGTTTTAAACTTTCTCTGGATAACTGGTGACCACCTTCTGACACATCCTGTCATTATTCTAGGCTTGCTTCCCTTTTGATCCCTTCCTTTGGAGGCAACATTGTGAAGTAAGACGTGAGCTTTAAAGTCCGACTTGTTGACTTTTGGCTCTGCCATTTATTATCACCTTAGCGAGGACACTTGACTTTCTGAGCTTTAGCTTTGCTCACCACTGAAATGAAACTGGAGACTTCTTGGGATTGTTGTAAAGATTAAATGAAATGTCTGTAAAACACTACCAGTGAGGACGTTCTATAAAACCCCAGCAAGCGAGGACGTTGTTAAGAATGTGTCTGAAGTAAAATATCAAGATAACATCACCTGTGGGCTGCACTGACGGGTCTGACCTCTGTTTCTTTGCCTCCTACTGTCTACTGCTCATTGATGTGTCTTCAGCTAAATTCCTCAGAGGCCCATATTTAGTCTTAAAAAAATCTTTATCTTTGCCTGAAGCCTTCAAGAAAAGGAAGGGATAGCAGAATCAGTGTGGCATTGTTAAGAACAATCGCAGTCTTGATAAATGTGGAGAACTAATCCAGTGTGGCAACTCTAGGTGTATGTTTTCTCTCATTTCCAGAGCCCTTTGGTTAACTGTTAGTGATCCCCTGCTCACACCTCTTGAAGTCTCTCTGTTTGGAGTTCTGTCCTGGCTATGACACAGACTCTCAACTGCAGTCTGAAGAGGTGTTTTGTGGTCCTCTCCAGCTCTGGTAGTCTCTATTCTACCGCTGTAAGAGCTTGCAGCTTCATCACAGAAGTGCTTCACCACTTTTAGTTAGGAGTTCCAGCTTGTGTTTTACCAAACGATTTGGTGTCACACCTCGGGTATGAAATATATTTTGTGAGAAGAGTTAAGAGATGATCTAATATGTACTAGTATTGGCAGCATTGTTAAAAGAATCACTCATAATTGCTTTTTCCTCAGTTGATGCCCTACAAGGCCTTTTTTGCTGTCATAAGTCAGTAGATACTTTCATTCTCCTAATACACATACATACAAACCATAACTAATAATCAACTAAGATATTGGTAGGCTGGGGTAAAATGTAAAAACTAAGAATTAGGATTGTTGAGCTCAAGGATTGATTGTACAAACAGGGAAAATAGAATTTTATCTCCCCTATCCTCACTGTTCTACACCTCCTCCACTCCCAATACAGATGGATACACCTACTCACCATAAATTTAAGGAGAACAAAATAAACTGATGGAACTAACTTAATTTTGTGTTTGTGTCATTTGTATTGCCTCTATTTTTCTTCATTTCAAAGATGCCAATTCTCGGAAGCAAGAAGCAGAGTGGAAAGAAAAAGCAGTCAAGGAGCTAGAAGAGTGGTATGCAAGGCAGGACGAGCAGCTGCAGAAAACGAAAGCAAACAACAGGTCAGTGCGCGGGCTTCTGGCACGGCTTACGTCCAGGATCCGACTGCATCCATTTTCCACCATTCAGTCTAGGCTTTTAGCTGCTTCCTGTTTTAGTGTGAAATGTCTTTGCAGGTTTTCAAGGAAAGTACTTGAAATAAAGGTTGCAGGTCTTTTTTGGGTCTTGTGAGAGTAATTCAGCCTGTCCTTTAGTCATCCCAGCTGTAGTGAGTTCAGCTCTTAGATAAGACTTAGGTCAGTATGCATCGCCTATAAGATACTCATTGGAATGCTGGTGGTTAGCTCAGCTGCTCACTCAAAAGTCACCACTTGGAATTCATCAGCTACTACTTGGAAACCATGGGGTAAGTAAATTCTCCTGTGTCTTGTAGGGTTGCTGTGGTTGCAGTTGACTTGACAGCAGCAGAGTATAATGATATGCAGCTGAAGGAAAAGTTATTTCATGGATTGAGTCCATGTGTAAAAATAAAACCCTGAAACGTCACTTTCCTGGATATACCAGGATCTTGTTTCTTTTGCTGTGATTATAGACTTGGTCACATTGCATCTCTCAAACACAACACTGCCCTCTGAAAGCTGCCTCGTGAAGGGGTCCATTAGCTCAGAAATGTGCTTTGTAATTAGATGGCAAGAATGTTCCAACACAGTGACTTAAGAAATAAAAGTTCTTTGGGTGTTTATCTGTGCCTAAGAAAATTTTGAGTTACCTTTTAAAAAATGTGCTTTTCAGAATATATTTCACTTACTGTATAGGTTAAATAGTTGTGGGGAGAAAACACGTTCATTCTTGTGTCACCACCAACCTGTGGCAGTAGTCCTCAATGCTCCCCCCAGCTCCTCTTAAAGTAGCTTAGAGAAAGAGAGTCATAGGCAGAGTTGCTCACCTCCCTGTGGACACATTTCCCTTCTTTCCCCTGTGGGCTTCAGACCCCAGCTTTCACTTGAAGGCAGGCCCAACTAGGCCTGAGAACCATTTTAATCATACAGGAATAGTTTTAACTGTTGTGGTAGAGAGCCTTAGGTTCCTGTATCCCTCAGACGAAAATGGGGATTGGGCTGTGTGCCCTTATTTCTGGCATGTGTATTAGAAGAGAGTCTGCCCAGAAGGAAAAGGCTGACTGCCAGGCAACGTTACATTGTGGGGCAACTACAACGGGACAGATGAACTCTCACACAGCAGCCCTTCAGCTCTTGTCTCCTTTGGTCATCCTTAGTTCTGCTGCTGCCTGTCAGGTGCCAGACTTGAGTCACTGTCCTGGCTCCTTTCTTTCCTCTGATGGGGCCGTTTTCTGCAGGAATGCCTGCCATTCTCCGTTTTTAAGTTCTGTGGGTATGGTAGGGACTGCTGTCTGTGGCGTCAGCTGCACAGGGCTTCCATTGAGCTGTTGTGGTCAGTGTGAATTATGGACATGTCCTGCTTTGTTACCCTCTGTGTTCCTGCAAGATGATTTTCCTCCAGATGCAAGCTACAGTCTGTAAGGAAAGATGAGCCGGTACTTTGTACAAGCACTGTGTGAGGCCCTGCAGTGTCACCCTAGTGAGTGGCCTTGACGGGTGACTCTTCTGTGAGGTACTTGACTGAGCTGACCCTCCTGCTGCGGGGTTCCTGATGCTCACACAACTTGACACACGGATTTTCATATTTAAAAATGATTGTATTGGGAATAGCTTCCCTTCACAGGTTTTTCTCCACCAGTTTTGCTGCCCTTTCTCCACACACTGACTTGTGGGTCTGGCAGCTGTCTGGGGAGGAGCCCTGCTGGCACGGTAGTTAGAGCATGGCTGCTGACTGGCAGGTTGGCAGTTGACACCGACTGCCCGCTCTGTGGAACAAAGATGTGGCAGTCTGCCTCCATACATTTTTCAGCCTCGGAAACCCTACAGCTGTTCTGTCCTGTCCATAAGGTTGCTGTGAGTTGGAATCAGTGCAGTGGGAATGAGTTTTGGGTACCTTCATTTACTTGGATGTGTACACATTGGTTGGTCTCACAGATGAACCTCTTGAATTCAGAGAGAGGAAGAGACTTGCCCACCACTCGTTGAGAAAGGAGAGCTGAGGTGAGAAACCAGATTGCTTGCCTTTCAGAAACCTTTTGGCCTAGGGGCTGTCACTGAGTACCTAAAGCTAGTGACACATGAGCTACTGTCACTGGAGTTCCAGGGTAGAAGAGGATGGTCTTTTTATTGCAGTAACTCATTAGGGTGTGGATAGGAATCACGTGGCATCACTTTGGGTGGCTGCTGGCGATGGCGCTCCCCCTCCGCGGGAGATTCTGATTTTGCTGCTTTTCCTTCCCATCCACTTAGACTGTCAGCCGTTTGAGTCTGAAGGAATAGGTCTTGTTTACATGTCAAGTAACTCGTTTTTCTCATTGCCTACAGGTAAATAATGAATTTTTTTTAAGGAGTCCTGGGCAGTGGTTACAGTGCTTGGCTACTAGCCCACCAGCTGCTCCATGGGAGAAAGCTGCAGCAGTCGCTTCTATAAGGATTACAGCCTTACAGACAGCATGGGCAGTTCTACTCTGTCCTGTAGAGTCACTGTGAGTTGGAAACAAGGAAAGATAATTGGGGTGCCCCTCTCCCTATATGATTTGGCAACAGCTAAACGTTAAGGGAATCCTGAAATACAAGGCAGAAAAGTGGAGAAATTGGACAGGGGAGACTTAGGGTTCTTGAAAGCCTGTCACTGTGAATGTGTCACCGACCTCCTTCCTCCCAGCAGCCCTTAGCCAGCCAGCAGGGATCGGGAGCACGTTTGTGCCAGGCCTTGCTGACCCAGTCCAGGAAGCATACCTGCTCCTTGCCCTTGCTGAATCTGACATCTGTTGGGTCAGGCCTCGGGCTGCATCTACCTCCCTCCTCTTCTCCATTCAGGGTCCAAGTGTCACTGTACACGAACCATGAATTATTAAGTGACAGCCTGTGGAAAAGAGATCCCTTTTCATAGGAGTCAGTTATCATAGGATCACTGACTGGCTTCTACAGTTGGGTATGTTTACTTACCAAGAATAACCCAGAAGGTGTTCCTTCCAAACTGTAATAGAAACATGTTCTCCATTACAGGGAGATTGGGGGCTGAGACTTTTCAGCCCTTTGAAAGCTTGTAAGTGTCTGGAAAATCCGTGATTCTTAGTGATGGTAAACATTTTTTTCCAGTGCCCACTTCAGGTTATTTATGGGAGGCTGCTATTAGATTTAGGCCTCCTGAGCCTGCCGTGTGGTTAGGCCCGAAGGCATTCCTTCTCCTCTCCCTCTCCCAAGCTTCTCCATGTTCCTTCCTGCCTTGGCTTAGGATTGCTGCTTTGGGTCCATCCATCTGCTGGTGAAGAACAAGCAGGTGGAGGGGTTGCTTGTTGGATGCATATAATTTTCTCTTTGTTCTGAGCCTGTAACCTTGGCAGGCTGTGCTTGTCAGTGACAAGCTCTTTAGTTTTAGGACTAACTAAGGAGCAAAGGCCAGACATTCGAGCCTTTGTTGTCTTACTGATGTCTTGACAGGAGTCATGGAACCTTTATACTCTTCCAGGAGGAGCAAGCTCCAGTTGAAATCAGTTAGGTTTAGCCTTTTGTGCAGACTGAAAGGATTATGGGTTTACAAGCTGGCCTGCTTTTTCTTTCCCTCCCACTCACTCTGCCCACAAACAACTCTCTGTTTTCCTGTCAAGTCACTTGAGTTACAGTCAGTCTGTTCTTTGTACTTTCTTTAAATTTCCACAAAGTACCTCCTATGTTTAAGCCAATGGGAAAGAAGGAATGGTATGTGTGAGTTAAAAATAAACTGAAATTACTAGAGCTTGCCATCAAATGAATGTGTGCACTTAGCGTAAGGCGCAGGCATGACTGTTCTTAAAGAAAGGTTCCTTCACTCCCCACCCCAAACCTAACTTGGCAAGCAACAGGGTCAGACTCCTTGAGGGGAGTCACTGTGCCCAGTCATAGTGGACAAGGCTGGGCTGGCCTGACCCAGAGATTGCACTTGAAGCAGCAGAGTGTCACAGCTTGCCTATTTCTGCAGTGCAGTTCCTTCATCCAGTGAAGGATGTTCTTTCCTTCTTGTCCCAGAATGCTGCCAGTTTGATTCCCTTCCTGATCTGATAGAGTTGGGGGTGGGGAGGGCAGCGAGGCTGAAGTTTTGGCCTCTGGCTGTATCTTGTCAAAGGCGGTTAAGTCCAGGATGAAAATATTCAGAAACTGCAGTAGTCTGTTGAGCAGACAGTCTGATTCAGACACGTGTGCATTAAGCCAGTGCCTGGAGTTCTTTCCACCATACCACTTGACTCTAGTTGTCTTTGTCTGTAATAGATTGTGAAACGATCAGATGTATTCTCAGTATCCAACCCAGACAGTGTGGAGACGCAGTAGTTGGATAATGCAGAATAAAACTGAGGAGCGTATCTAGTGTTTGACAGTTTTCCCACCCATTGATCTTAACTGAGGCTAGCGGAAAGGTTGGCATGGCTTCCTGAGCATACACTGCAGGAAGAAGCCTTCACGTGCAGGAAAAAGAGCCTTGGCTATGAGCACAGATGCCACTGTGAGTTAGCTGAGCAACTAAGTTACCTCCATTGTAAAATGCAGGTGAAAATGTTCACAAAAGTTGGTAGGTTGAAGACTGAAGCAACATAAAGGACATGAAAGGACATAGTCCTTATTTGGGTGCTTAATACGTGCTGGTCATTGCTGGGGTAAACCACCCAGAAGGGGTGGCAGGTGCAGCACGCACTTTGCAGTTCCCGTGCAGGGTGGCCAACCGGAAGCCTCAGCCTGGTGCGAATCTCCAGTGCGGGAGGCCTCACCAGGGTTTGAAGGGAGCCCTGGGAGTTGCTCCTCTATTGTGGATTATAGATGTTTCTGCTTCTCAATGTTCTCTCTTTTTTCCTGCCTGCTTGCCTGCCTTTTGGACCTCTTGCTGTCTAGGGTGGCAGATGAAGCTTTCTACAAACAACCCTTCGCTGACGTGATTGGTTATGTGTATGTTGCAAAACTAATTCCTTTTCTTCTTTTGATTCTTCTACTTTTTGTTTAGAGTTAATACTCCTTTTATGTCACAAGTTGCTTTGCTTTTTAAATTACTTCCAAGTGGCACTTTGGGGCTCCTGAGAGTTGATAAGCTGGGTTTATGATCCATTGATGGTCACAGGTCTTGCAGAATTATGACTTCTTGCAACTTTGCTTGCCATTTTTCATATTCAGGGTTTTGGAGGTAAGAAAGCTAACTTCCTTTCACAACGTGAGTTCTTCATGGTCTGGTCTGGGAAGGGTTGGGGACTTGGGTAGACTCTTGTTGTTGCCCCTGCTGCTACCAGCCCCGCTGCCTTCCTGTGCCTAGCAAGGGAAGTGAAGTCCGCCTGCCTGGAGGAGATAGAAGTGCAGGAGGCTGGGAGCTGGGAGCAGCAGCACTTGTATTGCCCGAGGTGGCACTGTGGGGCAGCCTTTTCTGTACTTGGTTTCTTAAAAAATACAGAACTAGGGTTGGTTGCCTCTCCCTTGGGACAAGAAGAGTCCTGAGTAGAGGGGGTGTCTCCAGTGGGTACCTGTAACGTGTTCTCTGTGGACTTGTGTGTGGGGAGATTGTCACTGGTGGCCAGCTTCAGATGCCCTGCATCCCACCCAAGCAAAAAGAGGTTCCTAGCTTTGAGGTCAAGATAGTCAAAGGTGACAAGACACCAGCTGTTTTGGTTCCTTTCATCCTCCCAAGAAAACTGTATTCATGGTCTTGGGGTTGGGGGAGGACTTTGTTTTTTAAGGATTCCTGACATCAGAGCAGTATTGCTAAAGACTAAGATACAGTGGCCATCTTTTATCTGATGGAAACGGAGGAGGAGAGGAACCTGTGGGAGGGGTTGGTAATAGACTGAGGTCCATGAAGCGTCTTAGTGGAGCCTGTGACCTGCAGATAGTCATCCCATCAGAAGACAGAGCTGGGTTTCCTGGGCCCCTGGATGCCTTTGCAGTGAGACTTGTGAAATGCTGGACTTACAGGTGGTGTTTGATTGTATTTTTCACATTCTCTCTGGAGTAGAAATGGAGACTGGAAAGGTTGAGACTGGGTTTGCTGGGCAGCAGCAGGGCGGCCCAGCAAAGCCAGCTGCACGTTCCCAAGCATAGATGGAGTGGCAAGGGCATGTCTAGCTTACTGACCATCTGCATTGAGCTCATTCTCATTTTCTATATCTGACCTAAAGTTTCTCCTTGTTTCTTCTCTTCACCTTTAAGCACAAACATAAACCATCCTTGCTACAGCCTAGAACAGTTAAGTAAACCTTTCTCACTGCCCCTAACTGTGTGTGCCATGAAGTCGCAGTGTTGTAGTGGCTCTGGGCTTCAGCGGTGTTTGCCATGGCCATCCCTGTGGTAGTGCCACCCCTCCCTTCCCACAGACCAGTCATCTCCATTGCTTTGCTTTGCCCGTATGCTTGTTGGAGTAGGTGAATATAGTGTGTCTCCCCTCTGCTTACCACTGTCCTTCCTGGGCTGTAGCTCCCACCAGTCAGTTCCCAGCTGGGGTGGGCTGGCATTGATGGGAAAGAATGTTGGAGCAGCATCCTGCCAAAAAGCAGCTAACATTGGCTCTCCTGCCAGAGTATGCCCTGAGTGGCCAAGGGCACCTGGCTGGAGGGAAAGTGGCAAACTTCTGGCTGAACTGTCCTAACAGATCCTCTTCCAGAATGGCTTCAGTCTCTAGTGCCTGCTAGCATGGGAGCTTTGTCTTGAATTCCTTTTGATCTGCCCTGTTTCTCTCCAGCCTTAGAAATGAATCCACAGTCTTATTTTGCAATGACCTGTGGACTTTTTAGAAGTCTCTAAATTCACTTGATACTCAGTACAGCCCAGCCTAAACTACTGTTCAAGTTCTTGACCAGCCTGCTGCTTTGTTCTTGTCAGTAAAAGCAGCTGCCTAAGGACTTGCTTTTTACCACTCTGTGTGGGCAGAGACAGAAAGAGAGAGCCTTGAACCAAACACCTGTATTCCAACATTTTACACAGCAGTCTGGGCACACTTGTGCCTGGGAGAGCTGGCCACATGTCTGCCCTTGAGCCTGACCTGGGCCAGAGGCTGTTACTCTTTGGAAAACCAGAATGTCATTAAGTGAGACATGATGAGGCAGTTGCTTTTGTAACAAGGCAGTGAGGTAGCTGACAGGGGGTCCTACATTAAACCAACAGATTCTGTTGTTGCTTCCAGGGCGGCAGAAGAAGCCTTTGTAAACGACGTTGATGAGTCTTCCCCAGGCACTGAGTGGGAACGGGTGGCCCGGCTGTGTGACTTTAACCCCAAGTCCAGCAAGCAGGCCAAAGACGTTTCCCGCATGCGTTCGGTCCTCATCTCCCTCAAGCAGGCCCCCCTGGTGCACTGAAGGACGCCCTGTGGAAACACTACATCCGCAATATTGTAATCCTACTCAGTGAAGCTGTTCACAGTAATTGGATTAATTATGTTGAGTTCTTTTGGACCAAACCTTGTGTCTTTAGAGTTGATCATTGTTTGTGATTGCATGTTTCCTTCAACTGTGTTCTCCCTTGCATTCCAACAGGAGTGGGGAGAAAGAGGAAGAAGGGAGGGGAACCTCCCAACAGTAGCCTCACTTGTGCTTTTGTGCATTATTTGGAGAATAAATTTCTGTTCAGACAATAAACATGAAGCTTCTTTATTGGCCTCAAGGTGTTGTGTAGTTTGGAGTGAAGTTTGAAGGAATGAGGACCGTGTTGTCATTCCTAGAGCTGAGGCGGCACAGCTGTTGGGCTCTACCCCTGCCTTGCACCGAAACAGTCCCGGGTTTCTGTTTTCTTTGGTAGCATTCTTTGGAAATTTCCAAAAGGAGAGTTCCATGGCTAAAAATCACCTCCTCGTTGCCCCCAACTGTCACCAACCTAGACATTTCCAGTTGGGCTCTTGTCACTGTTCCTTAGTGTAGGATCTTGGGCATTACATTTCAGTGGGTGTCTTTGGGGTACATAGACTATATGTACCAAGGCTTATTCCCTTGGATTCAGCCAGTAAACCTGAGTCAGGATGGCATTAGTGTGTGGCTAGTCTCATTTGTTCCCTTAGCACAGGTGGAGGTCTGTGCCATCCTTAGTACTTGGTTAATATTTCTGTTGTAAGATCATGTAGACATGTGCTGTCCAGTACAGTAGCCATTAGCACATGTGATTATTTAGTATGAAATTAAAAATACTTTTCTAGCCCTAATCTCATTGCAGGGTCACTGTGAGTCAGAATTGACAGCACTGGGTTAGTATCATTACACATGTGGAACAGCCGCATGTGGTGAGGTGGCATCCAAAGTGATGAGCACAGATTGTGTTTCCATCAGTTCTGTTGGACTGCCCTGAGCTACGTACCAGGTGTTTCCACTAGACTATTGTATTTGGGTATCAGCATGTTATTTACCCACCAAACCTGGCGTAGTACCTGACATGTGTTAAGTGACAGTTTAAACAATTAATAAACCTCTTATATGGGGTGCTGTCAAGTTGACTGACTCATAGTGATCCTGCAGGACAGAGGAGAATTAACTCAGTGTTTCCTAGGTTGACATCTTTCTAAGAGCAGGTCGCTAGGTCTTTTCTGAAAAAGCAGCAGCTGGTGTGTTCAAGCCACCGACCTTGGTGTTAGCAGTGAAGTGTTGAAGCACCGGGGCTCCTTGATCTGCTTATTTCTAAGTTGGAGATTGATGTAAACTCCTGTACTACTACTTTCAGGACAAGTGTCAGGTCTTGCCATTGCTGGGAAGGAAAGTCTACCATCTCTTTTCTGGTGGAGAGGAGGGAAGCCTCCACTACTTTGCCTCCTTCCTTCCACTTTCTTTGTTTGGCATTTCTTAATCTACCCTCTTTTGTCCACACTTCCCCCCCTTATCTTCCTGCTGCAATCATGTAACACGTGCTGTGTTCATGGACCGTTTGTTCTTTGGGGCCTTGCTAATGCTCTCCCCATTTCCTGCCAGCTACATGTCAAAATCCATTTCAGGAATGCACTTAAAGGCTACCTCCACATTGCCTGTGCTCACTCCTCTCGACGCCGTGAACTCCTGTGACCCTCGGGTATTATCCTGTGGTGGTGCCTGGATTCATTTCATCTCCCACACCAGATGGGCTTATTGAAGGTGGACGTAAGGTTTTAAAATGTCAGCAAGGTCACTGTCATTTCCTAGACCAAAAGGTGACTGACCGGACAGTATGGCAGAAGTGATCCTTGCGAATTTAAGGCTATCTTGTAAAAAAGGTAAATTATAGCTCATGTCTGGCTGGCTTCAACACACCTCAAGTGGCCATGCTGTGAGGAACCCACAGACAAGCTTGGGTGGAGACCCAACCAGTAGGCTGGGAAACCACATACAGAGAGAGAGAGGTCTGGCTGGTCCCTAGGTACTCTGGCCTGCTGTGCCAGTTTCAGCCCTCTCTACCAGTGCACAAGAAACCCTGAGCCAGAACTGCCAGTGGCCTTCTCCAAATTCCTGACCCACAAAACTGTTCTTTAAGCCTCTTAAGTTTTGAGGTTTCCAGTTACCTCATACATGTGAAAACTGGACAATTAGGGAGACCAAAGAATTGACGCTTTTGAATTACGGTGTTGGTGAAGAATATTGAATGTACGTGGACAGCCAAAAGAATGAACAAATCTGTCTTGGAAAAAGTATAGCCAGAATGCTTCTTAGAAACAAGGGTGGCAAGTTATCAGGAGGGATAGGTCCCTGGCGAAGGACATCATGCTTGGTGGAGGGTCTGTGAAAAAGAGGAAGACCCTCAATAAGATGGATTGACACAGTGGCTGCAGCAACAGGCCCCAGCGTAAAAACGATTCTGAGGATAGTGTGGGACTAGGCAGTGTTTCCTTCTGTTCCACATGGCTCACTGAGTCAGAACCAGCTCAGCAACACCTAGCAAGTCTTGAGGTAGTTTGTTACACAGCAATCATAACTTCAGGTTCTTTTTCACACTTACATTACCCACATGAGGCTTTATAAAAATGGAAGAGGTGGCCCACGGACTGCATGGGTGGCTCAACACTGAGTTTTAAACTTCTTTGGGGGGCTCCTTTGCTGTTCATGGAACCCTGGTGGTGCAGTGGCTGATAGCATGGCTGCTAACCAAAAGGTTGCCAGTTCGAATCCACCAGCCACACCTTGCAATCCTACAGGACAGTTCTACTCTGTTCTATATGGTCACACTGATGGGTACTAGTGTGTATTTGCTAGTCATGGCAAATTTTAAATGTTAGATAACAATGCTTTCTATTTCCTAATCAGATATTTTTTAGGGGGCTAAGAAATCAATGCTATTAGGAACCTTAAATTTATGTAACCTTTAAAAGGTAAGTGACATATAATGTAAACCTATTCTGGGAAGGGAAATGCTTTTATCAAGTACAAAACAAAATACAACAGTGTTACAATTTCCACAAAGAAATGTGTTTATTTTTTTCCATAGACTCTGGCTCAAAACATTAAGATACTTACATTAAAATAAGTTAAGGTTTTAATTTAATGTGATTATTTAACTATAATAATTTATGTACTAATATACTAGCCTGTCCATGATTTTAATAAAAACAAAGATTTGATTTTTGATTCAGTCCTTCAATGTTTGGTATGAAAGTTGGTAGCAATGCACTGTTGACTGTATAGAGCAGCTGTAGATTTCATCAAGGAATGACTGATTGGCCTTTACCATCTTGTCCCAGACACTGATGGCTGAGCAGACTAGCTTTCTTTGCAGGAGTCGTCATGGAATGTTTCAGCAGTAACTAGGACCTGGAGATGATTTAAGAGCTGGTAGAGTTCTAGGAATCAGCCAACCTGTTTTTCATATGACCTACCAGGAAGGAGGGCAGTTTCAGTGTGATCTTGAGTCCTTCAATTTGTTTTACATGTTAACACTGAAACAATAGGTTGTAGAAACCCTCAGGTCTTCCTAAAATAAAAAGATCTGAAAACCATATGCACATGCTGTTTTAGGTAATCTAAAAGTACCCATAAGAATCTTCACATTTCTAAACTAAATACTGTACTGGCAAAAAGTCTACAGCAGAGAGGAATATTTGATTAAATTCACAACTGAGAAGACAAGGTCAAGGCCAGATCGTTATTCAGTAGCCTGGAAGAAATTAGGGTATATTTATTTGCATTTCAAAAATGTTTTTGAAAATGAGTGCTTAGGTGATTTTAGGGAAAAACCACTGATGGACCTGGGGTCCAATCCTGTTTCTGTCACTCATTAGCTACTTCGCTTTAGGCACATCACTTAAACACATTAAACCTTGGTTTTTGTCTCGCAAATCTAAATTAAAATATCTCTTGGGTTGTTAGAATTTGGGATAATGTCTGAAGCACCTAGTTCAGAGCCTAGTACACAGTAGGCACTTAATAAATGGTGGTTATTAGTATTTTTTACAGGTTGTTGATAAATTTTGGCACAAATGAAAGCATAATCTCATTTAGCCAGAATTCACATCCACAGATTTGGATGCTACTATAAATACACAAACACTACCCTAACAGCCTAGGATCATTTTCAACATAATATGAAAAGCTATTGGAGGAAGTGTCTGTAGCGAAGATCCTTTTGGGACAGTTAATCTCCTTTCAGAGAGTCTTTTAAGTCCCAGAGGCTTTCTAGCTGTCCCTAAGAAGATAAGGACAGGGTCACCAAGGGCATTGTAATTCAGACCCCAGGTTTAAAAATCTGTAAATTCTGCTGGAATAATCAATAAAATCTTTCAGTGAATAACATTTGGGGGCACAGATATGTCTAATTATCTTGATTATAGTGATGGTTTCACATGCATATATATATGCCAAAGCTTACAGTCAGTCCTCTGTATCTACCTGTTCTGCATCCATGGATTCAACCAACTGCAGATTGAAAGTATTTGGGAAAAATTTCCAAAAAGCAAAACTTGAATTTGTTGTGCACCGAACACTAACACGCTGAGTCCACATGAGTAATGTGTAGGCGTTCCCTGTTGCAGCCTCTGTCATTTCACAGATCCTCAGTGTCTCCAGCACTCTTCTGAGCCTTGTCCACTTCACGTCTCATTAGCTATTTGTTTCTGAAAAAAAATGGCTCCTAAAAAGTAATTAAGTGCTCAGAGCATTCCCTCAAAGGCTAAGAGGATGTGTAAAAGTGCTCTGATGAAAGTGGAAAAGTGGCTTGTTGCTTGCCAAAGTGGGCCGTAAAGTTGGCAAGAACGAGTCGAGTGTCGACGCAATAAAGCACAAAGGAGATGAAATCTGTGGGGGTGTTAGTGCTGCCCTACAGTGGCAAAATGAGCTGCTTGCAAAGACAGAGTGTGTCGTCACAGAAGCACATCCCGGCTGATGGCAGAATGATGCATAAAAAAGCATGTAGCCTCCACTGCTGTGAAGGGGGTTACGGAAATTGCGAGGACGGAGTTTCCGGTTAGTAAGGGATGGCTGGCAGCTCTGTACGTGCTGCAGCATCAAGAACTTCAAGGTGATGAGTGAGTGGGCATTGGCTGGTGCGTGGGCAGCAGCAGCGTTCCCGAAGAGCTCAAGAATCTCAAGAAAGAAAAGCTACCTTCCAGAGTAAGCCTTCAGTTGTGAGGAAACAACTATTTACACAGCATTCACACTGTATTAGATATTACAAGTAATCCAGTGATAATTTAAAGTATAGAGGTGGATTACGTAGGTTATATGCAAATACTAAATGCCATTTTGTATAAAGGACTTGAGCCTGCAGGGGTCCTGGAACTAATCCCCCATGGATACCAAGAGATGGCTGTACTGTATGCTTTTAAAAGCTTAAAAAAAAAAAACCCAAGCCTTTCATAGTGAGATTTCCTTCTGTTCCCTGACTAGATCACAATCTGTGAACTGGGTTTGGAGTCAGAAAGAGGAAAAATTACTAATCCAAACTGCTATCCCAAGCAAGATCTGCCAGTCTTGAAGTGGTACATCCAGCAAGCATCTATGTGGCAGCTCTTTCTGGCACAGAGAATTGTGACCGGCACTTAGAGGATTTGAACTGAAATGTCTCCGATTAGGAAAAAGCAGCATCTACAAAATAGGGTTTGGGGAAGGTGACTCTGGAAGAGGAGACAAAAAGTAAAAAATGCTTACTTCTTGGCCAAAGTCACCTGTTTTGTTTTTTCTTTTTGAAAAAAAACATCAAAAAGACAAAAACTTGATTTCACTACATAGCTCTGCAGGGTTGGTCCATGGGAGCTTAGTAGATTCTGCGAGTTGTGTAGTCCAGGACCATGCTGGCAGCCCCAAGCAGGGCCGGATCTGTCAAATCCGAAACGACCACATCTACGTCCTGAACTGAGGGCAAGGCTTGCTGGCGGATGATGTCTTTGACAATGTGGATGTAGTGATTGGCCAGGACACCAGAGAGGATCACAAGGGAAGGATTCATTGTATGCAGGATGTTCACAACTCCAAGACCCAAAGCCGTTCCAGCTACAGGGAAACAAATTAGGGGAGAAGCCAAATTGAAACCCCCAAAGAGGAAGGTGGGAAAGAGCCCGCAGCTAAGTATGGTTAAATATGTTCATAGTAGGTAATGGGAAGTAGTATTTAAAGCTTAGTATGTGAAAATGATCCTGTTACATATTCTGAAGTGAAAGCAGCAGTGTATAAAAGTTTACGATATTTACATCTCAATTATGTAAAAATGAAAATAGAAAGTCTAAAAGGTAATGTTAATAGTGGGTATCTTTCAGTGGTAAGACTTTTTCTTATTACTCCTCTAAAGTTCCTGGAAGACGAACAAAAGTGTATTTTCATAGTTGTGAAACAAAACAGGGAGCCTTGGTGTTGTGGGAGTTAAGAGTTCAGCAGCTACCAAAAGGTTGGCAGTTGGAGTCCACCAGCTGCTCCTTGGAAGCCCTAGGGGGCAGTTCTGCTCTGCCCTACAGCGGCAGCAGGTTTGGTTTTAGTTTAAAACAAAACAAAAACCTGTTTACCAAGACAGTGCTGCCAAATACTATGAATGTATTTCCCGTTTTTTGTCTCAGTAAGGAAAAAGGCCTCTGACCAGACATCCCAGGGCATTGGTCCCCAGTTTTCAGCAGACAAGGGGCCCTAGGATGTTGGAGGACACCCCTGTGGCAGAGCTCCCAGGGCCCCACACTCACCTGTTCGTAAGATGCTCTGGGCCTTTGCGTTGCCAAGCTTCGCAGCTTGGATGAGATGGAGTGCACCCACTGCTTCATCTTTTGGCACTGACATCCCTTCCACCAAGAGCAGATCTTCTGTTTGAGCGGAGGTGAGAAGGGCAAGTGGTAGTTAATAAGCTGTGGGCAACCTGTGGGAGGCCAGCCTTACAGCTGTGCCTGTAGGCAGCAAGCCCCCAAGTAGAAACTCTTCATATTTGCAAGCTTTTTTATGATGCACAAATGTCCAAACATACTGTCCTTAAGGATTTTGCTGCCCTCTTCCTATCCGATTATACATAATCCAGAATCGCCCTAACTGAAAGGTCATCGAATCTGACCACAGCCTCCTACCCCTGTGGCTCCTTTGCTTTTCATTTCTAATACTGGAGAGAGTCCTCCAAGTGTTCTTTCCTCCCCCTCCCCTCTGAATTACCTGACCCCTCCCACACTCACCTTCTTATCCATTCAGTGGTGCAAAGCCACACCACTGACTGGTCCTCCACATTCTGTGCAGTGTGGCAGAGCAGCTGAGGAGCTGACACACACAGATCTAGGTTCAGCTCCCAGCTCTGCCACTACTGGCCGCATGACCCTGTCCATGTCGTTTAACCTCTATACATTTCTCTTGCCTATGAGATTCTGCAGGATTATTTTAAAGACTAAATGAGATAATGGACATAAAGTACTTAGTTAAATTCCAACCAGAGTAAAATGCTCAGTAAATCGTAAGTATTTCAGTTATGTATAGTCTTTGTCTTTCTGTCACACTCCCTCCGCCAGTCACCAACTCAGATAATCCACCTTCCAGATCTGCTCTTACACTTGGGCTCTGATGTGAGAAAAACCCCAGCCAGACAGACTGCTACCTAAAATACCAAGTGGAGGTCTCCTTTCATCCCTGTGCCCTTGTGGGTGTCCCGGCCAGCTCTCCCTCCCACCCTCTCCCACCGCTCTACAGAGCCCTCACCGCCTCCTCAGGCCTGTGCCTCCCCTCCACCACCACAGCCATCAGTAGATTTCCGTACTGCTGGCTTCCCAGGGATCCCCGTTTCTGCCCCTCACCTTCTGCCGGTATCTGTTCATCTCCCCACCTCTTTTCCCTCTCTCTTCTCCCTGGGCTTTGGAGTTTTTCTCTTTCCACCTCTTCAGGGATTGTACTCTAAGGACTGTAACACCCATCTTCTCAACCTCCACCTCCATTTACCCTGTTTGTTTCCATCAGCATTGTGTGGTATTTCTCAGGATTCTACCCTCCTGATCTTTTGACTCATTTTTGGGGTCTGGTTCATCGATGGCTGACAATTCCCAAATTCCTGTCTCAAGCCCAGTTGTCTCTCCTGAACCAGACAGCCCTGTATCCGGCTGCCTCCTAGGCAGTCCCTCTGGGGTATCCCATGGGCACCCAGCCATCATCATTCTGCTCTTATACCAATTTGTCCAATCAGAAAGCTGAAGTCATTCTAGAACTGTCCCACTCAAAGCCATCCTCCAAAATTACAGTTCAGTAAAGAATCTAAAATTTAGGTCTGACATGTCTTTCCTCTAAAAGTTTCCAGTGGCTTCTGCATTACCTGCTGGTCCTGGCCTAACATCTCACCACCTGCCCTCTGCCTCACCGTTCATGCACCACCACCACTGAAGAGCTCCCTTAGCCATCCAAGCTTGCCTGTCTGACTCAATCTCTGCTCTTGCCTCTCAGCCCCCAGGCAATTCCCTAATACTACCACTTTTATATGGAAAGGATGGGCAGGAAACTTTGTATCCTTCTTATATGTACTGTATTCCTTAGCCGTTTCTGTTATTACATGGGGCATACCATTATAATGATGTTAATTGAATTTTTCTTGTATTACACTAGAAACCATCTGACTTTCATAACATATCTGTTAATAGCGTTAATTAAAATACTTTTCTCAGAGTTCAAAAATTATAACATGTTCATCCATTTATTTCCTCATTAAAATGTGTGTTCAATACCCACCCTCTGCAAGAGGCCAAGAAAACAAAGACAAAGGAAATCTTTCCCACTTTGTTAAAAGCCAAGACCCCGTTCCACCTCCACGCCTGAAAAGGAAGGGTGTTACTATGAGTCAGGATCAAGGACACTGTAGAGCACGAGGGAGCCCAGTTTTCCCTTCAGGAAGTGACAGAGGTAAGCTTTTCAATTCTTTTTTGGGACTTCTTCTTTGAAGTGCCTGTTTACCATTTAGATATTTAATTACTTAGGAAGAAGAAACCAACCGTCATGCAGCTTTTTTGCTTCTCTCTGCAAGGCCATCCCAGAAGCATATGCTTCAATACATCCATGGCTTCCACATGAACAGTCAGGCCCATCTAAAGACACAACAAGGTGGCCAAGTTCTGCAGCACAGAAGGAGCTTCCATGGATCAATTCATGCTGATGAATGATGCCACCACCAATTCCTACAATGAGAGGCAAAATCATTGTGTAGCTCTTCACCTGCAACAGAAAGTATAATATGGCCTAAACTGTTCAGCATTCTTTGGAACATGAGGTTCTGTGAAATGCCTGTTTTTTCTAGATAGTTGCAATTACTGGGTACCAAAGCTTTAGCAGCCACTGTGGTGCCCTATGTCATATCTGCATGGCACACTCTGGTATCAGCCACAACTATGGCAGACTCACCCAGGGTTGACTGCATACCACTTCAAGCAGACACTGCCTGTCCACTCTGCTTTCTGCAAAAGGCTTCTTCCAAAGGCCAGAGGCAACCCTCAATCAAGGAGGGGGACAGGAGCCAGCAGATTCAGATAGACAATTAAGGGTAGTGTTTTGCAGGCTTCTGGGAGGTTCCAGATTTTAGCCCCCACTGATTTAAGGCAACTTCTATAATACACAATTTAATGGCTTGCTTCCTGCTCTCTTTCAGTCTTCCTACTCCTTCCTTCCTGCTTCTCAGGCAAATACTTGTACCTACACCCTTGTCCCAGGTTCTGTTTTTGGAGAAATGGCTTTTTGTCATAATGGAGTTTAGAAATTACTAAGGATGAAGCCTGGTTGCACAATGGTTAAGAACTTGGCTGCTAACCAAAAGATTGGCAGTTTGAATCCACGAAAGGGCAGTTCTACTGTGACCTATGGGATCGCTACAACAGGGCTTAAACAGCATTTTTGCCCCAGAAGGCTCTGCTTTTGAGAATCGTTCTGCCATCTGTTACTTCTTGTTGTGCGTTTTCTTTAGCTTCCACTGCTTTAATTTGAAGTAGCATCTAAATTTGCTAAAATTCTATTCAGCACTAAGAAAGGAAGTGCATCAGCTAAAGTGCATGAGCTTAAAAGCACAGCAGTGTAACATTAATTTAAGATCACACAAGTTTAGAAGTTAGACACGTCTGGGATCAAATGCAGTCCAACCAGTTTCTAGCTGAAATTGGTTTCCTCATTTAGGAGGTGTCGATGTTAATGAAATCTTTTCTAGAAGAGATAGTGAATGAACAAGTCTACTAAGTATGGAGTTGTTATGTGCCATCAAGTCAATTCCAGTTCATAGTAACCCTGTAGAACTGCCCCATAGGCTTTCTTGGACTGTAATCTGTATAGGAAAAGATGGCCAGGTCTTTTTACCCAGAGAGTAGCTGGTGAGTTTGAACTGCCAACCTTTGAGTCAACAGCTGAGTGCTTAACCACTGTGCCACAAGGGCTCCTTCTGTTTCCTCACTTAACAATCAAATGGAAAGATCAGAGAAACAGTGGAGTAAGGTATTCCAAAACTCCATTCCTTCACAAAAGCCACAAATAAACTCGCAAAAAATGTCAGAACAAAGTTTTTCAGAACTCTGAAGACTAGCCAAAAGCTTATGACAGGAAAGAACAGCTGAATTTCTGTGAGAGAGTTTTGTGGCTCCCAGCCTAGTGAGACCACAACTCGCATTCCATTACAGGTGAGCTGAATGGGCTTTATTCTCAGCTGACCTGTCTGTCTGGTGGCTACCTGAAGCACTGGCTCCAGGGCCTTGCTTTTGTCCTAAGGCAATGCTGAGGACAGTGACTCAGGGGGCACAGGGGCACAGGTGGATATACTTGTTCACCAGTGGTCATTGCAGCACTGGTTATAATAGCTTGAAGGAAGAAACAATCCAAATCATCAAATAAACAGATTAATAAAACAAGATATATACATATAATGGAATATTATTCAGTCATAAAGAGAAAAGTTCTGATACATGCTACGATGTGGATGAATCCTGACATTGGTTTTACTAGACAGGCTTTAAATCAATTATTTCAAATATATTAAAAGAGCCAAACGAAACCAAAGAACCAAGGACTAAGGAAAAAAATCTAGAGACCAAAGGGGTAGAAGAAACCGTGAAAACAGGGAAGAGATGAAAACCACGGCTCTATTTGACACACAAATCAAGAATATCAATAAAAAGAAACTATAAGAAGAAATCAAAGAGAAATTTTGGGGTTCAAACCTGTACTGAGAGGAGCTAGCTCAATAGCAAGTTTGAGCAGGCAGAAAAAAAGAATCAAGAAAACGTAAAGATAGGTTGAGATTATCCAGTCTGAGGAACAGAAAGAATCACGAAGAGACTTGTGGGACACCATCAAGTGCACCAACATTAGTAGTGCTGGGGACTGAGTGGAAGGAGGAATTGTGATTAACTGCCTAACAGACACGGGGTTTCTATTTGTGAGGAGAAAATGTTTTGGAATGGTGGTGACGGCTGACCAACATTGCAAAGATACTAAAAACTAATGAACTGTATGCATGTTTTTAAATGATTAAAACAGTGAATTTTATTTCAGTAAAAAAGAAATGATAGAATCTACTTCATGAGTGGTTAATAAATGGTACCTATTATAATTACAGAAACCCTGGTGGCACAGTAGTTAAGTGCTATGGCTGCTAACTAAAAGATCAGCAGTTCAAATCCACCAGGCGCTCCTTAGAAACTCTATGGGCAGTCCTACTCTCACCTACAGGGTCACTATGAGTTGGAATCAACTCAATGGCAGTGGGTTTGGGTTTTCTGCTTTATTATTATTTTAGTTGACACTGATTTTCCCTCAATATTAAGAAGGTTATTATAAGCCCTAGTTGACAGATGAGGAAACCAAGGACAAAAATTAAGTATCATTCCTAAAGTCAAGTGACAGATCTGGGATTCACACTCAAGTTCAACTTTCTTCAAAGCCTGAACTTCTAGCCACTATGTACATTTCTTCAAAAAGATAAACTTTTTCTCAGCAAGAAATTACAAGGCATAATAGGAAAGACCAACTTAACCCAAATTTACCTTTGTAGCTCCTGAAGCAAACTCCTCTTTTACTCCTCTTACCTGTGCCTGTGATAAGTGTCACAAAGTTTTCCAGTCCCTTTCCTTGGCCAAACTTCCTTTCTGCCAGGGCAGCACAGTTACCATCATTGTCTACCCACACAGGGAGATGCAACGTGTCAGACAAGGGGGTCCTGAGGTCCACAGAGTTCCATTCTTGGATAAGTTTTGTTGAATGTAGCACAATTCCTTCCCGAGGATTTACACGGCCACCCGTGGAAATACCTAAGCTCCAGCACAAACCCAAGGAAAAGAATTGATGAGCAACTATAGGAGAGTGTGCTAACTTCCTTGGCTCACAACACAAATCAGTGCACTCAAAATCTCGTAAGGCAAGTATCATCCAAGAACTGCTAAGAAATAGAAGGCAGTTCTGATGGTAGGCTGTGGTTTGTCACAGACATACCACCAATGCTTTCCCCAAAATGCTTGCCGGCATCCCAGAAAGGCCCCGTGCTGGAGCCCACAGACATGACCTGGAGCCATCTATACGTACGGCCAACACTGACTTGATGTTCAGTCTTGCATCACAAAGTAAGCATTATACATTACAGTGAATAGTGCTTGGATATGCAGTTCACAATCTCACCTACTCCCAAAATCCTGCAGTTCAGTTTCACAGCTTCTGCTGCAGCTTCCACACACATCTGCAGGATCAAATTAATCCTTTCTTCATAGGTTTTAGGATTAAACTGAGTATACTTCTTAACTATTTCACCCTAAAAGAGGAAAAGCAACAATGTCTGTGTCACTGGTCTTAGCTAGTAAGCATACCATGTATCTCACAACCTTCTTCATGATAAATCAGACATCGCAGTAGATTGAGATGACTGCACAGGACAGAGCCTGTGTCTGGCTTAGGCTGGTTCCAACGTAAGCCTGAGTTGTTTCCTGGGGAGCCATCCTGGCAGAAGGCTACTGAAGCAATGAACACTCCACAATCAACCTAATGAGTTCCTGTCTTAAGCGAATCTAAATCTAGTTCAAAGGTCATATTTTACTTCTTTGTTTCTGGTTGACAAATTTTTCTTTCGTACATATCTGGGTAAGTAAATAAATACCCTAAATAAAGCTCATTTTTAATCAACTCTAATAACTGAAGGCATTAATGGTAGATATATCTTATTTACTCAGCTTTTTCCATGCTGGCTGCCACAAATCCATTCTCTTGAAATTACTGTGCTTTGTGATATGTTTTAATATCAGACAGGGATATCCATTACTCACTGCCACAGAGATGATTCTGACTCACGGCCACTCCATGTGTGACAGAGCAGACATACTCCCTATGGTTCCTAAGCTGTAATATTTACAGAAGGAGACTACCAGGCCATCAGTGGTACCTCAGGGTGGGTTCAAACCACTGACCACTAGATTAGTAAATTCACTGCCATCAAGTCAATTCTGACTCATAGTGACCCTACAGGACAGAGCAGAAGTGCCCCACAGAGTTTCCAAGGAGTGCCTGGCAGATTTGAACTGCCAACCTTTTGGCTAGCAGCCATAGCTCTTACCCACTATGTCAGCACAGTTTAGGTTAGTAGTTGAGCATAAACTGCACCACCCAGGGACCTTACCGGACAGAAAAGGGCCCTCCTAAATTGTTCCTGGTTTGGTTTTGTTTTTTTAAATTGTTTTCTTTACTCTTCTCAGTTGTATATTATTACGAGTAAATTTCAAAATAATGTTTTTTTTTATATCCCACTGATCTAGGATTATTTTACTAAAAAAAATCCCACTGACATGTTGACTAAAGCCAAGCCAGCCAAGTGCCATTGAGTCGGATCCAACTAAAACCAGATTAAATTTATAAATTAATTTGCAAAATGCTGACATTTTAAAAAGTCAGCACTCTCACCTTGCTTTTTAATTCTTTCTATTTTACAGTCAAGTTATAGAATTATGTAGATCACATGGGTTTCCAGTTGTACCAGTGTTTTTGCTGTTCTGAATGGGATCTCTTCTTCCATTATATTCTCAGTTATTAACGGTTTCTATGTCTCAGGGTTAAATCAAAAAAACAAACCCTCTGGGGTCTTAAAAGCTAGCAAGCCGCCATCTGAGCTACACCAAATGGCCCCAACTCAGCAGGAACAGATGATTACTAACGACCAAAACAACATAGGGGAAAAAGAACCTGGAAGACTGAAAGACCCATGTGAATGGGTGACCACATCATCATGTGACTAGAAGAACCAGATGGTGCCCAGCCACCACCACCATCGACAGCTGTGATGGGGCTCACAAAGTTGAGTCCCAGTAGCAATAAGGGAATTAAAAGGGGTGCACTCTGAGAACTCCACTAGAAGACTGCAATTGATGGTCCTAAGGCCTGGGTGTTTCCCTGGGAGCATGGCTCCTAGACCTGATGCTGCCCCTGTTCATAAATCATTACTGAGATCAACTCCTTAGAAATGCAGTGGACTCAGTGACACTGAGTGACCATATCGTGTGTGCACTTTATGGTTCTATGCATCTATAGGATGTCGTCCTACTGGCCTCTTACTAGAGGGGAATGGAGAGGGGGAGAAGAGGGGACAGGAGATTGTTAAGAGGGTATGACATGTATAGAACAGAAAGGAGGAGTGTGCTGTCACCAGGCAAGGAGTGTACTAGGAGTTGCACATAGGCAGGCATGCGAATTTAAACTGGATTGCACACCTTCACCCAATCACAACAAATAAATAAAATATTAAAAAAAAACACAAAAAAACCCCAAACTTGTTGCCATCAAGTCGATTCCCACTCAGCAACACTATAGAAAGAGTAGAACTGCGCAGTAGAGTGTCCAAGCAATGCCTGGCAGATTTGAACTGCTGACCTTTTGGTTAGCAGACATAGCACTTAATCACGAAGCCACCAGGGTTTCCATGACAGTTAAAGCTGCCATCAATGACTGTCATTAAAAGTAACCCTAAAGGAGTGCTTCTCAGCCGCCTGAGCATCAGAATCACCTGGGCAGCTTGTAACAACTACTGATGCCTGGCTTCCACTACCAAAGATTCAGATTTAATTAGCCTGGGGTGAGATCCAGCCTTTCTGTGTTTTCTTTTCACAACTTCCAGGTAATACCATAGTGCCATCAGGGTTTACAAACACTTAGAAAAAAGTTCAAATCTTTGCCTATAATTTCATGTAAGTAGATGGTTACTGATATTTACATACTTATAATATCCCCCCCATTTTATTAGTTGTATAAGCTTGTCAAAACCTTCGTGGCTCAGTGGTTAAGAGCTTGGCTGCTAACCAAAAGGTCGGCAGTTCATATCTACTGACTGCTCTTTGGAAAGCCTATGGGGCCATTCCACTCCATCATACAGGGTCACTAATGAGTTAGTATTGACTCGACAGCAACAGGTTTGGTTTTTTGGTTTATATGTTTGTTGTTTTATTCATATTGTCTAGAATTTTTTTTTTATCCTTTCCATATGATATCCCTTTTTGCTGTCCACCCCTTTATTTCCTTTATAACTTCCAGGATTATGTTAAATAATGTTTACACAATGCCCTTTTCTTCTTGATTTTACTAAGAGTGCCTCTAGAATTTCACCATTAAGAGGATGTTGGCTACTGATATAGATCATCTTTGTGTTAAAAAAAAATTCCTCTATTAATACTTTTTAACAAGTATAAGAGAGATCTTTCAGCTTCTACTGAGAAAGCCATGTTTTAGTTTTTTCTTATTTGTCTTAATGGTATTATATTAACATATATCTTATAACGTTATGTTTAAAATACTCATTATTTCTCCTGGGTTCCTGAAACTTTATACATCAATATTTTAAACAATATTTTCTGTTAGGCTTATTCTCCTCGTTAAGTCATTACAGCATTTGAACATGGAAAATTTGGTATTTTTATGAAGGTTCTCTCAACCTCTGTCAACTCTGTGATGATGGTTTGGTTGACAGATTAAAGGGGTACTGTACTCAGTAAAGAGCAAAATAGCAAAAATGCAAACCAGTACAAGTGAACATGTTCTATTTGTTGTTGTTACGTGTTGTCAAGTTGGTTCTGCCTCATAGCAGCCCTATGTACAACAGAACAGAGCACTGCCAGGTCCTGTGCCAAGCTCATAATTGTTTTTATGCTTGAGCCCCTGGTTGCAGCTACTGTGTCAGTCTGTTTCATCGAGGGTCTTCCTCTTTTTTGATGACCCTCTACTTGATCAAGCATAATCTGCTTCTCCACAGACTGATCCCTCCTGACAACATGTCTAAAGTAAGACATGATCTCACCATCCTTACCCCTAAGAAGCACTATGGTTATACTTCTTCCAAGACAGATCTGTTCATTCTTTTGACAGTCAATAACATGACAATTCAAGGGCTTCAGTTTTTAGTCTGTCTTCCTTATTCATTGTCCAGCTTTCGTGTGCATATAAAGTTTGACAATGAAGTCCTTGAACTTAATTGCTCTTAGTGCTACATATGTCATTGCTGAATATCACTGTGATCACCTTGGAAGTACTCCCCTTGGGAAGCTAAGCACCAATGCCAGTGCCTAGTCTACTCTTCAAAGCAATTTTGGAACTCTTTCTGGAATGGCCATTGCTCACAGCGGCACTGTGGCAAGTATGCGATTTAATTGTATAATTATCTGTGAAGGAATTTTTAGCCAGTAACCAAATAACTGTATTGGAAGAGCCTCCCTACTCACCTACCTGATCTGGCCCCTACTGACTTTTTTTCTTCACCTGAAGATAAAGGAAATAGTGAAAGGAAGATATTTTGATGACATTCAAGACACCAAGGGTAATACAACAAGAGCTCTGATGGCCATTCCAGAAAGAGTTCCAAAAATGCTTTCAAGGTGGGACTAGGTGCTGGCATTGGTGCATAGCTTACTGAGGGGAATACTTGGAAGGTGACCATAGTGATATTCAGCAATGAGGTATGTAGCACTTTTTCTAGGATGAGTTCATAAGCTTTAATTGTCACCCAGGTATGATGCAATTGAAAATACTATGGCTTGGGTCAAGGGCACCTTAGTCTTCAAAATGACATCTTTGCTTGTCAACACCTTAAAGAGGTCTTTTGCAGCAGGTTTGCCCAGTGCAGTGGGTCTTTTGATTTCCTGACTGCTGCTTCTGTGGGTGTTGACTGTGGATCCAAGTAAAATGAAATCTTTGACAACTTCAATTTTTTTCTCCATTTGTCATGATGTTGCATACTGGTCTAGTTGTGAGAATTTTTGTTTTCTTCATGTTGAGGTGTAATCCGTATTGATGGTTGTGATCTCTTACATTCATCAGTAAGTATTCAAATCTTCTTCACTTTCTACAAGCAAGGTTTTTTCATCTGCATATCACAGGTTGTTAATAAGTCTTCCTCCAGTCCTGATGCCTCATTCTTCTTATAGTCCAGCTTCTGGAATTATCAGCTCGGCATACAGACTGAATAGGTATGGTAAAAGGATACAACCCTGACACACACCTTCCTGAATTTTAAACCATTCGGTGTCCCCTTGTTCTGTTGGAACAACTGCCTCTTGATCCATGTACAGATTCCTCATGAGCACAATTAAGGGTTTTGGGATCCCCAGAACCACAGTGTTATCCATAATTTGTTAGGATCCACATCATCAAATGCTTCTGCATAGTCCATAAAACTCAATTAAACATCTTTCTGGTATTCTCGGCTTTCAGTCAAGATCCAGCTGACATCAGCAATGATATCCTTGGTTCCACATCCTCTTCTGAATCCAGCCTGAATTTCTGGCAGTACACTGTCAATAAACTACTGCAGCCACTTTTGCATGACCGTCAACAAAATTTTACTTACATGTGATATTAATGATATTGTTCAATAATTTCCGCATTTGACTGGATCACCTTCCTTTGCAACAGGCATAAGTATGGATCTCTTCTAAGGGGTCTCTGTCCCTGAAATTCAGGGCCGTCTTATCCAATGATCAGACCTCACCATAACTGAAAACAGCCTGGTATGTCCCACCTGGTATAACCATAAAACCATAAATAACTTCATGCCTGCCATCTCTACCCTCCTAACCAAAGCCCTTCCCTTATCAAAACTTGACCATAAACAAAACTTACCCCTCCCCTTCTAATCAACACTTCTTCCTTATCAGACCATAAATCCCCTAACCAGAATTTCTTGCTACCCCTCTTTTCTTTCTTTCCTTATCAAACTGTAAATCCCTTCACCCCATACTACCTCAATGGAACTTTAAAACTATAAAAAACCTGCCCTACTGGCCAGGGGGTGGGCTGAGCCACCCTTGGCTGAGACCCCACTGTCTTTCTCTTTGAATAAAATTCAAGGGACCCTTGGGTTGGTGTGTCTCTGCCTCTGTTTCAGGCCACGCTCCTCCCAACATCTTCCAGTTGGTTGGCCAAGTTGTCTGCCAAATTTCTTGGCATAGACAAGTGAGCAGTTCCAGTGCTACATCTATTTGTGGAAACATTACAATTGATGTCCCATCAGTTCCTGGATTCTTTTTTTCTCCAATGCCATCAGTGCAGCTTGGACATCTTCCTTAAGTACCATCAGTTCTTGATCATATGTTGGTATGACATCAACGACATCATACATGAAGAAAGCAAGAAGTTCATTAAAAAGACAGGACGGAAAGAAAAGACCAAAGTGGATTTCAGAAAAGACTCTGAAACTCGCTCTTGAATGTCAAGTAGCAAAGCAAAAGGAAAAAATTGATGAAGTAAAAGGACTGAAGATTTCAAAGTGTATCTTGAGAAAACAAAGTAAAGTATTATAATGATGTAATGTTCTAGCCATGTTCCAGAGGAGATGTAATTCTCTTCAGCATGCAGACGCTCTCACCTGGGCAGTTCTAGTAACTGGCATACTCCATGCTAGAGCTGTTATCAAGTGCAGAATTTTAGGCTTGTTGGGTAGCACAGGAAACCCTGGAGGTGTAGTGATTAAAAGCTACAGCTACTAACCAAAAGGTTAGCAGTTTGAATCTGCCACTCCTTCGAAACTATGAGACAGTTCTAGTTTGTCTTATAGGGTTGTTCTCAGTCAGAATCAACTTGATGGCAATGGGTTTGGTTTGGTTTGGTTTGGTTTGGTTTGGGGTGACAAAAGCCTTCTCGGGTGCCTAAGGGGTCTCTCTCCACTGTTAGATCAACTACATTGGACTTCCTAAGAATTTTCTTATTTGAAATTTTAATGATTAATAAAATGGTAAAACAAACAATGGATCCAAAAGTCAGTTCTATGGGCAAATGATCATAGGCATTTCTGTGTTTCCAGTCCCACTTTCATACTGTACTTTTAAAATCAATTACATGGGATATAAAATTAAGAGTTACTTTACCTTCATGCTAACTATTGCAACTCGGAGGTTTGTCCCGCCAAGATCAACAGCCAAGGCACTTAGAGTTTCAAGAATATGATCAATATCTTGAGAGATATTGTCCTTCACAGGAGGAAAGCAAAATTTCTTTTGTAGCGGCTCTTGAAGATCAATAGATTTAAGGAATTTCAAAATCCTGGGAACAGCATTCCCATCTCCATATATCTTTGAACTGCAATATGTAAACAGTTAATTACATTCTTCTACCATACATGTCAAATAATATTGAAAACTTGATGTTAATGGAATCTAAGACTTCAGATACAAGATGAGTCATGTGTCTTCATTTTAAAAGAATACCTCTCTTCAGCAGCACAGTAAGTACCTACATACTATAATGCAATGTCTCATTTCATTGTTGAGTGAAATACAGTTATTGCCTACATGAGATACAATTAACAAAATGCCTATATCATCAAACATTATTTTTGTTAAGCCAATTAAGAAGGAAGCAGTTCTGGACAGAGATTTTTTTTTTTTATCTTTACATCCTTGGGAAAACAAAATGGCTTTCAGAAATGACATTCAAATATAGAAAAAACCTCATTAATTTGAAATAGAAAGCAAGGCAGACTGAATTAGTTAAATTGGACTGTTTTCAAAGAAAGTCACTGACATTACTAACACTTATGGAAATTCAAACTAGCACAAGTGCTATATTAAGTTAATCAGCTGAAAAAAGTAACATAGTATTCGATAATGGAATCCCTGGTAGAGTAATGGGATATATCACGAACCCCTGTCTAATCCAGCTAGAGGCCCCAGACGATAAAACGAGAACTGTGCTAGGATGATGAAATAGAGATCACAGCTTTAAAATGGTACCTGAGGCACCTGTGCTTTTAAGTCACCCCCCCTAAAAGGTTCTATACTCACCAAGGATATTGTTTACCAAACTGAAGGTGTAGCGCTTGCAGTATTTTGTCTTGGGTGTCAGCATCTCGGACGTGAAGAACATTCTCTCCTAGGTAAATCCAGTGGCATATTACAAGGATTTGGAAGTGGGAATATCCAAAGAAGGAAGAAATTAGCAGAATGTTGTGCTCCTAACTATTCCTAAAGCTAGGAAACGTCAAATGTAAGCCTTCCATTAGTGAGACATAAACTTTTTATTTTATACCTTTAAAGCACCCTTGGCAAGATTTTCAAATATAAAACACTTAAAGGCACTAGGAGTCTTTATTCCTAAAGGGAATCAATCAAGTTTTTGTTGCTTATTGAAATAAGTGGATTAATCCACTTACAACTCTTCCAGTCATTTATCAAGTCTATTTTTCCAACCTGCCCTGTGCCAATTGTTTCCACTGTCCAGAAATCCAGATTTCTGGGTTCATGGAATTGGAATGAGCCACCCAAGCCATCTAACCTTGTAAACCTTGAAGGAACTGCTTCCCTGGAGTCACCTATAAGTCAAACAATAGCTTAGTAACCAGCTTAAAGGAGAATGTTTTGTCTTAGGCTATCGGTTCTTTTGGAAAATTATCTATATGCAGCCAACTTCGGGAAACCATGGTGGTATGGTGGTTTAAGTGCTACCACTGCTAACCACAAGGTCGGCAGCTCAAATCCACCAGCGCTCCTTGAATACTCTAGAGGGCAGCTCTACTCTGGCCTCTAGGGTTGCCATGAGTCAGATCCGACCTGACAGCACTTGGCTTGGCTGGCAGCCAACTTCTAGAAGCAGGGACTCAGGAGACTAGAGGTTGTATTTAGGATGTATGGTGTGTCCCTGGTGATTCTGTTTCTGTAACCAATAGATCCTGAAATCCTGCTGGTGCTTTGATGCCACCTTCTCTGGAATTAACATAACAATGATATATAGCACCCTTTCACTGTTCTCTCTTCAGCGTGCCTTCCTGGTATGTCTGAGTAACACTGCCTGATACTGAATCATATCTATTCACAATAATAATTTTGGTACACTAATTTTTGATGCTTCTCTAAACAATCTGAAAACCCTGGTGGTATAGTGATTAAGTGCTATGGTTGCAAACCAAAAGGTTAGCAGTTCAAGTCCACTGGGCACTGGAAATTCTATGGGGCAGTTCTGTTCAGTCCTATAGGGTTGCTATGTGTCTGAATCTACACAACAGCAGTGGGTTTGGTTTTGGTTATGTAACTTAAGTTTTTGACACCTGCCTTCCATTTACGCGGACGGCCATTCAATTAGCTGGTTAGGCAAGGTTGGTCAGTTGTCAGCCAGTTTGCTGTTCGGGTAGTCACTTTCTCTCCATTCTATCAAGCTATCCATATTTTATAAACAGTATGAAGAAGCAAATACCAGCATTCCTTAGGGATATAGCAGGCTGGTTCCAGACCACTGCAATGAAGTGAATATTGCAATAAAGCAAGTTACAGATTTTTTGCTTTCACACTGCATATGAAAGTATGTTTATACTATCGTCTGTTAAGTATGCAATCGCATTATGTCTTTAAAAACATAGATACTTTAATTAAAAAATAACTTATTGCTAAAAAATGCTAACCATCATCTGAGCCTTCAGTGAGTTGTAATCCTTTTGCTGGTGAAGGGTCTTGATGACAGCTGACTCATCAGAGTGCTGGCTGCTGAAGGCTTGGGGTGCCTCTCAAACCCTGCCACCGCTTTATCAAATAAATTCATGTAATATGCTAAATCTTTTGTTGTCGTTTTAACAATGTTCACAGCATCTTCGCCAGGAGTAACATTCCATCTCAAAAAAACCACTTTCTTTGTTCATCCATAAGAAGTAACATCCTCATCTATTAAAGTTTTAACATGAGACAGCAGCAATTCGGTCACACCTTCATGCTCCACTTTGAACTCGAGTGCTCTTGCTGTTTCCACCATGTCTGCAGTTACCTCGTCCATGGGAGTCTTGCACCCTTCACAGTCATCCATGAGGGCTGGAATCAACTTCTTCCAAACTGCTGTTAATGATGATATTTTGACCTCCTCCCATGAATCATGAATGTTCTTAATGGTATCTAGGATGGTGACACCTTTCCAAAGGTTTTCAATTTATTTTGCCCAGATCCATCAGTGGAATCTCTATCTATAGCAGCTATATATAGCCTTATGAAATGTATTTCTTATAAGACTTGAAAGTCAAAATTAATCCTTGATCTGTGAGCTGCAGAATGGATGTTGTGTCAGCAGGCATGAAAACAACATTGGTCTCCCTGTGCATCTCCATCAGAGCTCTTGAAGGACCAGGTATGTTGTCAATGAACACTAATGTTTTGAAAGAAATTCTTTTTTTGACTAGTAAGTCTCAATAGTGGGCTTCAAATATTTAGTAAACCACACTGTAAACAAATGTCCTGTTTACAACAGGCTTTGTTGTTCAACTTATAGAGTCCAGGCAGTGTAGATTTAGCATAATTCTTTTTTTTTTTTTTTAATTATGATTGAATGAAAATGTATATTCCCAGATAAGTTTGTATGCCCACCTATATGCAGCTTCCACTGCTCTCCCTGCCTGGGGACAGCACACTCTTCCTCTCTGAGATTTAGCATAATTCTTAAAAGTCCTAGAATTTTCAGAAAGGTAAATGAACACTGGCTTCAACTTAAAATCACCAGTTACATTAGTTCCTGAGAGGGTCTGCCTGTCCTTTGAAGTGCTGATGCCAGGCACTGACTACTCCTCTCTAGCTATGAAAGTCCTAAATGGCATCTTCTTCCAATATCAGGCTGTTTGTCCCCACTGAACATGTGTTGCTTGGTGTAGTCACCTTCATCAATTATCCTCGCTAGATTTGTTGGACTGCTTGCTGCAGCTTCTACACTAGCACTCGCTGCTTCACCCTGCACTTTTATGTCACGGAGACAACTTCTTTCCTTACACCTCATTAACCACCTGTGTTAGCTTCAAACTTTTCATCTGCAGCTTCCCTACCTTCTTTAGCCTTTACAGAATTGAAAAGAGTTAGGGCCTTGCCCTGGATTAGGCTTTTTAAGGGAATGTTGGTTTGATCTTCTACTCAGACCACTGAAACTTTCTCCATTATCAGAAATAAAGCTGTTTCAGCTTTCTTACCAAGGATGTGTTCACTGGAGTAGCACTTTTAATTCCCTTCAAGAGCTTTTCCTTTGCGCTTACTATCTGGTGAAAATGGCCTACCTTTCAGCCTATCTCAGCTGAGAATGAGAGGTAAAGAAAGTCTAAAGATGATGGCAAAAGCCAGCACGGCAATCAGAGAAGGGGAGGAAGACGCAGAGCTGGGACTAATCTCCTTGGTTCCAGTTCAGTTCTTTTCCATTAACGCCATTCTTTTTTCTATTAGCTACACACATATATTTGCATGTAGAAAATATTAGAACTCAGACTTATATTAACAACAGGATCTAACTGAATAATAATCCTGCACATCATTTAGATATTAAAGGGGCACTTAGACGTTCAGGGGCACCTTACAATGCCATGCTCTAAAGTACTGACTGAAGGGAGTCTCTCTCTGGCTCAGAAAATGACAGGCCAGCACTCATCTACTTCTCACACACTCAGCCACATTCTTTCTGAAGCACAGCCACTAATGACCACAGTTAAGCTCTTAGCTGTATTACATATTAGAAAGGCAATAAAAATGTAGGCAGAGCCCTAAAAGATTGAGTAATCACTGTGTGCTATTTATAGACTATTTGTAGATTCTAGGCAACTGATGATTAACCTTATTCACACACTTGTTAATATGTATGCCTCACATTGATACATGCATGTCTTAAAATAATTTATATGTATGTGCAACACCTAGTCAATTGAAAGATAAGCAAAGATAAATACCTGTTTCTCTTCCAATCTGACGTGTCCCCAGGTTGATCACGGGTGTTCCAAAAGCACCAACCTCTCGAACCCCACAGCTGCTGTTCCCAATCATACAGCCAGCATGGGCAACCAACTGTATAAACTGGTCAAATGGAACATGTTTAACTGCTCGAAAATTGGGGTGATGCTCAATGCCCTTCTTCCTCATCACTCGAACCATCTCCTTGCTCCCTGTGAGAATGAAAAGAACCAATTGTTAATGGTTTACAAGGTAAAGGAACAATTATGATTGGTAGTATAGCTTCACTTAAAGAAATCGCCCTATAAAAACTCCCACTGGTTATTGGGGAAACAGTAATTTAGATTACTGATCTTTTCCTGGACGATGAATACCTAAAATATCTAGCCAGGTCACTGCTTCAACTAGGAACTCAGAAAGCAGCATGTGGAACGTTTCAAAAAGAACTTAGCAAACACCTTTTTATTACTGCCCCAGTAAGAACCTTTACCTTAAGCAATAAAACAGACCAAAAGTTTCATTCTCTCTCTAAAGCTGAGAGTTCTTCCATAGAAAGGTCTTAGGCACTACAGGCCTAGCTGATAAGAGATCCTCTGCCTCAGCTGTGCTCACTTGCAACAGAAACAGATCAGCTGGGTAGCACTCCCACTTACGTGACTAAAGCAAAACCAAAAACCCATTGACATCAAATCGATTCCAACTTATAGCAACCCTATAGGACACAGTGGGAAACCCTGGTGGTGTAGTGGGTTAAGTGCTAGGTCTACTAATCAAAAAGTCAGCACTTCAAGTCTGCCAGGTGCCCCTTGGAAACTTGAGGGGGCAGTTTTACTCTGACCTTTAGGGTTGCTATGGGTCGGCTTGATGGCTGTGGGTGGTGACAGGATGCAGTAGAACTGCCCCCTCGGGTTTCCAAGGAGCACCCAGTGGATTTGAACTACTGACCTTTCAGTTACCAGCCTGTCATGGATTGAATTGTGTGTCCCCCCGAACCCAAAATATCTGTAGCCATGTGGCTGGACTATCATTCCCAATACTTCGTGATTGTCCTCCATTTTGTGATTTTCCTGTGCTGTATGTTAAAGGATTAGAGTGGGACTGCAAATCCCTTCATAAGATTATCCCTCTGCTCCACTGTAAAGGGAGTTTCCCTGGAGTATGACTTGCCCCACTCTTAATCCCTTCGTCCTACAAGCAGAGAACTGGGAACCGCACGCCATCAAGCAGGCAGCACCGGAAGAGCAGGTCCTTCAGACCTGAAGTTCCTGTGCCAGGATGCTCCCTGGACAAAGACTGATGCACTACTGGACTTTCCTCCAGAGCCAATGAGGGGGAAAGCCTTCTCCTGGAGCAGACATCCTGAATTTGGACTTGTAGCCTACTGGACTATGTAAAAATAAACCTTCCTTTTTTAAAGCCGTCTACTCTGTGGTATTTCTGTTAGGGCAGCACTAGCTGACTAAAACACAGCTGTAGCTGTTAACCACTACGCCACCAGGGTTTCCACTTCCGTGACCAAACCCCAAGAAAATACACACAAATTCGAATACTGTGGTTGATAGCTTATTTTCAATGCAAGATTTAATAAAAAGTAAGAAGTACACGGGACAGGCAGTATTTAAACGCCTTTCTAATTCACTCCTTTCCTACTTACTCCCTACCAAGCAAGAAAAAGTTGTTAGTCTGATTAGTCAGAAGGCGTGACAGCAATCATATCATGTTCATCAGTGTGCAGTCACTGTGTTAACAGAAGCTGCACGTGCATGTGTTCTCCCTTTCTTGAAATTTCTCTCTGAGACAAAGTAGGCAGGTACATGCAGAGTTTAACTCCTTGGAGCAGGCCTGGCCACTTTTCTCTATATCCAATCTTGCTAGAGCTTGCTGGCCATCACCTACAATTACTGTAGTATGTGGTACACCAGAAGGTGCTATTCTTCCAAGATTCAGATTTGAGCTCTTCTTTGGCCCTAAGCTTAAACTACATATGCGCTAAAATGGTTTTCCAAAGGGTACTGTACTGGGGTCTGGACACTAAGCCAAATAATGATAAAGCGATGCTTTCACTACTGTTTCCCATTATATCTCATCAAAAACTCCACTGGGAGAAGGGGCAAGTGACAATTTTCATAGGGGACAAATATTTCTAATTCTAAAGTGTATGCAATCAAGAAAGTATATTATAAACAGAATATCACTGATAATGAATACTGACATTAGAGATACACAATTAGTTTATGAATATTTATGTAAAAAGTTAATGGATTAGAAAAGAATAAATGCTAAGATTTTTGAAATATTAATATATTACCTGAATGAAATCTGGATTATTAGTTACCAGTTACACTGACTTTATCCTAACTAATGGCGACTACATGTATGTCTGAGTGGAACTGTGGTCCACAGGTTTTTCAGTGGTTGATTTTTTAGAAGTAGAACACTGAGTCTTTCCTCTAAGGCACCTCTGGGTATTCTTGAACCTCCAGTCTTTCAGGTAGCAGCTGAGTGCATTAACTGTTTGCATCACCTGAGCAGAAATCTGGGTTAGGGGTTCTTAATTTTTTTTCCCCCAACTAACACTACTTCACTTCCCTTAACAGAAAAGATTATTCAAAGGACACCATAAGCAGAATTCTTTTCCTAATAAAATGGTAGCATCTTGGCATTTCAGGGAAGGGTCCTGCCTCCTTTACAACAAATTTAAAAAAACCAAAAAAAACCCTAAAAGCTCAGTAACAACTGGTGTCACCTAATAATAATCAGTATCTGAAAATTCCTCGGTGTCGGGCTCTGCTCTGGCATTTGCTTATATCTCATGTCCCCATTAACTTGCCCTAGGCCTCACTAGCACTAAAACAGTATTATCCATTGGTAGGTGACTAACCAGGTCAGGTTTGAGGACCCACTGGTTGGAAACTCCACATATAAATTATTTAAGCTCAAAATGACTTTAAGAGATTGCTTTCATAAATGAGAAAGAGAATAAGAAATAACAATAACGGTTATTTTACTGCCATCAATAGGATTAGTACTTTCCTAGGGAAACTCCTTCACTTTGTCTCTTGGTTAACATGAAAGAGAGATGTTTTTTGTGTGTATTCTTTCCCATTAGGCTTCTATTAGACTTTACAAAAACATGAAACTCTCTAACCTACAGATTTTCTTTGAAAATCTGTATGCATTTCAGAAGAGTGGCTTTCAGTGATGAGAAAAATAGGAAGATGAATCAAAAGATGAAACAGAAACAAAATTTGTAAAGGTAAGTGATATAATTTCATTAAGTTCAATTACCTGCATCAATATTTGGAAACAGAACTAGGGTCCGCTTGTTAAATGAGATAAGTGCATCCAACGTTAACTCAAACATTTTTATGGAATGCTTAATGTCAGTGGTCACAGGGTGCTGTAGTGCAACAATGTAATCTTTAGATTTTACATCATCACCTGTTTAAAGACAATGGAACCACATTGCTTCATTAGTTAAGAATAATACAAGAGGAGAAGCAAATTCTAAAAGCAAGACCCCAGAGTCTGTGCCTTAAAAAATTCTAAGGCAAAACAGTTTGTCATTCTGAGCAGGGCATCCAAATTAGAATCAAATGACAAGAACTGACAACAACAAACCCAAGGATACAGCAATTTCACATTTTACAAAGGTGCTTACCACCACAGTCACAAAATACTTCAAATGGCAGGCACCAGAGATTGACAATGTTTTAAAATCCAAAGTATTTAAAAGCATTAGAACATTATGAATCTTCCCAAATTCTCCTGTTTCTAATGAGTAACCAGCAGTGTGCACTAATAATAGTAATATGTTGCAAATCAGAGCATTTAGAGTTTGAATGAGCATTAAACATATTTAACATAAGCCCTGGAGCTGCCCTATCCTACTACTTGCCCAGATTCAACAAATGGCAAGTATGTCTATTGCTGTTAAAGGAATAGAAGACTTAATGCATCTCCAGGCTGGGAACCTGAGGATAGTTCTTCAGCAGAAACCTAAAGTGTACAAGGTTCACAAAGACAGTGCAATGCCAAACACAAGACATTTATCAACAGAGTTTAAATTATATCATAACATGAAAATAAGCTCCATTTGTTTATTTTTAATGAAAGGGTTATCTTTACCTGTGATATTAATTTTCATGAGCAGTTTTATCATTAACTATATATTGCATCATTAATTTCTGAATTTAACCAGCAGCAGTCATTTTTTTATAATTTAATAGTAAGGAGTTTTGCTCAATTAGAATCTTAAGTAGTATTTGATTTAAAAAACTATGCTGGTTCCCAATTTTTATTTTAAAAAAATTATTGGACCCTTATTAGCTTCTACATTAAGGAGGAAATATAATTATTAAATTCCTGGACAAATGAATCTATCAGAAGGTTGAAAAAACATGAGAGGTTTAAATATTAAAAACAAAACAGCACATCTGATTACAGTTAACAGAAATCTAGAAAGATGAGATCAAGAAAAATTCAGATAATCTACTGGATATAGACTAGGACCTTAGGACCATTACAAAGAAACTATTTCAAAGAGAATTAAACACTCGAAGGGAGGAATGGCATTAAAAGAAGTGTCTTTACTGTAAAGGATATGGAGCTACTATGGAGGCTATAATCTGACCACAGGGACAAGTCTGTTCTGCTAAAATGCATGTTTCTGGAATGTGAATCAGCTCATTCCTGATTGGTAAATACAGGAGCTGATATCAACCTTCAACCAAGAAGCTGAGTTCTCCACATGACTGTCCACAGCTGAAGGCAAACAAACCTAAGGTAAACGTACTAACAACCCATGGAGAAATACAGTACCCACCATGGGCCGTTTCACCCCACATTCTTTCTTTCGGTTCGGTTTGCCCATGTATTTTGCCTTGAAAACACTGTAAGCAAATCATTTGAATCTTTGTGCCGGGATTGACAGCAAGGATATTATGGTCCCGTGCAAAAGATGACTCTACACAAGAGCTGCAACCACTTAATGCTAAGGGACAAGTAAAGGGTGAAGAAGATAAATTCCAGCAGTTTACTCCATGAAGTGTTCCAACTTCTCATTTATCTTCTACCCTAAGTTGATTAAGAAGCATTTATAAACCTACACACTGCTGCTGAGTCAATTCTGACTCATAGTGACCCTACAGGACAGAGCAGAACTGCTCCATAGTTTCCAAGGAGCACCTGGCAGATTTGAACTGCTGACCTCTTGGTCAGCAGCCATAGCACTTAATCACTACACCACCAGGGTTTCCAAAAAACATTTCTAGTGGGTGGAAAATCACAACTATAATGCAGCTTGTAGTGGGATTGTATCTTGTAGCTCAGGGCCCTGTGTAGAGACACTGAAGCAGTTTCTTTACGAAAGAAGGATAGCAAAATGACCGAACTTAGATGACTTTTTGAATTAGATGCAAGACAATGATCCAGAGCCATGAGCTACTAGCCAAGAATGCATTTTATGCAAAGCCTGTATCTGCTTCTCTACCTGCAACCTCTGATGTTATCACTTGGTCTTTGCCTCTCTGAGGTGGAAGCTTCAGCACCTTCATACAACCCTTTCAATTATGGTACCATGATTGTATTTTGTTTTGTTTAACAGTCCTATATTTACTGTGGCATTTCTTTCATTATTAGGAATTTAACATATCCTTCTAACTTTGTTAATATTTTTATTAGGATAGTTATTAATTAATGTTTTGGTCACAAAGTTTCATATTTTGAGCGGCCTATGTGCTACCTGGCCCTACTTTTCTTACAAGCACAGTGATAACATCAGAAGCTGAGGTGGAAAAGCAGGTACAGGATTTTCACAAAATGTACTACTTGCCAGGGATGACTGACTCTGGCTCATGGGCTTTTGTTACCTTTTTCACTGGTACTCAAAAAAAAAAAAAAAAAAGAATACAGTTTTTGCTGTTCTGTCTTCATTCTTTTCATAAAGAAGCTATGTAAATAGTTTCAAATAGAACATTCAAGTGAATTCTTGCTGCATTCTGCTATATAACGGTTATTTTCCCCTCAGTACAAATTTTTCAGAAGGACAAGATTTTTCAGAACACATACAGAACTAAGAGTTTAAGCAGAACAGAATGTTAGGAGGAGTGTTTACAAAGAATAAAAAAAGGTGAAACTAAAGATTGTTTTGCCAGAATTATCTAGATAGATTTCATGATCATTACAAATCTGTACAAGAATAAAAATTACATAATTAATTTACATGGTAAACCCATAAAATTCATTGCCATTGAGTTGATTTTAACTCAGTAGAAAGCCCAATTCTTTTCCTGTTCTAATGTGAACTAGATTAAAACTATACACAATCACTTTGATTATTTAATTACCAAATCAACTTTCTATTCAGTATTATTCAACAGTTCTGTCTCTTAGAAAACGGAGTCCTGAAGAGATAATCTGGCCTGATTTTACTGCTCAGTGGTACTCGTTATAAACCAATCAGTTGACATTCTAGTTTATAAATCTGTTTTCCTTGCTTATGATTAGCAAAAGGCAATTTCCAGAAAGCTAGATCAGCCAGTTATTGATTTGAGAGCTCAGGATTTATTCAGATACACAGATAATGAACTCCAGTGTATGGTGTTTGATAATCACCATCACAATCCCATTAACAAGTACTATGGCCACTAACTGCTTTTACACTCATTCTCTCATTGGAGTATTCCAACAACTCCATGAGAAAGCATTACAATTAAGCATAATAATTTTTTTATTGTGGTAAAAAACAAAACACAGAAAAACAAAAATATCCATACTCCCATAAAGCAAAAAAAAAAACATTATAAATTACTTGGCATACATACTTCTTGACATTTCCATTACATTACAGCTTTTAATGGCATCATATTATAATTTTATAGCAGCTTTTGTTTTCCTTTTTGATATATCGAGATCTGTCTTTGTCACTAAATACTACATTATATTGAATGGATTAAAAGCATTCCATTGTATAAAGATTTAAAAGCATTAATCCACTATACTTATTTTAGAGACAAGGTAATGAGTCTCAGTGAGTTCAAGTCACATCGAAGGACGAGACATGAACTAAAACCTTAGTCTTCTGATTAGATCCGTAACAATTTGCAAAGCACTGAAATATACCCAGTGTTTTCAGACAAAAACCAACCACTGACTAAAGTTAGATACATACCTAACCACATCCGAATGATACTCATATAGTCCTTGTTCTTGGCTGAGAGAAGTTTGTCATAAGAAGGACAGCCTGCCAAAAGGATACGATCATGGTCCTCGCACATGGATATTAAGTGTTGCTCTGCACTTCGAGTGCAGCACACGTGATAATGAGCCAACTTTGTTATGGCGTGTCTGATAGAATCGTCAATGGTCCCACTGACTTCCCCACCTTCAATGTGAAGGATTCGGATGTTCATCAAAGCAGCAGATGTAGCTAGAGCCAGGGCATCAAACCTGTCTCCATGCACAATCATGATATCAGGCTTCAGGCGATTAAGGACATCTGGCAGCTTCACGAGGGCCAGGCCTACTGACTCCACCATGGCTGCCTCATCTTCCCCTCTAACGATTGTGTGTAGCCTGGTGTTAATGTCAAAGTCATCTTGTTCAATCATGCGATATGTATTTCTAAAGCAGAAGAAAAGTAATTTGTGAGAGCATGTTTGTAAATGCAGGGTCATTTACAAGCAGGAAAAGCAACCTAACACCAACCCTGCAGGGAGAAACTTTTGTTTTTAATTGTGATTAAGTGAAAGCTAACAACCCAAGTCAATTTTCCATATAAAACCCTGGGCACCCACCTCTCTACAACTCTATCTGCTCTCCTCACTCTGCGAAAGCACACTCTTTTTTCCACTCTTTATTTCCAGTATCCACTCAATGAACACTTGTTCCCCCCTCTCCAACTTCTCTCCTCATGTCTAAAAAGAAACCAGTAAGGCAGCCTCATATATATTAAACCATAACGTAAACACACCACCTACATCATTCCATGTCTCTTAATCCAGTCCATTGTTTGTCTGTGTTGGCTTCAGTACTGGTTTCAGTTCTGGGCTAGAAGCAAGTCTGGGGCCATGTTCCCAGGGGATCCTGCAGGTTGTCGGACCATGAAATCTGCTGTTTTAATAGAGTTCTTAATTTGCACACCCACTTTTCTTATGCTGCATTAGGGACTCTACATTTTGTTCCTTGTCAGGGTTGTCCTTGGTGGTGGCCAGGCAGCATCCACTTCTTCTGTTCTCCCAATCATATGGGTCCTTCCGTCTTCTGAGCTCATTTTGATGTTCTCAGTTGTCATCTGCTCCAGGTGGACTTGGATCAATTGATGTTCCTCAGATGGCAGCTTTCTGGCTTTTAAGACCCCAGGTGCCACTCACCAACATGGAGTGCAGAACACTCTCTTAGAAGAAAAACTAGTTATGCTGATTGACCCTGATGTCCCCTGAAAACACTGTCTCTGGTCCCCTGTCCCTGCTACTCTGTCCTTTGAAATGCTGGGTTGAATTTAGAAAACCTCTTAGCTTATGGTGTAGTCCATTATGCTGACCTGCCTTCTACATGCTGTCACTACTGAAGGGAGAAACTTTTTTTATTTACTTGTCTAAATAAAATGAAGCACAATAATTACAACTTAACAAACATTCCCTTTATATACAATGATAAACAGTACCGATAAGAAGTATACAGTTTAGTTCTTTTACATGAATACACTTGTACTTACCACCTAGATCAAGATACAGAATGCTTCTAACAACTTGGAGGAGCCCTAGTGGTGCAGTAGCTGAGAGCTACAGTGAGCTATGGCTGCTAACCAACAGGCTCGTGGTTCAAATCCACCAACTCTTCCTTAGAGACTCTATCAGGGTCCTTTGAATTGGAATTGACTCAGTGGCAATGGGTTTGGTTTGTGGTTTGTACCTTGGGGAGCTCAATTTACCCTTTCCCAATCAGTACTTAGAGGGAGAAACAGCTGATGGTAGGTATTTTTATTATGAAAAAAGAGACTATATTTCTAACAGCAGTCATGACTTTTTTCTTTTTTTGTAATTTACCAACTTAAGAAAAAAAAGCCATTTTAATGATAGAAAAAAATTTACTTACAAAACAAAGCTAATTTTTTTTACACACATATACACAAAGCTGGCAATAAGGATACCTAACAGGTCACCATAATAATATAAACTTCTAAATAATGTAAATCATCTTCCAAATTCTGCGTGCAGAATTTGTTGTTGTTTTAAACTGCCAGTTAAACTGCCAGTTTAACTGCCAGTGGGTCAGCCCATAACTCAGGCAACCCCATGTATAATGGGGTTGGACTGTGGTGATCCACAGGGTTTTTTCATTGGCTGATTTTTCAGAAGTAGATTACTAGTTCTTTCTTTCTAAGTCTGTCTTAGCTTAGAAGCTCGCAGAAACCTGTTTGGCATACGTGAAGGTTTCCTTTTACTTATCTCATTTCAGGGTTAGCCTTCCTGGTTATGTACATTGATGTTTTTATCAAACATGAAATACTGTGGTGATTATTTCTTCTAAGAATTTTCTGCTCAATTTTTTTCCTCTTCTATTTCTGAGACCTCAATTAAATGTATAATGGCTTGCTTTTGATATTGCCTTAGAGGTCTATGGGGTCTGTTCTTTTTACTTTTTTATCTTTTCTGTTTGTCACCTGGATGCTTCCTACTGACTTTCTTCAAGTTCACTGATTCTTTGTTCTCTTCTACATTAAGCAGATTTTTCATTTCCTGTATTGTACTTTGCAGAAACCCTGGTGGTGCAGTGGCTAAGACCTAGAGCTGTTAACCAAAAGGCTGGCAGTTTGAATCCACCAGGCACTCCTTGAAAACTCTATGGGTCAGTGAGTGCTACTCTGTCCTACAGGGTTGCTGTGAGTTGGAATCACCTCAACATCAGCAGGTTTGGTTTGGTCTGGTTTCTACTGTACTTTTCAGTTTTAGGCTTTTCATTTGATTCTTTCTCTTTTATAGTTTTTATCTGTTGGGGTACCTGCTTTAAAATCCTTGCTGCTAATTTCAACATCTGAACCATTTCAGGGTCTGTTTCTATTGACTGCTTTTTCTCTCAATGTTGGGCCAAATGTTCCTGTTTCTTTGCATAATTTGTAATTATGTACTAAACAATGTAGATGACACTACAGAGACTATACTGTATCTTCTTAAGGTTTTTGTTCAGGTAGGCAGCTGATTTTCATTTGAGGTGGGTGCAAATGAAATTTCTGCTTAGTTTTAGCTTCTAGCAGTTGCTTTCTGCCAGTTTCTTAGAGTCCCTTATTCCTGCGCAGTTCAGCTGTCAGCCAAAAATTTGAAGAGTTGCTATACATAATCTGGGACTTCTCTGTGTCTCCCTCATTTCCAGAATTAAACCCCACTCCCTCCAATTTCCAAATGCTATGACAGACTAAATTCTACTTTCTGGCATCACAGCCTATAAGTGTGTGGCTTTCTGCCTGAGTTCTAGCTAAATACTTTGTGGACTGGTGGGGTACTATCAGGGAAGAGTCATATAAACATGGATCTCATTTCCTATAGTTCCCTTCTTTTCAAAACCAAAACCCATCTAATATTTTTGCCTACTGTTATTCACTCTCTACTGCCTTTAGATAATTTTTAACATATTTTATCCAGAGTACAAAAAGGTTAGCTATGGGAGGGTTAGTCAGATAAAAGCTACTCTGCCATAACCAGAACCTGAACTCTTTTTTTCTTAAACAACTGTATTATAATTTCTTCAATTGAATACTCAGTTCAGTTTATTTTCTTTTAATAATGAAAGCCATTTAGACCAAGAATTTACTTCTAATTACAGTTTTCCCTTTATTATTTTATTATCTTGTGTTTTTATTATTTATCTGTATATCATCTGTCTCCCCCACCAGGATGTAAGTTCTATCAGAACAGAGACTTTATTTCTTTCTTATTTACCATCTGGTACATTCTATATGCTTAATAAACATTTATTGAGTGAATAAATGAAAAAATGAATTTCTGTATCCGTTATCTATTTAATTTCCTCTTTTACCTAACTTTTATAAGTATAAAAAGGCTGTCCTTTTAAAAAATTTAAGTAGTTAAATTTCTAAAGTAGTGAAGTTCTTTGCTTTAATATCATTTTAATATACAAATTAAAATCCAGAAGGTACAAAAGGTTATATGATAAAAAGCCTGTCACCTTTGGCTCCCAGTCTTCCACTGCCCCTCCCAAGAAGCAACTTAATTCACGTTAAACAATGGTCAAATTTCCCACGTATAGTACTTTCTTAATCATTGTAGTGACAGATAAGAAACTTACTACAATTTTCCTGAGAGCCTCTCCCCCTGGTGTTCCTAGTAAACCTTTCTTGTACAAGTAAAAGAACCCGCTGAGATGTTATCTTAAGTGATAGCTAACGATTTTCTTCTACCTTATCTTATTATCCAATGTTGATTTTCTTAGTCAGAATTCAGTTCACATTGAAAATATCCTATGGATCTTTGATCTCGTCCTTAAGTTTCTTCTCTAGTCTTTATATGTCTTCGTAGAAAAAAATGTCAAATCAGTTTTTGAAGGCAGGTTTTAGTTTGTTTTTGCTGTTGTTATTGTCTTGTTTTTAAAGGACAGTTGAAAATGCCAATTTTAACTACTATGTTTATATACAAAAACCCACTGCCACTGAGTCAATTCCAACTCAGTGACTCTAGAGAACAGAATGGAACTGCCCCATAGTGTTTCCAAGGAGCAGCTGGTGGATTCAAACTGTTGTTTTTGGTTAGCAGTTGAATGCTTAGCCTCCGCTCTACCATGGCATACACTTCACTTATAGGTAAAAAAAAAACAGTAAGACACTGCCGTCAAGTGAATTCTGACTTGTAGTGACTCTATAAGACAGAGCAGAACTGCCTCGAGAGTTTCCAAAGAGAGTCTGGTGGATTCGAACTGCTGACCTTTTGGTTAGCAGATGTAGCACTTAAGCACTATGCCACCAGGGTTCCCATATCTAATCAGTCTATCTATAATCTATCTATCTATCATCTATCTATTATCTACCTCTCTTATCATCTATCTATCTACCTATATGTGTGTGTGTATACACATACAGACAAATACACAAATACACACACACACACACACACACATACCATCTTTGGAGGCTGATTAACATGTATTAACATATTCATACCACAAGGGTGCACTAAATGCCACTTTATTACTTTCTTAGTTCAGTACACAGAGCAAAAGTGAATTTTTAATTCTAGTTTACACATTCTGCTCCTCAAAGATTTCTCAACTTTCATTTTTCAAATTGAGATTGTGATCAATAAAGAAACCTACTGACATCATAATAAACACCAATGACAATGGTACTTACAATTCTACTTTACCTCGTAGATCAATTTTTGTGTAACCTCAAGCCAAATCCAACTCACAGCAACCTATAGGACAGAGTATAACTGCCCCATAGAGTTTCCTAGGCTGCAATCTTTATGGAAGCAGATCACCAAGTCTCTTCTGCCACGGAGCCACTGGTGGGTTCAAACCACCAACCTTTTGGTTAACAGCTAAGCACTTAACCATTGCCCTACCATGGCTCCTAGATTTTAAAAAATCTTGTCCATATCCACTAGTATATATTCTGTTGACCTATGTACCAGTATAGACCTATGTACCAGTATAGACCTATGTACCAGTATAGACCTATGTACCATTAGAACTCACAAAACAGATCATGGGGAACTAGTCATATTATTATGGTCACATGATACATATTCACATGTGGCATTTTTCCTGAATGTAGTAATGTTTATAGGTATCAAGTGTCTACTAAGCATCATCACTGTGATAGTTATTTATATGACTCTCTTCATTTTCCACAATAACCTACAATATAGATTTTCATCCCATTTTATAAGTGAAGAAACTGAGACTCAGATGATAAATGAGTTCTACAAGACCACATAAAAATTAAGTGATAAAACTGGAATTCAAAGGTAGGTCCAAATGGCTTCAAAATCCCAACTGTCCCCAGGACACCATGTTACAATGAAGAATATCACAAGAAAATGCTTTCATCTTACCCATAGTCATCTATCAGGTGAGAGCCAAGTACCACCACGTCAAGTTCAAAGAACTCAGGCTCCGTTTTAATGCCAAACATGATCGGGGCAAGTTTGGAATAATCAGCCCGGTTGCAAGTAGCAACACAAACCCGAAGCTTTCTGTTGTTCCCATTCTTCTCCATGACTTGTTTTTTTCGTTCTGAGAGGGTCTTAAAATAGAGTTCCTGAAGTTGCAAAAATAAAAATGATTGTATATAGTCAAAATGATAGGTCCCAGCTATAAACAGAACTTTGCAGTTGTTGTTCAATCACCATTTACTGTAAGTTAATCTTAACCTCTTTCTTCCCACCTCTGCCCAATGAAGGTTGATACTCCTCTGTGCCACTCCCACTGGTGCAGTCAGAGCTCTGAAATCCCAGCAGACTGACTGTAATTCCACATCTCTTCTCTACACTTATGAAAGCACACTGGAATGCAACTGAGAGTGACATAGTCAACTCTAATTAATAAACAGGAGCAAAGATCAGCTATTTAATACTGAATAAAAATAATTTGCTATACTTCATGATTGATACCAATATACCAGAGTACTGTAAAACTGTGGCTGAGAACTACTGACCCAGTTCAACTCCCTCATTTACAGAAAGGGCAACACCGGTCTTGACAGGGGAAACGACTTCCTCAAGATTCAATATCATATCTTGTAAGGAACAGGATCTATTCACCCTCACATTATATACTCCCTACATATAAAAGGAAACTCTAGCGGCATAGTGGGTAAGTGCTACGGATACTATCAAAAAGGTTGGCAGCTTGAATCCACCAGGTGCTCCTTGGAAACTCTCTGGGGCAGTTCTACTGTGTCCTCTAGGGTTGCTATGAGTCAGAATCGACTTGATGGCAGTGCGTTTGGTTTGTTTCAGTAATATACAAAAACATGATGATTTCTGCTGGGGAAGAGAAAGATGAAGATAAAAGCCCTACCTTCAAGGATTTATTAACACCTATACACCAATGCCTACCAAACTGACAACTCCAGATGCCTATCAGATATGTCATATTGTGTGTCTCATAGGCGCCTGAAAGTCAGTGACCCAAGGTAAGGTCATTTTCTTTCCCAAACTTGTTCTTCTTTCCTACTTTTTGACTCAGTTGTCATCCATTCACCTAAATGCTCTGATATCTTTGTCTCCTCTCTTCCTTACCCCACTTCTTATAAGCCCTGCCAATTCCATCTCCAGAATATCTTCCAAACAAATTCCCTCTTCATCTTCCAACCAAGGCTTCCTCTAGTCTACATCCTCATCTTAGGTTTAAGCTATTTAATGGAAGTGGATTATCTGTAGTCCTTCCCTGCCTAGTACCATGGGTCAACAGTGATCTTCCCAAAGTTCATAAATCAGATTATATTACATTAACTAGGATATAACACCTATGGGATAAAGTCCAAATTGTTTATCTGGACCTAACTCTTTTTTCCAACCTCTTCTCTCATACCTATAATTACCCTTGCTCTGTGCCACAATACCAGCCATACCACATTACCCGTAGTTCAGTGAGTCATCTCCATATATCTGTGCCTTTACAGATGCAAGTATCTCTGCCTAAAACTTCCTTTTCCTCCTGTCTGAGCTCTTCCTGATCCTTCAAAACTCAGTCCAAGTGTCATGTGTCACAGTCTTTTGGAAAGCCTTCTCATTAACTTGTTCCTCTTCACCTCAGCCCACTTAATTGCTTCCTCCCTCTTAACACCAGTGTCCTACTACCCACATATGGGGTCTGACAATTGAGTCCATGAACTTAATTGTTGTAAGTGCTACATACCTCATTGTTGAAGATCACTACAATCACCTTCAAAGTACCCCCCTTGGGAAGTTATGCACTGATGCCAGTGCCTATTCAGCCTTTCAAAAGCAATTTTGGAACTCTTTCTGGAATGGCCATTGCACATGGTGGCAAGGTGGCAAGTTTGTGAACTTAACTGTATAGTTGTCTGTGAGGAGTTTTTAGCCAGTAAACAAATAACTGTATTGGAACATCCTCCATACTCACCTGATCTGGCCCCCAATGACTTTTTTCTTTACCCAAAGGTAAAGGAAATGTTGAAAGGAAGACATTTTGATGACATTCAGGACATCAATAGTAACATGAGAGCTCTGATGGCCATTCCTGAAAAGGAGTTCCAAAATTGCCTCTGAAGAGTGGACTAGGCACTGGCATTGATACATAGCTTCCCAAGGGGAGTACTTTAAAGGTGACCATAGTGACAGTCAGGATTGAGGTATATAGCACTTTTTCTAGGATGAGTTCTCGAACTTAATTGTCAGACCTCGTATATACTACTGCTTCACTCATCAAACAATACCATTGATTCACAAAGTAGAAATCAGAGCTAAGCTATAAAAGATGAATTTTATGTAGCTTGTTTTTCTTTCTTCTTTAATACGACTGAGTGAAAATGTACATTCTCGTATAAATTTACACGCCCACCTATATGCAGCTTCCACTGCTCTCCCTGTCCAGTGGCAGCACACTATTCCTCTCTGCTCCATACATGTCTCATTCTCCCAACAGTCTCCTTTCCCCTCCTCTCCACCCACTCTCCTTCCTCCAGCCAGAGGTCAGCAGGATGATATCCCATAGATGTATAGAACCATAAAGTGCATCCAGTATATGGTTTATGTAGCATTTTAAACTTCTACTTCAATGTAAAACTTTTCTTCATAGACACTGATTCCAATGCATATTATTTCAGGAAGTGTGCCGATATTTAAAATTTGTAATAAGGAAGCCAGAGAAGCTTGAGTAAGGATGCCCATAGCAGAGGGGCTGCCTTTTGATCAGGGTAAACTCTGACACTCACTGGACATTTCATCAATAGCCCTCTGGTCTTGGTACTTCATCATTCCCATCATTAGACCCACTCTGAACTTTCAATCCTAAATAAAAGCTAATTCCACACAATGGAAAACACTTTTAAGATACTGAAATAATCATTCTGCCCAGAAAGTTGTATTCCTAACCCTAAACACTATCTAATTATTAAAAACTGTTGCCATTCAGTTGATTCTGACTCAGCAACCTCATAGGACAAAGCAGAACTATAGCATAGTTTCCCAGGACTACCTGGTAGATTTAAACTGCCGACCTTTTGGTTAGCAGCCATAGCTCCTAGCCACTGCACCATCACTGTTTCCTCTAATCATTAAACAGTTAGAAATATTCTTTCAAAAATGGCTATCTTAAGCGATCCTGTACATTATTCTTCTTCCACTGATCATTAAATTTAAGCTGAATCAACCATTGATGATATTTAATTTACTGGGTAAGATGAAACAAATTGCTCGTGGTTGGTCAATTTGTATTTATTTTACAAAAAACAGGACACTTTCCATCTGGCAGTACTAAAGTGTTCTCAGTATTTGCCAAAACTCAAAGGTTATTCTACCAAAACTGACAGTACATTAGCCATATAAACAACTATGTGAAATACAATGCTACTTAAGACTAAAACTTTTTTTGAGGAATAATGTTAAATCATAAAAGCAAATCATGCAAGGATCTGGAGAAATTTGAATACTCATCCACTGCCAATGAGAATGTAGAATGGTGCAGCTGCTGCCAACAATACTTTGGCACTTCATCAAAAAGTTAACATGGAATTACCGTATGATCTAGCAACTCCACTCCTAGGTATATACCCAAAGGAATTGAAAGCAGGGGCTCAAACAGACTACCTGTATGCCAATGTTCACTGCAGCCTAATTCATAGTAGCCAAAAGATGTAAATAACTCAAGTATTTATGTGCTACTGGATATATAACACCATGAAATTCTCATAAGGAACCTAAACGAAGATATTTTGAAGTCCTGGTGGTGCAGTGGTTACAATCTTGACTGCTAATCAAAAGCCTAGCAGTCCAAAACTATGAGCCACTCCCTGAAATCCCTATTGGACAGTTCCACTCTGTCCTACAGGATCACTATGCACTGGAATTGACTAGATGGCAATTTTTTTTTCTTTGTTGGTTTGATCAACAGATGAATGGATAAACAAAATGTGGTATATACATACATCATTTAGCCATATATACTATACGGATTAACTTTGAAAACATTATGCTAGGTGAAATAAGCCAGACAACCATGGAAAATATTGTATTATCTCACTCATATGAAATATCCAGCATAGGCAAATGCGTACAGACCAAAGTTTATTAGTGGTTACCTGGAGCTGGGTGGAAAAAATATTAAGGAATTATTGCTTACAAAATAGCAAATCATTGCTAAAATGCCTTGTAAGAAAAGGACTATCCTTAAAAATAATTTTAATTTCTTATTTTTTTAAATTAAACGGTACATTCACATCTACTCAGATTTAAACTGAAGTCACAGAGACCATATAGCAAAATCTTCTCATCTGTGTTCCCTAGCAATATATCTTTTACATATACCTCCACAAACTGTATTAAGCATATATAAGTGCATATATATCTATCAATATATATCATGCAACTAGTAACATTCTACCAAATATTATTATACACCTTGCTTCTTAAAATTCTTTTCATTGTATTTCTGAATTAAATGGTAAAATAGGAGTTTAAGTGTACTGGGAACCTAAAAGTGAAAAGTTTGAAGATTACTGATCATTAACTTTTCAAATACATGAAGGGTTATGAGAGCTCTGAAAGCAAAATTATTCAATGTCACAAACATTCATTGTAATATCTACTCTGTTCAGAACACTGTAAAGAAAACTAAGAGACCTGAAGCTGAGAATGACAGCCCATGATTGTTAGGCACTTGCAATCTAGTACATGATAAAGGGCCACACAACAGATTTTAACAAGTTACTTTCTCAAACTGAAGAATCAAAAATAAAATTAGTAAATTTTTTCGCTGCCCAATATGCATTATCAATTTGTTCTGGATCAGATGTCATGCCCAAAGGTATATGTCTATATTGAGAACTATGAGCAGAGTTGCCATCACTAATATTGAATGGATAATGTGTGACAAAATGAACTTAAACTGCAAAAGTTTAAGTTGTATAAAGTTCAGTGTAAAACAAGCAAGATGAAATTAGTTTATTTACACAGTAGAATCCTGCAATTAAAATTAAAATTGCAGGCAAAATAGCTTCAGATGCTTCCTGTGATCCCTCTTACAAAAAAGACCCCAAAGAACAAGTCCACCAATTTTATGTGACAACCTAGGGGCCTTGAACATCAAAGACAAAGTTGAATTGGATTTAGCAGCAGACAGGGAGAGTTCAGAAGCAGTGAGAGTATCAGAACTGACCCAGCTAGTACCCTGTAGGCTGCATTGTCTGGCACTCACCAGCTGACTGATGCAAACACCAGTACTCAGGACATACTATTACCACACTGGGAGAAACCAAGGGCCAGACAGTCTGCATGAGCCTCTAGAGCCACTGGGACCTGCAAAAGTTAAGTGCAAGTGTCTAACTTACTCCATGAGATCAGAATGACTCTTCTCACTGTGGGAAGTGCCTTTCTCCCCCTCACTTGCATTCTCCCTGCTCTGCTCCTGTATTAGTCAGCAGAGTTCAGCAGCTACTATTCCCCTGGGCTGGAAGAGGGACCCCTTGCACTGAGCTAGTCTCCCAGCTTTTTGGAGAAAACAAATAACACAAATGAACAAACAAAAAAGCAAACCACCAGCTTCCCTAACCTATGAGTGATTGAAGTAATGGGGGGGGGGGAATTACAGAGAGAATTGCCAAAGATTTGCTGGCAGAAACTTTCCTGATATCATGAAAGATGAGAAGATATCTATCCAAGAAACTCATCAAACTCCATATAGGATAGATCCCCCCCAAAACCACTAAGATATATTACAATCAAACTTGCAAACCAAAGATAAGAGAGAATTTTAAGAGTGGCTAGGGATAAACAAAGAGTCGTCTACAAAGGAGAGTCAATAAGACTAAGCTCTGACTACCATACAGGCAAGAAGGAAATACAATGACATAAATAAAACCCTGAAGGAAGAAAAAACTGCTATCCAAGAATTATATATCCAACAAAACATCTCTCAAATATGATGTTGAAATTAGGCATTTCTAGATAAACAGAAGTTACATGAATTTGTAAAACCCAAACTAAAATTACAAGATGTACTAAAGGGAGTCCTCTGATTACAGAACCAGTAATATCAGATAACAACCCCAAACTAGAACACAGGACAGAACTATCAGGTATTAACCTAGATAGAGAAGTCACCGAAAAAGAAAAAAGAGGAAAGAAAAAAAAAAAATCAAAGCTAAAACTCTGAAAATAGGGAAACAGAGATGTCACTATATAAAAGATGACAGTATTAAAACAGAGGAATAAAATTGTGGTGGTCAGGATTGAGTCAACTTGGCTACTCCATGTTTGGCTGCTGTATAAAGTGGCAGGGGCAGGACCTGTGGTGGTATCCTGCCCCTCAGCTCTGATCTCTCCACCTTCTACCACCTGCTGCTGGTCTGCTCACATGCCAGCAGCTCCTGCTCTCTTGGTTTTGGTGTCTGGTTCCTGGACCTGAATTAGCAGCTGTTGGATTCATCAACCCTTACAGCTGGTGTTTGAGAGTTCTGTTCCTTGACCTGCCAATCCTGGGTTCGCCAGCCTCTGCAGCTCCATCTCACTGCCAGGTTGGGATCCACCGACCTACACAACTGGTGATCTAGAACTCTGGTCTCTGACCTGCTGACCTTGGGTTCACCAGCTCCCATGGCCATATGAGGCTTGTGCCAGGACTTGGGGCATTCAGCTTCTACAACTGTGTGAACTGTTTCCTTTATGTGTAAATCTCTCCTTGTACCTTGTATATAAATCTTTCCTTGCATATATATGTGTTACTGGTTTTGTTTCCCTAGAAAACCCAGGCTAAGACAGAAATAATGCAGTCAAAGAACTTCCACGTGGAGACGAACTTCAAGGCAATATGAAGAAATAAAAGATTGGTTTAAACTTACAAAAATAGACATAAATTTTAGGGTAAAAAAAGGAAATTAACAAATCTATCAATCAAAATAACAAGAAAAACAGTCTCAGCAAACACAAAATCAACAATAATTAAAAAGATAAAAAGAGAATACATAAAGAAAACTGACTCAGATAGAAAGTGGAATAAAGAAACTGTCAATACTATTAAAAAAATTAAAAAAATAAAAATGAGAGCACTAAACTCATACTATCAACAATTACACTGAATATAAATGGACATCTATCATTAAAGAGACAAAGAGTGGCAGAGGCGATTTAAAAAAAAAAACATGATTTGCCTTCATGCAGCCTACAAAAGAAACAACTTAGACTCAAAGACGCAAATTAAAATTCAAAGGATGGGAAAAATATATCAAGCAAACAAAAGAGAGCAGTAGTGGTATTATTAATCTCTGACAAATTAGACTTTAAACCAAAATCCACCAGCAAGGGTAAGGAAGGACACTATATAATGGTTAAAGGAGCAATACACCAGGAGGACATTACCATAATAGATATTTATGCTCCCATTGACAAGTCTCCAAAATACATAAAATGAACTTGAACACTATTAAAAAGAAATAGCTCTACAAAAGTAGTAGAAGACATCAACTTACTACTTTCAGTGAAGGACAGAACATCTAGAAAGCAGCTCAGTAAAGATATGGATGATCTAAAGACCATGATCAACCAACTTGATCTCACAGACATACAGAGAATACTCCATTCAACAGTAGCCAAGCATATTTTCTTTTCCAACATACATGGAACATTCTTCAGAATAGATAACATATTAGGCCACAAAGCAAACATTAACAGGATCCAAAACATCAAAATACTACAAATCATCTTTTCTGACTATAAAGCCATGAAAGTAGAAATGAATAACAGAAAATGGAAAACAAATTAAATATATGGAAATGGAGTAATTCTGTATTCAAAAAATACTGAGTTATAGAAGAAATCAAGGACAGAATAATGAAATGCATAGAATTAAGTGACGGTGGAAACACATTCAACTAGTACCTTTGTGATAAAAAGTAGTGCTCAGAGGTCAATTTATAGCAATAAATGCACCCACCCAAAAAGAAGAAACAGCCCAAAACAAAAATTTACCCCTACACTTCAACAAATATCCTTCAGGCATCAGAAGAAAGAAATACCGAAAATTAGAGGAAAAAAAAATGAAACAGAGAATAGAAAGATAACTGAAGGAGCCAAAAAGACCAAATGCTTCTTCTTTGAAAAGATTAACAAAATTGGCAAACCATTGGTCAAACTGAAAAAAGACAAACACAAGACAAAGCAAATACCCTGAATAAGAAATAAGATGGACACAACACACCAACTGAAATTAAAAGAATCATAAAAGAGTATGAAAACTGTACTGCAACAACTTTGGAAACCTAGAAGAAACAGACAAATTTCTGGAAACACATGCCCTACCTAAACTAACACAAACTGAGGTAGGAAAACTAAATCAACCTATAACAAAAGAAGAGATTAAAGGAATAATTTTAAAAACTTCTAACAACAACAACAAAAAAGTCCCTGGCCCTGACAGCTTCACTGGGGAATTCTACCAATCTTTCAGAGAAGAGTTAACATCAGTACTACTAAAAGTACTTCAGAACACGGAAGACTCCTCAACTCATTCTACGAAGCCAGCATAACTCTGATAACCAAACCACTTAGACACGACAAAGGAAAAAAAAAAAATGGAAAAGAAAATTACAGACCAATATCTCTCATGAACATAGAGGCAAAAATCCTCAATGAAATTTTAGCTAAAGGAGTTCACGTAACACATCAAGAAAAAGAATTTATCATGACCATGCCAATAAATAGAAGACGACAATGTCAAAAAAAAAAAAAGTAATGAAATAATGTAATCATAGAACTTCCATGTGGAGAGGAACTTAAGGCAATATGAAGAAATAAAAGACTGGTTTAAACTTAGAACAAAAATTCTCCCAACTAGGACTATAAGCAAGATCAATGATAAATGGGGAAAATATCGAAGCTGTCAAGGATTTCATTTTACTTGGATCCACAATCACCACCTATAGAAGCAGCAGTCAAGAAGTCAAAAGACACTGCACTGCAGAAACCTGCTGCAAAAGACCTCTTTAAAGAGTTAAAAAGCAAAGTTGAGAGGAGAAGGTAGAAAAGAGAGGACAGGATAGTAGTTCTTTCTGGAGACTCAAAGAAGGGCAAGGAAAATGGGGGGAAGAGGGCTTTAGCTGTCCAAATAAACTTTTATGTTTAAAAATGATACCATAGCAGAGATCTGAAGCAAACACGGCAACATGTTAGTATGTGTTAAATCCTGATGGGAAAGTATCTTCTGTTTTTTTGGGGGGGGGCACATTTGAAATATTTCATAATTAAAAACAAGAAATTTTTAAATGGACCCTGTGAAGTACACATAGTCCAAAGTCTCCTCAAGCTCTGAAACTCAGAAACTCAGAAAAACATACAGGGTATTTGATCCGTTTCTTCATTTCCCTCCTTAGTTCCATAACTGTGACCTACAGAGAGACCAAACACTGTATGAATGTGTGTGTATACGTATATCCCCCCCATCCAGTAAGTACCCTTTCATCTTGAACTCACTGGCCAGCTCTGATAAGTCTAATCCTCAAGATCATTTCCCACATTCTCTCAACTCAGCACTGTCCATTATAAACACTGACAAAAGGGTGATCAACCTTTCCCAAGAAAATAAAGAACATCCTACTCAGTTGTGGAAAAAGTTTCCCTTGATGAATATACATATGTGTGTGTGTACACGTTTTTGGTGATTAATGTGAAATGATGAACCCTTAGCTCAAGCAGTCACTGAGCAAATAATAACAGTAAACACCTGTTAAGGTGCCAGGCATGCATTAAGTGCTTTACAACATTATTTCATCTCACCTGCACAGCCCTGTTATTAGTCCCATTTTACAGACAGGGACACTAGAGTCGGAGAAAACAATTTACTTGCCCCAAATCACAGTTAACTGACAGAACCAAAAACCCAAACCCACATATGAATGATTCCAGCACTCAGAATACTGCCCCATATCCAATGTTTTGACTTGTGTGTGTTCATTCCACAGACATCCGTGAGTGCCCGGTCCTACTAAGAGCCGTGTGGATTAAGAGGTGCAGAAAAGACGAGACACAGGAAGGAAAGAGTATGAAGGATAAAGTGGTCTGCAACTGAGAACTCTATTCCTGAAATACAATTCGTCTGAGCTGCTTGTCTTTCCAGAGCTCCTCTGGTTGCGGTAACCAGTTATACCGCTCAACCGTACTCCACCCTTCCTCTAATTGAGGAGGGGAGAAAACCTGGTTTCTGTTCTAAGAATCTCACCAGTGTGCTCACAGTTGGGGAACGCCAAAAGCCAAGGTGGGTAAATGCTTATCAATCTCCCAGGAAGCCCAGACTCAGAATACAGACTCAGGGTTGGGCGGGACCTTCAAGATTATCATTTAGTCCCTCCCTTTACACTCCAGGCCAACTGGTGTGCCAAGTAGCGGTCCAACCTCGCGTGCTCGCCTCTGTAACGGGATACTCACCGTCTTTTATGACAGCCCACTTCCTTGCCTCACAGCACCGCCCACGGGATTGGAGTCAGGTTAGGCCTCCCCTAACACACCCCACCCCAATTTAAACGGTTATTCACGGGGACTCACACCGACTCGGTATGGTAAAGACGGCGTGCAGCGCGCAGGCCCACAGGAGATAAGGTTCACCAGGAGCGGCAAGCGCGCCAGGGACAAGGTGCAGTGGGAAGCCGCCAGCCAGGGAGCTGTCTCCGGGTAGGGGCCAAGAGAAGGAGGTCCTGGGGGCAGAGAGGATGCTCTCCCTCAGCCCGCTCACGAGTCGCCTGCTGACGCGGGACTCTCACCAGACAGTGGTCAGAGGCTCCCTTTCTCGCCGCTGCCGCTGCCCCCGCGCTTCGCAGCCCAGAGCCAAACCGAGCGCCACAAAGCAGGCCGGGCGCGAGCCACTGCTCGGTTTCCGCAGCTCAGCCACGCAGGTCGATGATTCGTCGTTCGACCCTGGCCCGGGCTTCTGGTCCTCTCGTCCACACCCACTCGGACTACCGAATCAGTGAACACGCCCTTACGTCACCTGAGAGAAATTCCGTGATTGGCTGCTCCCTGGCCCCTCCCGCCCAACCACTCGCCCAACTGATCTTAGAGACGGCCGGATGCGGGGCCGTGAAGAGACTTCCGTGGTCGTGGCGGAGACTGGTTTGGAGTGGACTTGGCCTCTGTCCCCGCCCTGAAACATTGTCCTCCGCTCTTCTGAAACACCAGCCTTCTACTGGGGTAGCTGTTTGGCTTGTCTCCAAGATGGAAGGAACTTTTTACACCTCCCACAGCCCCTAGTCCATCCCCCAGCTATCTCTTGACTTCACCTTTGTACTCCATGACCATGTCGGCTAAAGGCTCTGATAAAGTACTGAATAGTGATTACTGCGAGGGAGAGAGAATTAGTTCAGCCTTGGCTTCTACTACAGGGAACTCATAGGCGGTGCAAAAGTTCAGGGGTGCCTCCGAAAGAAACATGGCAGCTATGTAGAGAAAGTGGCGGGAAATGCTCAATAGATGCTGATGAAGACTTTTTCATTATCTTTTCAAATTCCTGAGTTGTCGCTGACAAGAACTTTTGAATGAGTTGGTGATCCAAAACATGAAAAATATCTTCACAACCATTCAAAAATTTACCACGGGGGAAACTATTTAACACTATGTTAAGATCCCTTGCAATAAAACCAACCGATTTCAAATCCAATCAAACTTTTTAACTTAAGTATTTTAATTAATGATGAAGCTCTGGTTTCCAAAACACTTATCAGCAGTCACCTTGCAACTATCTTAAAGCTACTAAAAGGTCTCATTAGCCCCAAAAGGACAAAATTAAAGAGGTTTGTGTGAAGAAGTGTAACTGGAGTTTTTTGTTGTTTGTTTAATATCACTTTGCTTTATAGAGAATGAATTAGATAAGTGTCAAGAATGGTGTCAGTGAAAATCATGTGATGTGGATGGATATGAGATTTATTTTGGAAGTAGAATTGATAGAACTTGCTTATGGTTAGATACGAGGGAATGACAGAGAAAGGAAAGAAATTAGGGAAGACTTCCAGGTTTCTGTCTTTAGGAACTGAGTGGACAGTGGGGATGTTTACTGAGAAGAGAAAGGCTAGGGAAGTCACTGGGTTTGGGGGAGAAAAAAAGTTTAAATTGGGGACATGTAATGTTTGAGATGCATATGAATAGCTACCTGAAACTATTAAATGGGCTATAATGTATTAATATGTATTTATATACATTAATATAATGTGTTAATATATAGTTTCCTATTGCTGCTATAACAAATTACTACAAATTGAATACCTTAAAAAAACACAAGTTATCTTCCAGTTCTAGAGCTCAGAAGTCCTAAATGACTCTTCTTGTTAGGTGCAGTTGAGTTGGTTCTGACTCGTAACGACAGTTTGTATGTCACAACGAAACACTGCCCAGTCCTGCACCATCTTCACACTCCTTGCCATGCCTGAACCCACAGCTGCAGCTGCTGTATCAACTCATCTCATTGAGGGTCTTCCTCTTTTTAGCTGCCCTTCTACCTTACTATGGAAACTCATGGCATAATGGTTAAGTGCTACATCTGCTAACCAAAAGGTCAGCTGTTCAGATCCACCAGGCGCTCCTTGCAAACTCTATGGGGCAGTTCTACTCTATCTTGTAAAGTCACTGTGAGTTGGAATTGACAGCACTGGGTTTGGTTTTCTTCTTTACCAAGCATGATGTCCTTCTCCAGGGACTGGTCCCTACTAATAACATGTCCAAAGTACATGAGACAAAGTCTCGCCATCCTTGCTCCTAAGCATTCTATACTTCTTTCCAAGACAGACTGTGTTCATTCCTCTGGCAGTCCACTGAAAATTCAATATTCTTTATGAACACTGTAATTTAAAGATGTCAGTTCTTCAGGCTTCCTTATTCATTGTCCAGCTTTTACATGCACATGAGGCAATTCAAAATACCATGCCTTGGGTCAGGCACACCTTAGTTGATGACATCTTTGTTTTTAAATCTTTAAAGAGGTCTTTTCACAGAAGATTCGCCAATGTAATAAACAGATCATTTGATTTCTTGACTGCTGCTTCCATGGATGTTGATTGTAGATCCAAAAACTGACATCCTTGACAACATCGATATTTTCTATTTATCATGATGTTGCTTACTGAGAATTTTTGTTTTATGTTGAGGTACAACCCATACTGACGGATGTAGTCTTAGATCTTCGTCGGTGAGTGCTTCAGGTCCTCTTCACTTTCAGCAAGCAAGGTTGTGTCATTTGCATATCACTGGATGTCAGTAAGTCTTTCTCCAATCCTGATGCCCTGTTCTTTTTCATATAGTCCAGCTTCTTTTGATATTCACTCAGCGTAAATTAAATTAAGTATGGAGGAAAGGATACAACCTTGACACACACCTTTCATTATGTTAAACTACACACTGTCCCTTTGCTCTGATTGAACAACTGCCTCTTGGTCTATGAAAGGTTCCTCATGAGCACAACAAATTGTTCTGGAATTTTGCTTCTTCACAATATTATTCATAATTTGTTATTATCCACAGACTTTAGTCAATAAAATGCAGGTGAATATCCTTCTGGTATTCTCTATTTTCAGCAAAGATCCATCAGACAGCAGAAGGAATCTCCCTCATTCTACGTGTTTTGAATCCAGCTTGACTTTTTGGCAGTTCCCTGTTGATGTACTGCTGCAACTATTTTTGAATGATCTTCAGCAAAATTTTACTTGCACGTAATATTAATGATAACATTCAATAATTTCTACATTTGATCAGATCACCTTTCTTCAGAAAGAGTCCAAATACGGACTTTTTCCAGTTGGTTGGCCAAGGATCTGTCTTCTGAATTTCTTAGCATAGATGAGTGAGTACGTCCAGCACTGCATCCATTTGTTGAAACATCTTAGTTGGTATTCCATGAATTCCTGTTTTTGGCCAGTGTTTTCAGTAGACCTTAGACTTCTTCCTTCAGCATCACCAGTTTTTGGTCATATGCTACTTCCTGAAATTGCTGAACATCGATCAGTTCTTTTTGATACAATGACTTTGTATTCCTTCCATCTTCTTCCAGTGCTTCCTGTGTCATTCAGTATTTTGTCTATAGAATCCTTCACTGTTGCAGCTTGCGGCTTGAATTGTTTCTGCAGTTCTTTCAGTTTGAGAAATGTTGCTCATGTTCTTCCCTTTCAGTTTTCTAACTTCAGGTCTTTACACATCATTGCAATGCTTTACTTTGTCTTCTCAAGCCACTCTTTGAAATATTCTGTTCAATGCTTGATCATTTCTTTCATTTGCTTTAGCTGCTCTGTGTTCAAGAGCAAGTTTATGAGTCTCTTCTGACATCCATTTTGGTCTTTTACTTTCTTTCCTGTCTTTTTAATGACGTCTTGCATTCTTCATGTATGATATCCTTAGTGTCATCCTACAACTCATCTGGTCTTTGATAATTAATGTTCAGTGTGTCTAATCTGTCCTTGAGATGTTATCTAAATTCAGGTGGGATACACTCAAGGTTGTATTTTGACTCTCATGGGAATTGTTTTAATTTTCTTCGGCTTCAGCTTGAACTTGCACATGAGCAATTAATGGTCTACAGTTGGCCGCTGGCCTTATTCTAGCTGATGATATTGATATTCTCCATTGTCTCTTACCACAGATACAACTGATTTGATTCTTTGTATTGCATTCATCAAGGTCCACATGTATAGTTGCTGTTCATAGTGTTGGGAAAAAAGATGTTTGCAGTAAATAAATAGTTGATCTTGAAAAATTCTATCATGTGATCTCTGGCATCATTTCTGTTTACAGCCATGTTTTCCAACTCCCAGTCCTTCTCCTTTGTTTCCAACTTGCACATTCTAATCAGTAATTATCAGTGCATCTTGATTGCTTGTTTGATCAATTTCAGACTACATAAGTTGGTAAAAATCTTCAGTTTCTTCATCTTTGGCATTTGTGGTTGGTGTATACATTTGAGTGATAGTCATATTAATTCATCTTCCCTGTAAGCATGTGGATATTATGCCATCACAGTGTTGTACTGCAGGAGATATCTTGAAATGAATGCATCACCATTTGTCTTCAATTTGTCATTCCCAGCATGGTAAATCACAGGATTATCTGATTCAGAATGGCAAATACCAGTCCATTTCAGTTGACTAATGCCTACGTCTTTACACATTCCATTTCATTTTTGATGATTTCCAATTCTCCTAGATTCATATCTCATACTTCCCATGTTCTGATTATATTAATAATTCAGATTATTATTAATTATCATCATAATTATTACTAGTTCCAATTATTATTTCTGTTACTAATAGATCTTTGCAGCTATTTCTTCTCATATTAAGTCATGTCCCATCAGTCATATTTTAAGTGCTTTCTGACTAAAAGGGCTCATCTTCCAATGCTACGTCGGGCAATACTATGCTGTTATTCATCAAGTTTTTACTGGCCAATTTTTTCAGAAGCACAATGCCAGGTCCTTCTTCCTAGTCTCTGTCTTTGTCCGTAAGCTCTGCTGAAGCCTGTCCGACACCATGAGTGACCCTGCTGGTATTTGAAATACCAGAGGCAGAACTTCAGCATCACAGCAGCATGCAAGTCACCACAGTACAACAAGCCAACAGACAAGTGGGGATTCTCCAGGGCTAAAAATCAAGGTATCAGTAGGACAGCAGGACTACTTTCCTTTTGGGGGCTCTAGGGGATTACTGATTTCCTTGTTTTTTGCAGCTTTTAAAGATTGCCCCCATTCCTCAGCTCATAGCCCCTCTGACCTCTTTCCCTTGTCATATCTCAGCAAAGCTTAAGCCAGGGAGGGCCCCAGCCCTAACATTTTGATCCCTAACCCCAACTTACTGGTAGTGGTTGTTTGGAGAACTGTGTTGAAAATGACTCAGGCTGAGTAGGAGTACAACGGAGAAGAGTACTGTGGTATCTGCCATTGTCATTTGGGGGTGCATATAGGAGAGGAATAGAGAGAGACAAAGGTGGTGCAGTGCATTTGCCATACCTGCCTTATGCCAGAATCATGAAGAAATCATTGAAAATGAACAATTCATCCCCATATTAAACTGGATTTTTTGTTTGATAAATATCATTCCCTTTACCCCCTCTATATCTCAGCTGCAAGGCTTTTAATTGCCAAAGACTCTTAAATATATAAAGAGGTAAAGCGTACTTTAAAAACCAGATATGACTGCATAAATCAGATTGTTTAGAGCATAATCGAGTCATATGGGCATCTCCCCAGAAGAGAGAACTGCTCCTACTGCACTCTGAGTAGCCTTTCAGGGCTACACTGCATAGATGGGAAAGCATCTCTTTCCTCTAAGGAAAGCACATAAGGACTAAGTTTATGTTGCCTGAAAACAGCTTGGTAACATCTTAAACTTAAGAGTCAACTTTAGGTTTGTAGGAGTATGAGACTGAAAGCTATGCTTATAAGTGTACTCATTAAGATACTCTTAACTGGAAGGGAGGCATCTTTGAATTTTATATTTCAGGACCATTTAATTAGTATTCATAGCCCAATTGCAGCTGCTAACCAAAACCCAGCAGTTCAAAGCTACTAGGTGCTCCTTGCAGATCCTACAGGGCAGTTCTACTGTGTCCTATTGGGTCGCTATGGGTCTGAATCAATTTCACAGCAATGGGTTTGGTTTACTTTATAGCCCAATTATTCATCAGCTTATTATGCCAGTGAATCAGCTTTTTAGAGCACCTGTGTGATAAGTTATCCCTCTGCTGGCTTTTCCACTTAAAGAACAATACATACAATGATATTTTTTGTTTTGTTTGGGTGTATGTGTGCATGTGTGTGAAACACTGGCTTTTACTGGAATTTTAAAATATATTTCTCTTTATAGGCTATGAAAGTATCATATTTCAAACCAATAACTTATTCTATTTCTTATCTGTCTTCAAGGGAAATGAAGTAACCCAGCTAGTACTCAGTCATCCCTGACTAATAAAAGTTCAGAAAGTTTAATGGGCACAGCTATTCTAGAAGAACTGGAAAAAACATTAAAAACTAGTTTGCCTTTACCTTAGACTGTTGTAAAACGTTGAATCAACAAAACTATGATTTAAAAAATTGCTCGTTGAAAGAGTTATGTGGGAAGTATTTTCTTTTGTATTTTAAAGGATGTGGTTAAGAGATCAACAGCGTTCAATTTCAGCAAAATGCCTTTGGGAGAAATGTCAAAATTACCCAAAATACTGGCCTTTGTGAGTCAGAACTGAGTAAGTGACAATGAGTGGAGCCAAAAAATAGCCTGCATTTGGTAGTCAGCTTGTAGCTGAGAATGAAGGTAGTCTCAGGGGAATAGTCTTTTTCAGTACTAAAGTAAGTTTCTTAATATCTGTATGAATGTTTAAGATACATCCAAATGTACATAATTAGCATCTGTAAAGCCTAAGCGTGAAAGTAGGGCTGCAACCTCTCTTTTCTGATGTCTTTCATGACACCATTTTGGTAGTAGTCTAATTCCACTGCTTACTGTCTTTTTCTTTTCTCCCCTTCCTTCCCCTAAATGTGGGCACTCCCTTATGATTTCTCCTCTGCCACTGTCCTCTACATACTTAAGCTTCCAGAATTCCATCCACTCTCAAGCCTTGACTTCTGTGTAGATGATTCTTTGGATACATATTCCAGTCTGACTTGTCTTCATAGCTCTAGGCTCTTATCATTTCAGTTGACTGCTAGCTATTTCCTGACATCTGACTGAATATATAAAATGTAATTTGCTTTTTCTGTCTTGACTTCCTTACTGTTTCTTTTAATGATGCCATGATGGTTAAGGTTGTGTGTCAACTTGGCTAGGCCATGATTCTCAGTGGTTTGGCAGTTATGATGTAGTTTGGCAGTCATGTAATGATGTGCCCCCATTTGTCTGTCAGTTTGTTGTACTGTGAGTATTTGTTTTTGTAATGCTGGAAGTTATGCCACCAGTACTCAAACACCAGCAGGGTCACCCACGGAGGACAGATTTCAGCTGACCTTCCAGATTAAGACAGACTAGGAAGACGGACTCAGCAATCTACTTCTGAAAAGACTTAACCAATGAAAACCTTATGAATAGCAGCAAAACACTGTCAGATATAGCAACAGAAAATGAACCCCTGGATTGGAAGGCACTCAAAAGATGACTGGTAAGAGCTGCCTTCTCAAACTAGAGTTGACCTTAATGAAATGAATGGAGTCAAGCTTTGGGGACCTTCATTTGCTGGTGTGGCATGACTCAAAGTGAGAAGAAACAACTGCAAACATCCATCAATAATGGGAACATGGAATGTACAAAGTATGAATATAGGAAAACTGAAAATCATCAAAAATGAAATGGAACACATAAACATCAATATTCTAGGCATTAGTGAACTGAAATGGTGACCATTCTGAAATGAAACTCAAATTAGTGAACTGATAGTGACCATTCTGAATTGGACAGTCATATGCTCTACTATGTTGGGAATGAAAACTTGAAGAGGAATGGTGTTGCATTCATCATAAAAAACAACATTTCAAGATCTGTCCTGAAGTACAATGCTGCCAGTTATAGGATAATATCCATATGCTTACAAGGAAGGCCAGTTAATATGACTATTATTAAAATTTGTGCATCAACCACTAAGGCCAAAGATGAAGAAATTAAAGATTTTTACCAGCTTCTGCAGTCTGAAACTGATTGACCACGCTATCAGGATGCATTGATAATTACTAGTATTTGGAAATCACAAGTTGGAAACAAAGAAGGATCAGTAATTGGAAGATACAGCCTTGGTAATAGCAATGATGCCAGAGATCACATGATAGAATTTTGCAAGACCAGTGACTTCTTCATTGCAAACACTTTTTTTAACCAACATAAACAGTGACTGTGCACAGGAACATCACCAGATAGAATACACAGGAATCAAATTGACTATATCTGTGGAAAGAGATGTGATGGAAAAGCTCAGTTCCATCAGTCAGAACAAGACCAGGTACTAACTGCAGCACAGAGTATCAACTGCTCACATGTAAGTTCATACTAAAACTGAAGAAAATTAGAACAAGTCCATGAGAGCCAAAGTACAACCTTGAGTATATCCGACCTGAGTTTAGAGGCCATCTCAAGAATAGATTTGATGCATTGAACCCTACCTACTGAAGACCAGAAGAGTTGTAGAGTGACTGACATCGGCGACATCATCCATGAAGAGGGTAAGAGGTCATTAAAAAGCCAGAAAAGAAAGAAAAGACCAAATTAGATGTCAGAAGAGACTCTGAAACTTGCTTTTGAACACTGAGTAGCTAAAGCAAAAGGAAGAAATGATGAAGTAAAAGAAATAAACAGAAAATTTCAAAGGACGGCTCAAGAAGACAAAGTAAAGTATTATAATGACATGTGGAAAGAGCTGGGGACAGAAAATGGGACAGGAAGAACATGCTCTGCATTTCTCAAGCTGAAAGAACTGAAAATTCAAGCCTTGAATTGGCGATAATGAAGGATTCTACAGGGAAAATATTAAATGACTCAGGAAGCATCAAAAGAAGATGGAAGGAATACACACAGTCATTAGACCAGAAAGAACTGGTTGACGTTCATCCATTTCAAGAAGTAGCATGTGATAAGGCCCTGGTGGTACTGAAGGAAGAAGTCAAAGCTGCACCGAAGGCATTGGTAAAATACAAGGTTCCAGTAACTGATGGTGTATCAGTTGAGATGTTTCAACAAACAGATGCAGCACTGGAAGTATTCACTCATCTGTGCTAAGAAATTTGGAAGACAGCTACCTGGCCAAGCACCTGGAAGAGACACATACTTATACCTATTACCAAGAAAGGGGATCCATCCTAATGTAGAAATTATTGAACAATGTCATTGCTATCACACTCAAGTGAAATTTTGCTCAACACAGTTAAAAGTCATTGCAAACATTATATTGACAGGGAACTGCCAGAAATTCAGGCCAGATTAAGAAGAGGACATGGAACCAAGGACATCATTGCTTATGTCAGATGATCTTGGCTAAAAGCAGGGAATACTAGAATGATGTTTACCTGTGTTTCATTGACTATGCAAAGGCATTTGACAGTATTGATCATAACAAATTATGGCTAACATTGTGGAAAATGGGAATTTCAGAACATTTAGTTGTGCTCTTGAGGAATCTGTACATGGATCAAGAGGCAGCTGTGTGAACAGAACAAGGGGACACTGCATGGTTTAATGTCAGGAGAGCTGTGTGTCAGGATTGTATCCTTTTACCACACTTTTTCAATCTGTATGTTGAGAAAAATAATCCAAAAAGCTGTATTATATAAAGAAGAATAAGGCATTAGGATTGGAGGAAGACTCGTTAACAACCTGTGTTATGCAGATGACGGACACTTCATCACTTTGATCAAGATCAAAGACCACAGCCATTAGTATGGATTGCACCTCAACATCAAGAAAACAAAAATCCTGACAACTGGACAAGTAAGGAAGATCATGATAAATGGAGAAAGGATTGAGGTTGTCAAGGACTTCATTTTACATAGTTCCACAATCAATGCCCATGGAAGCAGCAATCAAGAAATCAAGAGACACATTGCATTGGGAAAATCTGCTGCAAAGGATCTCTTTGAAGTATTGAAAAGTGAAAATATCACCTTGAAGACTAAGGTACACCTGACCTATTTTCAATCACATTACATGCATGCAAAAGCTGGACAATGAATAAGGAAGACAGAAGAACTGATGCCTTTGAACTGTGGTGTTGGAAAAGAATATTGAATGTGCCATGGACTGCCAAAACAACAAACAGATCTATTCTGGAAGAAATACAACCAGAGGGCTCCTTTGAAGCAAGAATGGTGAGACTGTGTCTTATGTATTTTGGACATGTTGTCAGGAGGGATTAATCTCTGCAGAAGGACATCATACTTGGTAAAGTTGAGGGTCAGTGAAAAAAAGGCAGACCCTCAAGGAGATACATCGACACAGTGGCTAGAACAATGGACTTAAGCATAAAAACAATTATGCACGTGGCACAGGACCAAGCAGTGTCCTTCTCCAGGAACAGACTCCTGTTGAAAACATGTCCAAAATGTGTGAGATGTAATCTCATCATCCTTGATTCTAAGGAGCATTTTGGTTGTACTTATTTCAAGACAGATTTATTCATTCTTCTGGCAGCCCATGGTATATTCAGTATTTTTCTCCAGGACCACAATTCAAAGCCATCAATTTTTCTGTCTTCCTTATTCATTGTCCAGCTTTCCCATGGATAAGAGGCGACTGAAAATATCATGGCTTGGATCAGACACACCTTAGTCTTCAAGGTGATGTCTTTGCTTTTCTACACTTTAAAGAGGTCTTGTGTAGCAGATTTGCCCCAAACAGTGTATCTTTTGACTTCTTGATTGCTGCTTCCATAGATGTTGATTGTGGATCCAAGTAAAGTGAAATCACTGACAAGGTCAATCTTTTCCCCATTTATCATGATGTTGCTTATCGGTCCAGTTGTGAGAATTTTTGTTTTCTTTATGTTGAGATGTAATCCATGCTGAAGGTTGTAGTCTTTGACCTTCATTAGTAAGTGTCTCAGGTCCTCTTCACTTTCAACAAGCAAGGCTGTGCTATCTGCATAATGTAGGCTGTTAATGAGTCTCCTCCAACCCTGATGCCCTTCTTCTTCATATAATCCAGTTTCTCAGATTATTTGCTCAGTATAAAGATTGAATAGATATGTTGAAAGGATACAGCCCTAACCAACACCTTTCCTGACTTTAAACCATGGCACCATCCCCTTGTTCTGTTTGAACAACAGCTGCCTCTTGACCTGTGTACTGTTTCCTCCTGAGCACAATTAAGTGTTCTGGAATTTCCATTCTTTATAATGGTATCTATAATTTCTTATGATTCACACGGTCAAATGCCTTTTCATAGTCAATAAAACACAGGTAAACATCTTTCTGGTATTGTCTGCTTTTAGTCAGGATCCGTATGACATCAGCAATGATATCCCTAGTTCCACATCCTCTTCTGAATCTGGCTTGAATTTCTGTCACCTCCCTTGATATACTGCTTCAACCATATATTCAAGTCAAGTCAAACAGTCAATTAGGTAGCTTCCTTTGTAACTGAGAAACGCCCTTTCACTCTACAAAAAAGAATTGGGATGGGAAGCCAGAACTAATTTTTTTCACCAGTTTTTCAGGACTGATCTTTTACTTTTTTTTTTTTTTTTGTCTTCTCCTGGCCCTAGCAGGAAATCGCACATGTAACTGACAGGAACCTCAGAAATAATGTCTTTTGCAGTTTTTCACAGCTTTTGTTGGAAACATCAAAACCGACAAAGACCTAGACCTAGGTAGAACCTCCTGCTTCATTTGATCGAAAGCAGTCTGGATTCCTGCTTCTGACAAGGACTCCAGAGGCCTCTGAATGGATCCTTGCACTTAACCTCTAATCAGTCCCATTGTTTCCCTGACACCAGCGCAAATACTTGTATTTCTATTTGCATGCACCCCTGGTCCCTTATATATCCATCCTCATCTGATGATTTTTGAACAGGTATTAGACGGAGAAATAGCAGTCTGTTCCCTGTGTTTTTCCTAGCACATGGAAAATAAACTTCTTTTTAATCACTAACCCCAAATACTTGTCTCAGATACTGGCTATCTGGAAAAGATAACAAGAACCTGGATTTTCCTTTGGTAACCATTTTGGTGAACCAGCCAGGAGAAAGCGCTGCCTGAGCTCGGCAATCCTCTGGGTTGGGGGCAGTTGGTGTTGGGGGAGGAAGGGGCCGAGGAGGGGGAGAACGGGAAGGCCTACAGGGATTTCTCTCTTTTTTTTTTCAGAGTGGCAACAAAAACCACTGGGCCTCCGTTGGCCTTCTCCTTCCCCCAGGGATGTCACTGACTTCTAAACAGTATCATCTAGGGAAAAATTCTTTGGAGCAAAATAGTTTTATTTTTATTTGTCATTTGTGGGGGGTTAGTGCATCACTGAAAGACAGGACTCTCTTGGACTACGGGTTTCCACACATACCCCTCCCTATGACATCCAGAGATAGATCCTGGATTGCCTCTGCTAGATAGTTTCGTAGCAATCTGCTTACCGTGTGTCTCTTGGCAGAGGGGTTCCTGGGGGCAGGTGAGTCCTCAAGAGTTGACGCATTCCCCCAGGGGTTTGGTTCTATCAGTTGGGAGGTTTCGGTGGGAGCCCTGCTGGAAAGTTCTTGTGAGTGTTCCTAGCAGGGATTCATAGGCCTGTGAGTGGAAGCCGCCCTTTGGGGTGTGTGTGTGTGTGTGTGTGTGTGTGTGTGTGTGTGTCTGTGTCTGTGTCTGTGTCTGTGTGTGTCTGTGTGTGTGTGTGTCTGTGTGTGTCTGTGTGTGTCTGTGTGTGTGTGTGTGTGTGTGATTGTTTGAATGAGAGCACTGAACGAGTCAGGTGAGTGCACTGACTCCACTGAGATCCCTCAGTGCTCAGCACAGAGTGAAATTCAAAACTCCAATTTTCCTCTGTTTCCCAAAAGGAAAGTGCTTGCAGGCTTTTCAGAACTAGACTGAACACCTGAGGATCAGGGGAAAGAAAACTGCGGGAGGCCTAAGTACCCCAAAATGGTATTAAGATCAGGCTTCAAACTAGGGGTAAGATAAAAAACAAACCTCCAAAAATCTCCTAGGAGCCAACTAACAAAAGCTGAAGCCATCTTTCACACAGAAAATGGAGCTCTGAAGTTACAGCTTAAAAAAAGAGAACTATCTAGTGACCAGTATGGGAAATAACCAGTCTATCCTGGAAAATTCACCCCTGGGTTGCATTCTGGAGGACTGGGGCATTCGAATATGACCTGATGACCAAAAAGAAAATGATCACACTTTGCACAGTGGACTGGCCTTTGTATGATCTTGAGTCTGCTGGCCTGAATTCAGGTCAGTGGAGCACAGCATGATTTGTGAATTGGACTTGTTTTACAGGAGGGAAGCAAAATGGGGAGAAATTGCCTATATACAGGCTTTTATGTCATTATACCAAAGAATACATCCCTCCAGAAAAATAATGTACCAGCAAGAGAGGGCCCCAAAGCCCGAGGTCCTTCCGTACTCCTCTGTTGAGGACCTGCTCTGCTGATGGATGGGTGGATGGCACCGAGCCCTGTCACCCCTCCAGCACCTCTATGCAGTCAACCAATGCAGATGGAGAGACAGCCACAAGCTGCCCCTCCACTGTTGCCTGATACTACCACTTCAGATGTCTCCACTTCTAGAGTGGTCTGCATGTCCTGTACTAGGCAAGGGACCTGGTTTGGGGAGGGCAGCAACTTTGCCAGGGCAGGGCAATATCCCATCATGGAAGTGCTGGCCGGAGTGGATGCTGCCGGACCGTCGTGGGTGGTTGTGTCAGTACATACCCTTGTGTGTCACCCTTCGATATTCCCATCCTTCCAGTGTTAAAGGTGGGTGCTCAGGAGTATTGGTTTGTCCAAGACCTCAGAAAACTAAACTGGATCATAGAGGACATCTATCCCAGGGTTTCAAATCCCTACACATTCCATGTAGCACTCCCTGGGGACTGTATCTGGTTCAAAATGCTGGACTTGAAGGATACCTCCTTTTGCATCCCGCTGCATCCAGAATCATGGCCTCTATTTTGTTTGAATGGACAGATGTCAAAACTGGAGCAAACCAATACCTTACATGGCAAGTTTCACCCCAAGGCTTCAAGAACTCCCCACTATTATTGGCAAAATTCTGTTCCAGGATCTCAGGAGCCTAAAACTCCAAAATGGGGGCAGGTTACAATATGTTGACCATATACCTGTGGCCAGTCAAACCCAGAAGGAATCAGACCAAAACACTGTCCTAACCCTCAATCACCTAGGTCTGTGTGGATACAAAGTGTGTCCCAAGAAGGCCCAAATCACTGGCCAGCAGGTCAAGTATTTGGACTTCCATATTTCTCAAGGGAAGAGAGATCTGCTGCTGGACCACAAAGAAGACATCATCAGGTTAAGAGTTCCTGTTACCAAGAGAGAACTTCTGGGTTTGGGGGAATAGCGGGATTTTACAGAATTTGGATACCTAGGTATGGCTTAATGCTTAAACCTCTTTATGAGGCCTTCAAAGGGGAAGATAGAGACCCTCTGATCTGGACCCCAGAATGCCAATAGGCATTTTAAAAAATTAAAGTCTGCCTCATGTCCACCCCAGCACTGGGGCTTCCTGACAAAACAAACTTTTATGTGCATGAAAGATAAGGAGTGGCCCTAGAGGTCCTCTCTCAGGCTTTGGGCCTGGATAGATATCCAGTGGCCTATTTTTCAAAACAAATGGACAACGTAGTCAGGACTGGCCCCCTTGCTTGCGGACAGTAGTGGCCACTTGTGAAGTACTCCAGGAGTCTGGGACAACTTCACCCTGGGACAAAGTATAGTTGTTAATATCCCCCATACAGTCCTGTCTCTTCTGGAACAAAAGGGAGGCCTTTGGTTGACTACTGGAAGAATGGGAAAATATCAAGCCACACCGCCTGACAACCCAAATGTCACTTTAAAAACAGTGGCTACTTTAAATCCAGCCATTCTCCTGCCAATGGCTGAAGAGTCTCCCTTCTGTGATTGCTTGGAGGTCATAGAAGAGATGTACACCAGCCAGCCGGACTTGACTGATATCCCCTTAAAGGACCCTGATGTTACCATGTTTACTGATGGTAACAGCTTTGTGGAAATCGGAATCTGATGAGTTGGCTATGCAGTGGTCACTTTAGAGGAGACTTTGGAGCCAGAACCCTCTTCCACTGGGACCTCAGCTGAGCTCCACCCCTGGCTAGGGCCTTCTGCCCGGGAAAGAGGAAGGGCATTAACATATATACTGAGAGCCACTATGCTCATCTAATCCTGCATGCCCATGAGGCCATTTGGAAAAAGAGAGTGCTGTTCACCTCTGCAAACCAGGATATTAGAAATGTTTCTGAAATCCTAGAGCTTTTGGATGCTGTCCAGGACCCAAACAAGGTGGCTGTAACGTACTGCCTAGGTCACCAACACACAGAAGCCCCTGAAGCCAGAGGTAATCAGAGGGCTGACACTGAAGCCAAGAGGGCAGCCAGACAAGAGGTCCAGGGGGTGTGTCCCCTTATACCCTTATTTGACCCCTCTTCTGAACCGGAGCCTACTTACACTCTGGAGGACTTGGAGTGTGCACAGGAATGGGGTTTCACAGACACACTCCCCTCAGGATGGAAGATCAGCCCAAAAGGGAAGGTACTTCTGCCAGAGGCTCAGGTGGGGGGACAATAATTGCTACTCTCCACGAGAGTATTCACTATGGTAGAGTCACCACTCTAGAGTGGGTACAACTGTTCGTGACTGGGCCAGCACTGCCAAAGCTGGGCAGGAAGTGACCAGGAGGTATTACAGTGGTGCAAAGAATAACCCAAGGATGGGACCTCCATACCTGACTGAGCTTGGAGCTCAACACCATGGGACGAACCTCGGAGAAGATTGGGAAGTAGATTTCACAACCATGCCAAAGGCCCCGGAAAACTTCAGGTACCTCTTGGTGATGGCTGACACTCAGAATGGATGGAAGTGTTGAAATGAGGCATAAGTGACTCCATTTTGAGGAAGGGTGCAATAAAAATTCAAGGTATTAAAGAAAGCCCCGGGAAACAACTTAATAGCAGAAAATACCACAAAATAACCTCACTTTTGTCTTACAAAACATCTGTCACAAGACAAAGCCTGGGGACAGCCTTGCAAGTGACCCCTAGACCTTGACCACATTTTACAACTAACAGGAATTCCAGGTAGCCTTAACCAATCAATGTAAAGGTCAGTTCCCCCTTCCAGCTTTGTAATCTCACGACTTAAATACTGGGTGCTGAGGAAGCTCGGGGTCACCCCCTGCTCTGCATAGTTTGGGGTGCATCCCTGGTGCACCAGTCTTTTTCTTACTGGGCACATTTTTTAATAAAACTTAACTTTCAAAAAGTAACTGTGTCACATCTTGAACCCCGGCCCTGAACAGAAGCTTTTCCCTCTTGGTCCAAATGAGCCCAGGAAGTGACAAAAGTCTTACTAGGCCATTGTCATGGATTGAATTGTGTCCCCCCAAAAATGTATGTGTTGATTTGACTTGGTTAGTTCCAATATGGTGCCCTTCCTCCCATGTGTTGTGAATCCTGCCTCTGTGATATTCATGATGGAGAATGGTTTGCAGTCGTGTTAGTGAGGCAGGACCCAAGCTACAAGCTTGTGGAATATAAGGGAGAGAAGTGAGCTGAGGAAGTTGGGAACCTGATACCACCGAGAGAGAGAAGCACTGAGAGCAGAGCACGTCCTTTGGACCCAAGGTTTCTGTGCCTAGATGCTCTCAACTGGATGTGGACTCAGCCTACTGGACTGTGATGATTTTTCATATTGAAAGGACTTGCAGCTTAGGAATGGATTTGTGGCTTACTGGACTGTGACAATGAGAGCTTCTCATGAAGCCTTCCACTCGTGGTATTTTCTGTTAGAGTAGTACCCGGTGACTAGGACAGCCATTATCCCTGAATTTGAATTGCCGATCACTATCTAAAGTGACAATGGAGAATTGTTTGTGGCCCAAGTTACCCAAGGACTTTGCTCCACCCTGGGCATAAAATGAAAACTCCATACTGCCTGGAGACCACAATCTACAGGAAAGACAGAGTCAATGAAGCACACCCTCAAAAGGACACTGGCAAAACTTTGCCAAGAAACTAATGAAAAGTGGATTTTGGTTTTACCTAGTGCCCTGCTTAGGGTTACAGTAGCTCCTAGAGGAAGGCTGAAATTGAGCCCTTATGAGATGGTGTTTGGGAGACCAATACTGAAGGGGCCTCTACCCCCAGGACACCCATAATTGAGTTTGAACTGCAAGCCAGGGTTCAATCTCTTGGCACCACCCTAAATGCTGTTAACAAATATGCTCTAACTCATTTGCCACTCCCTTCTGCACAGGTTTGAGCCCGGAGACTCTATGTTGCTAAAAAGCTGGACACAGTGCCACCCAGACAACCACCTCAGTCCTTTATAGGAGGGACCATACAAAGTCCACTGAACACCCCACTCCTCATTAATGACTGGCAGAAGTGACCCCATGGATCCATCACACTCAGGTCAAGGCGGCACCAGAAAAAGCCCTAAATGAATCAAATTTTTCCTCACTCCACTTGGGAGGCCTGAAGTACAGATATACAAGAGAGTTATCCTAATCATTTTCTTTTTTTGTTGTTTCTAGCCGACAGGGTGGAGGCAGACCAACTGAGAGAAAAACGTGAATTGGTCTCCATCACCCAGGTAAAAATGACAATTCAAAATCTCTCTGGCACCGTCCATACTTTAGACAAGGAAACAGAACGAGCCCTTCAGGCCCAACAGACCTCTATAAAGTCACTGGCCAGGATGATACTAGAAAACCAGTTGCCTGACCTTGGAATTGTTTCTAGTGAAAGTTGGAGGGGGTTGCAATATTATTAATAAGACCTGCTGCCCATGGGTCAGCATTTCTGAAGAAGTGGAAATCAGCCTAAGACACATCCATCAGGCAGGTGAGTGGGTGATTCTAATTGCTGGCCAGACCAGCTGGTGGGCCCAGCTGTCCAAGTGGCTTAAAGCCACAGGTTTTGAAATTATTTCCTCCTTGTTCACCACTTCAATCATTTTTCTCATCTGTACCTCTAAGCCTTACGTTTTCCAAATAGTGATATAAAAACTAGCCCAGAATCTAAGAAAGGGGTAAGTTTCTCCTAACAATCTCACCTCAAAGCCCACATATTCTCGGGTCCAAGGAGACGTGGCAGCTTTTCACACTACAAACACACATGCCCCAAATTGACAGCCTTCACTCCCTTCTGTGTCCCCCTTCCGCAAGTAGTAGTCAGACTCATCTATGTCCTCCTTTCCAAGATTGCAAAGGCTATAAAAACAACAAGTGGAGATCTGTAACCAAGAAATGCCATTTTCATCTACCAAAAAGAGAACTGGGGTAGGAAGCCAGAACTTTTTTACCTGTTGTTTAGGACTGATCTTTTACTTTTTTTTTTTTTTCCCCCTCTCTTCTTCTGGCCCTGGCAGGAAATCACACATTTAACTGACAGGAACCTCAGAAATGATGTCTTTTGTAGTTTTTCACAGCTTTTGTTGGAAACATCAACAGACAAAGACCTAGACCTAGGTAGAACCTCCTGCTTCATTTGATCGAAAGCAGTCTGGATTCCTGCTTCTGACAAGGACTCCAGAGGCCTCTGAATGGATTCTGCACTTAACCTTTAATCAGACCTGTTGTTTCCCTGACACCAGCACAATACCTATATTTCCATTTCGTGCACCCCTGCTCCCTTATGTACCCCGTCCTCACCTGACAATTTTTGAACAGGTCTTGGATGGGAGAAATATCAACCTGTTCCCTATGTTTTTGCTAGCACATGGAAAATACACTTCTTTTTAATCACTAAGCCAAAATACTTGTCTCAGATATTGGCTATTTGGGACAGGTAACAAGAACCTGGAGTTTTCTCCGGTAACACCTTGGGGGCGTGGTCTGCATCCAATAAATTTGGACTTCCTAGCAATGCTTGCAGGCTCTTGCTTGTTCTTGGTTCTGCAGCTGGCCCCTGTTTCATCTTACCTCCTGTTCTTGGGATTTGAGCTAGCAGCTTACCTGCAGTCTTGCCTGCTCATCTTGGAATTCACTGGGCTGCACAGTCTGTGAGTCAGAGCCCTGCTGTCTGATCTCCCAGTCTGGGATTTGCCCCCACCTGCAGTTACGTGAGTCAGGAGACACCTCCAGCCTGACGGACAAACTTGAGACTTTCCAGTATCTATAACCACATAAGCCATTTCCTTTGTACAAATCTCTCTAGAGAATCCAGCCTAAGACATTTGGTACCAAAAGTGGTTCTAGAGCAAGAAATTGTAAAGATGACTTTTCTAAATTGGTTCTCAAGTTTGGTTAGTCTTAAAGATGTTAATAATTCTGCTTGCAGTCGTAAAGAGGTCACTGGTAAACCATGGTGTGACGTGGCAATAGAAATAAGCAAATATCACCATCAGTATATAGGGTATTGGTAAGAAGCAAGACTGGGTGACCACATATCTTATACCTTTTTACAATTATGTCATAATGAGAAGTCTAGTGATGAAAGAAAGATGAGCTCAAGGCTTCAGAGTCAAAGCTCAAGTACTGCATAAATGACCTTAAATTTTCCACCTGTGCCTTAAAAGGAAGACTATTTCTTGCAGTAACAGAGCTGATATTGCTTAAAACCAAATCCACAATCTTATTATAAGAGTGACTGAGTTACAGCATTGCCTGAAATGGAGTCTGAAATTAAAATGAGGGTGTTGACTGGCAAGAAATGGGATCCTGAAACTTGGAGTTGGGATATATGGGTAGATAATCAGGAAACTGGGGACACTGAACACCTAAATTCAGTTGAGTCACTCCTGCCAGCACAACCAGCCCTGTCACTCTCATCTGAAGAGTTTACTCCACTTTTGTCTGCTTAAACTACCCTCTGCAGTTAGACTAGTAGTCCCTTTGCCCCAGTTTGATGAGATTAACCCAACTGTGTCTGAAGATCCTTTGAGTCATTACCTGGGGCATTGCTTGAGTCAAACGCCTTACAAGACAATGATGAATGCTCTCAAAACACATTCCCACCACCAATTGTGGCTGTTAGACTTGTAACTAGACTTAAGCCCCAAAACCAAAAAACCAAACCCTGTGCCACTGAGTCAATTCCAACCCATAGCAACCCTACGGGACAGAGTAGAACTGCTCCATAGAGTTTCCAAGGAGCACCTGGCAGATTTGAATGGCTGACCTTTTGGTTAGCAGACATACCACTTAACCACTATGCCAACTTAAGCACCACTGAGCTCCAAAAGGTAAAGTACAAAGTGTGACTCAGGAGGAGGTATGCTACACTCCAAAACAACTACTTGACTTTTCTAATATATACAAACAGGTACCTGGGGAATATACGTGTGAATGGCTATTAAGGGTGTGGGATAATGGTGCAAAAAATATAAAGATAGATCAATTTGAGTTTATTGATATGGGCCTTCTAAACACAGGTTCTTCATACAACGTTTCAGCTTGAGAGGTTAGGAAAGGATCTAATAGTTTATTTGGTTGGGTGGCTGAAGCATGGATTATTTGATGGCTTACATTAAATCAAGCAGAAGTATAAGACTTTTCCTGATGCACTGTAGAAGATTTCCAAAGGCTTAGGGAAATTGGCATGTTAGAATGAATTTATTAGGTCAGCACCACACCCATACCCATTCAGTGCCCAGATGATACACTCTTGACCACAACAGTGAGAAAATGGAATGCCCAGAGGACACACTTTTTACCACTACAGTAAGGAACAAATTTGTGAAGAAAGCCCCAGCATCCATGAAGACTGCTGTGATTGCAATTTTGTGTAAGTCAGATTTGACAGTACCAACAGCCCTAACTTGATTAAGACACTAAACTACAATGCAGAGTGCTGGTGATGCAGTGGTTAAGAGCTCAGCTTGCTAACCAAGATGTCAGCAGTTAGAATGCACCAGCTACTCCTTGGAAATACTATATGGCAAGTTAAACTCTGTCCAGAAGGTCATTATGGATCAGCATCAACTCAGTGGCAATGGGTTTCATTTTTCAACTGTAATGGGGCTGATAGGACCTTGTGGTAGAAGGGGCCAAGTGGTAGCACTCAGTCAACAAAGACAAGGTGGATAAGGTGAAGAAGTGATGAAAAAGTTAATGCATCTGGCTCCTCCCACAATTAAAAAGGAAGAACAATGCCTACTGGGATTCTTTGGATTTTGGAGGCAACATATCCCACAATTCTGGCCTGTTTAGCAATCAACTAAAAAGAACTGTCAGTTTTGAGTGGGGCTCAGAACAAAAAAAAAGGCTTTAAATGGCCCATAATCTGGCTGATTCAATGGTGCTTTAAGCATCAGTGGCAGAGAGAAATGCTGTTTCGATTCTTGGTGAATCACAGCATAGACCCTTAGGATTTTGGAGCAAAGTCCTGACATCCTCTGCAGATAGCTACTCTCATTTTGAGAATAGCTTTAGGCTTGTTACTGGGTCTTAACAGAGACTAAATGCTTAACCGTGGCCCACCAAGTCACCATATGGCCTGAACTGCCTATTATGAATTGGGTGTTATCTAACGCACGGGACCATAATGTTGGACATGCATAGCAGCACTCCATAATTAAATGAAAGTGGTATATATGAGACCAGGCCTGAGCTGGACCTGAAAGTACAATTAAGTTTCATGAAGAAGCAGCCCCAGTTCCCATGGTCTCCACTGCAAATCTGCACCTATGGCCTCGTGGGGAGATCCTTATGATCAGTTAACTAAGGAAGAGGAAACTCATGCCTCACTTGTAGATGGTCAGGCACAACATGCAGCCACCACTCAAAAGAGAATAGCAGCAGCACTACAGCCCTTTCTGAGACCTCCCTGAACAACAGGGGTGAGAAGAAATTCACCCAATGGGCAGAACTTCCAGCAGTGCACCTGGTTGTTCACTTTGCTCAAAAGGAGAAATGGCCAGATGTGTGTCTGTATACCGATTCATGAGCTGTAACCAATAGTTTGGCTGGATGATCAGCAACTTGAAATAAACATGATTAGAAAGTTGGAGACAAGGAAGTATAAGGAAGTAGCATGTGGATAGACCCCTCTGAATGGGCCAAAGAAGTAAAATATTTATCTCAAGTGAATGCTCACCAAAGGGTGACTTCTGCAGAGGATGATTTTAACAATCAGCTGATAGGATGACTCATTCTGTGGAAAGAAGTTATCTGTTTTTCCCAGCAACTCTTATTATTGTTCAATATGCTCATGAACAAAGTGGCCATGGTGGCAGGGATGGAGGTTATGTATAGGCTCAGCAACATGGACTTCCACTAACCAAGGCCAACTTGGTTACCACCACTGCAGCGTGCCCACTCTGCCAGTAGCAGAGACCATCACTGAAAATCTGGTATGGCATCATTCTTTGAGATGATTCACCAGCACCCTGGTGGCAAGTTGATTACACTGGACCACTTCCATCATGGAAACAGCAGTGATTTGTTCTTACTGTAATAGACACTTGTTCTAGATACAAATTTGCCTTCCCAGCATGCAATGCTTCTGCAAAAACCACTATTCATGGACTTACAGAATGCCTTATCTACTGTCATGCTATCTCATACAGCATCACCTTGGATTGAGGGACTCACTTCATAGTGGCTCCCCCATTCACTGCAGTATCAAGTATGTCTTGGTGATCAAAAGGGTATTTAAGGTCTTCTCTGGTGTCTTCCCCTCCTTAGCAGCTGTTACTCCTCTACCCAGATTTTTCTGACATGAGTACATTCTTCTTTATCTTTGTGTCAATCCCCTCATTTAGAAAATTATTTGCTACATCTGCTACTTATGCCCTACTCAAGCTTCAAATCCCATTACTGTTGTGAAGCCTAATGGGAATATTCCAAAATAATTTCTCCCTCCTCTGAATTCCTGTAGCACTTGTCTCCACTACCCATTTCATACTTACTATTAATTACCTGATATCTGTGCGTGTGTGTGAATCTATCTGTAAAAGAATATGTCTCATGTTTTTTATGAGGAATCTGTGAAAGTAAGTCACATTAGTAACCTAACTCTGTATGCCCTTTTTGTTTAATCAGATCATAAATTCCTTGAAGTTAGCTCTGTTACGTATGTATGTGTGGTGGTCAGGATTATGTCAACTTGGCTACTACCTATTTGGCTGCTGTATTAAGTGGCAGGGCGGGGTTTGTGGTGGCTCCCTGCCCCTCGGCTCTCATCTCGTGACCCTGGACTACAGCTGCTGATCGCTCACGTGGCCAGGAGCTCCTGCTCTCTGGTTCCAGCATCTGGTTCCGGGACTTGAGCTAGCAGCTGTTGGGCTCATCAGTCCTTACAGTTGGCACGTGAGAGTCCTGCTCCCTGACCTGCCAATCCTGCGCTCGCCAGCCTCTGCCCAGTCCTGCTCCCTGACCTGCCGATCCTGGGTTTGCCAGCCTCTGTCACTTCGTCTCGCCACCAGCTTGGGATCCACTGACCTACACAACCGGTGATCTGAAACTCTGGTCTCTGACTTGCTGACCTTGGGTTCCTCAGCTTCCGTGGACACGTGAGGCTTGTGCCAGAGCTTGGGACATTCAGCTTTTGTGATTACATGAGCTGTTTCCTATATTTGTATCTATCTATCTGTCTATATATATATTATAAATCTTTCCTTGTACCTACACGTGTTACTGGTTTTGCTTTCCTAGAAAACCCAGCCTAAGACAGTATGTCTCCCTAACAGTTCCTTGAATAGTATGTTACATAAGAAACACAGTCAATAAACATTCCTTGAGTCAAATCCACCAGGTGTTCCTTGGAAATCTTATAGGGCACTTCTGCTCTGTCCTATAGGGTTGCTGAGAGTTGGAGTCAACACAATGGCAGTGAATTGAGTCCAATGGGATCATATAACTTCTCAAAGATTTACTGCCATCTCTTCTTTTCTCTATGGCCAGTCCAAGTTAAGGAGTCTGGAAGTGCAGTGGTTAAGTGCTTGGCTGCTAACCAGAAGGTTGGCAGTTGGAACTCATCAGCTACTACACAAAAGTAAGATATGTCAGTTGTCGTCTGTAAAGATTTACAGCCTTGGGAATCCTCTGAGGCAGTGCTGCTCTATCCTATAGTGTTGCTATGAGTCAGAATAGACTTGACAGCAGCAGGGTTTGTTTTTTTTTTTTTTAAGTTCCTGTCACTTGTATTTAATTTCCCTCATTTACCCTTTTGTAGAACCTAGGTTTACAATCTGGAAACCCTGGTGGCACAGTAGGTCAAGTGTTACATCTGCTAACCAACAGGTCAGCAGGTCAGCAATTCAAATCTGCCAGGCACTCTTTGAAAACTCTGTAAGGCAGTTCTGCTCTGACCTCTTGGGTCTCTATGAGTCAGACCTGACTTGACAGCAGTGGGTTTAGTTTAGTTAGTTTTTTTTTTTTTTAAGGCTTGTGATCTAAGTAGCACAACACTGTTGCTCAGTCTTTATAATCAATCAAGTGTGAAAGAGCATAGTGGGCTGAAGAACAAAAAGAAACTTGGTGGTGTTATAAGGTAGTCATAGGGACGCAGAAAGTAATTGGAAATGTGTCTCAGACGTGGGTTCTAAGTTCAGGTCAGAAAGAGCTTTCCTTGCATGGTGATGTCATGCTAAGGAGATCAGAGTTTCTTCTCACTAAAAATGGGAGGGTTTTTAATCAAGAGATTGATCTTACAAGATTTGCCTAATTAGAATTGTGGAGGATGGTTTGGGAAGAAGAGGAAGGACTAGAAGAAGGGAGACTTGTTAGGAATCTTATTTCAGGGGCTAACTTAAGATGGTGGTAATGGGAATTCTCGGCAAAGTGGTTAAGAGCTGTGGCTGCTAACCAAAAAGTCAGCAGTATGAATCCACCAGGCGCTTCTTGGAAACTGTAAGGGGCAGTTCTACTCTGTCTTACAGGGTCACTGTGAGTCTGAATTCACTCAGTGGCATTGGGTCTAACAACAAAGAGAATTCTACTGTGTCTGATGGGATTGCTATGGGTCAGAATTGACTTGACAGTGATTTTTTGTTTGTTTTGTTTTTCCTTAAATGAAAATTAAGAGCAAGAGGACAGAATCATGAGTATGTAGAGGGAGAATGCACAGAACTTGGTAGCAGAGGTTAAGACTGGGGGGTGGTTAATGGGAGAAAGTGACTGAAATTTCTACTTCAAAAAATTGGGCAAATGACAACTCTTCTGAAATGGAGAAGTATGTTTGGTAATGGAGTAGGTGAGAAGGTAACTGAGCTCTAATTTGGATGTGTTGAATTTGCAAGGTTGCTATGAATGGAAATCAACTCAACTGCAATAGGTTTGGTATTTTGGTTTAGATAAGACATTTGTAATGAAGATGTGGAGAAAGATGTGGTGTAGAGATTGAGTTGTGTACACAAATTGCCTCATAAAACTCATCTCTGTTTTGAACTATACTTGTCACTAAGCCCAGGGCACACAGCTCCATTTCCCACCCGACCTGTTTCACCAGGTTTCTAATGCCCCTGACTTCCAGTTTATTAAACATTTACCTTTAGCCAGTTCAAAAATCTACTCAGCTGCTAATTGAGAAACTAGGTGTGTGAGTTCACCCTGAGACACCTCAGAACCAAGGCCTTGTGATCTACTTCTGAAAAATCAGCCACCGAAAACACTACAGAGCATGGTTGTGGTTCTGACACACTGAACGTCACTGTAAGTCAGAGCTGACTAAAGGGCAACTCGTAATTCTTTTATTTTTCTTAGACAGCTGACTCCAAGACATGATTAAATGTAATCATGTCTTGACTTGGGTGCAAAGCCAGGCACTTCAGTCGATTGCACTTCTAGTCAAACACTTCGTAGTACTTTCCTGGCTATATTTCCACATTTTCAACTCCACCTTCGTAACTATCCATTCCCTAAGAGCCCTCAGGCTTCTCCTCTCTTAACCCCTTTGTTACAGTGTTGATCACTGCCTCGTTCCTGAAACTTGCTTCTTCCTTAAGCTTCTGTGGCATCTGCTAGCAGGTGCTGCCTCCCCACCCCCCCAACCTCTCTGGCTGCTGTGCTCCCTCAAATCCTGACTTAAAGGTTCATGCTTCCCAGGATTCTGTACTCAGTCTTCCTATCATCTCATCTGAGTATATAACCAGCAGGATCTCATATACCTGCATGCCTTAACAACGAACCATTTAATATTATTTCTAAATCTGATTCTTCTGCCCATTCTTCACCATATAAACCCAGATAACAAGCTGCTTATTAGACATGTCTATTTAGATGTGTTCCACAGGTTCTTCAAACCAACTTGCCTAACATGAACATTTCTTTTTCTCCATAAACCTCAGCTTTATTTCCTGTATTCTAATTCTCAGTCAATGATGTTATCATCCACTCAGTAACTTGGAAGCCATCTTTGGCTTCTCTTTCATCTCTCCTTCGGTCTATCAAAAAATTCGATCAATTTTATGCTCTAAAAAGAATATTTTCCTAGAAGGCAACATGGTATAATTGTAGACAATAAGATGGAAATAAAAATAGCATATAGGGCTGACCAACCTGACAGAAGAGAATTCTTACTGAAGAATACTGAAAAATATGACTGGATTTATAAGTAGGAGAATACCTTGGAAAATAACTTGAAAGCCACATAGAATACTTCAGAGTTGATAAGGTCACAGAAACCACCAATCACTAGGTATGTGAATGAAACGGTAGTCTCAAGCAACATTTAAAAAAATCAGTCTTATGAAAAATGGTTGGGGAGGTGAGTCAGAGCAACTATTATCACTATAACTAAAGAAAGCCATTTCTTAGTACATTTTATTGAATATATAAGGAAGAAAAAAACAAAAACAAAAATGAAAAACAGAAGTCCCAGCTAGGAGATCAGGGAGTCTGACTTTGAACTTAAATTTAAGTGCAAGTGTTATAAAAATCACAAATATACATTGAAGAAGGCAAATTGAAGGTAGGTCTATTAATCGTGTTAGTGAAACAGAAGTCAGCTATATTGAAAATAATTGCAAATATGGCACCATCTGATTGAAATGTTCTTATGAACTATTCTTTAAACACAGATGACCTTTAAAATGAATATATTGATATGTGCTAAATATAGATAAAAATATATATTATTGTCTTCAATCTCACTCTGTTCTCTTCTATATATTTAAAATCCACTAATTGAGATGTGAGGATTTCCTAAATATCTCAATTTTTGTATGCCAATATTTTTAATAAAGTAAAGTAAATTATAGTATAGCCACTGTATGACATTTATATGTTGGTAAATACTGTAATATTCTTTCTCATTTGGCTGAGATGTGAGAACTGAGAGTGGGCACACTTTCCATGTGGTCAGTCAATAGTTAAGTAATTAGGGGGATAAAGAAGTATAAACCAGGAAACACTATATGCCCTGTTTCAAAGGCAACAGAAAAAAGCTGAAATGACAGAGGAAAGCCTGAAGAATGATATATAGCCTTTCCTAAAATACCAGAAGGCTGAGGGCTTCAAATGTGAAGAGCTGTAGCCTTATTAAAAACACCAGGAGCCTGGAAGCTTGGCGCAAGAAAAACCCCAACCAAATGTTTTCTGCGAGCAGTTCGACCCCCAGGGAAAGGAGAGCCCCCTCCTCACCATTTAAGAATTTGCTTATCTTTTTCTTCGTAACCATGTTAACACCAGTTAGAAGGTAGAAAGATAATTTGTAAAACTACTAATAGCAATAGGAATGCTGTATGAAAATGTCTTTGTCTGAACTTTCTGTGAAGCATATATAAACCCCGGGATTTGGCGGGACGGGGAACGCAGCCATTTGCGGACTCAGTGCACCGCGTCCCCAGCTGGGTTTAAAGGTCCTTCCTCCGGCAGTTAACGGGGTGTCCGGGGCGATCCTTGCTCCCCGGAACTTTGTTTAATGGTTATTTGTAAACTCCTGTTTTTCCTGCAACAAAAACACTGAAGTTTCTAGCAAACACTGAACCTTATGAAAATAAACTTTATGCTTAGGAAGCAGATGCTTTACAGAATGAAAACAAACCCAAATTTATTTGAGGAAAAGTGTCCAGAATCAGAAAGAAAGAGTTTCATTTCAGTTTTCAGTTTTGGAAATGCAAAGAGACGCCTGTCAACACACTAACTGAAAAACAAATAGCTACCATAGGGCCACTAACCTGAGTTGGCAGTAAAAATCACGTTTAAAAAAGTCATGGATATGAATAGATTTAGAACCCAAACTTTCTTTTCTTCCTAATAATTTCCTCTTCTCTTCGGATTGCAATTTCAACAGTAAATGCTCTATTAAATTGCTAAATTACTTACATGAGGTCCTTGAAAGGAGGGCTCTCTGTGAGGATAGACATTGATTTCCATTCTGTAGCAAAAGCTTCCCGGGTGATGTGGTTTGAACTAATGAGCAGAGCAGCTGTTGGTTCTCTTGGGTTAGCTGCCACCGAGCAGTCATTAATAAGCATCTGATTTCCAGATGGAAATTTAAGCCCCGCCTCTCTGAAAAGAAAAAAGAGAAGAGGAGGAGGAAAACCGTGTTTCTGAGCTCTTCCTGGATTCCTTGACACTGGCTTGAAAGCAAGAGGACAGTCAGGATCTGTTACTTCCCTGTTTTTGATGTTCAAGTCCACTGATTTTATCTCCCACTAGAAAAATCATCATCTCATGAGTTTCTTGAGTAGAAACAGAAACCTACAATCCAAATTCCAATAGTATTTTTCACATTGTTTTCACACACAGATACATTGAAAGTATTTATGGATATACTACTTATAGCAGAGAAGCAAAATAAACAGATTAAATGATTTTATTTTATTTTATTTTTTTAAGGTTCCTTAATAGTTCCAAATGGAGTCCTGCTGGCAAAGTGGTTAAGCACACTGGCGGCTAACAGAGAAGGCAGTGGTTCGAAACAATCTTTGGCTTGCTGGGAGAAAGCTGTGGCAGTCTGCTTCAGCAAAGATTTGTGGCTGTGGAATGTCTATGGGGCTATAGGATCTTTATGAGAAGACATCCACTTGACAGCAGTGGAGTTGGTTTTTGGAATAATTGTAGACCTCAAGATGTTTACAATCTTAGTTTCATGAAGATGAAAGAAAATCAATATTGTTGCATTTTATCTAAGCTACATCAGAATAGGACCCTGTTGCAACATTATATGAAGGACGGACCTTATGTTTTTGGTGCTCAGGGACTGACCTTGACGTCCAACACAACTCCATTTCTTATTACATGCTCATAAAAACACAGTGGCAGTCTTATCTACCATATAACTTTACATTCTGCTTAAGGAAAGGTATAATAAAAAGAAATCTACTTTTAAGACAAGAACACTTTATACTGTTGTTAAGAAACTAGCAAACATGCAGGGGAAACTTTAAAATAGCTAGCACATTTTACTAAGCAGGCATAGGCTACAACAACTAAAGTTGTATGCAATAGATTTAAAGAATCCTAAATAGAACATTAATAAAATAATCCAACAATATATTAAAAGAATAATATTTGATAACCAAATAACATTTGTCTTTGGACTGTGAGGATAGCTCAGTTTCAGAAAATCTTTTGATGCAATCTGTTATCTTTACATTAACAAAAGAGAAAAATTATACAATCACTTAGATTCTGAAAAAAGGATTTGATAATTCATTTCCAATCCTTTTATTTTCTCCAAAACTCTTTCTATGATTTAGTACATCAGGAAAATTTCTTAACTAACTAAAGAAGAGCTGCTAAAATCTATAGCAAACATCACATGTGACAGTGAAACAAAAATGCTTTTATGCTATCACCATTGCTGGAGACCCTGGTGGCATAGTGGCTAAATGCTGTGGCTGCTAACCAATAGGTCAGTGGTTCACATCCACCAGGCACTCCTTGAAAACTCTATGGGGCACTTCTACTCTGTTCTATATATAGGGTTGTTATGAGTCAGAATTGACGTGGCAGCAGTGGATTTGGTTTTGGTTTATCACCATCGTTATTCATCTTGTTTTGAAGGTCCTAACCAATGCAATAAGGCAAGAAAAATATGTTGTTGTTAGGTGCCATTGACTCAGTTCTGGCTCGTAGAGACCCTCTATGCAAAACAGAATAAAACACTGCCTGGCCTGCTCCATGCCCACAATTGTTTTTGTGCTTAATCCCATTGTTGTAGCTACTGTGTCAATTCATCTCCTTGAAGGTGTTCCACCTTTTTTGCTGACCCTCTACTCTACCAAGCATGATATTGAAATTGATCCCTTCTGACAACATGTCCAAAGTATGCAAGATGCAGTCTCACCATCCTTGCTTCCAAGGAGTACTCTGGTTGTACTTCTTCCAGAGCAGGTTTGTTTGTTCTGGCAGCCCATGGTATATTGAATATTCTTCTCCAATATCACAATTCGAAGGCATCAATTCTTCTTCTGTCTTCTTTACTCACTGTCCAGCTTTTGCATGCGTATAATGTGGTTGAAAATACCATAGCTTGGGTCAGGCGTACCTTAGTCTTCAAGGTGATATCTTTCATTATTATTATTATTTTTATTATGACTGAAAATGTACATTCCCATATAAATTTACATGCCCACCTATATGCAGCTTCCACTGCTCTCCCTGCCCGGTGACAGCACACTATTCCTCTCTGCTCCATACATGTCTCATCCTCCCAACAGTCTCCTTTCCCCTCCTCTCCACCCACTCTCCTTCCTCCAGCCAGAGGTCAGCAGGATGATATCCTATAGATACATAGAACCATAAACTGCATCCAATATATGGTCTGCATTGCCAAGTCCAACCCATTTGTGTCTGAAGAGTGGACTTTTGTTATGATTTATGGGCAAGGGCAGCATCAGGGCCAGGGGCCATGCTCCCAGGGGAACCCTGAAACTGCTGGACCATCAGTTGAGGTCTTTTGGTGGAGATCTCTGGGTGCACCCCTTTTTATTCTTGTGTTGCCAGTGAGACTCAACTTAGTGAGCTCCATCTCATCTATCACTGGTGGTGCTGGGCACTATCTGGTTCTTCTGGTCCCAAGTCAATGTAGGCACCCACTCATGTGGGTCTCTCTATCTTCTGGGTTGTCTATACCCCATGTCGTTTTGGTCCTTGGTGAACATCCATTCCTGCTGAATTGGGACCATTTGCTGTGCCCTCAGATGGCAGCTTGGCAGCTTTTAAGACCCCAGATACCACTCACCAATGTGGGGTGCATAGAGCCCTCTTAGCAAAACACTAGTTGTACCAATTGGCCTCGATTTCACCTAAGAGCATGATCCCCTGCCCCCTGTCCCCGCTACTCTGTCCTTGCAATATTAGGTTAAGATGGAAGGAGTATTCAAGTTATGCTGAAGTCCACTTAATATTGTTCTTGTTCATAGTGTGTGCTATCACCGATTTCACCGAATCAGATTTCTAGCAACTATCTAATCTAAACCCTCCTACCTCCCTCTCCCTTCCTCCCCTCCCTTGCAGCTGTCAAAGAGTCTTTTCTTCTATACATTAGTCTGTTTTTGAGATCTTATCATAAGGGTCTCATACAGTATTTGTCCTTTTGTTGCTGACTACTTTCACTCAACATAATGTCTTCCAGTTGAAACCAGGTTATGAGACGTTTCCTGGAGTCATTATTCTTTATCATTGTGTAGTGCTCCATTGAGTATATATACCATAGTTTACCTATCCATTGCTCTGTTGTTAGGCATCTGGGTTGATTCCATCTTTTTGCTATCAAGGACTGTGCTGCGATAAACATTCTTGTGCATGTGTCCATTGGTGTGAAAGGCCTTGATTCTGTAGGATATATTCCAAGTAGTGGAATTACTGGGTCAAATGGTATATCTATATCCATTTTTTTAAGAAAGTGCCAGATTGCCTTCCAAAGAGGCTGGACCATTTTCCAACCCCACAGTGTAGAAGAGTTCCAGTTTCTCCACAGCCTCTCTAGCATTTGTTGTTTTGTGTTTTTTGGATCATGGGCAACCTTGTTGGGGTGAGATGGTATCTCACTGTAGTCTTGATTTGAATTTCTTTAATAACTAAAGATCGTGAACATGTCTGCATGCGTTTCTTGGCTGCCTGGATCTCCAAGGTGATATCTTGACTTTTCAATAGTTTAAAAAGGTCCTTTGCAGCAAATTTTCCCAATGCAATGTGTCTTTTGATTTTTTGACTGCTGCCTCTGTGGGCATTGATTGTGGAACCAAATAAAACAAAGTTCTTGACAACCTCAGTCCTTTCTCCATTTATCATGATGTTTCTTACTAGTCCAGTTATGAGGACCTGTATTCTAAGCTATTGGAATGTAAGCTATTGGCTTAGATAAAATGCAACAATATTGATTTTATTTCATCTTCATGAAACTAAGATTCTAAGTATCTTGAGGTCGGGAATTATTCTAAAAACCAAACCCATTGCTGTCAAGTTGAAGCCCTCTCATAAAGACCCTATAGCAACATAGACCTTCCAAGGCCATAAATCTTCACTGAAGCAGACTGCCATGTCTTTCTCCCAGCAAGTGAATGGTTGGTTTGAACCACTGACCTCTCAGTTAGCAGCCAATGTGAACAATTTTGTTTTCTTGATGTTGAGGTGTAATCCATACTGAAAGCTATGGTCATTGATCTTCACCAGGAAATGTTTCAAATCTTCTTCATTTCTAGCAGTCAGGGTTGTATCATCTGCATAATGTGGGTTGTTAATGAATATTCCTCCAATCCTGATGCCTTGTTCTTCTTCATATAGTTCAGCTTCTCAAATTATTTGCTCAAGACACAGATAGAAAATGTATGGTTACAAGTTACAACCTTGTTGCCCACCTTTCCTGACTTTAAACCATGCAGTGTCTCCTTGTTCTGTTCACACAACTGCCTCTTGATCCATATAATTCCTCACAAGCACAACAAAGTGTTCCGGAATTCACATTCTCTGCAATGTCATCCATAATTTGTTATGTTCCACACAGTCAAATGCCTTTTCATAGTCAATGAAATACAGGTAAACATTGTTCTGGTATTCTCTGCTTTCAGCGAAGATCCATCTGACATCAGCAATGATATCCCTGGTTCCACATCCTCTTCTGAATCCGGCTTGCATTTCTGGCAGTTCTCTGTCAATATACTGTTGAAAGAAAAAGATGTGAAGTATAAAAACTCAAAAGTGAGAATTAGAACTGTTTACTAAGGTGGCTGATAAAAATCCTTGGTAATAACTAATAAGAAAATGTGACAGAAGGAAAATAAAATCCCATTCACAAGAATCACAAGATAATAGAATACCTAGGAATTAACATTATTAAAAAAAACATGCAAGATTTATATGAAGAAAACTCTGAAACTTTACTGGAAGACTTAAATGATTTCAATAAGTATACATTTCTAGGTAAGAAGAACATTTAATACTGTAAATATTTTGATTCTCCCCATATTATCTATAAATCCAAGGCAATCTTAATGAAAAATTTGCAGAATTTTTCATGGAACTTGACAAACTATTTTTCAAGTTTTTCTGGAATAGAAAATAAGCAAAAATAGCAATGACTAAAAAAGTTTGAGGAAAACAAACAATGAGGTGGAGAATTTGCTTTACCAGATATGGAAACTCAAGACAATGATGTGTTGGAACAAGAATAAACAAATATACTGACTAATGAAGCAGAACAGAGTCCATCAGCTGACCCACATACTCACAGGAATTTTGTATATGACAAAGGTGAAACTTCTAAGTGGTGGCAAAGTGAAAGATTATTCAAAAAATAGTACTAGGACAACAGGAGGTTCACAAGGAAAATGTTAAAGTAAACCTCTGCCTTACCATATTCAGAAATAAATTCCAGGTCTATATTATAAAGGAAACACTAGCAGTGTAGTGGTTAAGTGCTATGACTGCTAGCCAAAAGGTCAGCAGCTCAAATCTGCCAGGCTCTCCTTGGAAAGTCTTTGGGGCAGTGCTTCTCTGAAGTATGGGGTTGCTGAGTTGGAATCAAACTGATGACAGTAGGTTTGGTTTGGTTTTATATTATAAAAGTGTTAGGAGACAGCACAGGGTGATAGATTGTAACTGTGATACGGGAAAGACCTAGACGCAATAAAGACAAAAGCTTAAATAGAAATTAAAAGTCCTCATAGTGAATGACTGGGAGAAAATATTTGCCACATGTACCACAGATAAAAGTTTAACAACTGTAATATGTAAACAGATTCTACAAATACATGCTCAAAAATAAACAAGCTAATGGAAGACAAAGAAACCCTGGTAGCATAGTGGTTAAGTGCTAGGCCTGCTGACCCAAAGGTCAGCAGTTTGAATCTGCCAGGCATTTCTTGGAAACTCTATGGAGCAGTTCTACTCTGTCCTATAGGGTCACTATGAGTCAGAAATGACTTGATGGCAGGAAGTTTGGTTTGGTGATAGAGGGAAAAAGGTAGAAGATAAAAAAAAACAATTCTGGGAAGAAGAAATGCAAATATTCTGATAAACTTTTGAAAGGATGCTTGACCTTACTAGCTCTTAGAAAAACAGAAGTGAAAGCAAACAAGGAGAAATTATTTTTTGCCTCTCAAACTTGCAAATACTGAAAGAATTGACAATATATAACACTGGTAATGGTTTTGGGAGTGTAAATGGCCACATCCTTTTCTGAACAACAAACTGACAATATTTATTAGAATTTTAAATATAAATAATTTGATTTATTAATTCCACTTCAAGTCACCCATTTTATATATATATATGTTACGTATGTATTTTATATACATATGTATGCAAGTGTGCATAAAATATATGTAATTATGAGCAGAGCAAAGGGATACTGCGTGTTTTAAAATCAGGAAAGATGTGCATTTGGGCTGTATCCCTTCACCACACTTATTCAGTCTGTATGATGAGCAAATAATCTGAGAAGTTGGACCATATGAAGAAGGATGTGGCATTGGAATTGACGGAGGACTCATTAACAACCTATAATACGCAAATGATAAAACCTTGCCTGCTGAAATGGAAAAAGACTTAAAACATTTACTGAAGATAGTAAAAACTACAGCCTTCAGCATAAAGAAAACGAAAATTTTCATAACCGTACCAGTAGGCAACATCATGATAATTGGAAAAAAGACTAAAGTTGTTAAGGATGTCATTTTGCGTTGATCCACAATCAAGGCCCACAAAAGCAGCAGACAAGAAGTCAAACAGCACCTTGCATTGAGCAAATTTGCTGCAAAAGACCTACCAAAAGGCTGACAGTTCTAATCCATCGGCTACTCCTTGGAAACCCTATGGGACAGTTCTATTGTCCAGCAGGGTCAATTAGAGTCTGAATTAACTTGACCCATCAGGTTTTTGTTTATTTTTTTAGGTAAGGTTGGAGTTTTGCCAGTTGATCAAAGCTATTTTTAAATTTCTTTTACTTGAAGTATAGTACACATAGGAAAGATATGCCCCAAGTCATAAGTGTACAACTCAGTGACAAATTACAAAGCAAGTGGTTACTGTAACCACTGCTCAGGAAAAACAAAAAACAAAAAAAAAACCCAGGCCATGCTACATCACCAGCAGCGAGAAGTCCCTTCCCAATCCCTGCTTTCTTCCTTCTCTGTAGAGAAGCTGCTCACTGGGTTCTGCAGGACCCGAGGCTCACGCTGCCCAGGCACTCACCTGGCCTGCAGAGGAGAGCAAGTAAAAATGCCTAACGGGGGGAGAACCTCACCACCGTTGCAGTCTACCTCCCAGACTGGGAGTGCCTGGCCAACGCCAAGGTGTGATACCAAGATTTTCCAAAGGCAGGAGGACTGCCAACTAAGTTCGCAAATTCATCTTAGAAAAAGTGTTACATACCTCATTGCTGAATATCACTGTGGTCACCTTCAAAGTACTCCCCTTGGGAAGCTCTGCACCAATGCCAGCGCCTAGTCCACCCTTGAAAGCAATTTTGGAGTTCTTCTGGAATGGCAATCAGAGCTGTCCTGAATGTTATCAAAACGTCTTCCTTTCAGTATTTATCTTCAAGTAAAGAAGAAAGTCGCTGGGGGCCAGATCAGGGGAGTATGGTGGGTGTACCAGTACAGTTATTTGTTTACTGTCCTCACAGACAACTATACAATTAAGTTCGTGAACTTGCCAGTGTGTGCAATGGCCATTCCAGAAAGAGTTCCAAAATTGCTTTGAAGGGTGAACTAGGTGCTGGAGTGGGTGCATAGTTTCCTAAGGGGAGTACCTGGAAGGTGACCACAGTGATGCTCAGCAATGAGGTAAGTAGCACTTACAACAAATAAGTTTGCGGGCTTAACTGTCACACTGTGTAGACTGCAATGGCACATAAAAATTTAAAATACCTTCAGATTCTCTTTTCTCTCTCCCTCTACAATTGTAGCCTTAGAGAGAAGACAGGTCAAGCGCCACCTCAGAAGGAGAAGGGTGTAAGGCAGAGAAAATCCTTGGAAGAGAGAAGTGTCGCTTTTCCCAGCCCCATTGCACGGTGGAAAGAAGATGGCACAGGGAATGTTGCAAACTGTAGGTGGAGGGGGCAATTTGGCTGGTCACCGAGAAGCAGGTATAGGGGATTTCACTGGGTGAGAAGAACGTCTTTCAATACCAGGAAATGTGCTGCACTTCAAAAGCTCCTGTCCCAAATGGCAAGACCACTCCCATTGAGGAAATCTGCTAAAATATTACACACCTCGTAGAAGACTAAAGAATTTGCGATCTTAGAGATAAAAATAGAACTGTATTCTGAAATTTGGTTGGGAAGTTAGAATTATGCACCATGGGTCTCCCCTCAGGCACAGAAATTCTTGGTTAATCATTACATATTTGTAGGTCACAAAGCAGTTGTGGGGCTGAACTCACAGCAGTGTGCCAATCAGAGAAACCGGCTAGGCCACCAAAAGGTAATTTAAAAATAGCTCACATTTTTTCTTGTATTTCTTCAAGTGTGATGAAGAATATATATAACCCTCCGTATTTCTTTTTTCGTTAAATTCCTGCGATCACTCTCATCATTTCCTCATATTTCTCTTTCAACTAAAATCTTAAAAAAAAAAGTTCTCCCCTTCTTTCTCCTCTAATCTCTATCACTAAAGCACATCTAAACTCTCTTTGGAGATAGCATGAAAGAGCACTTTGAAGTGGACCACGCAGGGTCCCCTTTCTCAGAGAGAGAGAGGGATGAACCTCATGAATTATTTTTATGCTTTCCTCTTTCTTGTTAGTAATCTTGGCAGAACACATCTCTCAATAAAAACAGCCAATATTTTAATATGTCACCTTTAGACTCCCTATCTTCATTTCCTGGTACTGCTGTAATGAAAATATTTCAAGTAGGTAACTTTAAAAAACAAATTAATTTTCTCAGTTTTGGAGGCTAAAAATCTAAATTAGGACGTCTGCATGCAGTTGTCTCTCTTGTATCTAATCTGCTCTTTTCATAACTCAGAAATGGATAGATTTAGAACTCACCTTACACAGGTATGGTCTAATTACTGTATCAAAAAAAACGATTTTCGAACAGGATTGTGTCCAAAGGTATCAGGGTTAGGATTCCAGCACGTATTTTGGGAAAGACACAATCTAATCCTATGGGCTCCTTTTAAAATCTCACTTGAGCTTTTACAAATCAACAGAAAAACAACAAAGTCTCCAATAGAAAAAAGGCCAAGAATGACAAGAGAATTCACAAAGAACCCTCACAAAGGTTCTAATTTATTAGTATTTGAGAAAATGTAAATAATTTTGCCTATCAAATTGGCAAAGTGAGAAACAAAATAAAAACGCTCAATATTGGAGCAGGTTCAGGGAAAAGGGCCTTTGGTGGTCTTTCTGGGGAAACATGGACCGCGATAATCTTTCATAACGCAAAATTCACTTCTAGACATTTTTCGCTAAGGAAAGATTAAGAAACTGCAAGGATTTTGTTTCAAGACTGTTCCCTCTGTTATTTTAAATTTTCACTATTACAAAAACTTTAACTGTCTGACAACAGGGGTTGGTTAAGGTAGCTACAGAACAATCACACAATGGGATATTATTCGGTATTTTAGAGTGGTCACAGTATATAATATTCATCATATATTTTGCACTGAAAAAGCAGGTTGTAAGCAGCTTCATACTTAAGATATAAGTTAGTTCATATCTCTTACTTTTTAAAAATTAAAGCCCCTGAGAAATCTGCGCTACCAGATGAGCAGGAAATCCGTTTTCTCCCTTTGGGCTGCTCCTGCCTCCCACACGTTGTTGCAGAATCTTGAGTGTTTTCTTAGCCTTGTGGTTTTCAAACTTGTGTTTAAACACTGATTGTAGGCCCCACATTTGGCAGGTCTGGGCTGAGAACTTATGTTTCCAACAAGTTCCTGGATAACCCTGATGCTGCTGGTTCAGCCGTTTCCCCGAGAGAACCACTGGTCTTATTTTAAGCTGGACAACTCTGCTTGTAGGTACCTCATAAAACAGAGACTACAAGAATCTGTTGGTCCATTTCTGCTGTGTCTGACAGTTCTGTCCTGGCTGCCTAACAGGCACAGAAAACTGGTCTCCCGTCCTTGACCATTGCTGGTCCAGGTCTGTCCCTGTTGGTTCAGTTCCCACTTACAGAGCTTCTTCCCTGAAGTGTAAAAAGAGCCCCTAAAAAACACACTCTGCCAAGAATGCTCTGTGTTTGGACTCCCAGTGTTACAGTGCTTTTGTTCTCAACCTTTATTCCCGAACTAGTAATCAATGCAGGGTGACTGGGTTAGAAGAGGATCCCAACCTGACTATATGCTGGCAACGACCTGCCTCCATTCATACTCTTTACCCACCACTTACTGAGCCCAGGTCACCAGCCCAGGTATTCCCTTGCAGTGCAATAAATTGCCAACTAGAAGGGACTTTGTGTCCTTTCTTATTAATAGACCTGCATCAGGACAATCTCAATCCCTTAGAGAAATTTAGATAACATGGCCCAAAAGAGGGACAGCTCCTTCTGCTCCCAAGAGCATTCAGGGCCCTTGAGCAAAACTTTCTACCTTTTGTCTAGGAGCCAGATCTCCCTGTATGTGTTTGAGTAATGGGGAGAGCAGCCTCCCTCAAACCACCAAACAAGGTCCTAGTTTATCCCTCTTCCGAAGCAAAAGAAATCCTTTTGGCTTTACATTAGCATTACGTGACTGTTATCGATTAAAATGTGTCCTCCCAAATGTGTGTGGAATCCTAACCCCTATAACTTTAGATGTAGTCTAATCTACTGTGATGCAATTGCCTTTCATAATGCAGTCTAATGCAAGGAATAAGTCAGCTGGGCTACGCCAGTTTGAGGTGGATCCTAAATCTAATAACTTCTGAGATATAAAAAGAGATAAGTTATAGAGATGTTCCAACATACGAAGGCAGGTAGACATCATATGAAGATCGTCAAGGAGTTGAGGAATGTCCAGGGCTACCCACAAGAAAGAAATTGACATAGCTGTCACCATGAATTGGACTTTAAGCCTCCGGAACTGTGAGGAATGACTTTCAGTTATTTAAAGCCACCTATTTATGATATTTGTGTTACAACAGCACTAGCAATTCAGAACAATGACTCTAGGACCAATTATTCCAGTCTTCCTGGAACAAAGGAAATTTGTAACCAACATGACTTGCTATTTATATTTGCTATAATATTGAAGAATAAGACAATCAGTATTGTTTGACTTTCAAGGGAAATTTCAGTAAAGTCAATATATTGACCCACACTGTAGCGGACTGAGTTCTCCAGGAAGCTGACTCCCTGGTTGAGATCAGCATGCAGGTTTCTTAGAGAATGCTGTCAGAATCAGCATCTGTGGAAAGAAAAGGAGGGAAGCAGGGTTGGGCAGAGGGAGAAACTGAGCTGCAATGTAGAATTAATGGATGTCTCAGCCAATTCGCCAGGGAGTTCTGATGCTGGGACGATCCCACAGAATTATTTCCAGTTGGGATGAGGGCAGTAGGCCTTTCTGTCTCCTCTTAGCTGGTCAGTAGGTCGAGCTGCTAGAGATCCCTGCCACAGGGAAGAACTATGAACCCTTAAGACTTTCCTCTCATACGGGTTATTGCAGTGGAGAAATTCATAAGTATTAGTCTCAACATCAAGTGCTGTGGATAGGTGCACACTTAATGTCTAAGAGGATCCGTCTCTAGGATTTCATTTCCTTTCATTTTCTCTTAGATCAGGATGAACATTTCACTCAGGATGGTTTCTGACCCAATTCCCCGCTGTGGTTCTGCAGATGGACTTGCTTCTGACTTCACCAAAACAGAGAAACTCCCCCACAGCTCCCTCTTCCATCTTTCCTTAAGCTGAACATTCCCATGTGCATCAAGTCCCCCTTAACTAGCAGACACTGAAAAGAGCAAGGCTTTGAAGTAGCCAGAGCTATGTGAATTCTTGCCCTGTAAATCACAGTGGACTGACCTTAGACAAACTACTTAACCTGGCTAAGACGATAAGCCTGTTGAAGAGATGGGGCTTCCTAGGACTGTTACAGTGCAGGAGATAACGCACACGAGAAACTACGTGAGCTTGCTCCTCTCCCCGTGACCAAGGCAGAAGGGCAACACAGGTTCTCATGGGTGATGCAGGCAGTGGGGGAGACAGCATCTCTTGGTCTTCTTGATGGCGTTATCTGTTTATACTAAGTGCTGCTTGTACTATTATATTTTTCTTGAGATCAACTTTAACTCATTTTTCTATACTTAGCTTTTTCCTAGCTGATAATATTTGCAAAACCACAGGCTTAACATGCTAATCATATATATATTTCCAATGTACAGTAAAATAAATACACATAGTCACTTATTCAAGAGATTTAGAGTACCTTTTGTGATTTTAATGGAATTTACATGCTAGTTTTACATATATGTATTGCTAATCTATGTTAAAATGAATATATTTAGCTCCCCACTCACTCAGTAGATTCTTAGAGCACAGCCTGGAGTGGTTCTAGGCTCTTGGGCATCTGTGCCAAGGCCATTGATCCCAGACTCTAGCTGTACACAGGGCTGAGAAGAGAGATAACTTGCCATACTTGTTAGGAAGCGCTAGCATGTGTTTACCAAAGAGCTCTGTCAAGATCCACTAAATCTCAGGCCTTAGGCTGGAGGTCTTCTTCTCTTCGTTTGCCTCTGTGCAGTACGTGGGAGAGAAGTTAGAGGGGAAGCGAGACGTGGGGGTCTATGCTATGGCTTGGACATCTTGCTCTTGCTTTCTCATCTACTTCTTCCTTACAGACGGCCATAAGAAAATTTGAGTGAAACCTGCTTTGTGGGTTTGCCCATTGTGTGTGCTTGTATATATGTGTGTATATGAGTGTATGTGTGTGAGTCACTGAGTGTGTACAAGTATGTGTATCTGTGTGTATGTGAGTGTGTGAGGGTGCAATTTCTCTCTCTTTCCACACAGCAGGTTGATTCAGGGCTTTGCAGGGACTTAGCAAACTAGCCCCCTCACCATCTTTTCCTCACAGGCCTACATCCTTCTCAGAGCATTGCCTTGGGCCGCAGGCCCCTGCAGTGATAGAATCCCAGGATTCAGATTTGGGAATTGGCATTTAGTTGCTGTGTAGGCTAAACTGACAACTCCAGTCCAGCAGTTTTTGCACAAGGGGCATCTCACTCTGCTTTCAGCACACAGTAGAAGAGCTTCCCTACCTGCAGGATGATTTTCCAAGGCTCCTTCTTCACTGGCATAGTAGTTAAGTGTCACACCTGCTAACCAACAGGTCGGCAGTTCAAATCCACCAGGTGCTCCCTGGAAACTTTATGGTGCAGTTCTACTCTGTCCTGTAGGGCCACTATGAGTTGGAATCAACTCGACAGAGGTGGATTTGGTTCTTCTTCACTGGGAGCTGGCTTTGTCGATTATCTCCTATGTCTTTTGCATTTTCAATAGCTTCTTTCCTGCAGGGATCTTTCCTCTGCCTAACCCTGTGTCAAAAGGAAAACTCCAGAGCAAAAGCAATCTCTCTGCTATCCTACCATTTGCCATTTTCCCCATCTTTTGGGGAGCTAATTTTGTGAGCATGGATTACACTGAAGGTCTCCACATGACAACCACCTGCTCATTCTTTAATTTTCCTACTCTATGTTTAGGACCTACTGCTCTCCTGAAACTGCTGCCCTAAAAGTTGGCAGTGACCCTCTCGTGACCTTCATCTACCTGTGCAGCATGTGACTTGCTGCTCCCTCCTTTGATCTGGCACTAGATGGCCTTGTGCTCCTCCCTTTCAAGGCTTTTCCTGACTCACCTCTGACCCCCCAGGACAGGGGAACCAGAAGGCTCTGCTGCCCGGGACGGGGGAACCAGAAGGCTCTGCAGCCCGGGACAGGGGAACCAGAAGGCTCTGCTGCTGACCTCTTTTGCTCTCTCCCAGCATTCAGTTCCCCCCGGCGCAACCCGTCTGTGCCATCTCGTGTCCGTCTACACACCCTCACCGCTGCCATTCCCAAGAGGGACAGGCTGCAGCATTTTGTTTCATTTTTGTCATCTGTCAGAGCCCGGAGCTAAAAATAGAAATGAGGAAAGCCTGTTGACAGGGCCTTTGGGAATGTCAGTGGGAACAACTTAGGGTTTCAGAAAGAAAGTGTGATCTCCAGAAGCTGCTCAATTCAGGAAAATGAGGAGATTCACAAAAAATGTGGCACCAGATCTGCCTTACTGCTTTTATTGACAAGAAGCAAACAAGTTAGCTGGTCAGGAGACTACGTGGACATAGGCACCCAGATTTCAGAGAGGTGTTGGTTACAGGCCGTCGTAATCGTCCACAGACGCGGAAACCCGGGGCCCGGTGGGGAGCAAGCAAAGCCGTTTGTCCTGAAGAACTGTGGGATGGAGCTGAGGGAGGAGGAAGGGCTCTTGAGGCCTCAGGTTTGGGAATGCCTGAGGCTCCTCATGTAAAGTTGAGGGGAAAAGAAAGGGGCAGGAAGTGTCACCGGAGAAGCACCGGAGTTCACGCCACCCACCGCAAGGCCACTCACTGACACCAGAGGTTAGGCTGGCTGAAATCAAAGATTTTATTTGTGTGCTCCCTTACACAAGCGGCAGAGTGGAGAACTCCTCTGAAAATCTGTCCCTGTTTCATGCAGGGGTTTTTAAAAGGGAGAGGGCTCATGCTAAAATCAGAGGTAGGAAATTCAAGGAATCTGGGCTTCCTCTATCCTTCTGATCTTCCTAGGCTGTTTGAGCGATGAGGTACCCGGCACCACCTGGGCCTGCAGTCTCACAGGCCATTATTGGCTTCAGGGCCATGAGCACTGGGTTCAGGGGCCAGTTCAACCACCTGGAAGGGAAAATTCAACAAATCATGGGCTGTGCCCTCCCTAGTTTATTGCCTAAATCATCAGTTGTTGGCTTTAGGCCCAATCATCAGCCTGGAGCCCAGTTATCAAGAGAGGAAGTACTACCTCCGGTCCACAGTGAAGCAGCCGAAGTCTCGCCAGTGTTTTTCAAGGCTTTGAGTCTCAGGCTCTTTATATTGCCATCTGGACCCTATGGAATGTGAGGGTTATGTTTTGCAAGTCGGAAGGTTGGGATAATTGCTTTGTAGCAAAGCTGCTCAGGCTTCCAGCCTCAGTTTTGCTCGGTTGCTAGAAGAACTTTGCTTTTCAGGCCTCTGGTTTCAGACATGTTCTATTAGGAGTCACAAGGGGCGGGTGCTGGTCATAAAGGTAAGATTTACAATGCATAGGTAAGCTTTACAACACATAGGGAAATTATATCAGATGACAGAACAATGGATACTCACATAGTACTAGCAATCATGGACTAGCCAAGTTCACATACATTTTGGGGTGACACAATTCAGTTCATAACATTCTAGTCTTTGGCCCCCCAAATTCATGTCCTTGCCACATGTAAAACATACCGTAGCAAAAGTCTCCACTCCAAGTCCAAAATCTAAAAGTTCCTCTTCATTGGTAAAATCTAGAATAGAAGTTATCTGCTTCTGAAGCACAATGGTGGAAAAGCATGAGACAGATATTTCCATTACAAATAGGAGAAACTGGAGGGAAAAAAGGATAACAGGCACCAAGCAAGTCAGTGGAACACGTAACATTAGCCCTCAGAGACTGAAGACAATCCTTTACTCTCAGACCATCTACACAGTGTTTCTGCCCTTCAGACCCTAGGTATTGGCCACACTCTCCGGATTCTGAGTGAAGGAGCCCCAGGCCTGGGATTCTGCAGCACCTTCCAGGCCTACGGGAATGAGAACTCTATTCCCTTACCTCTGAGTAGCCCCATTATTCACCTCCATCTGAACAGCAACTCCACCCTTTGAGATCTGAGAGGTCAAGGCCTTACCCTTTGAGACTGAGGCAGCTCTGCTTCCTGTGTTCCCTGTGTCTTCACCTTCTGCTTCCTGATTCCTAAAAGCTCTTCAGCTCCACCAACAAGCACCTGAAGGCACCCCACCCCGCCAGGAAGAGTCCTGTGCGAAGGCACTTAGCTTTCCAGCTCCCCGGGTTGACTCTAGGGCTCACTCTTGCTGGTCTCCTGGTTTTGCTCCTGCCGCTTCCTGCTGTCTGTACCATCTCCAGTGCAACAGCTCTTCCCACTTTCTTCTGAGTCCTCATTAGAATAGTCTTTGATGTCCGTAATTCCACCAACAGTGTCTTCAAAGCAACATAGGCTTTTACTATTAGGCATCTTAACTTTTCTAGACTCTATCCATTCACAGTTTCAAAATTGCTTCCTCATTTTAGGTATCTGTTAGAGCAGCACTCTACTCTTGGTACTCCAAACTACTACACATCTTTTTGGGGTTGACTTCATACTAGCTTTTTAATATTTTATTGTGCTTTAAGTGAAAGTTTACAATCCAATTTGTCGTACAAAAACGTACACACACATTGCTGTGTAACTCTAGCTGCTCTCCCCACACTGTGACAGCACATTCCTCCTTTCCATTCTGTATGTCCTGTGTCCATTCAACCAGCTCCTGTCCCCATCTGCCCTCTCATCTTGCCTCTGGACAAGAGTTGCCCAGTTAGTCTCATGTATCCACTTCAGCCAAGAAGCACATTCTTCATCAGTATCATTTTATATCTTATAGTCCAGACTGATCTTTGTCTGAAGAGTTGGCTTCAGGAAAGATTTCTGTTCTAGGCTAACAGAGAGAGTTCAAGGGCTGTGTCTTCCAGGGACCTTCCAATCTGTTGGACCATCAAGACTGGTCTATTTAACAGAGTTCAAATTTTGTACACCCGCTTTTCTCCAATTACATCAGGGACTCTGTTGTATTCTCTGTCAGGGCAGTCACTGGTGATGACTGGGCACTTTCGTGTTCTTCGGGTCTCATTCTGATGTGGTCTCTGGATAATGTGGCCCTTTCTGTCACTTGGGCTCATATTTTCCTCATGTCTTTGACATCCTTCTTTCTCCTCTGCTCCAGGTGGGTTGGGACAAATTAATGTTACTTAGGTGGTTGCTTGCTAGCTTTTAAGACCCCAGACCCTACTCACCAAAGTGGGATGTGGAATATTTTCTTAAAAATTTTTGTTATGCTAATTGACCTAGATATTCCCTGAAACCATGGTGCTGACATCCCTTCCACTGCTACTCTGTCTTTTGAAGTGTTTCGTTATATTTAGGAAACTTCTTAGCTTTTCGTCTGCTCCAATTGTGCTGACTTCTCGTCTGCTGTGTCTTGTCTCTCCCTCCCTCCAACTTAACTCTTGTCTACTATCTAATTAATGAATACTCCTTTCCCTGCTTCCCCACCCTTGTCACCCTCAAAGACTGTTTTCTTCAGTGCTTAAATCTTTTCTTGAGTCCTCGTAATAGTGGTCTCCTACAACATTTGTCTTTTTGCAACTGACAAATTTCACTCAGCGTAATGTCTTCCATATTCCTTCATGTTATGCTTTCTAAATTCATCATTGTTCTTTATCATTGCATAGTATTCCATTATGTGAATATGCCATAGTATGCTTATCCATTCATTTGTTGATGGGCATCTAGGTTGATGCCATCTTTTTGCTATTGTGGGCAGCACTGCCATAAATATTGGGGTGCATGTATCTGTTCATATGACAGCTCTTATTTCTCTAGGATATATTCTTAGAAATGGGATAGCTAGAACGTATGGTATTTCTACTTCTAGCTTTTAAGAAAGCACCAAATGGATTTCTAAAGTATTTGTACCATTTTACATTCCCACCAACAGTGCATAAGTATTTTAGTCTCTCCACAGCCTCTCCAACACTTAACAATAAATTTATTTTTTATGAACTATTTCAAGTATATTGGTGTTAGGCACCGCTGAGTCGACTTCCGACTCAAAGTAACCACCAGTGACAGAGTAGAACTGCCTCACAGGTTTTCTTGGCTGCAGTCATTACAGAAACAGATCTCCAGGCTTTTCTCCCATGGAGCAGATTTCAAGTATAGAAGCAAGAATAAAGAAAAATATCACAAATAACCCAACTGTTAAATGTTTTCATTATGCTGTATTTACATTAGATCTTGTAGTTCAGAAAGTAAAAATTACCAAGAGAAAGGAGGCATCTATTCTCTGTTTCTGAGAGCCTATTTAGTTCAAATCAACTTCTGGTCAGTGGAGTGGTCTCTGGCCAAACCAAACCAAATCCACAGCTGCTGAGTCAATTCCAACTCATAGCAACCCTATAGGATAGGACAGAACTACTCCATAGAGTTTCCAAGGAGCCTGTGGATTTGAACTGTTGCCTTTTGGTAGACAGTCATAGCACTTTACTACACCGCCAGAGTTTCTTCTGATAGGTGGTGGAAATCTCTTTAAGTCTTTGTATTTAGACCTTGTGCAGAGAGGCAGACACTGAAGTGGATTCTAAATCCCCCATCTTCCTCCAGAAGGAGGGCAGATGACGGAGGGTGTGTGGGGCGGGGAGGGGCTGTTGTTGACTGAGCTCTGAAGAAACAGGATATCTACAGAACCTTCCAAGCTGTACCTGCGTAATTACAAGCACCCGCCCAAGCGCTGACACCGGTTTTTCTTGTTTATGGCTTAAATCTTGTTGGTTGTCCTTTCATTCATATCTTTATTGTATTTTACATCCTTATTTACAGTATGCTCTTTTAAACACTGGGTTTATGAACAATTACAGTAACTTTCCATTTAAATGACTTGATCTGCCCCTGGGTGTTAACCATACTTACCCAGGTATTTTCAGCTTATTCACCTGCAAAATTAGGATAATACCTGTTTGCGAATTTTTCTGAGGACTAAGTAAAACTGTAAGTGTAAGTCATCTAGCTCAGTAAATGACAATGTATGTAAGAGAAGTTTTCCTTCTTCTTTCTAATTTCTCACAAAGTACCCATTTAAAACTATGAATAGAAGTTTCAAAGTGTTTCAGTTAGAGCATCTGGAAACTACTTTTGGTCCACTTATGGAAACTGTGAGATTGCTTTCTTCAAGTTATCTTAGATGCTGAAAAGCCTGCAGAAATTCGGCAATATTAAAATTTAATTTTTCACAAATATGAAAATTTGACCTTCACACAAATACAAAATGAACATGTATCAAAGATTTTATTCAACCCATTAATTATATGAGGCACCACTAAAAAGGTACCAATGTTTCAAAGGAGAATTTGGAAAAAGAGACATACATAAGCAATCAAGAAAGATAAAATGGTTTTGCTAATAGATGCAAAGTTAGCTAATATCTAAACACAGTAAAACATAATGTTTCATGTTGTCTTTTCTACACAGAAGAAATCAGTGGTATCTTTACTAGATCAAATGCATTGGCATTATTATGGAGCTTACTATCAGTTTTGGGTTTTTGGGTCAGTTTTCTACAAGTTAGTTTCAACTCCAAAAGAGTTATGGAAACCCTACTGGTGTAGTGGGTAAGTGCTATGTCTGTTCATCTAAAGGTCAGCAGTTCAGATCTTCCAGGTGCACCTTGGAAACTCCGCAGGGCAGTTCTGCTCTGTTCTACAGGGTTGCTATCACTTGGAATTGACTTGCTGGCAGTCGGTTTGGTTTTGGAGTTTAAAGAGTTGTGAAATAAGTCTACTAGGCCATGATAAGCATTCCACTAAAAGGAAATCTAGTGATCTCTTTTGCCCAGATCTAAATCTTGAGAAATGTCTTCTGACAATAGCTGCATCTTTAGAATGCTGTCTAGGAGGAGGCCTTGAAGTTTTCTCAGAGCTGTGGGCCCTACAAAGTCAGCCTTTGGACAACCTAGATCTGGATACTCAGGTTCCTATCACAGCTAGCTCCATATTCCCAGTCACTTGACTACTTGATCAAAGATTCTTCTGTCTAGGGTAGGATGGAGGTGAAGGAGGGGGAGCTAGTTCCAGTAGTAACTGTTTGCTCCCTGTATTTGCAGCCCAGGGACTAGCTGTATCAGTAGCACCATTATTTAAGGTCTCCTCTGTAAGCTGCCACTCTCCTACTTTGCCTTTTCAAACCCTCAACTCAAGCCAAAGAAATAACTAATCTGTCCTTTCATTTGCAAAACTGTATGGTTTTTACATAATCAGTCGCATACTACCTGGAACATGTTTTGAATTGTTTTTTTTAATTCATTTTCAATTTTAAGAAAGATTCTTGGTTCTCGTGTTTTCAGTTAAGTTGTATCTTTTTGATAGGAGAAACTGTGCCTGTCCCCAGTCTTAGGTGTTAAGTACTTATTTGTTGATTGAAGAGCTACATCGAGAATGTTAAACTTATACTGTTCAGAAAGTTTTGACTTCCCAGTGCCTTCAGAATAAAGAGGAAGCAGCTAATCAAAAAACTCAAGGTCCCTCTTAATATTGTCTACCACTTCTACCACGTCAGATACTTACCCAATACAACATTCATTTTGGCGTCTCTTTCTGCTTTCCCAACCTGATACGTATGGTCTTTCCCTTTACCTTCAGAGTTTAACTCAGATGCCATTTCCTCCATGAAGCCTTCCATGATCCCTCTAGTTAGAAGATGTTATTATATCACTTGCCTTGTCTTCTAAACAACTCTAATGAAATGATGAAGGGCAAGGGTTTTACCTGAGTTCACTTATTAGCTTTGTGATCTTTTGGCAAGTTACTAAACCATTTTGTGCCTGAATTTTCAACGTAAATTTGGAGAGAATACTACTATTTGCTCCACAGGGTTTTTGTAAGGATTAAATGAATTAATACATGTAAAGTGTTTAGAGAATGCCTAGCATATAACGCATCCAGTAATGATTATTCTTTTGGGGTGCTCTCAATTTTTTTACTGATGGCGGTTTCAGAGTTCTTGTACTTGGTAACTTCCGCCCTATGTATTTTACTTGCTTACATTCCTGTTTCCAGCACTGACTGAGTGGCCCCTTCCAACAGGTAGGGCCCATCAGACCGCGCCCCCCCCCGCACCCCACCTACAGTCCCTCAATCCACTTGCTCCCTCCTGGTCCCACACCCCAACGCTGACCAGTAAGGAAGGAGCTGGAGGTGACTGGGTGGGTCTTTCTCCAGCTGCTGCCCCGAAAGGGGTGACGGGTGCCCTTAGTCGCTGTATCTAGATCAGGGTTTCATTAACCTGCGCGCATAAAACCCGCGGCTTGCCGTCCGATTGGCTGTGATCCACAGTGACTCCAGGTGACGAGTCAGTCTGCCCCACGTGACTTCCGAGACCGTGATCTTTACAGAAGCAGACGGCCAGGGCTTTCTTCTCCAAGCCTCTGGGTAGGTTCGAACCACCAACTTTTTGGTTAGCAGCTTTAAAGGATGTTCAGTGAACTTTTGCCGAATGAATGGACAAATTAAAGAACGGGTGAAGGGTAATCGATGTCCTAGCTCTCAGTAAACGAAGCCTAATAAAAAAAATCAGACATTTTATTCAAATGTGGGATTTTTTTTTTCTTTAAATCACCAACCCTACAGAATTAGGTTCTGTTTTTGTGGTTTTCATATCTGTTTTATTGGACGGTTAAGGTTCCAGCAGTCCTGGCACCTCCTATAGCACCAAGATCTTCACTGTATCAACCATCTTGAGCATATTTGTTCTCTGGGTGTGAGTCAGAGTAACCTGATAGTCACAGTGTCTTCTAGAATTCGTGCTAATAGTTGATTTTTCCCTAGTGAAAGTCTTAACAGTGGAAGAGAATCAGGGTTCAACCCACTTACCCTTCGCAAATTGTATAAGTTCTATATTTGTTATCGCCAAAGGAGATTTTATCGTACAGCTAGATATTTTTTATCCATTCATTAGTGGATAGAAATGTGAAATGTTTCTTTTTTTTGACTATAATGAATAATGCTGCAATGAATATTCATCTGCAAGGTTTTGTGTAAATGTATATTTTCATTTCTCTTGAATACATAGTGAGGAGTGCAACTGCCGAGTCCAGTGGAAACTCTACATTTAAGCTTTTGAGGAACTGCTGGACTGTTTTCCAGGGTGGCTGCACTAGCCATGTATGAGGGTACCAGCTCATTCAACCACCACCACCACTTGTCTTGGACTTCTTTTTTTAATTAAAGATCATTCTAATAGATGTAAAGTGATATCTCATTTTGGTTTTGATTCATACTAACCTAATGAATAATTATGTCGAGCATCTTTTCATGGCCTTATTGGCCATATCTTCTTTGGAGAAATATCCATCCAGATCCTTTGTCCAGTGTCTGACATATAGCAGGTGTTCAAGAAATATTTGTTGAATAAATGAACTTCTCTAATCATGTGTGTGGGTGATTTTCTTTTTTTTAAATTTTAAAAACTCCCCCAAACTGAAGTTCACCATGACTGTGTATACTGTCTGTAACTTTGTCCTCAGCCCTAATGACTTAATATAGAGATGGTACCTATCTTCAAGTTGAAGAACGTGAGTCCAGGATGAATTGACTGCCAGAGGACCACCTGACTCTATCTCCTGAGTGGCAGCAAGTTTAGTACTCTATAATGTATGGAATTTACCTTCATCCCTTAAAAAAAAGACAGAAACCTAAGTGAGCTTTTCCTTATGCTGGCCTCCTACTTGTTTTACATTCTTCCTCTTTCTTGAAAATCACCAACTGCTGTCAGTGCTAGAACAAAAGCTCCAGGGCAGCAGGAATCTTCATCCATTTCCTCATTTGCAAATTGCCCCCAATCCTCGGGGGTGTATTGTATCTTCCTGTTGTTAGCTGCATAGAGTCATCCACTGACTTGTGGCAACCCCATGCCCAACAGAACACAATGGCGCCCGCTCAGTCTGCTTAGGGATCAGACCATTTTGATCCACAGGATTTTCATTGGCTGATTTTCAGAAGTAGATCATCAGGCATTTCTTCCCGACAGCCATTGCCAGTGAGCTGATTCAGATTTGTAGTGACCGTATAGGACAGAGTTGTCCCATAGTGTTTCCAAGGCTGTAATCTATATAGAAGCAGACTGCCACATCCTTCTCCTGTAAAGTGGCTGGCAAATTCATCAGCCTTTGGGTTAACAGCCAGGCACTTAACTGTCAGGGATTCTTCTCTTGTCCTAGTCAGGAAACTGCTAAAACTATTGAGCAACGCAGTGACACGTAAACCTCTGCTGACAGATAGGTAGTGGCTCTGCAGGAAATGTACTGAACTTGGGTCTTCTGCAAGGAAGGTGAGAATTGTGTTATCGAACCAACTCTGCCCTTAGATTATGTCTTGTAGTTGTCTTCAGGTTGATTCCAACGCATGGAGAATCTACGTGTGCACAGCAGAAGTGCGCCCCAAGGGTTCTCAAGGCTGTGACATTTCGAAGGCAGGTCATAAGGCCTGTCTTCCCAAGTTCCTGTGGCTGGGTTCTGCCAACGTTTCACGCAGTAATTGAGTACCCGACCATTTGAGTCATCGAACACTCTATATTGTGTCTTAGGAGAGGGAAAATTATGTGGAGGATATATGAGTCATCTTACAAGGTCATCATCTGGGCCTGAAGTTTCCTTTTTTCAATGTTCATTTTACATTGTCCCTTTAAAAAGCATTCTTCTTCACAGAGAAAAGGGAGCCCTGGTAGCACAGGGGTTAAAACTCAGCTGCTAAACAAAGGATGGGCAGTTTGAATCCATCAGGGGCTCCTTGGAAAGCCTATGGGCCAGTTCTACTTTGTCCTATAGGGTTGCTATGTGCTGGAATTGACTCAGCAGCAATGAGTTTGGTTTGGTTTGACAGACAGAACAGAATGATCACAGTTCTTTTCTATAGCAACAAATTCCCATTGTTCAAAATGTTGAACTTGGCCCTTTGTGTAAGGACAGATGCTGTAAACATCACCTCAAAAACTCTTCTTTGGTCCAGTGCTTTTATAACTCATTTTGCTCTGTCCATGTTGGCACTGTTCTTGCAGATCTATGTCACCATTTTTCATTTCTATTTCTCCTAGATTAAGAGGCCGTCACTTGGAAATGTTATCTAAGAAAATGAACTCATTGGCAAATCCCCTATGAAAGAACTCTGGTTTCTTGCTTTTTTTCTTTTTCTTGTTTTTTACCCTTTCAAGACTATTTCTGCTTAGATAGATTGGAATCTTTGGGGACTTACCAGTGATCTTCTCATCCAGAATCTCATGTCATGAATCATTCTTATAATCTCTCTGAACTTTAGAAATGATCATGTTGGGGGTTTTGTGTGCATGTGTGATCATAAAAGTAATACATTTTTAAAAAAATTAAAAATGTCTCAAAATAGTAATACACATTCATAGTAAAAAGTTTGGGAAAGAAAATTTAAACCACCTATAACATCACACCCTAAAAAATCTTCAATAATAATTTGATTTATTTCCTTCCAGTTATTTTCTTTGCATTTATTTCAATGTATGCACAATATAATTTTCACATTTCATGAGCATTACTCCCTGTCATCAAATCTTCATAACCATCATTTGTGATTATTCAATAATATTCCATTTTGTAGCTGTATGTAACTATTTTATTACTGCAGATAATTTGTTTCTAGTTTCTCAAGTATCCTAAACAGTACAGAAATGAACATCTTTGTACATAAATCTTTGTTTACTTATCTGAAATCTCCTTTAGGACCCAAAATCAAATGAATGGATTAACACAAATGCTCTTTTTAAAGGCTATCAATTTGTGTTGTCACATAGCTTTTCAGAAAGGTCATGCCAGTTTACACCACCTGTACCAATGTGTGAAAGTGCCCAACTCAGTGACCCCACCCCTGTGAATGCTTTGAATCCTTGGACACATGTCTGCCTGCCCTCTCTTCCCTTCGTAGCAGTAAGAACTCTTAAGTAAGGGGACATGGTTGCTCTTGCTCAAGGTTCCAGTTACTTTCAGGTCATCAACAAATTCTTGTTAGTCAGAACTGAAATGAATGTAACCGTTTCCCAGGTTCCGTCCTCTATTCTCTAGGTGATGAAACTGGTGGCAAGCTATAACTTGTCATTAGCTGTTTTGAACCTATCAAGACTTGCAGGCTGCATCAGAAACACATCTTCTGTTTCCAGCGTCAGCCCAGGTGTCCTCTAGCACACACCGATGCAGTATCACTTCTGTTCTCTCTTTTATGTTCGCTCAGAGGCTTCCAAACACTTCTGACCTCAGGCGTGTGAATGTCCAGGCTGGTAATGACACACTGGTGCTACTCTCACCCTTCTAAAAGGTCTGTTTGCCACCATCCCTAATGTTGAGCACCTCATACCAAGTCAGCTGTACGTTTAAATGATCTTTATTGACCGTATTTTATGACTGTAACATAACCGCAGGTCCCCTTTCACAGGTATTTTCCCATGTGAACTGCAGAAAAGTTCTGCACTGTTTTTTCCCCTTGGCATACCATTTCACTTGTTTATTGGGCAATTTTCTCCTGGCCCCCTATGTAAACACATACTTCCTTACCCTCAGAGGATATTAACTTAGCTACCTAGTTTTGCTGTAACAGGAGTTTTATAGATGGGTGCCTTTGAAGACCAGGAATTTATTTTTTGATAATTCTGGAGGTTGAAAGTCCAAAGGCATCCTTTGTTCCTTGGCAGTTCTGACTTAAAACAAACAAACAAAGAAAAAACACTGCCATCAAGTCAGTTCTGACTCACAGTGACCCTAGAGGTCAGGGTAGAACTGCCCAATACAGTTTCCAAGGAGCACATGGTGGATTTGAACTACAGACCTTTTGGTTAGCAAGCATAGCGCTTAACCCACAACGGCACCAGGGTTTCCCAGTTTTCACATGGCATCTGAAAATCCAAAGACAATCTCTCAAGTCTACCGAAAAGGTAACCGAAAAGGTTTGATTTATCAAGAAGTTCATCTGAAACTGGATTTACATCCCCTGTCGCTAACATTGAACGTGCCCTATGTGTATACTGCCTTTAGGTATTAATTAATGATAATGTAAGGTAATCACAATTAGAAAAATACTTAAAAATATTGCTTATTCATCATCTCACCCTGTTACAGTTTTAATTTGATTTTTGCTTATATTTTATAATGTATATACTGTTACATATAGATACTTAAAATTTTTATTTATATAAAATTTAAAAATCAGTTTCATTTCTTTGTAGTGAGGATGTGCTTAGTTTGGAAGCCACCTGTTAGGGCAAAGCTTCTTCCCATTGGTTCACATGAAGTCATGTGCAAAACTGAACGTGGCTGTGCACACAGGGCCGTTTTCCTGGGAACAGAATTTTTAGCTACCATCTGATTCTTGACATTATCCATGTCACCCAGGAGGGTTAAGAACCACAATGCTAGGCAATTGCTGAAAGTTTGGGGACGTGTGATGTCTATGAAAATGGCAAGGTTAGGATGTCCAAAAATTTGGTCTTTCTTAAAAGCAGCAAAAAATTTGGCAAAAACTGTCAGAATCAACTTCTTCAGCACTCTGGAAATTGAGCAAAGGCTTGCAGCAACCCAATGAGCCTTGGTTCAGAAGTGGCTGAGCAGCAAATTTTATAACATTTTAAAGTGAGCCTTAGCCTCGTCCGTTGTTATTCCGCTCCGCCCGTCCTCAAACCCATTGCCAGCCGGTAGCTTCCTACTCATAGGCACGGAGGAGCCGTGAAAGATAACAGCCAGGATTTCCAGTGCGTCCTGCCAGTCACTAGAGGGAAGAGAATGGAGCCGGGGCTCCTTCAAGGCACCTCCCGGTGAATGATCATTGTTTGACCTCGCTGGTGGTTCCCTGGATGACCCACTTATAAAGCTTCTGCATGTTACTTGACTTGGGGAAGACCCTGTGTGAAAAGCCTTCGCAGGGAGTTATTTGTCGAAACAACATCAGACAAGTATTTTAACTTCACCACTGCCCGAAAGCGGTAAATAACAGTTGAAACACGTGATAGACTAACCAAAAAACTTAAAGGGAGAACTGGGCCTTCAAAAAGTTTATGACACATTCCTAGTAATCTAGAAGGCTACAAGCATGCACTGGGATATGCACACATTCCTGAAAGACCCAAGAAGACCTTAAGCTATTATCTCTAAGGGTCTGTGCGAGCAGGAAGTGAAGGCTAAGGAAGACTCAACTGCTGGGCTGGGAGCTGAAGGCATTTCCTAACACACACGGAAACTCTTGGCGAAGACTGAGAGATTGTTGGTTCCAGGTGTTTAAGGAACTTCCTCTCCAGTCATTAGCTGACTACTGAGCTAACCAGGCAGAGACTTCAGTGTCTCCACGCAACAAAGTATACACATTTCGCAAAATTAGTTCAGCAAAGTCACTGGATAAATAAACAACTGCTGCAACAAGCGTTAATGATAGCAAACCCTGGGGAGGTAGGAGAACCTGATTTCCAGATCATCACAGGAACTTATTTAAAATAATCAATTTTTAACAACAGCAAAAAGGCATGCAAAAGGCAAGAAAGTTTGAGCCACATGCACACAAAAAATAGACAGAAATCATCCCTGAGGAAGACCAGACTTCAGACTTACTAGACAGACTCTAAAGCCCTGGTGTAAGACTAGGCCAGACCAGAATTCAAGAGCCAACAGTTTACATAGGACAGAAATGAGAAGACAGGTTGAGACCTCCATGTGGCTGTCCAGAGGGCCCTGGATACCAAGAAAGGAGGAGAGATTCCTGAGATGCTGCTACCACACTCCGTGCCTAGTCTTGCAGATCAGAACTGTCTTTCTTCTGTATTTCCAGCAAGCAGATATAATCCATAGATTTACACACAAATTAAGGCCTGGCAGTACAGTGATTAAAGCATTCAGTTGCTTACTGAAATGACAAGGACCTTCCTTTAGAGTCAACAGAAAAAATCTTCCCCCAGAGCCGACGTCCTGAATTTGAATGTGTAACTCACTCTTCTGTGAGAGAATAAATTTATCTTCATTAAATCTGTCCACTTGTGGTATTTCAGTTATAGCAGCACTGGATGACTAGGACATCAAGTGAGGACTCTGGCAGCATTCTAAAGTTTCCCAGACCACTGTCTACCCTTTGTTGAGATGAAGCTGTTTTGGAGCTAGAGGGAAGCAGGGCCAGCTGCTGCTGCTCTGGGGGAAAATACACATCAGTGACTAGGACAGCCCCAAGCCCTGTGGGAAATCATTGTGTTGGAGATCGTGACTTTGGTTTGAATTCTGACATCCCTGTATACCAATGAGATCCTGGGGATGTTAGATACAATTCCTTGCCTCCCACAGTGTCAATTTAAATCTCAAAATATTTAACTTTCAGTCCAGAGAGAATGGCACATAGGAGACTAAACGAGGAAAGACAGAGTAGAGGTGAGAGAAAAAAGGTGAGGAGACTAGCTGCAAAGCCCAGGCTAACATTAAGACCAAACTGTCTACCGTTGAGTAGATCCTGACTCCTGGTGACCCCCTGTGTGTCAGAGAAGCCCCACAGTGCATTCAGCAGTTGATTTTTTGGAAGCTGTTTGTCAGGTTTCTTCCAAGTCACCTCCAAGTGGACTCAAATCTCCAACCTTTCTCACCCCAACAAGGTTGGCCATGATCCAAAAAAACACAAAACGACAAATGCTGGAGAAGCTGTGGAGAAAGTGGAACTCTCCTACACTGTTGGTGGGGTTGCAAAATAGTCCAGACTCTTTGGAAAGCAATCTGGCGCTTCCTTAAAAAAATGGATATCAATATACCATTTGACCCAGTAATTCCACTACTTGGAATATATCCTACAGAATCAAGGCCATTCACACCAACGGACACACGCACAAGAATGTTTATCACAGCACAGTCCATGATAGCAAAAACATGGAATCAACCCAGATGCCCAACAACAGAGGAATGGATAGGTAAACTGTGGTATATATACTCAATGGAGCACTATGCAATGATAAAGAATAATGATGATTCCAGGAAACATCTCATAACCCGGTTTCAACTGGAAGACATTATGTTGAGTGAAAGTAGTCAGCCACAAAAGGACAAATATTGCATGAGATCCCTATGATAAGATCTCAAAAACAGGCTTATGTATAGAAGAAAAGACTCTTTGATGGCTGCAAGGGAGGGGAGGGGGTGTTTAGATTAGATAGTTGGTAGAAATTTGGTTGGGTGAAATCAGTGATAGCACACATTAGAAACAAGAACAATATTAAGTGGACTTCAGCATAACTTGAATACTCCTTGCATCTTAACCCAATATTGCAAGGTCAGAGTGGCTGGGGCAGGGGGCAGGGGACCATGCTCTCAGGCGAAATCGAGGCCAATTGGCACAACTAGCGTTTTGCTAAGAGGGCTCTCTGCACCCCACATTAGTGAGTGAGTGGCATCTGGGGTCTTAAAAGCTGCCAAGTTGCCATCCGAGGGCACAGCAAATGGTCCCAACTCACCGAGGACCAAAATGACATGGGGTAAAGACAACCCAGAAGATAGAGAGACCCACATGTGTGGGTGCCTACATAGACTTGGGATTGGAAGAACCTGATGGTGCCTGGCCACCACCAGTGATAGCCGTGATGGAGCTCACTAAGTTGAGTCTCACTGGCAACACAAGAATAAAAAGGGGTGTACCCTAAGATCTCCACTAAAAGACTGCAACTGATGGTCCAGCAGTTTCAAGGTTCCCCTGGGAGCATGGCCCCTGGCCCTGATGCTGCCCTTGACCATAAATCATAACAAAGGTCCACTCTTCAGACACTAATGGATTGGACTTGGTGATGCAGAGTGACCATATATTGGATGCACTTTATGGTTCTATACATCTATAGGATATCAGCCTGCTGACCTCTGGCTGCAGGAAGGAGAGTGGGTGGAGAGGAGGGAAAAAAGAGACTGTTGGGAGAACGAGGCATGTATGGAGCAGAGAGGAATAGTGTGCTGTCACAGGGCAGGGAGAGCAGTGGAAGCTGCATATAGGTGGGCATGTAAATTTATATGGGAATGTACATTTTCACTCAGTCATAATAAAAAAAAAACTCCAACCCTTTGGCTCGTAGCCATGTACATTAACCAACTTAGAGTCTGCAAGACCCACAGTCATAATAACACCTAGGTCTTACCATGTAAGTCATTAATGAGGTAGTATTTATATTCCATATCACAATTTTGAAGTATTAATAGTCCTTTGTACTTTATGTTAAACATTAAAAACCTGATTCTGAGAAGCATTCCACTGGCTTCCCTACACGCTGCCAGCAGAGTCAGTTGACCACACACAAAGAGGTTAAGAACCCAGAAGGCAGCCTGCAAAGAGGCTCTGAAAACTCCAGATAATTAAATCTGTTTCAGCATCCTTTTCAGAAGACACAAAGCCGTTTGTTGTTGGTGTCTGTTGCCCTTTAAAACTGATTAAGGGCCAATTTGGAGAACAGGATGGAGACCTAGGAGAGAAATAGGCTGAGGGTCAGCAAGACAAAAAAAAAAGGAAGGTCACAGCTGACACTTTCACAACTAACACCTTCCCTGAACACTCAGGTACCCACTGAATTGAAGCACATGCACTCGACCTTTCGGGACTGGGTGTAAGTGCTGCACCAGCAGAGGGTGGGAGGCCCGAGGCCCTCTCCGCCCAGCAGCAGCAAGCTGTCAGGTCAGAAAACCAGCCTGCTTCTAACACCTGCAGAAAGCTGCCCAGCCTAGTGAAAGGCTCTCAGTCCCCAAACAGCTGTTCCACAATAAGGTAGGGATAAATTTTATGGCCTTTATTTGCTCACTCTACTGACATTTGATCAAGGAATATATGAGTCAGTTCTCAGTGTTCTCCACACCACTTGAACTTTGCGGTTTGTACAGTCCATTGAAAGAGGACGGTTGTGGAGTCTGGCCATGAGTCAAGGACATGTAGACTCTCAGGCAACCACAATTCTCCAACTGTCAGTCAGTGGGGGACGGAGAAAGGCGGTGGCTGGTAGCCAACAGGAAGAGGCACGGACAGAGGAGGGCGGCTGCTGTGGGACTGGCTCCCCTGGGACTGGCTTGCATGCTTGGGAAGACCAAGCTTTTTGTTGTTTAGGGCTACTTCATTAAGTTTACTGAACCAGGAATAAGCTCCCTGAGCAACTCACAGCTAATTTGCAGATTAAGGAGAAATGGAAATTCTGGAAAGAAAATTACAGCGTTAACATTGTCTGGAGGATTTTTAAAACATCTGGTAAAGCTGGGGTTTATATAAGGACATGGGATGTAAGGATTGTACTCTTAATTTCCCTTAAGAATCTAATGCTGTTAAAAAGTAAAATAAAAGCCGAATCCACTTACTGGCTGAAAAGCAAATAGATACGTGGCTGACTGCAGGAAGGTCAGGGAAAGACAGTATCAAGGAATAAGGGAATGCCTCCTTCAAGAGTCTAGAGATTAAAGCTTACTAGAAGAAACCAGATGCAGGTAGGGAGAGACGGGAAAGGAAGGCACGATGTTTAGTGGACAGTGGGTTTCTGATACGGGTGATGAAAAATATGAGGATGGTTAGTTGAGATGGCTGAAAGGTCAGATGTAGTGTTATCTATACATTTACCACAGTAAGACAACATGAACCTTAAAAAAAGAGAGACAACATCTCCTTTCTGCCCACCACCCACAAGACTACCCCAAAATGTTCCTGAATGGCAAGAGGTGGGGGCAGACTGTTGTTGGCATTAATAGAAATACTCACAGCTACCGTTTATTGTGCACCTATTACATAGTATTTCTTAGTAAGATCCTTCCAAACAATGTTATGAGGTATGTCCTGTGACATTCATTTTTCACATGAAAATAAGACTTGGAGAGGTGAAGAAATGTGTTTCTGCTACATGTGCCCTACCTTCTCATTTCATTTTCTGAGTGACAAAATTGTGTTTTTTGTTTGTTTGCTCGTTTACCTTGAGAATATCTCACATTTTAATCTCTTTTTAATAAACACAGTGAGAGTGACTGAGACACATCTAAGCTGTTAGGGTACATGGTACCATGGAAAGAACGTTGCACCAGCTGCTTAGAAGTCTTGCATCCCAGCCCTAGCTCTGCCTCGAACCTCCTGCTAGGGTATCCTCTTCCCTCCTTCTTCAATTTCTTCTTCTGTAAGAAGAGGAAATACCACAAGTAGATGGCTTTAACAAATAAGAGAAATTTATTTTCTCACAGTCAGGTAGTCTAGAAGTCTAAATTCAGGTTATTGGCTCCAGGGTAAGGCTTTCTTTCTGTATCTGCGCTGGAGGAAGGTCCTTTTCATCAGTCTTCCCCTGGGCTAGGAGCTTCCCCACACAGGAACCCCAAGGTCAAAGGATGCACTCTACTGCCAGCACTGCTTTCTTGGTGATGTGATATCCCCAACCCTCTGCTCACTTCTCTTTCATTTTATCTCTTGTAAGATAAAGGTTATGCAGGTCACACCGCAGGGACTGTCCAATTATACTGGATCAGGTATGCAGTCTGAGGAAGGGTGTTACGTCTCACTCTAATCCTCTTTAACACAATCTAATCTTACCTCACTAACCACAGCAGAGATTATGACTTAAAACATATAGGAAAATCATGTCAATCACAAAATACAGGACAGCTGTACAGCACTAGGAATCACAGCATGATTAAAGTTGACACGTATCTTTGAAGGACACAATTCAATCCATGAAAATAAAGGCCACAGTCAATCATCTTGACCTCAAACACATATATAGAACACTGTATTCAACAGCAGAAAAGTACACAGTCTTTTACAATAGATGTGAAACATTCTCACCACATCTTAGGCCACAAAATAACCGACAAAAGCCAAAACACTGAGATAATACAAAGTATCTTCTCTAATCAGGATACCATAAAACAATAAACTACTAACAGAAAGAGCAAGTGGAAAAAAAAATTAAATAAATGGAAACTGAATACCTTGCTTAAAAGTCATTGGATAATAGAAGAAATCAAAGATAAGATAAAACATTTCCTAGAATCAAACAAGAATGAAAATACATCATACCAAAACCTCTGGGACACAGCAAAGGCAGTGCTCAGGGGTAAATTTATAGCAATAGATGCAAACATCAAAGAATAAGACAGGGACATAATCAAAACATTAGCTTGACAGCTCAGACAAATAGAATGAGAAGAGAGAAAGAAACCCACAGCCACCAGAAGAAAGGAAATAACAAAAATCAGGGCAGAAATGAATGAAATAGAAAATAGAAAAACAAAAGAAAGAATCAAAAAACCCAAAAGTTGGTCATTTGAAAGAATCAACAAAACTAACAAACCACTGGCCAAACTGACAAAAGAAAAACAAGAAAGGATGCAAATAACCCAAATAAGAAACAACATGGGGTATATTACAACTGTCAAGCCAAGTGCTATCGAAATTGACTTGACAGCAGTAGATTTAGTATTACAACAGACGCAACTGAAATGAAAAGGATCATAACAGAGTAGTATGAAAAATGATATTCCCACAAATTTGAAAACCTACAGAAAGTGAACAAATTTGTAAAAACACACTACTTATGTAAATTAACACAAACTGAGGCCAAAAATCTGAACAGACCCATCACAAAAGAAGAGATTGAAGAAATAATTTAAAAGCTCCCGACAACAAAAACTCTGGCCCAGATGGCTTCACTGGAGGATTCCACCGAACATTCAGAGAAAAACTTGCATCAATGCTGCTCAAACTATTTCAGAACATAGACAAGGAAAGGATACTTCTTAATTTGTTCTATAAAGTCACTGTCACTAAAAACCGGGCAAAGACATCATAAAAAAGAAAATTTCAGCCCAATATCTCTCATAAATATAGATGCAAAAATTTTCAGAAAAATTCTAGCCAATAGAATTCAGCATCTTATATAAAAAAAGTACCCCGTGACCAAGTGGGGTTCACACCAGATATGCAAAGATGTTTCATCACTGAAAAATCAATCATTGTCACCCACCACATAAATAAAACAAAAGAATCACATGATCCTCTCAGTCGATTCAGAAAAGGCGTTTGATAAAGTCCAATACCCTTTCCTGATTAAAAAAAAAAAAAAAAACAACTCTTAATAAACTAGGTTTAGGAGGGAAATTCCTCAACATAATACAGGGCATCTATACAAAAGCAACAGCCAACATCATTCTTAATGGAGAGAGGCTGAAAACATTCCCCTAGAACTGGAACAAGACAAGGATGCCCTTTACCACCACTCCTATTTAACACTGTGCTGGAAGTCCTAGCGAGAGCAGAAAGCAAGAAAAAGAGATAAAGGGCATCCAAACTGGTAATGGAGAAGTAAAGCTACCCCTGTTAGTAGAAGATATGATACTACACCTAGAGAAGCCCCAGGATTGCACAAGGAAACTACTAGAACTAACAGATTCAGCAGAGTAGAAGGATACAAGACAAACCTACCCAAATCAGTTGGATTCCTACTCACCAATAAAGAGAACTGTGAAAAGGAAATCAGGAAATCAGCACCATTTCTCACAGCCCCTGAAGAAAATAAATAAACCTAACCAGGAATGTAAAAGACCCATACAAACAAAACTACAAACACTTCTGTAATACAAACATGTTTATTTTGAGTAATACAGAAGTACTTGGATTAAAATAATAGAGTTCCTCTCCCCCTCCTTTCAACTTCTAATTCCACTCCTTTCTGTAGTGACAATCACTATTAAGATTCTGGTTTGTATCTTTCTAGACGATTGACTGCAGGTAACTTGTTATCTGAATACTTGCTGTCCAGCACTGGTCATGAGAATAAGTCATCCTCTCTGCGTAGCCCAGCCCACTGTGTCCACTTCTCAGGCGGGTATGAGACACCAGTCCCCTAGTGGCCCCTTTAAGGTACTCTCACCTGCCTGTGGGCGAGAGTGCAGCCTTTCTCTTTTCCCCCAGGAAATGTAGTGGGGAGGGAATAGGCCTCAGCATTCATTCCCGTAACTCTTTCACCCCTCTGTCTTTTTATAGGCTGAATGGGGTCAACATTAATGCCAGCAGATATGGTTTCCTATCTTAGCATATCCTGCATGTATAGTCTGGCATCTTTCCTGGAATACAGAGCCATGAAGCATCTGTCGTATATTCTCACCTTTGGAGGTCTCAGCTGAAATTAGACAGAAAAAAATCCCATCTAAATGTCCAGTCACACATAGCTATAAAAACGCCAAAAAATCTGTTGCCGTCAAGTCATTTCCACCTTAAAATGGATCTACAATGCCCCCGTAGGACAAACAGAATGGTGCTCTAGAGTTTCTAAGGAGTGACTGGTGGATTTGAACCCTTGACTTTTTTTTGTTAGTAACCAAGCTTTTAACCATTGCACCACCTATATTGGTGTTTATTTAACTATCTTTCATTGATGATCATTTATGTTTTTTCTGCTGTGTGTGTGCGCACACAATGCACATGCGTGACACAACACACACGCATGTTGTTATAAACAATGCTTCAGACAGGCTTTTAATTTAGCTGCTGATACTTGCAAACAATTGTCACCCTCTCTCCTCTCCCAACCCTCCAACTGTCTGATCAGGTCCATCTGTCCAGCTTCTCAAACTGGGGCAGTCTTACCACCAGGCATACCCAGTGTTCGCCAAGGAGCTGTGAGAACATTGCATTTACTTAAAATTTCTGGTGGAAAATAGCCAGGGTCTAACCATAATAACTCATCTTTATTGACGTTCTAATTGAAGTGTTAAGGTGCGTAGTGCTTTTTTTCCTTTCAATGATGCTCAGGCCACTATCCCAAAATTCAGTTTGGCTTAAAAATTTTTGTTGCTGTTAAACACATACTATATGCTGGGTGCTGGAAATTCAGAGATAAATACCATCTTTGACCTCATGAAACTAACTTATAATCAGTGTAGGAGAAAACACATAATTTGAAACAATAGCATTATTATATACAAAGTGTGTTGTGGATGGCGGGTTCACAGAGGTCAGGCAGGACTTCCTTGGGATAATGGCCCCTGAACTGAGTCTCAGAAAGTGTAGAGAGGTTTTCCAGCCAGGGATGGGGAGGTGGGAAGGATCGTCCAGTAGGAAGGCAGTGCTTGAAGAAAACAACTGGGCAGCATGGAGTGGGTACAAGGGAACCCCAAATAGTCTCCATTTCTGCAGTGGAAAATACAATTTGAGACTGCCAAAAATATGTTAGAAATAAACTGAGGGGTTTCTGGGTGTCATGTTCAGGAGCTTGAACTCTGTACTGTAAGGGTGATGGGGAGCTATGTTTGGGGCTTCAGCAAAGGAATGACACAGCAAGATTTGCCGTATGGTGGGTGGATTAAAGTAAATAAATAGATTGTCAAGGATTCTCATTACCCAAACTGGAAACAATCTCAATGTTCAATAGTTGGGAAACGGTTCAATAAATTATGATTGCTCATACAATAGACTGGAATCCCTGGTAGCCTAGTGATTAAGTGCTGTGTCTGCTAACCATGAGGCCAGCAGTTCAAATCCACCATGTGCTCCTTGGAAACTCTATGGGGCAGTTATACTCTGTCTTATAAGATTGCTATGAGTTGGAGCCAGCTTGATGGCAGTGGATTTGGGGTTTTGGTTATACAATAGATTATTATACCACTATTGAAAGATAATTTTCCAAAGACTGTAAAAATGAATGAGAATGCTTAAGTTGTATAATCATTTTGTCCCCTGTGATCCTTAAGGTTATATGTCAGCTTTGCTGGGCCAGGATTCTCAGTGGTTTGGCAGTTATGATGTGGTTTAGTGGTCATACGATGATGTGCTCACTTCCGTAATGAGCTTTGACATACTGTGATCACCTTCGTGATAGGATCTGTTGTGAGAAGCCAATCAGTGTAAAAGGAATTTCCTTGGGAGTGGACTTTTTGGCAAGACTTGTGGGCTTTTGCTTGCTCTGGATCCTGCAGCTGACTCTTGTTCATCTGACCTCCAGTTCCTCAGACTTGAGCTAGCCATTTACCTGCGATCTTGCTTGTTGATCTTGAGATTCACCAATCTTCACAGTCTTTGAACAAGAGCTCTGCTGTCTGACCTACTGATCTTGTGTTTGCCAGTCCCTGTGGCTTCATGAATCAGCAGAAACCTGTATCCTGACCCATGGACTTTGGATGTTCCAGTCTCGACAACTGCATGAACCACTTCCTTGATACAAATCTCCATATATGCTTTGCTGGTTTTGTTTCTCTAGAGAATCCAACCTAAGACATCACCTCTTTTCACTTAACATGCTGAGTATACAGCAAGATCCCAATTTCAGGTAAAAGATATCCATCAGAAAAAGCAATAAGTATGATTTAATAGGTTAATAATTCTGGAGAAAAATGAACAGGGCCCAAACTAGTGCAATGAGAAAAATGTGAGAAAGTGGCAGAACAAAGAAATGTATAGGAGGCAAGAATCATTAGACTTGGTGGCTGATGGTAGGGAAAGCTGAGGAAGAGGGAGGCGCCTGGGGACACCCGTTCCATTTGGCCCGCTTGGATGAGGTTGGTACCGTGGAGCAAGTCAGAGAACACAGGGAGCTCAAAAGTTTGAGGAAGGAATGAGTGTAGGTCAGGACATGGTGAATTCTGAAGTGCTTGGAGGACAGTCAGTCTGAGGCTCAGAATGAAAGGGCCAGTAATTGTGAAAGTGTTCATTAAAATCCCTGTCTGATCTTTCAGGCAGACTAGAAAAATTACAATGAGTAGTCCAGAGACTGTGAGATTTCAGATTTTGCCCAGGGACCTGACACTACTCTTCTCAACCACTGACTTGAAAGCTGTAAATCACCACCCAGCTCTAGATAACATCTCCAGCTTGTGACCCTGCGTCTTGCCCAGGGACCTGAGAAAGCTGCAGACCACCATCTAGACAACATCACAGTTTCTGGATGACCCACCTTGCTGACAAACCCTGTGACTCTGGCATACCTTGTAACCCGCCCTTGTGACTAAAGATACTGCCCAGATGACATCACACACCTTACTGACAACTCCACCATGGTGGCTCTGGCTTACCTTGTAACCCACCCTTGCAACTAACCCTTCTTCCTCCTTCCTATAAAACCTTCTGGCTTGAGATAAGGTGTTAAGATAGTTTTCAGGGTGCTAACCCGCCCTCTCCTCAGATTGCCAGCCATGTGAACATAGCACAATCCCACCTCGTCTCTACATCTGGCTTTGTGGTGACAGGCAGCACAAAGCTGCAACCAGGTTTTCCAGTAATAGGAAGAGAGACAAAACAATTATTGACATATGAGTGCCACTGAAAACCAGAGGAGTGGAGGGGTGGCCTTGAGGTAAGGACTTTAGTTCAGAACCCCAGAGTTTAGAGAAGAATTTGAATGAATCATCTTTCATTTCAAATACTAGTGCTGTTTCTGTGCAAACACTTGGCACTGTTTAAGCAAATGACTATACTAGTGAAACCATAAACCCAAGAATATACTTATGGTTATATCAGTTTTGAAGGTTACAGGAAAACGAAATTGAAAAGAGGTAAGCAATGAACGGGTTTTGCTGGTTCACGTAGCCAGAAGTCAGACTGTGGCCCTAGGAGTGCCCAATGCAACTATCCAACAGTGACATCAGAGGCCCACTTCTTGCCAATACTCCTTTGTTCTTTGTAGGCTCAGCTTCACCCCGAGGCTCATTGCCCTCCTAACTGTACAACAGCTTTCAGCAGGCATCAGGGTTAAATACTTCCATGATTGCTTCCAGGGTGCAGAGCCCACATCCCGAGAAAGATGCAGCATTTCACCTTAACTGACACTGCTGAGGTCCCACACCCTCCTCAAACCTGTGGTATGTCCAGGGGAACAGAAGGTATTCAGGCCTTTAAACCAACTAGGCCTGGAGCTAGTAGTGAAGTTTTTAATTTCCTCAGAACATGTGGCACTTGAAGAAGAGACCATTAGGGACTTTTAAGAAGGAGGGAAGAGGCGGGATAAAGGAATGGACACCAGCAGACAACAGACAACTTTCATTAGATAAAATATCTAGATCTGAAGCCCCAAAACCTATTACAGAGAAAAATACTGAATGCCCAGTTTTAGAAGCTGCTGAATGCTTTAGGCCTCTTTTGTGGGGGAAAAAAAAGAAAAAAGAAAAAGTTTGTGTTTTTTTAATTCCATCTTGGATTTCAGCCATCTGTTATCCATAGGTAAATGACTACAAACCCTTCTCTCTAGACCTTAAGGAATATTTTGGTATCCTAAGGGAATGACATTAGTTAAAAGGCCACCATGTGAACAGTTAGCATTTTAGTTGCATCCAATTATTTAATTAGTGTCTTTGATCTTGTGATGAAATCTCACTATCCCCAGTTGATCATTGAGGAAACTGATGCTCAAAGAGGTTAAGCAAATTATTCAGGGGCATGTAACTAATTACTGGCACATTCCTGTATTAATTATGATTCTCAGTGAATTGGAATTCAATAATCTCAGTCAAAACATGGAAAATTGCTCATGTTGTTAGATGCCATCAGAGCAGTTCTGACTCACGTGTACTATAGAACAAAACACTGCCTGGTGCTGTGCCATGCTCAAAATTATTATTGTGCTTGAGACCACTGTTGCACCCACTGTGTCAACCCATCTTGTTGAGGGTCTTCCTCTTTTTTGCTGATACTGTACTTGACTAAGCATGATGTCCTTCTCCATGGACTTCATGACAATATGTCCTAAGTATGTAAGTTATAGTCTTGCCATTCTTGCTTCTAAGGAGCATTCTGGTTGTATGTGTTCCAAGACAGATCTGTTCGTTCTTTTGGCAGTCCGTGGAGTATATCACCAACACTACAATTGAAAGATGTCATTTCTTTGATCTTATTCATTGTCCAGCTTTCACATGCATATTGTGATTGAAAATGCCATGGCTTGAGTCGGGCATACCTTAGTCTCCAAGTTGGCATCTTTGCTTTTCAACACTTTGAAGAGATCTGTTAAAGGAGATTTGTCCAATGCAGTGCAGCTTGGTTTTCTGACTGCTTCTTCCACATGTATGACTGTAGGTTCAAGTAAAATGAAATTCTTGACAACTTCAGTCTTTTCTGTTTCTCTGATTGTTGGTTTAGTTGTGAAGATTTTGGTTTTCTTTTTGTTGAGGTGCAATCCATACTGAAAACTGTGGTCTTTGATCTTCATCAGAAAGTTCTTCAAGTCCTCTTCACTTTCAGCAAGCAAGGTTGTGTCATTAGCATAATGTAAGACATTTACAAATCTTCCTCCAATCCTGATTCCCCATTCTTCTTCAGAGTTCTACTTCTTAGATTATTTGCTCAGCATGCAGATTAAGTACAGTGAAAGAATACAACCATGATGTACATCTCTCCTGATTTTAAAACACAAATATCCCCTTGTTCTGTCCAAATAACTGCCTCTTGATCTATGTATGGGTTCATCCTGAGTATAATTAGGTGTTCTGGAATTCCCATTCTGCACAGTGTTAGTCATCGTTTATTATGATCCACACAGCTGAACGCCTTTGCATAGTCAATAAAACACAACTAAATATCTTTCTGGTATTCTCTGCTTTCAGCCACAATCCATCCCAGTCAAAACACAGGAAATTTATCATAAGGACTCAAAGGTATCTTATGGAACTTGAGGGCTGAGATGCAGGTAGGATGAGAACCGGCGGCTGAGGAGCCTTTACGGTGGCCTCCTTTTATACCTCCTCTTCTCTGTGTTTCAGTTTCATTTTTCTCTCTTCCCAAACACAAGCTTTCTCTGCTTCTCAGGCCTCATGGTAGAAAAAGTGTCCACTAAAGATAGCGTCTTTTTCTTTCTCCCTCAGTTCCTAAATCACAGGAAAGTATACCAGTTAGCACAGGGCTCAGTCACTGTGTATGTGTCAGTGACATAGCATCAACACGTGCTGAGTGGCAACCAGAGCAGCATTTTTGTTTGCAGACCAGCAGTCAGTCAGCAGGTGGAAGAAGCTGAGCCTACACCTTCGGCGGGCTGCCTGCTATTTTTCTATCCACAAGCATTTTGTCAGAGCAGCCTCTGGAGCTTGGGCTCTCCTGAAAACCTTACTGAAATGGTTGTTTCCCACTCGGGCATTTTCCTCCACATCTTTGGGTGATGAAATTCTGCGGCATCCCTTTAGCATGGTGGGTTCCTAGGCAGAGGGACGGTTGGCTGTGATAGGTCCCCCCTGCCAGCAAAAGATGTCTATGGCTTTTGTTCCTGTTTATGGCCTCTCTTCTCTGAGTGGGAAGAGTATATGGGGTGTGGCTGTCACCCTGCCTGGGTTTATGGTGACCTGAATCTTAACTCACTCGATGTACAAATCTAGGAAGGGCAGTTCACTGAGAATCGGAGACATGAGCAGCTGTAGCAACCTCTCTCTGACACATCTCAGCCAAGGAGTGTCTGTTTATTCTCTGCCAGCCTTTCTTGTGCAGGCCCTCAGAGCCATGTGGAACCTTGCCTGAGCGGACATGTTCCTGGGATGTCAGCAGAAGGAGGTGGAGCTGGCTGAAGGCCCTCCAGAGCCCCTGAGAGGACTTCTAAGTCCTCCTGCTACTTAGAGGCCTCTGCAGACCCTGAAGCCCTATCCAGTAACATCTTTGCTTGGATAGGATTTGGAAGGGATGAGTCCCCTTCCAGCGGGGAAGGAGTGGTAGTGCTTTCCTCAGAAGGGGACTTCCTCCTGAGACCTCCCGACATCAGCCCTGTCTGAGTGGCCACAGTTAAGTGCTTCTAACACGGTACGGCCCGAGCTTCTCTGAAGCCCCGTTGCCTGTTAGACAACTGCCCCCGCGTGTCCCCCACCCAGGCACCAGGTAAGCAGAAAGCTCAAGATTCCAACTTTCACAGGCCTGGCTCTCTCCCATCCTCACTCTTTGCAAAGAGTACCTCCTCAATAGCCACTCCTTTGGTGATCGTCCCCAACAATCATCTGATCATCCAACCTGGGGAGTCATTCCTCTCTCCGTCACTCCAAAAACATTCTTTGTATCCCTTCTATGTGCCATACCCTGAGCGAAGCCCTGGAGACATGAGACAGGACAGGCTCAGGACACTCCAAGGTTTATGGAGAAACACATGCACACAAGAACAAGTAATAAGACACCTCAGAAGGAAAGGCTGAGTGCAGGGAGTTACCGGAGCATGGAGTAAGGGTTCCGAATCAACATCAGGAAAGCCTTCATGGAAGAGTTGCTACCCGAGTTGAATCAGGAAAGTAGAGGGAGAAGGGGAAGAAGAGGGCTTCCAGGCAGAGGAGTCAGCATGAGAAAACAGCAGAAAAAGACCACAGTGCACCTGGAGAACTTAAGTAGGTTGATGCTGCCGAGGTACAAAATGCGAAGCAAGTGAGCTGTGAGCGCTGAGGCTGGACGGAACCAGGAGCGGACAGAGAGGGCAAGCTCAATACTGAGGCTGAAATATGAGGGCAGAGGGACTAGGCCAGCAGCACGGTCATCAAGAGGCAGGAAATGATGGGACTTGGACTAAGGTTGTGGAGGAAGGGGATGTTTTACCAGAGGGGATGAAGCTAAATCAGCCAGAGATGAGTTTTCTGTTTCTGGTTGGTGTGTTTGGGTGGATGGTGGGGCCAGCACTGGAAACAGAGAATGAGGGAGGAGGGACAAGTTTGGGGGAAATTTATTAAGTTTGTGTTTGGACATAAGAATCTGAGTTCCTATGGGATGTCAGGAGAGGAATTTCAGGAGGAGACTTTCAGCAGCAGGCTGGAAACAGTCAAAGCTCTCAGAAAAGGTTGAGACTAGAAATACGGACCAATCTGTTGAGTCATGAGAACTGACAGAACAGATGAATCAGTAAGAGAGGATGACGTTACTCCAGGGAAAGCAGGCAGAGCGGGAACCTCTAGGTGCCTGTCCTAGGGAGCGCTGATATCTTAGTATTAGGACAAGCCCAAGACAGGTGAAAGAAACACAGACGAGCGAAATCTCAAGAAGAGACACAAAGAAATCAGAGTGAGAAGATTATCTTGAAAGCCAGAGAGACATAGGGAAGTCCAGTAAGACAAAAGCTGGGAAGTTATCTGTCAGACTTGACATTTAACAAGCTGTTGGTAAATCTCAGCTGCATCTATGTATATGTGGAAGGAGCATGGGAGATGCGTTCCTGAAAAAAACCTTGCGTTTTAAAATAGAACTAAAAAAAAAAAAGTTTTAAGTTACGCATTCAAAAACCGAGTGTTTTGAAACCCCACGCTATGAAATGAGATCAACATTCTTAAGGAGTCAGTCTCTGAGCTCTTTATGGGTGGGTAAGAGATTTCTAATGTATCTTTTCAGTGAACAAACACAGTATTGATACCTTTTGGACATTCACAATCACCTCAATTCAGAAATGTGCATGGAAAGACTTCTGAGACTTGGTTTTATGCAACAGTGCCCCCTGGTGTAGATGTCATGCATACACATTTACCTTTCAACAGTGACAATGTTCTAGAAAATATTATTGCTGCTCTGCTTTTTATTTAACTAAAAAGCAATTTCAAAAAGCAAGCTTTTCGGGACAGGGTAGTGTTTCACTTAGGGGGCTTATTTAACTTTACATCATGCAACATTGTCATGAGGCATATCAATATACCTGTTGCGGCATTGGGTGCCATGAAGTCACTTCGTGGGGACCACATGCACGACAGAATGAAATACTACCAGGTGCTTTGCCACCTTCATTTAAGATAATAAAAATTCATTTGCCCTCGTGCATTGTGTAACTGTGGGTTCTATTTAGTCAGTGGAGCCTACTGTTTTTTGAATAAAGTTTATAATATATATACATAAAAATGCACTAATCCTAAGAGAGCACAACGAATTTCTCTCTCAACCACTTGTGCAGACATCAAGTACTCAAGTGCAACACCAAGTAGAACACCCTACAGGCACACTTGTACCGTCTGTCTCCTTTCAGCCACTACTACCTCCACCAAGGTGAGTCATTATTATGCCTCTCATGTCATAATCTCGTTTTTGAACTTTCTAAAATTTATTCAATATATTTGTGCAATTCATCTACATTGTCCTGCATAGCTGTTCATTCCTTCTCTTCACTGTATAAATACCTTTGTGAAATAACCATAATTTATCCACTCTACAGCTGATGAAAATTTGGATCACTTCCAGTTTGAGACTACGTGTATTCTTGCCTATACGCCTTTTGGCGTACACATGCATACATTTCTTTGGGTGAGGAACTGCTGAGATACAGGATATTCTCAACTTTAGTAGATGTCCATTTTCCAAAGTGGGTGTTTTATTTTACATTCCCACCAGCAGTGTATGCAAATTCAGTTGCGTCACATCTTCAATACAGAGCACTGTTAATTTTCTTAACTGTAGACATTCCAGGTATATAATGCTGGGCTTTTAACACAATGGATGTAGTCCACATACCATAAAATTAACTGAAAAGTGCATCCATCGCATCGGTTTTTATAACATTATCACCCTCAGAAAAAACCCCACGTTTCTTAACTATCACCACTGAATTCACCCATCTCCCAAAGCCCTACGCAACTACTAATCTGCTGTCTTTGTAGATGTCCTATTATGGATCAAAACCAAACCAAATCTGTTGCTGAGTTGATTAACAACTCATACCGACCCTGCAAGCCAGAGAACTGTCCCACAGAATTTCCAAGAAATAGCTGGTGGATTCAAGCTACTAGAAGTTTATCTGTAGTTAGCATGTATCAGTACTTCATTCCTTTTATTGCTGAATAATATTTCATTGTACAGATACAGTACTTTTGGCTTATCCATTCACCAACTGGACATTTGGGTCATTTCCAGTTTTTTAAAGCTGTTATGCACAATGCTAGGCTCTTCTGATTTGCATTTCCCTGCTGCCTTAGAATAACAATGATCTTGTCATGTGCTCACTGGCCATTTGTTTCTATTTCTTCGGCGTTATTGAGCTTGTCCCATTTTTTATCAAGCTGTAATGGTTATCAAATATGCCATTTGCAAAAATGTTCCCCATTCTGTGGGTTGAATTTTCAGTTTCTTGATGGAGCCCTTTGAAGCCACCATTTTTAGTTTTGATGATGTCCTGTTTCAATGTTGTTGAGCTTCTTGCATCGTAGCTAAGAAGCTATTGGCCAACCCAAGGTGGAAACGATTATCTCTTTTCTTCTGACTGTATTTTTAACTCTTACATTTAGGTCTTTGATGCATTTTGAGTTCTTTTGTATAAGGTGTGGCGTTTAACGGTGCAACTGAAGCACCTGAAGCCTGATACAAAATCTTTTTAAGTAGGCTAGAAAAATGAGGAGGAAAAAAACTGCCTCATTTTCTGACTGTCTCAAAGGTCCTGCCAATCGTGTCCTGGAGTCAGCCAGAGTGCATCATGTTCCCTTGAGCCAAAGAAGCCTTTCCCAAGTGAGGGAAGAGAACTGGGATCTATTATTTGTTATTTTGTTTCTACTCTTCTTAAATAACAGTCAGCATATGCTTAAGTAGTAGGTTTTTATTTTCTTCCATCTAAAGTCAAAGGAAAGCAATTACACAATCATGTATGAAAAATGACAACCAAATTATGTTGACAATAAATTTGACTTAACTGTGGCTAACATGAACAGACCTGCCCAGTTATCTACTGTAATCTTGGGTCCTGCATCGTATGGTTAACATATAAAGAAATCTACTCATCTACCTATGGATGTGTTTCTGATTAATATGCATACAACCAACCGCATCTGTGGCCACAATTTTAGCTCTTTTTGGCCTTTTAAAAAACATAAACATGTACTCTATTTTATAATGGTAGTCACTTGTTTCTAAGTTGTTTACACAAATGCAGAAAAACAAAATCTGAAATATAGTCTAAAAATTAAACCTGGCAGCCAACAGCACCCCAGCTCTGTCTCCTGGTGCCCCACCCTTCCCTACCACAGGAACAGCAAAGACAACACGTGCGTTCAGTGTACATCATACATTTATTACCAACAACCCTCTCAACTCCAAAATTGGGCACAGGGATTAAAAATAAAAATTCATTGCACTACTTAGTAAAGCATTACTAGTAACTTTCATAAAAAATGTACAAACTTTGTTAAAAATTTATCAAGCCTTCAAATGATTTGGTTACAGGTATTTATAATACGTACATTTAAAACTATATGTTAACTGATACAACGGAATATGCTTTGAGAAAATGACTCCGCAAATGATTCCAAAAAACACCCCTGTAAGCTTTCATAATTGGAAACAAACAGCAAAATGAGGTAACCAAATGTACCAACAGGGGAAAACAGTTTCCTAATGAAGGCCTAAAAGATATCTGTGAAAAATACTCTTGTGAGCAGGTAGATCTCATTCAAAATATTACAAGAGATTCAAATTTAAAAATCTTAACAAATCATATTTAAGAGTGTATAAAATCTAAATATGCATTCACATTTTCCAGATTTTGCTTTAAAAAAAAAATTTAAGACAGAAAATGCTAATGAGATCTTGATACCTGGAGGCCTTGACTTTTTTAGGGGGGAATGGAGTTTAAAAAAAAAAGTTTGACAATTTATATGGGGTGGGGGATGGGGAAACACAGCAAAGTTAAGATGGCAAAGCCAATGTTTCTGAAGGAAGAGGAGGAAGGCAACAAACCAACATCTGCCCGCTACCTGGTACATCACCCAAGTGAAGACAGTCAGGTATGAATCAACTGTTCTTCCTCTTTTGCTAGCCACGAACTTGCTCACTGTGGCTAGTCTGAGCTGGTTCAGAACACATGCACGTGTGCTCCTTGCACTAACCACTTTTGAAGCAACAATGCACACATCTCTAAGAGCCCCAGGCAAAGACATTTCCAAGGAGAGATCAGTCACAGAGTGCATCAATCAGATTTTCCCAAGACAGACCCCTGCTGCCTCCTAGATTGCCAACTGCCTCTCAAAAATTTACTTGAAAAGGGACACTGGGATAAGACTTGGAGGAGGGAAAATAAGCTACTTTTCCTAGTCATTAGTATAATGTGCCTTGTTAAGTAGTTATCTCTATATAAATTAGAAAAAGTGCTTTACTTGCATGCTTCAATAAAATGAATGCTGAGTGTAGTAGTGTTACGTTAGATCTGTACATATAGAAATTTTTTTGAAGCTATATAAAATTCTATGTAAAGATGGGCCTTTGCCATTTTAAACATGATTTTTTAATTAAGAAAAAGATTAAAACTATACGTGATTTGTAGGTAGATGATTATTATGCCAGTAATTTTCATCTTGAACCCAGTTTTTATTCACCAGGAGCAGGAGGGCTAGCCTACTGATTTAAAAACAGCATGTGCATTTCACCAGTGTTAAGATGTATTTGTGATGCACTGACAAATCTATGGGCAAACACAAAGTACGCAAAGTCCCGTTTGTATAACTAGATAGAGGCAATAGTGACCAGAATTGGGCAAAATTGTGCTTCTGTGTGGACTGACCTTACTGAACTCTAGGCTGTGCTGAGCTTATAGACTTTAAGGAAGGGCAAGCAGCATGGCAGTAACAAGTAGATAACACTGTCTGGAAGAGGAGACTGACACAGAGCCAACGGAAAGTCCAGTGAGGCTGGCAGCAAGTCATCACAGTCCTGCTGGGAATTACGCAGTTTGTGCTATTGCAAACAAAGTAAGGACATCTGGAAGGGGCAGACAATGCTGAATACACTAACAGAATGAGAGAAATCTACACACTGCTGGAAAAATGACTTTAAACAATCTTAATTATACTCAATGAACCTACTTAAAAAAACATACACAGCTATGTATTGTCAGATCAGCTAAATGAAGGTCAATTCCTGTTTTACAGCATTATTTTTTTACACAAAAATCAAATCTTCATTTATACTGCAAGTACTCTGAACACCTGTTGTATTAAACTTTTCTCATTCAAACAAAAATTTAAAGGAAAAACAGTAAAACATCAAAGCAAATCAGGTCTAAGGAACACGAGCTGTAACAGCACTTGATCCATCCTGGACACGAGGGTTTTGATGAGCAGCACATTTGCTGAGGAAGAAGCACTAGACACCTTTCAGAATTGGAGCTTGGCAGGTGAATTAATACAAAAAGAAACACAGTTGTCTTAAGTCAATTTAGTTGTTGGGAGGTTGGACAAAAAAAGACATCTTAGGAGTTAAGCTGAGTTAGTTTACAGATATTGTTCTAGGAGAAGTCCAAGAGGTAAGACTTCATGGGACCAGTGGTATTTTTACAAATATATTACTCAATATCTTCAAAATAGTCTAAAAATCTAAACAATTAAAAAAAAATCACAGGTACTTTCTATAACAAGCTTACTGGAAATGTAAAGAAAAGACAAAGTTATCAACATTCAAATCATTGATTGAAATGCTAATATTGCTAACTGATGATGTATGATATTGCACCTTCTTTTTGGAAACAGCAAGTTGGAGATTAAAAAATTTTTTTTTCACAACAGAATAAAAAGTCAGGTTCATGGAGTGAGAATCTGTTACATTTTTTTCGTAAGTGATCCACTTAGGGCCACCAATGATGAGCAGGTGACAGCTGCCTAAAGCACAGGAAGAAGGCTTTTCTCATTCTGTTCACTTGGAGCCGAGGGGATGGAGTCTTCAATGCTTATGACGGATGCACCTTAGCAATCAGTGTGCAACAGCAAACACAAGGGAAAAACCAGTGTACAGTACTAGTGCTGTTTAAATAACACACCAGATTATACATTGCAGCATAATTAAAACTACACACACATTCTTGGTACATGCTGGTATATAGGATCTCACACACACATTAGCTACCATGCCCTCACACAAGTAGTTGCACACGCTTTCTCACTCTCGCACAGAGACATTTATCGCCAACAGGCACACGCCGCATTCACTTCCACTCACAGTTTCTGAAGGCTCTATATAAGGTAGATTGCTATATCATCTGGAGCTACCACTTTTTAGAAAAGCACATGCTAAAAGATCACGTCCACTGTAATCTTGCAGCAACACTCGGAATGATCACACAAAAACCAGGGAATGTTAGTGCACACACAAAATTAAGCTAAAGAAAGTCTTTGGAGTTCCAATCACACGGTTAGTATAACAATCCCATAATTGTGAAGACTAATTGTAAGCTTTTATAGTTGATTAAGTCACACAGTGCAAAGAAAGGTCCATTGACCCTTTTGGTAAAGGGAGGGCTGGAAGCCACACAGATGAAGTTCAATGGATAGTCTGTATATACATGTGATAAGGAACACCCAAACTAAATTTGTGCTCTTAAGTCAGTCATTCTGAATCCCGATGGACTTCTGAAGCGTCAGCTCGGCAAATTGGGCAAGTTCGATTTGCCTATAAAACAAGAGAAAATTTGTCTCAAATGTGACTTAAACAATGCAACTTATTAACAGCAATGTAACTATGCAATGTAACTATTTTTTACTGCCCACATAGTTTTTATGTTCTTTCTACCTTTAAAAAGGTACAATCAGAAGAAAATACTCTTTGATGGCTACAAGGGTAGGGAAGGAGAGCAGAAGATTATTCACAGATTAAATAGTCCACAGGACTACACCAAAACCTAAAAGGTTTCCTAAATTCAACCCAACATTTCAAAGCACTGAGTAACACAGCCCGAAGCTCTGGGGGCCATATCTTCAGGGGACATCAATGTCAGCTGGCACAACCAGTCTCTTACTGTTGAGCAGTGCCTGGGGTCTTAAAATCCGGCAAGACACCATCTAAGGAACATCAATAGGTCCCAGCTCCCCTGGAGAACATCAAAGGCATGAGGAAAAATGAGCCCAGGAGACAAAAAGATTCATATGGATGAGAGACTACATCAGCTGGAGAACAGAAGACTTAGATGGTGCCCAGCCACCACCAAAGACAGCCATGACAGGGAAAACAATTTGAAGTCCCTGATATAACACTGAGAAAGGACTGTGCAGATATAAACACTAGACGTGATGGTCCAACACCCTCGAAGGTTCCCTAGGAACATGGTTCCTACTGTTGCTGCTAGCCCAGAGCTGAAACCAGTACTGAGGGCAACACTTCAAAGAATGGACTGGACCCGGGGACACAGAGTGATGCATGTGGTATGCATACCTTATGGTTTAAACATATATGAGGCTATTCCACTGGTTTATCTTTAAAGAGGAGAGGAAAGAGTGGAAAGGAGGAAATAACTATTAGCTGGGTGGACACAGTAGAAAAGAAGAGCGTGCTATCAGCGGGTGAGGAGAATAGACAGAGTTGCAGAGAGGCAGGTACTCAGGGTTTTATAAGGAAAACTGACTTGGATTGTAAACTTTCACTTAATCACAATCAATAAATAAAAAGGTACAAACATTTACCTTTAAAAAAACTGAATTTACCTTTAAAAAACAAAAACCACTAAGCTCAATTAATATCCTATGACTAGCTTTTACAATAAGTTTATTCGAACTTATAGAAAAGATTACTCATTGCCAGTTCAGACAAACTGAGTAACTGACTTAAAGGAAAGCCTTGGCTATTCTTTAAACAAAGCCACAGAAAACAGTTAGTGGCAGTTAATAAATCTTAACTATAAAATAACAAATGATCACATGTCTATACTCTGGCTCTTACTCAACCCTTCCCCAGCTCCTAAACCTATTATTTTTTCCTGTCAACAATGGCACCGCTATTTGCTGAAGCCAGAAAAACATTGTTCTCTCTTACCTCCTAAGCCCATTTTTCACAAAATCGTCTCTTTTCTACATTACAGTCACTTTCAAATCAATTCTCTTCTTTTATCCAATTGCCACTATGCATACATTCCTCCTCTGGCCCCAACTGTACCACTCAGAAATCACCTAACCATTCTTTGCACAATGGCTAGTGATCGTTCTGAAACACAGCCTCAGCCCTATCATTCCCTATGACTTCACCATCTCCAAACTCCTTCACACTGTGCTCCTCAATCAGCAGATCACTGGTTTTATTGCTGGGGTCCTCTTCTCTGACCACTCTCCCTCACTCTCCAGCTCTCAGCCACATGGAACCTATGATTTTCTCACCACCCTGTTCTCAAGCAACAGGGCTTTGCACATATAATTGCTTTATTTTGCTTCAAAGTTTTTAGGTTTCTGTAGGCAAAGCTGGGTGATCACTCTAAGGACTAATTGTATTTCAACTCTTATTATCCATCTTCCTCACCAAACTGTGTAATTAATATAACCCAGTATTATCTGCAATCAGAGGAAAACAAGTTGATAAAATATGAGAAAGACATGGAACAGAACTCAAATTCTTAAAAACTCCAGTTTTCCTGGACTGGTTGAGACTAGATGTCTCCCAGATCTTCAAACCTTGAACTGAAGTGATCCCCTGAGGTTGCCTTTTACCCCAATGACAGCTAGCTCAGAAAATAAATAATCTCAACATGAGTACTAGGCTTCTTTAAAAAAATCACCTGAGATTAAATGGCTAACAATTACTTGAAAGCCAAGATGTGATGGAAAGGGGGCAGGGATGCTGTATCACTGGAAATGGAACACGCAGAACAGATGCAGTAAGAATACTGAAACACTGTGAAGGTCACTGAACAATCTGTACAGAAACTGTTGAATGGGAACCTAATTTGCTTTGAAAACGTTCATCAGAAACAACAATACTAAAAAAAAGAAAAAAAACTACAGTGTACGTCTTAAGGGCCCTAAAAGAGACTGATTATTGTGATGACTCAAGGCAGAGAACCAGAAATGACAAAGCTCTACTTGAACTAACTTACGGCTTGAGTGTGTGAGAGGAGAGTGAAAATGTCCAAAAGGCTTGCCACATTTGTGGTTGAAAGTACATGGGCAAATGCAATGCAGAATTCCATTCTCTTGCAAAATTCTGTTTTAGTTCTTTTTTCGTTAGTCTTAATAAACAAGACACTTCTCCAATATTTCATTCTGGCATAATCACTGTTGTAATTTGTGCCCTTTGGGCTTTTTTCCTACATACAAACTGATGATGTATGATTTTATACAATCAAATAAAGTCATTAGAGGTTTGTTCACTATGCAAACCTCGAACCAAGGAGTTCCAGAGAGGTCCCTTTCTAAACCCTTAAGGAAACGATGCCCTAATAAGCTCAGCTCTTGTCCCTGTATCCCATGAGAAAATCAGGATATACTGTCAAACACAGATTATGTCTTTTCAGGTTTTGTACAGTAACTCCTGAGTTGCTAATTCCAGTGAATTTTTACTGGCCTTTTCCTTTCATTAGCAGGGATCACAGTGAAAGCTGTGTTTCAATTATGTCTCCTCTACCCACACTCTATCCAACAATGACTGTTAAGGCCAACTTACTCTACATGAATCTATGGTCATTAAGAAAGGCAGAAAACCAAAAGAGTGCCCCAGTCTTATCTCCCACATAGATGCCATCACTGTACCTTAAGCCACTTGTCGACACACTTGGCATGGAACTCGTGGTTACAGGGTAAGACTCTAAGTAGCTGCCTTGACTCAAAATCACACATGCATACTACACACCTAAAAAAGTAAAGCAAAAAGGTCATTTAACCATAAACCTAACTGGTTTTCTACTTAAGTTACAACTAAAATTTACACTCAACTAAAATACCATTTAAACATTTAAACAAAAATGACCTAAAAACCATCATGGCAGTACCTGCAGGGCATTAAGTAACCCCAATGACGCTCTGCTTTATTGAAACATTATTTTAAAAAATTCTGGCTAAATATCCACGTCACTTGAAATACAGAATATACTAAAATAGTTAAAAAAAATGGCAGTAAAATAACTGGATATGCATGCAAGAGAACAAAGTTGAGCCCTTCTGTCATACCACATAAAAAATTAATTCAAAATGGATCAAAGGCTTCACATTAAGAGCCAAACTAAATTCTTAGAAGTAAACATATCTATAAAACGTCATGACCTTGGACTGAGCAATTGTTTCTTAGATAAAACACTAAAAGCAAAAGCAACAAGAAAATGTAAACTGGCCATCAATAAAATTAAAAATGTATGTACTTCAAAGGCCACCATCAAGAAGCTGTAAAGATAGCTCACAGGATGGGAGATATTCTTGTAAATCATATCTCTGATAAGGGACTTATACCTATTCCAAACTACTCCAATTTAATGATAAAAAGACAAGTAATACTAAAAATGGGACAAAGATCTAAAAACATTTTCCTAAAGATATACAGATGACCAATATGCACATAAGGATGATCGAAACAATTAGTCATTAGGAAAATGCAACTCAAAACCACAATTAGATATCGCTTCACACCCACTACCAAAAAAACCCAAAACCCCAAAAACAAATGTACAAACCCCAAGCCCGCTGCCATCTAGTTGATTCTGATTCATAGTCTCCCTATAAGATAGAAAACTGCACCAGTGGGTTTCCAAGGTGCAGCCAATGGATTTGAACGGCTGACCTTTTTGTGAACAGTCAAGCTCTTAACCACTGCCTCACCATAACTGCTCATACCCAGTAGCATGGCTTTACTTCTTTTAAAAAAAAGCAAAACAATGTTGGTGAGGATGTGGGAAAACTGGAAGTCTCTTATACTGCTGATGAGAATGTAAAATGGTGCTGTGTCTGCGGAAAACAGTTTGGCAGTTCTTCAGTAAATTAAAACACAGAATTACCATAAAATCAACCAAAACCAAACCCAGTGCCATCAAGTCCATTTTGACTCACAGTGACCCCTATAGACAGGGTAGAACTGCCCCATAGAGTTTCCAAGGAGTGCCTGGTGGATCTGACTGCTGACCTTCTGGTTTAGCAGCTGTAGCATGTAACAACTACGCCATCAGGGTTTCCAGAATTACCCTATGACCTCATAACCCCACTCCTGGGTACATATTCAAGACAGCTGAAAAGCTGCACTCAAGCACAAACGTGTACACGCATGTGCACAGCAGCACTACTAGCCAAAAGGCACAAACAGCCCAGATGCTCATCAACTGATCAATGGACACATAAATTTGGTAATGAAAGAAAATGAGAGAAAACCAATACATGCTGTAACATCATGCTAACTGAAAGAAGTCAGTCACAAAAGAAGATACATTATAAGACTCACTTATATAAAATATTCAGAACAGGCAAATCTGCAGAGACTAGATTAGTAGCTGCCTAGGGCTTAGAAGAAATGGAGAGTGATGACTAATGGCTATAAGGTATCTTTTACGTATTAATGAAAATGTTTTAAATTTTATTTTGGTGATGGTTATACACCTGCTGAATTGTACACTTCAAAGCTATTATTTTATAAAAATATGGTAACAAGCAAAATACTCAGGTAAAAACATCAAACTTTGAGATTTTTCACTCTTACATTAAAACACTCCAAAATCTAAATCAGAAATCATAGAATATCTAAGCAACCTAAAACCCCCTAAAAGGGCTATCCAATAGAACTTTCTAGATTTGTCACTCTTACATTAAAACATTCCAAAATCTAAATCAGAAATCATAAAGTATCTAAGCAACCTAAAAACCTACAAAAGAGCTATCCAACAGAACTTTGTGAAATGACAGCAATGTTCTACAACTACACCTTCTACTGTGGTAGCTATTACTGTGACTATGAAACTTAATTTTCAATTTGATTTTATTTCACTTTAAATGGCCATTTGTAATTAGTATCTACCTTAATGGACAGTACAGCCTAGAGTATGAAATGGAGATAACTTATTTTTGACTCTCAAGCTTTCATTTCATAAAGGTAGAAAAGGATGTTTAACACAGCACTGATACCAAAAACAAACAAACAAATAAAATATGTATTTACTTACAAAGTCTGCTCTGACTGGTGGTTGTTGGGGTTGAACCGGTAAGAAGGAAGCTGTTCAATATCTGCTTTAGTAAGTCCTCTAGGCTTAGCCTCTCCCAGTCGCTCTGCCAGGTTTAGCAGGGCCTGCATAGGGAATATGTAACATCTTAATCTCAAAAAAACTCTTCGACTCCAGTTCTTATTATGGACAATTTAAAATATACAGAAATACATACACTACAGAAATATGTAAGGAACCTATTCATGGTTAATCTTATTTATCACTCTCCACTTGTAAATCCGGTTTATTCCGAAATAAAACTAAAAACATGGTATTTATTTCAGTGGTAAAATAGTTTGGGTATATCTCTAAAACAGTTTGCTAACCTCTTGACATTAGGGCTAATTCTTGGCTGTGGGACCAAGTCCTGTCCACCGCAGGGTGTTTAGCAAGACCTCCAGCCTCTACACCCACCACTAGATGCCAGTGGCAGACCCCCACTCAACTCCCTACTGTAATGTCTCCAAAACCAAACCAAACCCAGTACCATCAAGTCCATTCCAACTCATGGCAACCCTACAAAACAGAACGGAACTGCCTCAGTTTCCACACAGCGCCTGGCGGATACGAACTGTTGACCTTCTGGTTAGCAGCTGTAGCACATAATCACTACACCACTGGGGTTTCCTTACTGTCTCCAGATACTGCCAAATATCTCCGGGCAGGTTATCTACTGCTCTTTGGTTGAGAACTACTGTTCTAAAAGATAAAGACTTTAAAAACAAACCCTAACTACAGTATCATCACACCTAAAACAGTAGTAGTTTCTTAAACATCAAATACTTCATCGGTATTTCAAATGTCGCTGGTTGTCCCAATTACTTTTAGAATACTACTAAAAACAGTTCATTCAAATCTGTACATTAATAAATCTGTACATTAATATTGCTTGATATGCCTATCTTTTTTTTTCCTGCTTCTAGTTTTTGAAGAAACCAGGTCAACAACCAGTACAACTTCTTATAGTCTAAATTTTGCTGACTGAATACCATACCCTTGACCTGTATGTGGTTTAACATGCTCCATGCCCTCTGTATTTCCTATAAATTCACAGTTAGATCTAGAGGTTTGGCTACTCTCATCAAGAAGTACATCGTATCTAGCTAGCTCTGTATCTGTTGTGATGTTACCAATCACTGATGAAAACCACCCAGATTCATTAGTTCACTGAGGATGGAAGAATGCTAATATTTTAATTCTGTCCTTCCTTCTTCATTTATTAGCTGAAATACTTCTATATCGAATAACTGCCCCATCCCAAACTTTACTCATTGGTACAGTTTATATAAAAAAGGCAGGTTAAATAAGGAGTTTTTCCCCCTCCTCCTTTCTGAAATATCATTATGAATGCAAAGATTTTAGACTAATCGATGTGCTGATAAAATACTGCCATTTTTAGATTACTGTTCTTATCTCAGTACCTCTTTTCCTTCAGTTTTCAATGCCTTTATCACTACATTTGCTGTATCCCACAATGAGGCTGCATTTTACTGACTGCATTTCCTCTTCACTCAAGTGGCTGCAGCATTAAAGAAATGAAGTCTGTGAGACTACAAATGCCTCTGACAGAGGTAGCAGTATTTGAGCTTAGCCTTGAAAGATGGTTATGCTTTAAAATGTGGAGGAAGGGGCAAGAGTTCCTAAACAAAACAATGGAGGAAAAACACAAAGAATGTACAGGGTAGACTCAAAAAATGGTGAGCAGTTGGAGTGAGCCAGGCCTAGGTGTATTATGGGAGTATGGAGAAAAAAAAAACACTGCTGTTGAGTCGGGTCCGACTCATAATAAGCCTACAGGTCAGAGCAGAACTGCCCCATACAGTTTCCAAGGAGTGCCTGGTGGATCTGAACTGTCAACCTTTTGGTTAGCAGACATAGCACTAAACCCATGACGCTACCTGGGTTTCCAATGGGACTACACTCTAGGAAATAAAACCAGAAAGGAAAAAAAACAAAAAACACCTTCCTGACTGGCTTCAACTATGACTTTGAAGATTATCAAAACACCCAAAATTTCAGTCTAGAAATGGATTCTAATGTCAATGACAAAATATTTTTTCCATTGACATGTGTATCAGAAATAAATTACACTGACACCTTACCCATTAGTGTTACAGATGGACAGTTTCTTGTAAATCAAAGCCAGCTTTAAAGATACTCTAGTCTCGATTTAATGCAAAGCTGTCTCATGAGCATGCCTTATGACAGACTGATTCTAATACAGAATGCCAACAGCATTAGGTAACTCCTGTTCTTACTGACCTGTTTAAGACTAATTTATATAGCACAAGAAAAAAAAAACTGGGAAATTATCATAGCTCCTTTCTCCCAAGAAATCTGGGAATGAAATCCAAAGGAACACTGTAGTGTGATTATGTATGCAGCAGGAAGAAAGTGACATACTTGCATTCTGAATAGCTATAGAAGAAGTATACAGCATTTTGCTAGCTTTCTTCCAGAAGCATTAAAAAAAAAAAAAACCCAAAGGTGATTTATAACACTGTATATGAATGTATAATCTTCCCTCTCCTAGCCCCATGTTTAATTTACCTCAAAAGCTGCCACATACCGTGAAGATATTCATATTGTGGAAACAGAGACTGAATGAGGCTGAAGTGACAAGGATGGTTGGCAGTACCAAACCACACACTACTCACCACTGATCATATCCAAATCTAAATTTGCCTTTCCAGTCCCCAAACTGCACCTCCTATCTTCCTAGCCCCAAACAACAGTAATGTCACCATCACCAAAATCAGAGCTCTCCTGGTCCTTTTGACTGCAGCCACTGCTACACTTTCTTCTGTAATCATCCCACCCTTGGCCCCAAACCACCATAAACCAATCTTACTGATGCTAGTGTGAAAATGTCTTTCAAGTTATACTCTTCTCTCCATTGTTCTACAGTTCAGAACTCGCACAGTTTTATATAACTTGTTGCCTGGACTATCAGGACATCTAAATAGGTTTCTTTGCTACTGACTCCTATCCATGACTCCCATGGATTCCTTCAAACTACTAGCAGTTACAACCTAAGCAGAGGACTGATGCTATTAGCAACTCAACTTTAGTGGCTCCTTCTGTTTCCACAACCTTCAAAATGAAGGGAAAACCAGAGGAGTTTTTTCAATCAAATCTCCATTTTCTCCATTTTATTTCAGCCAAAGACCATGTACTGCTTGTCAAGAACGTCCAGCACTTTCATGGCTTAATCTCATGCATATGAAAGGTTCCCCAAGCAAAATCCACTTCATATAACACAGATATGTCTGCTTTACCAAATGTTTTCAGAACACCCAATAATAATTCACCTTTTTCTCATCTGCATTTTCTCAAAAACTCGCCTGTAACTCTAGTAAACCAACAAAGTCTACCTTGTTGTTAAGAATGCCCTGTACAAGTATCAGTAACACAAAACACTTTGATGACATTTGTAAAGGGTCTTCCAATATGATCATTTTACATTCTATTTTTGAGTTAATTGTGGCAATATCTGTGAAACTATAGCAGCCACATTTATGTTTTTCTGATTAGCCTTGACAAATAGCCATGAAAAGTTAGACAATTCCACAATGTACAGAAATTAACACTCATTATCAAGATGAGCGTTCCATTTGCCACACATTCTGTGCATTACATGAAATTTATGATGCACTTCACTGTAACAGCAAGAGACCAACTCAGCATTTAATCAAAACATTTGGAGGGAAAAAAAAAACCCTGAGACAGTCAGGTGTACTGTCAATCACACAACACCTATTCACCAACGAACTGCAGACTCCAATGAAAACATCCTCACCAGGCATCAAAGTGCACACAAGAATTCATCCCAATCAATTTCTTGCCAAGCCCAAGAACCGGGCCTTTTGTTGACCACAAATGGGCAGATTTTGCATCTGTACTTGAAGCTTTACCCTTACAGAATTGTTTTAACTACAGAACTGAAGTCCAGTGACCATAGATTTGTGCCATATATTTATGGACTGGGCTCTGGGGCAACTGCAAGTTGACCCTGCTTTGGGCCAAAACATCCTCTTCAGCGACAACACCCATTTTGGGATGAATGGTTTTGTTAACAAACAAAACTGCCCCATTTAGAGTGATGGGAATCTAGTGGACATTCAAGAACATCCACTTCATCCCCCAAAAGTTACCGTTTGGTGTGGATTTTGGTCCAGCGGAATCACTGGCCCTATTTTTTCCAAGATGAATGAGGTGAGGCTACGACTGTCAAAGGTGAAGGATAACAGTCTATGATAACTATTTTACGCCCCATCTGGAAAGTGTCACGACAGCCATTTACCCAAAGTTCTCTTCCACACATAATACCATCAAATCTACTTCAAAATAAGAAAGCAATTAAAACAACTTGTTTTGTTCAAGTTCAAGATCATTCTACCTTTACACTAGGACAAACTTACTGGAAGACCCTTTATCTTAAAATGCACAGTGCTTGCCTAATAAATGTTTAACTAGATGAATCAGCTTAATAAGACAATACTTTAGACACACAATGCTCCCCAAATTAATTCACAGTTCATCAACTAACCTCATAATTTTCTACTTCTCCATCTTCCACATCCAATTCAAAGCTAAAAGTTGGGCCCACTGCAGGTGGCACTGGAAGCATTGATCTGCAGCAAAAGCAACAACACTAGCATTGATACTTCAGTACATGCCTTGAATTTAAGTTAGAGGACTTACATTTTCTGAGTTTAAGACTTACAATAAAACTACAATTGTCAAAATAATGATATAGGCACATGGCCCTTGGATATAAAGACCACATTTCCCAGCCTTCCTAGAAAGTAGTGTGACTAAGCTGTGGTCAATAGGATGGAACCAGAAATGATATGCACAACTTATAGGAAGTGATTCTTGGAGGCAGACAGGAAGGCAGAGGGATCCACTTTTGACGGCTGGGATGTAGATGCTCCAGCTAGTTGAGAAGCTGCCTTAGACCATGTGCTGGAAGCCATGAAACCCGAAGTTAGCAGAGAAACATTCTCCATACTCAGGGGGCTAATAAACCCTCCCAGACTGCCTGTTCCTGAATTCCTCACATGAGAGAGAAATAAAAAACTAACATGGTTAATCCATGGCTGTTTGTCCTGTAGACAAATTTAATTCTAACAGGACAGTTCTAAGACACAGAAATAACTTTTCTTCTCTTCCCTACTGAGAGAATAGTATCAAAGCTGGGTAACCAAAAGAGGTATCAAGTAATACCAATTGTAAAAGCAGCAAAAATCTTAACCATTACCTTCCCATCCCTTTATTTGTTAAATCTATTTTTGGGGGGGTGGTTTACGAGTTTCTCCCTTCCCCACATCTCCCACGTCTTTGTTCTTTCCTTTCTTTAACTCTTACCTGGCTTTCACCCTAACCCTTTAATGTTAAGTAAAAATGAAGCGTCAACACATAAAACATCCTGAGTTATATACCACACAGAAGACATTTTTAAAGGAAAGAGAATCTCACAAGTGTCAAAAAACCAGAATCCATTAAAAAAGAAAGAACTTACAGCACATACGGTAGTAGGCTGGGATGATACGGGGGAGGTGGTATTGGCTGCTGGGATCTGTATCTGCTACGTCCTGTGAGCCTCCGAGGCATAAATGGAGGATAAGGCTACATGGAAAAAACAGTCCAAATGACTTAAGATCATTCTACTTTTACAATTAATTAATCTGTCCAATAAACTCTCCTATTTTTAAAAAACCTAAGAGAGCTGTTTATTATTTAAGTGGCACTTAGAATTTTTTCTATGCTAAGAGTGTAGATGTTGACAACCAGTTTAAACATACTACTACTACTACCTGTTCCTGTTGAGCAGATTCCACCTCACAGCAAACCTACAGGACAGAGGAGAACTGTCCCACAGGGTTTCCAAGGAGTAGCTGGTAGATTCAACTTTTGGTTAGTGGCCAAGCTCTTAACCTCTGAACCACAAAGGCTCCCCTTTAAGTATACATTTAGTATTTCTAAATACAATCTTTGAACTGAATAATTTCAAGAAAGTATCTACATATGCTGTGAGTTATACTGACATACTACTCGAAATAATTTACCAAGGCAGTTAAGGAAGGAACGAAAACAAATAACTTACTACTCCAAAGGACACCTCCTGATGCAAAGGATCGTGCGTTAGGAACTGCAAAGGAGCTGATGGTGGTAACGTTGGGGGATGGGCTGATGGGGGGTACGTAAAACCTCCAACAGGAAGATGTTCTCCTAAGAGTTCTACTTCGTTTTCTATCCTTTGCAGAGGCTAAAAAACAAGCAAATCGATACATTTTCAGTGTTTAGACAGACTATACTTTAAAATTATAAAAACAAATGCAAAAACTCGAAAAAACATCCTTAAGACCATGTATCTCTTGACATTAAACTCAATCCAAAATCATACACGTGGACAACACTACAATGGAATCTCCTACTTTTAATTTCAATAGTTTCCAAAATACGTTATTAAACATTCTCTTATTTATTAAAGAACACGCACACACACAATTTGAACTTTCTTTCATTTTAAGAGACCAACATAGGAAAACAGACAGTCATCTAGTAAGCCGACTATATGCACATTACAATTATTTTTTATTCATGGTACCCTGACCTACTTACAGCATTTTCAGACACCTAACTTCTATCAAATGAAATACAGCATTAGGTATACCTATAAACCAGAAACATGGTTAAAAGGTGTAAGATTAAAGAAGATACCATGTTGAAAGCATAAAGAATATGGGCTTTGTTACTAGACACAACTCTGGTACTGTCACTCATCAGACATGTGACTTTTATATAATCGGAAATTCAGTACCATGGCATCTGTAACACCAATCAACACGGTCAGTCTACTTAAAAAAAAAACAAAACATCAACACAGACGCAGAAAGCACATGGCGCTGTGTAAAGCACACAACATGTGTTCTTTTAATAACATATACGATGCACATACTAGAAAAAGGGGTCAATTCAATAGCTTTTAACACAGTCACAGAACTATGTAACCATAACCATTAATTTCAGAACATTTCCAACCCTAAAAAGAAATCCATATTCATTAGCAGTCACTCTCATTTCCCTCCAAGACCCTACTCAGCCCTAATCACTCTAATGTACTTTTGTTTGCCTATACGAACATTTCACATAAATGGGATCACACAATTATGTGACCTTCTATAACTAACTTCTTTCATTCAGGATAATGTTTGAAGTTCATCCATATTGTGGCTTGTATCAGTACTTCATTCCTCTTCATGGTTGAATAATATTCTACGTTATGGATAAACTTTGTTTATCCCTTATCAGCTGATAGGTATTCTGTATTGTTTCCACTTTTGCCCATTATGAATAACACTGCTACGAATATGTGTACAAACATTTTTGTGTAGACACGCTGAATCTCTTGAGAACATGTGTTCTTAAATGTTATTCTGGCTTTTTCTCTCTCTTTCTGGCATTCCACATGGTATAAATGCTCAGCACACGGCAGGTAAGCACTGCTATGACAGACTGAAGTCTCCTGCAGAGAGACCTGAAATCCTCTATTAACAACTTTCATGTTCAATCCTCTTTTTCCTCGTAATGCCTAATGGTTCAGATGCTAAACTTGGACCATCCAAAAAAATCAATGGGCCTTCTCTCTGTGCCGCCTTTTCCACTTACAGCATACATAACCACTTCCCAGTGATATGCCTCTTAGTTGTATTCTGGCCCCAGAAAAAATAATTATAGTAATAGACTATTAACTTGTTTTTCATAGGAACATAGCAGAAACGCAAGTCTGGTCTATCTTTCAGAAATGACAAACGAGGCCCAAGGTTACGGAAATAATTAGATGATGCAAGGGTTAAATGGGTCAAGGGCAAAATTTTGATATCTAGTTCAAATATTTTAATTGATACCAACAATTTACAGTATTTCCACTTTTCAATTTGTAATATATAATACATAAAAAGGAAAAGCCCGTTCAGCTATATTTTTTTCTTCAGATTTGCTTCCTTTTCCAGGATTGCAAATATGAAACAGGACAAATTTAAATTAGATGATGGGCATACAAAATAACCAGAAAAATTTTAAAAATCAAAGATAATTCTACGTAGGCATGTCTATACTTACGTCTATGGATTCCTTTAACAGCCAAATGTTACAGTCTTTAAATGGTAACTATTTACATTTGTTCAATTAGCTTGCTTTTTAGGTCTAAACATTCTGGGAAAGTTAAAGACATACGATAAAAGATACCTACCGATCGTGACTGCTGTGTTTGGAAAGGGACAAACTGGCCTGGAGGTGGCAAATGAGGAGGATGGTGTGGAGACAGGTGAGGAGGATGTAAAAGAAATGGATCACTGGAGATAAGGGGTGGGAATGCAGCATATGGTACTGGTAAGTGCTGAACTGAACAGGCCTGGAGCATCTGAAAGAGACAGAGTTCATTTTTGTTAAAATTATCAGAATATACAAAAGAGACACAGTGAGACTAAAATCTGTCATACCATACCTCCCCAAAACAATACCAAAATGTTAATAACTTGTCTTAATAATGAAGTATCAGTATATATTTACATCTACAATTATAGTATTGGTAAACAAGTGGTAATTTCACTACTCATCTATCAGCCTGTCACACTGTGGGGTTTGTATATTGTTGCTATGATGCTGGAAGCTGGGCTACCAGCATTTCAAAACCAGCAGGGATCACCCAAGGTAGGCAGGTTTCAGGTCTTCAAAACTAAGACTACGAAAAAAGGTCCCACCATCTACTTCTGAAAATCAGCCGAAGCAACAGAGCATCATCCGACTTGCCTGTGGACATGTCATCAGGAGGGAGCGATCAAGTTCAGGAAGACATTGTTTGTTTGGGGAAGTACAGGGTCAATGAGAGTAGGTGAGACCCTCAGTTGAAATGGACTGGCACAACAGCTGCTGGGATGGACCAATCATGCCAGTGACAGTGAGGCTGATATAGGACCAGGTTACATGTCATTCTGCTGTATATTAAGGACTCCGTGAGTTAAGAGTCAGCTCGACAGCAGCTAACAACAACAAAGGGAGTCCTTCTGTATTTTATGTAGTTCTTACAAATCAGTCAAAATAGGTAAACTTTGCCTTTTGCCTTTGCAACACCTATGAGACAGAAGAGGAATCTCTAAGTGCTTAAGATGTAGCAGATACTACAGGTACTCTAAGAAAGTGTCCTTTTCAATCTTACAGATATTTTTTTAAGTTTCTAGGATTTTTGTATTTCTAAGAGCCCAACTCAAAAACTGCCTTCTGACCAATCAAAACTGTTACAAACTTCTGCACACTGGTCTGCAATCTGCTACTGAGACACCAAGCTTGGCTAAATGAACCCACTCAACTGGTATTAGTACTTTTCATGAGTGCACTCCACATGTTTTGATCTCACCTCCAAAACAGAATATTAGGGCTATCTTTATTTTTAATTTTAGGTTTAGCTTTAGAGACATTACTGACCTTAGACATGTCATTTAAATCATATGGATTTCAGTGTCCTCATTTGTGAAATCAGAGTTGGGGTTGGGGTTGACCAATGAAAGGACAAAGCATGAGCTCCAAAGGGAGATAAAGTATGCGCCTCAGAGCCAGAGAGGAAGAGGAAACGATATTTGCTCTCTCATAACAATCATTTCTAAGATCTTGGCTAAGTCATGCAATTCTGCAGTTTTATCAGAAAATGGGGACAGTATCATTTTCATCACAGGTTTCCTAGCCTTTTTAAAAAAAAAAAAAAAATCAAAACCTTTACTATCAAGTTAATTCTGACTTACAGCAACCCTACACAACAGAGTAGAACTGCCTCAAAGGGTTTCCAAGGAGCAGCTGGTGGATTTGAATTCATGACTTTTTGGTTAAGCAGCACAGCTCTTGACCACTGCATCACTAAGGATCCTATGTAGTAAGGTATAAAGCAGACCAAGAACTAAAAATGCCCATTAAGACCTACTGATGATGTTACTACTGATCGATCACTAAAGTCTCTGGAGACTTTATTAATAACTAGTCTAAAATCTTACGATAGCACTCCAAGGCCACTCTTTACTGTGCTTTATTAGTAAACAGGGTCAATATATGGGGGAGCACAGTCTGATTTTCAAGACATGTAAGTATGTCTACCAAATTTAACTGACAAAAAATATAGTAAAACCCAGTTGATGTCAAGTCAATTCCAAGCATGTCAGAGTAGAGCTGTGCACTCCACATGGTTTCCAGTGACTGATTTTTCAGAAGCAGACTGCCAGGACTGTCTTTCAAGGCATTTCTAGATAGACTCAAAATGCCAGCCTTTAGATTCGGAGCTAAGCATGTTAACCAAGTAGGGACTCCTCAGTTTTCCTAAATGGTTACTATGTAGACAGATGCTAACAAAATTTCTATTGTGACAGGATTGTCTTTTAACTTGGAAGTGAAGTTATAGAAGCACACTCTTTAGAAATGTTATTTGCCCAAGACACTTTGAAACCAATTTATACCCACCACTGTCAAGTGGAGTCTCACAGCCATTATTCTAAAAAGTGACTTGAAATTTCAATTACAGAACAAATTCAGGTTGATATACTTAACAGTGACATCTTGTAAGAAGAGAAACACGGACTTACTGGAGGAGGCACACTACAGACAGGGAGGTGCTGGCCACTGAAAACCACAGAGCATCCCGGGACTTGTTGTGCACTGCAAGCAGGGATGTGCTGGCCTGTGCAAAGTGGAATCCCATGCGGTGCCACTGTTGTTACCGTGTAAGAAACAGGGACTGTACCCTGATGGAGCTATTAGGAAAAAAGAAGTATCTTTTAGCTGTTTCAATAAAACACTAATTATAAAAACTTAACATTTAGACTTACATACCAATGGTCACAGCAGTGTTATTCACAACAGCTGAAACATCTCAAATGTTCATCAATTGATGAACAAAATGTGGTTTGGACATATAGCTGAATATTTAGCCCTAAAAAGAAATGAAGCTTTTTCACATGGAAGGGAAAAAGCCTCAGGTAAGTAAAGCATTATGGAAGGAAAAGAACAAATCGGAACGCCTCACGCTACTTAACTTTAGAATCTATTACACTGCCACTGTAATCAAAACAGCCTCATACTGGTACAACACATGCATAGACCAAGGGAACAGAAATCATCCACTTGTGAACAGCTGATAACTGACAACAGCTCAAAGTCTGTAAATTGGAGTAAAGACAGTCTCTCTAACAAATGGTGTTGGCATAATTCGATATCCATCTGCAAAAAAAAATGAAAGACCCGTTACCTCACACCATGCACAAAAACTCAAAATGGATCAAAGACCTAAACAGCAAATCTACACTGATAAAGATCACAGAAAAAAAAAAACTAGGGACAATACTGGAAGCCCTAACACAGAATACAAAACATTACTAACAATGCATAAACATCAGAAGACAAAACAGACAACTGGGAACTGCTAAAAATCAAAACATGTAAGTCATCCAAAGATTTCACCAACAGAGTAAATAAGACAACTTACAAAAAAAATTGGCTATGACAAATCTAATGAGCATCCAATCTCTAAAATCTGTAAGGTAGTGTAAAACCAACAACAAAAAGACAATCCAATCAAAAATGGGTAAAGGATATCATCAACAGGCACGTCACCACAGAAGACACCCAGGCAGCTAACAGACACATGAGGAAATGCTCAGGATCTTTAGCCATTAAGAAAATACAAATCAAAGGGGCAATGAGAATACTATCTCACCCCAACAAGGCTGTGGAGACACTGGAAACTTGTTAGCACTGCTGGTGGGAATAGAAAATGGTACAATGACTTTGGAAACTGACTGGGCACTTTCCTAAAAAAGCTAGACATAGAAATACCTTATGATTCAGCCATCCTACTTCCTGGAATATATCCTAGAAAAACAAAAGCTACCACACAAATAAATACATGCACACCAATGTTCATGGCAGCACTGTCCACAAGAGGAAAAAGATGGAATCAACCTAGGTGTCCAACAATGGATGAATGCATAAACAACTACGGTATATTCACACAATGGAACATTATGCAATGATAAAGAACTATTTGAAACCTAACATGGAGGAACCTGGAAGGTATTATGCTCAGTGAAATCAGTCTCAAAAGGACAAATATTGTACACAACCACTATTAGAAGGACTCAACAAAAGGTTTAAACACAGAAGAAAACAGTCTTTGATGTTTACAAGGGTGGAGATGGTAGGAGAGGGATATTTAAAGAAACTGTAGACGAAAAAAAAGAATATGCTGCAATGCATGTGAACTTGAAAACGTTATGCTAAGTAAAATAAGCTACACACAAAAAGTAAAATATTGTATGATCCCACTTATATGAAATAACTAACTAAAATAGGTAAACAGAGAGACAAAAAGCAGATTAGTGGTTACCAATGAGGGATGTGTGGGAGGAAGCATTCAGAATAATTATTGCTTAATGGCTACAAACTTTCTGTTTGGGGTGATGAAAACTTCTGGAGATAGATAGCAGTGAATATGGTGAATATGTAGTATCACCAAATTGTAAAGTACAAATGATTAACATGGCCAATTTTATGCTTTACATATTTTATTATAATAAACTTAACTAGTTGCCATCAAGAAATTTCAAATCATGGAGACTCCTTGTGTATCATGGAACTGTACTCCACAGATTATGGTTTTCAATGCTTGTAATGTTTTGGAAGTAGATGACCAAGTTTTTCTTCCTCCCAAAGCACCACTGGGTGGATCCGAACTGTCAACTTTTCAGTTAGTAGTCAAACCCTCAACCATCTGCTCTACCCAGGGACTCCAAGAGTAGGTTATGATTCCCACAGAACTAACACTAAACTCTTCCCTAGGAGAACTGGAAGCCCAGGGCTTTGCAAAAGGCTGTCTGTGGTGGTTCCAACTAGAATAGTATTAGAAAGTTAATCATCTCCCTTGCTCCTGTCTATCCTTAGGCAAAAGATGTTAATAATTTATCATTCAACATCTTTCTCCATGAGCATGCATACACAAGCACAATTATACTCTAGTTGTTCACGTTTGGGAGAAACGAGAGGATAGTGCCGTGCAACTTTCTATAGCCATTTCTTCTATGTGGGGGAAATCGGAGCTAAAGGCAACCCTTCCTTTTTGATACCAGCTAGATAATTCAAACACACTTGCTTAATACAGTCCCTATTATTATTCACATACTAATGGACATTCAGCTATGGCTGCTAACCAAAACGTTGCAATTCAAATGCACTAGGCACTCCTTAGAAACTCTAATGGGGCAGTTCTACTCTGCCCTACAAGGCTGCTATAAGTCAGAATCAATTCAAGAGCAATGGGTTAATGAACATTCAAGTTGTTTTCACTCTTTTGACAATATCAACACAAATGTAAAATGCATTACTGAACATATACTCTCAGATGTCAAACAGACTACCTACTAAAAAATTTGTTATTTATGATTATAGATTTTTTTAATGTAGTGAAATTGTAGCCTGAGTGTCCTTTATTGATGAAGTCCAGGGCTCTGAACTGATTCCATACAATTCAGTCATGTATGTGCTGCACGGTAATCCCATCTCCTGCACTTTGCCTTGGACCCAAGTAGCTTACAGTGCTAGTTTGTATGAGTACTTTTCTCCACAGTTCTGCCACAGTGCAGGCTCCCATCCATCAGGTATCAGGAACCTGACTGAGGGGGCTGGATTACTGGCAGGACTGTGAAAAGTGACATCCATTCCAAGTTGCACAACTGGCTGCCATCTTTAAGCCAGGCACTTCTATCTTGCAAGAACATGCAAGATATTCACAGCCTTGTCTCTGCTGGCCATGACCAAGCTGCCGCAAAAGCCTTGTTTTCAGTGGCCGTGACTGCATTCTTTAAAACTGGTTCCAAGCTCTAGATCATAACCCTGAACTCTCTAATGCTTCTTTTACATTTAACTTACACTTCAATTAAAATTTGCTTTGTTTCTAAGGTGAAGGAGAATTTTTCTCAGAGATGGATGATTATACCTTCAACACTGGTTATTTAAACCAGCCCTTTTCTATACATGGAAATAGCATCTTTTTCCCATTCAATTAAGTACCTACAAATTGTGAGATGTATTTATCCACATCTATGCCAATTTGTGCTGCTTTAATCACAGCATCTTACTAGAAAGGTTTCTATCTAGCAACACAAATTCTTTTTTATGTGCAAATGACAACAAATTTATCCAGTTTCAAAACATATTATTTTAATTGTATTAAAATTTTGTGTTATTTTACAAAGGGCTCAATTTTAAGCCTTCTCATCCAGAAACATATTATGCCTCTGTGTATCCAAGAAATTACTCTTTTTCATAAAGACCTTATCATCTCTCTGGTTAAACTCACTCCTCAGAGTTATTTCGCAAGTTTTGTCATACAGGTAGTCCCTGACTTAGGACTGAGCCACCACAACTGCACCCTGCCATAAGCTGGTTCTGACAAAAGTCAAATATCTTTTTAAATTTTTATTATTGCCTTTCATTATCAGTAATCTTTATAAATCCAACCTCTGAACATCTTAACACCTGCAAATAACATTAGTGAACTATGTGCTACAACATTACATGCTGTACATGCTACCAAGATGTGTCAGAAAATAAACAAAAAAAATACACATACCAAAAAACAGATGGTTGTAAGTGTAACTCATGGTAACTTCAGTACATTATAGGTTAGCGATGACCTGTTCTGTTGCTATTTTTCTCTATTTCCATCTCACTGAGGCTGAACTCCGGAAACTACTGCTGTAAGATAACCTTCAAACCTTAACCCAAACACTTCTCTGAAAGTCTTTTTTTTCCTTCGAAAGACTTTATTTGAAAATTTTAATTTTCATTACCTGTGAACAAATGGAATTAAAATATTAAGCTGAATAAAATTTTAAGAGTGTCAAATTATATAGCCTGTATTCTGTCAATCACAAATCAGCACCCTTGCATCATACAAGTAGCCCCTGACTTACAACAGGGTTGTTTCAATGGCTCTATTCCACTGACTTCAGTGTAAACTGGTTCTGATGTACGTCAAACACTTTTTTAAAAAAAGTTTTCATTATTGTTGCCTTTTATTATCACTACCTTTACAAATGTGATCCTTGGAAGTTAGAAACATTACACATAAATTTACAAATATGTTCTAATACATACATAAAAACACACAATCATAAAAATGCACTCTGACAATGAAGACTTGAAAGTGATTTGCTTTCTGTCAGTTGCAGTTACTACTTTACATAAAGCAAAGTGCACGTTACTTCACTTGTGGATAGTTCTGTATAATATGGATTATTCCTAGGAATGGGGATAGCAGTTCAGAATCAAAACATTAGCGGCCCTTTTCTTCTTCCCTGCATATATCTTGGGGTAATATCTCACTGCTCCCCAAATCTAACTATCAACCTCAGTATAGCTATCAGTGTTTAGGTCCCTGTTTTAAAGCAACTGAAGCCTCTGATGCAGTTTAGAAAACTAAAATCTATACAGCAGAGGTTTGTATGGCAAATAATAAAATTAAACATCTGTGAGTGAACATGTGGGAATGATAACATCAGCCAATTATGAGATGCCAACACTGTATGCAGCACATACTACTAACAATAAGATGTAAAAAGAAAAAAACGACAGTCATAAGGGCAATTCATTGTAACTCAAATATGTCCTAAGTCACAGACTACCTGCACCTTCTATTACTGGTGGTCCCAGACTTAGGACTGGGTTTTGCTCTGCAACTGCTTCTTCTGACATTAAGCTGAATACCTCATTATTCCTCTAGTTTTCATTATCATTATTAGTCACTTTGTAAATTCAGTCTTGGAGGGTTGGAGACATTACACCTGAGAATGATGTTATCAGCAAATTACGCACTTCAACACTGCATGTAGTACATATTACTGAGACGCACCAAAATAAATAAATAAATAGACCGGTTGTGTGTTGCAAGTGAAATACAGGCACATGACAATCAGATGCCCTGTTGTGTGAGTGCTTTATCTCCCCTGAACCACTGCTACGTTAAAATTTTTGCCCAGCTGTAATTTTGTACTGGAAGAAGTACAAAAGAGAGCTCCTGGTTACAAGCACAATGATGACACTACATCTCACACACCTGGGTCAGGTTTTCCAGTAGAGATCACTCTCTGGAGGAGTACATCATGCTGGGAAAAGTACAGGGTCAGTGAGAAAGCAGAAGCGCTTCCACAACAGGCACTGACACAGGGGCTCCATAAATGGGCCTCAGCACAACTCTGATGGTGAGGATGGCACGAGAGCAGGCAGTGGTTCATTCTGCTGTGCACAGGGTCGCTGAGTCAGAACCAAGTCAGGCGCCTGACGACGACGATTTTGCCCTGCAGTCTTCTTAAACTCAAACAATGCTGTTGCTGTTGTTAGGCACCGTGGAGTTGGTTCCGACTCACAGTGACCCTACAGGTCAGAGAAGAACTGCCTCATGGTTTCCAACAAGCGCCTGGTGGATCTGAACCGTGGGCCTCCTGGCTTGTGCCGTAGCACTTCACCACGAGACGATGAGGGTTTCCGAGCACTAGCTGAGCTTAACTAACAGTGAGTGTTTGCCTCAAGCACTGTGCTCTTTTAGGGGAAACTCAGGGGTCAGCAAGTTTATGTTAATTGAAGAGGAACAATCTGGAAAAGGAAAATGTTTCAGAAAGGTCTTTTCAAAACTCAGACAATATAACCAATGTCACTGAATTATACATGTACAAACTGTTGAACTTGCTTTGCTGTATCTATTCTCAACAAGTTGTAAACAAAAATATGTTCATAGATATCTATCATATCCACTTTTAGTAGACATGTAAACTTTCTGGTTAAATTCAGTAAATGATTTCTGATAAGATTTTTTTCATATTTAAGAACCATATTTTATTGATGTTAAGTTACATCAAGTTTCATGTATTATTAAGAAAAATGTTGTCATTTAGAAATTTTTAATTTATTTACTCAGCTTTAGTTGAGCTCATACAGCACTAAAACATTCATAAAAAAGGAAAATGTAACCAAAGTAAAGTGGTTAAGACAGTCCCAATGCTTCAATTTTCAGAATTCCAAATCACATTTCAACTCACTGTCATTGTTTGTGTTTTTTTCTACGCAACAGGTTTAGTTGTATCATAAGGCTTGGTGATACAGCTTTTCTTAAAATAATCCATAAAAGAACCAAAGGCCTTTTGTACTAGATCCTTAAGACAGGTTCTAAGTACCCAGGACTGGTCTATCTTGCTATGAGAAAGATGTTAATCCCTCCCTCACCCCAACCATGAAATACTTGACTCTCATGGGTTAAAAGAGTGTCTCCAAGAATTTTTTCATTACCTTAGTGCAAGACATTTGATACTGGTACACATCTAAACAATGACAACTGTTACAGCAGCTGCTTGGCTGACATCAAAGTATGCCACCAATTTCAAAGATGATAAAATATGAACAATGTACATTTTGGAAATTTAATTTTTTATCATGAATCAGATGTACAGTAAAGAGCATAAACACGAACACTAATACTACAAAAGGTTATTAATGTGAACGTTCTTGTAACCATTACCCAGCTCAATAAAAAGAACTCTGCTAAAATCTCTGAGAAATTCTCACGGGCTCCTTCATGGTCAAAATGAATTCATACTCACTTTCCAAATCCCACTACCAAAGGAACTATTGTCCCAAATTTTGTGATAATAATTTCCTTTTTCTTTATGGCTGTGCCAACCTATGTATTTACACACAAATAAACGGGCACCTTCTATGATTGTTTGCTATCCGTTCTTCCCTTCCCCCAAGGCCTCCCTTATGTCAATTTCTTTTTTTTTTTACACACCTTGCTGTGACAAAAATTAGCCTAGCATAGTTACAAAAATACCTTCGGGGGAAGGGAGTGGCTGGCAAACAAAAGGTGTGCATTGTTTGCATAAAAACACAGTAATCCTTTGTTGGAAAAATGTTTTTTCACTTTTTGATGAATACAACTTTTTAAAAATTGATCTAAAATTTCCATAAACAAAATGGGAGTAAAGCCTAAAACCCACCAACTTCAAGTAGATTCCAACTCCTATACATTCCATAAAACGCTGTGTCTGTAATACCATCAACCAGTCACAAGACCTGAATATTCATCACCTGAGAAAATTCCCTTCTTCCTCCTCTCAGTTAATACTCAACTCTTCCTTCAAGGTTCTCACTTAAATCACCACAGATTAAATCTTTTCTTAAACTTCTTGTGACCAAAACCATTCAATATGTACTCTGTGTCTGGATTTTCTTTTGACTTTATTTAACTTTTGGAATTCATCAGTGCTGTCCCATGAGTCAGTAGTTTGCTGTTTTGCTGCTAAGTAGTATTCTATTGCTTGACTATATCACAACTTGTTTATCCATTTACCCACGGATGTGCATTTGTGTTGTCCCAATTTTTGAATATTCCAAATAAAACTGCTATAAATAGTATCGGTGGGGGGACATACACTCATTTCTCCTGAATGGACCTGAACACCTGGGAAGTATACTACTGGAAAATGTCCCACAGTTTTTCAACTATTATTTTACACTGTACTGGTAATTCAAATGAAATTCCTGGTCTTTGTATTTTACACTCTGTGGTGGATGTGTAATGCTCTCTCACTATGGTTTCAGTGTACATTTTCCTGAAGAGAAATTAATGTAGATAATAAGACTGAAAAATTTTCCTCCCCTCACTCCTTGTTGTTCCTGCACCTGCCTAACCCCCCCTTCACAGCAGCTCTCGCCTGACAAGGACACTCCCCGCCCCTGCCTGCAGCTCGCCCCCCCCCCCCCGCCTGACAGGATATTTCCCTTCAATAAGTCCAGCGCCTGCTTACTCCCCTTCAAAGTCTTACACCCGTCTGATAAGATGGAGCTGCTCCCCATCAAAGCCTCCCACCCACCTAGCAGGATGCCCCCTCCTCAGAACCCCGCCCACTCACCCCATTTGTCTCAACCACGACATCCTCAAACTGCACTATAACTACTGGCTCGAAACTTGACTTGGGGCCATTTTGTTGGAACCTGCAAAGGTCCCTCTATCCCACCGGCGTAATAAACAGCCTCTTGCCTCCTCCTGGGTGTCATTCGCTTCCTTACTTTCTATAACAAAATGATGTGCATATTTTGGTGTGTGTGAAATGCCTGTTAAAGACTTCTGCCCATTTTAGAATTTAAATCATCTTTCTATTTAATTTATATGAGAATTCTTTAACACAAATGATTTTCCCCCCCAAACAGGTTATTTCCCTTTTTCTCAATTAGCATCGAAAAAAGGTTTACATATTACAATTGACTTTTATAGTCAGATGTCTTTTATAGTTTCCCAGCATCTCTTTTCATCAAGTATGATGTTTGATGTTGGTTATACGAAGCCACTGTAATTCTCTTTCTATTGGATCTCATGTAGTCTTTTTTTTCCATGTGTACTTAATTTTGAATGTTAACTGCCAGCTGTCTGAGAAAAACTATTTTAGGGATTTCTTTGGGAACTAGAATGAAGGCTCTTTCCTCCAGAGAGGATCTGCATCTGTTATCTAGGCCTCTGTGGTCTAAATAACTGTAGCCATTATGGTAGACTGGTATGAATTTGGGATACAACTTACATTTGTTTCAGATCATTCTTATACCAAAGCTACTGCACTTTTAAAGGTACCTACATTACACAGGAAGGGCCTCCAATCAGGCTCCCTAATTTTAAGTGGTCTTTGATTTCTTTTTCTGGACAGACTTAAAACTGAAGTTCAAGTTTGCCCAAAGGAACAAATGCCCCCAGGACAGACCCTGTATCCCTGGTTTCCTTTGTACTTCAGCTTGGCGATTAGTTCCAACTGTTTAGCTCTTGTGATGCTTTCAGGATGCTGTTGGAATGCTGTAAATAACCCTGCCTATCAGCTTGGGGAAATGAAAATCCTGTCTCCACTTTAAAAGCTTTCACGTTACAAATGAGAGCTAAATTTTAACTTTTTGCATCTATTAAAGTATATCCTCTTTTGTATTCTTATATCCTTGATGAAACTATACTTCGAAAGATGAAGTTATTCTGCATTGCTAAACTCTAGTAATATATATTTTTACTTCTAATAGATTCTGTAATACATAACTATCTGTGTATTACTTAAATCATCTTCACTGTATTCCAAAGGGAAACTAACTGATACTATCCACAAAGTTTCAGTTTTAAAATTATGCTGGCTTCATTAAAGTATATCCAGGAAGCTATCCTTTTCCATAACCTAATCCCCAAAACAACCACGGCTGTCAAGTCGGGTCCAACTCATAGGACAGAACAGAACTGCCCCATAGTCTCCAAGGAGCACCTGACCAAAAGGTCAGCAGACATAGCATTTAACCTACTACGCCACTTTAAATTGAAATTAGCAGTTTTTTAAAGGTTAACACCCCCACTTGTCTGTGAGTTTATCATATTGTAGGGGCTTGTGTGTTGCTGGAAGCTATGCTACCGCTATTCAGATACTAGCAGGGTCACCCACGGTAGACAAGTTTCAGTTGAGCTTCCAAATTAAGAAAAGACTAGGAAGAAGGGCCCAGCAGTCTACTTCTGAAAATAAACAGCCAGTGAAAACCTCATGAATAGCAGCAAAACACTGTCAGAGGTAGGGCCAAAAACATGAGACCTCCCTAGGTTGGAAGGTACTCAAAGACGACTACGGAAGACCTGCTTCCTTAAAGTAGAGTCGACCTTAATGACATGTGGATGGAGTCCAACTTTTGGGATCTTCATTTGCTGATGTTGCTGGACTCAAAATGAGCAGAAATATCTGAAACATCCATTAACCAGAAACAGGATGTACAAAGTATGAAACTATCCTTTTCCATAGCCTAACCCCAAAAAACAACCCATGGCTGTCAAGTATGTACAAAGTATGAATCCAGGAAAACTGGAAATCATAAAAAATGAAATGGAATGCATAAACATCCATATCCTAGGCATTACTCATGGCTGTTGAGTTGATTCCAACTCAGAGTGACCCTACAGGACAAAGTAAAACTGCTTCACAGAGCTTCCAAGGAGCACTTGGGGGATGTGAACTGCTGATCTTTTGCTTAGCAGATGCAGCACTTAACCACTACACCATCAGGGTTTCCTCCTTGGCATCAGTGAGCTGAAATAGTCTAACATTTGCCACTGAATTGGACATCCATATGGTCTACTATGCCAGGAACGGAATTCCAAAAACAGTGTTGCACTCATCATCAAAAGCAAAAATTTCAAGATATGTGCTGAAGTACACGCTGTCAGTTGTTGGACATCCATACACCTATGAGGAAGACCAGAGTATATGGCTATTATTCAAATTATACAAATTACGTACCAACCTCTAAGATCAAGGATAAAGAAATTGAAGATTTTTACCAGCTTCTGCAGTCTGAAATTGATCAAACAGGTGATCACAGGATGCACTAATAATTACTGAATAAAAAAACTGGGAACAAAGAAGGATCAGTAGCTGGAAAAGATGGTGTTGATGATACAAATGATGCCAGAGATCACATGACACAATTTTACAAGACCAAAAAGCTTCTTCATTGCAAATACCTTTTTTCACCAACATAAGCGGTCAGGATGATACAGAGACCTCACCCAGATGGAATACACAGGAATCAAATCTACTACATCTGTGGAAAGACAGTGGAAAATCTCAATGTCAGCAGTCAGAACAAGAGCAGGTGCTGACTGTGGCACAGACCATCAACTGTTCACATGCAAGTTCAAACTGAAACTGAAGAAAATCAGAACAAGTCCATGAGAGCCAAAGTACCACCCTGAGTATATCCCACCTGAGTTTAGAGACCATGTCAAGAACAAGTTTGATGTGCTGAACAGTAACAACTGAAGACCAGATGAAATGTGGAATGACATCAAAGACATCATCCATGAAGAAAGCGAGAAGTCATTAAAAAGGCAGCAAAGAATGAAAAGACCAAACTGGATGTCCGAAGAAACTCTGGAATTTGCTCTTGAACCTACAGCAGCTAAAGCAAAAGGAAGAAATTTCAAAGGGCATCTCAAGAAGACAAAGTATATGCAAAGAGCTGGAGCCAGAAAACCGAAAGTGAAGAACATGCTACGCAATTCTGACACGAAAGAGATGCTACAGGGAAAATCATCCACAACTCAGGAAGCAGTAAAAGAAGGTGGAATGACTACAGAGAGTCATTATATCAGAAAGAACTTGGTCGACATTCAACCACTCCAAGAGGTAGCATATGATCAGGAACCGATGGTACTAAAGGAAGGAGTCAAAACTGCACTGAAGGCTCTGGCAAAAAATAAGCCTCCAGGAACTGCTGGAACATTAACTGACATGTTTCAGCAAACTGATGCCGCACTGGAAGTGCTCACTTATCTATGCCAATAAACTTGGAGGACAGCTACCTGGCCAACTGACTATAAGAAATACACATTATGGCTATTCCCAAGAAAGAGGATCCAACTGAATGTGGAAATTATCAAACAATATCATTCATTATCACACAGAAGAAAAATTTTGCTTATGATCACTGAAAAACCACTACAACAGGATACTGACAGATGGATGTCAAAAATTCAAGCCGGACTCAGAAGAGGACATGGAACTGGGGAGATCACTGCTGCTGTCAGATGGATATTGGCTAAAAACAGAGGATACCAGAAAGACGCTTGCCTTTGTGTTTCACTTACTCCACAAAGGCATTCAACTGTATGGATTATAACAAGTTATGGGTAGCACTGTGGAGAATGGGAATTCCAGAACACTTAATTGTGCTCATGAGAAATCTGTACATGGATCAAGAGGCAGTCAAATGAACGGAACAAGGGGACACTACAGCTTGAAGTCAGGAAAGGTGTGTGTCAGAGCTGTAGCCTTTCACCACACCTTTCAATCTGTATGCTCAGAAATAATAATCCAAGAAGTGGGACTAAGTGAAGCATCAGGATTGGACAAAGACTCATTAACAACTTGCGTTATGCAGATGACACAGATAATGAATGCTAAAAGTGAAGAGGATCTAAAACACTTACCTATGAAGATCGAAGACCACAGCCTTGAGTCTGTATTGCATGAAAACAAAAATCGAGCGGATACTGGAAGAGTGGAAAAGAAGAGTGTTGTCACAGGGTGAGGTGAGCAGATTGTCTTTGACTGTAAACTTTCACTTAAGCACAATAAAAAAAAAATTTAAAAAGAAAATAAAAATCCTCACAACTGGACCAGGAAGTGACATCATGATTAACGGAGCAAGGACTGAGGTTGTCAAGGATTTCGTTTTACTTTGGTCCACAATCAATGCTCACAGAAGCAGCAGTCAAGATATCAAAAGATGCATTGCACTGGGAAAATCTACTGCAAAGGACCTCTTACAAGAGCTGAAAAGTAAAGGTGTCACTTTGAAGATTAAGATGCACCTGACCCAAGCCATTGTATTTTCAATTGCATCACAGGCATGTGAAAGCTGAACAGTGAATACGGAAGACAGAAGAACTGACACCTTAGAATTGTGGCACTGAGAGAAGAATACTGAATGTACCAAGGACTGCCAAAAGAACAGATCTGTTCTGGAAGAAGTACAACCAGATTGCTGTCTGGAAGCAAAAATGGCGAGACTTTGTCTCACATATTCAGACATATTGTCAGAAGGGATCAGTCCCTGGAGAAAGACACCACACTTGATACAGCAGAGTCAGTGAGAACGAGGCAGACCCTTAACAAGATGAACTGACCTAGTGACTGTCACAACAAGCTCAAGCATAACAATGACTGCGAGCATGGTGCAGGACCCAGCAGGATTTCACTCTGTTGTGCACAGGGTTGCTATGAGTTGGAACTGACTCAACAGCACCTGACAACAACAACAAAGGGTAGCAGAATTCAAAATTAGTATCAAAGGGAAATTTCAGATTATGCTTTCAGCCTCTACTATAGGTAGTCTGTTTAGGTTTTCTGCTTCTTTGATTTTTCTGCTACTTACATATGCAGTTTTCATGTCTTAAGATGTACACCCAACATACAATGTCACATAACTGAGAGCCCACCTTTTCTGAAATGCAGCCCTTTTCTCTCTGCAGCACTGCCTCTAAATTATCCCCTCCCTTCACTGTGGCATCTCCCTCCCACCAAAGCTAGTACATATTTCTTCGTATTTTTCTCTGGGCTTATATAATCCTATGTTCACATACATATTTAGTCATCATGCTTTACAAAACAGGACATTATAAATACTTTTATGCATTTGCTTTTCTTGTGCAACAATACCCTGCAGAAATTCTGCATTCCTAGCACAATTCTAATTAATTCTGTCTAATGACAACAAAAACCAAACCCGATGCCATTAATTGATTCTGACTCATAGGTACCCTATAGGACTGTCCCCTATATGATTTCTGAAGTGACTGTGGTGGACTCAAACTGCTAACCTTCCAGTTAACAGCCGAAACTGTTAACCTCTGTGCTACCAAGGCTCCACATAATGACTGTATTTCAGTAAAAAATGTACCAGAATTAGTTTTACTAACGTGAAGTAATCCCTGTTTCCTGTCTTTTCCCCCTCTGAGTTATGCTGCAATAAACAACCTCTTATACATATCTTATATTCCAGCACTTTCATTTTCGAGGTATTTTTGGGAACAGGGTTGATGGATTTCACAGAATTTTCTTCAGTAGTAAAATGTGTGTTTCAATGTAGTCGAATACTTGTCTTTTAAAGCTTCTGGCTCTCCAGTTTTGGTTAAAACCTCTGTTTACATAACGCTTTTATATGTAGTCTAGATGCTAGATATTTTACTTCAAAAAAAAAATTTAATAAGGTACAATTCACAAATTCTAAGTTCACTCTTTTCAAGTCCACAATTCTGTGGAGTATATCCACAAAATTGTGCACTGATCACCACTAATTTCTGAACATTTTCAACACTCTAATACATGATATTCTCTTGAAAACATATCCATTACCTTATTTCATCTGTAAAAACCTGTAAGACAATATTAAACAAACGGATAGAGAAGACTCTCTCTATTTGCTTATTTGTCTTTCCTTGGCTAGGATATTAGCTGTTAATTTTATTATTTAAGTATCTTCCTTCTTATCCTAGATTTACACATTTCATTAAATTTTCACAACTGTCTTTCAACATTTGTTGATACAATATATGGTTTTTCGTCTTTCATTTGTTCATAGAGTATGAATGTTTTCATATTAAACACTCTTCTCTTTCTTGGAATCTATCTGGTCATACATAGTTCATTATTTTTCACACACTCTTATTTTCTAAAAAATCCATTCCCATTGAGGTGATTCTGACTCATAAGTGACCCTAGAGGACAAAATGGAACTGCCCCACAGAGTTTCCAAAGAGCAACAGGTGGATTTGAACTGCCAACCTTTTGGTTAGCAGCTGTAACACGTAACCACTAGGCCACCAGAGTTGGCATGGTAGTTTTAGTTTGGATCTTCTGTAACAATTCATATTTTCCTCTTATCGTTGGGTCAATTTTTTTTAAGTTTACTCTTCTAACATCCCTTTTGAACTAGTTACTATTTCTATCCCCATCTTTATTATGTAAGACATCATTAGTATAGAGTCTTTCTCAAGTCAATCTCTTGTAGATATAAAAGAGATTAAACAAGCAAAGAAAGCAGCAAAGATGTGGTAAGATAGAAGACAATATACATGGTGACGTGTGAGGAACTTGGAAGCAGAAGCTGAAGACAGAGACCTTCTTCTACAGAAAGCCTTCCCTTGAAGCTGATACTCTGAATTTGGACTTCCAGCCTCCTAAATGAATTTTAGAGAAATAAATTTGTGTTACAGCCGTTATTACTGTTATAGGCAGTGCTAGGTAACTGACCATTCCATTTTACTACTGAAGGAAATTCTGAGTACCTCCCCTACATGTGCACGTCTTTTATCATTTCTCATCTTTGTGATGTTTGCCCTTTCCCCCTTACATCAAGATCACAAGACGTACGTCACTCTTACTGACTGCATTGTCTTTGCGCTACTTTTTCAACAAGATTTCTATATCATTAATTTTAGTTATTTTTCCTGGTAATTTACTTATTTCAATTTCTCTTAGTTCAGTCAGCTATTTGTCACTGTTCTTTTTATTTGTTTTTGACTTTTAAAATAACGGTTACAAAATTTTCTCAGAACATTAGGTCCCACAGATTTTGATAAGATTTCTCCTTTTAAATAAAATCTTGCCTCATAAATTTCAAACAATTATTTTTTGAAATTGACTTTTCACGTATGGTTTGTAGTTTTATAGGGTTATAACCACAAAGAATGCGGCCTGGAAAGACATCTATTTTTGAACTTATTATTATGTGATCACATTATTATATAACCATAATTTCATGGACATAAAGAAAAAAAATCTGACAGAACAGCAGCATGTAGGCAAGGTCATTATTTTTTCTCCACTGTCACTATGCCTATTATTTTCTATCACCCATTGCAGTATATGAAAAATTGGATGCTGGTTTCTCTTTTTTAATTTTTCCTGTCTATAAACTTTTTTCATTATCCTTAAAATTCAGCAACCTTAAAAAGATACACCTAAATTTGTATCTTTTTGGCCTTAGGACCCCCATAGAAAACCATACAGTTTTGGGTTTCACCCTAGTTCATCAGCTCTTGGCAGGAGAAAACAGAAATGAAGCCTGGTATCTGTCTTCTCCCTGGAGATCTATCAAAAATCTGTAAGCAGAGGTACATACACAAGAATTATTCCAAAACAAAGTAGAAAGCAGAGGAAAACAGGGACATACTCAAACCATAATCTATACAGTAATTCCTAGTAATCTAAAACCAGCAATTCCAACCAACCTTTCATGAAGTCATGTCTCCAGCAGAGTATTATTTAGCCATAAAGAGAAATGAAGGGAGCAGAGTCACTGCCTGAGTTTCTGTTTTGGGTAGTGATGAACTATTAGAAATTGGTGGTGGTGATGGTTGTACAACATGGTGAATATAATGTCACTGAGTTGCACAGTTAAAAATGGTTACAATACAAAAAAAATTTATTGTATTTCACTACCATAATTTTTTTCAAAGGGAAGCAAGAATCAAGAAATGTGCAACAACCCCCGCCCGTTTCAATAAGCTATAATCGACTTTTAGCACAGGTATTTCCAAGACATTCTGTTACTATACCTGGTCATGTATGTCAACCATTACTGCATTCTGCTGTGGTGGATGAGCAGCAGGATGTAACAGACGAGGGGATACATTCGGAGGGTGGAAGGCTCGAGGTTCCTCTATTGCTTGCTGTTGTGCATATGGAAGATGGTGATAGTTTTCATCTTGACTAATGGAATTATGTCGAGACAGACGATCCCTTCTTCCTCTCTGGCGCCTGACAGGAGGACTGCAATACAGTATGTTCAAAGAGAAGGTCAATATAATGCTCACTGTTGTGGTGACCCATCGGGATTCTGCACTGTCTCTCTTTGCTAACATAAGGTTGAGAGCTCAGTGGCTGTTATGGTCCACCATCAGTTCTAAAAACTTACAAATTTAAACACAGGGAGTACGTTTTTACTTAAAAAAAAAAAACAAAACCACAGAACAAATACCAGAATTATGAAATATTTTTATTTTTATTGTGATTAAATGAAAATTTATAATCTAAGTCAATTTGCTATATAAAACCCCAAGCACATATCTCTATGCAACTCTGTCTGCTTTCCTCACCCCGTGACAGCACATTCCTGCTTTCTACCCTGTACTGTGGTACTCAACCAAGATCTCCCCTCTTTTCCACTCCCTCTCAATTCCAGGGGCCATGATCTCAGGGGACCCTCCAGGATGTCTGATCATCAAGTCTGCTGTTTATTTAATAAAGTTCTACATCTGCACTCCCCCTTTTCTCATGCTGCATCAGGGGTTTTACATTGTTGTGTTTCCTGTCAGGGTGGGCTTTGGTGGCGGCAGTGCACCTTCTAGTTCTTCTGTCTCATGGACCCTTCTATCTCCTGGGCTCAAATTTTCCTCCTGTCTTTAATGTTCTTAGTTTCCACCTGCCATGTGGGTTCTAACCAACTGATGTTTCTCAGATAGTAGCTTGCTGGCTTTTAAGACCTCAGGTGCCACTCACCAATATCAGTTTTTCTCTTAGAAAAAACTAGCTCTATGCCAATTGGCCTCGATGTCCCCTGAAACCATGGTCCTCAGGCCCCTGTCTCTGTTACTCTGTCCTTTAAAATATTGGGCTGTATTTAGGAAATCTTTTAGTTTATGGTGCAGTCCAGTTGTAGTGACCCCCTTCCTACTGCTGCTGTCACTCCCTTCAAGTATCTGAATTCCTATCAACTATCCAATCTATGAATAACCCTTTCCTTCCCTACTCACCCTGTAGTCATCAAAGAATGTTCTTTTCTGTGCATAAGCCTTTTCCTAAGTCCTTATTATAGTGGTCTCATAAAATATTTGTCCTTCTGCAGTCGACTGCTTTCACTCTCCATGTCTTCCAGTTGACTCCAGGTTATGTTTCCTAAAATCACTGTTGTCCTTTATCACTGCATAGTGTTCCACCGTGTAAATATACCATAGTTTTGGTTTATCCATTCACCTGTCGATGGGCAGCTAGGCTGATCCCATTTTTTGCTGTTGAGGACAGTACTGCAATAAAACTTTGAGTGTACATGAGGCCTGACAATCAGGTCCAAGAACTTAACTGCTGTCAGTGCTACGTGTCTCACTGCTGAATATCACTACAGTCACCTTCCAAGTACTCCCCGTAAAAGGGTATACACTGATGCCAGTGCCTCATCCACCTTTCAAAGCAGTTTTGGCCACTGCACATGGTGGCAAGGTGCTAAGTTCATGAACCTAACTGTACAATTGTCCGTGAGGGAGCTTTTAGCCAATCAACAGTTAACTATACTGGAACATCCCCCTACTCACCTGATCTGGCCCCCAATGACTTTTTTCTCTACCTGAAGATAAAGGAAATATTAAAAGGAAGACATTTTGATAACATTCGGGACATCAAGAATAACATGACAACAGCCCTAACGGCCATTCTAGAAAAGCAGGTTCCAGAATTGCTTTGAAGGGTGGGACGAGGTGCTGGCTTCCCAAGGGGAGTAATTTTGAATGTGACTGTCATGGATCAGACTGTGTCCCCCCAAAAATATGTGTAGCCACGTGGCTGGGCCATGATTCCCAGTATCTTGTGACTGCCCTCCATTTTGTGGTTTTCCTCTGCTGCACCTTAAAGGATTAAGGTGGGGCTGTAAATCCCTTCATAGGGTCACCTCCCTGCTCCACTGTAAAGGGAGTTTCCCTGGAGTATGGCTTGCCCCACCCTTAATCCTTTCATCCTATGAGAGATAAAAGGACAGAGAAGCAGGCAGAGAATAGGGAACCTCGTACCATCAAGAAAGCAGCACCAGGAGAAGAGCGCGTCCTTCAGACCTGAGGCTTCTGCACCAAGATGCTCCCTGGACAGAGACTGATACAACACCGGACTTTGCTCCAGAGTGAGAAAGCCTTCCTCTTGAGCGGACACCCTGAATATGGACTTGTAGCCAACTGGACTGTGTAAGAATATACCTTCCTTTATTAAAGCTATCCACGCTGTGGTATTTCTGTTAGAGCGGCCCTAGCTAACTAAAACAGTGACCACAGTGATATCTGGCAAGAAGGTATGCAGGAGTTTTTCTAGGATGAGTTTGTGAATTTAATTGGCAGTCCTTATATACCTGTTCGTGTGACAGCCCTTATTTCTCTAAAATATATTCCAAGCAGTGAGACTGCTAGATCATATGGTATTTCTATTTCTAGCTTTTTAAGAAAGTACCAAATTGCTTTACAAAGAAGTTGTATACCTTTTTGCATTACCATCAGCAGCGCAGAAGAATTCCAATCTCTCCACAGCCTCTCCAACATTTGTTACTTTGAGTTTTTTTTAGTCTAATGCCAGCCTTGTTGGGGTGAGATGGTATCCCATTGCAATTGTGATTTGGGTTTCACTAATGAGTATTAACTATGAGCATTTCCTCATGTGTCTTCTGGCTGCCTGGACATCTATGGTGCAGTGTCTGTCCACATCCTTTGCCCCCTGTTTAACTGGGCTATGTGTCTTTTTCCTGTTGGTACACTGCAACACCTTGTGGAGTGTGCAGATCAGCCATTGGCCAGATCCAGCCTGCAGGTGGGTGGGCAGGTGGCCTCTTCACTCTTCTCCCAGATTGCAGGCAGGCAGGCAGGTGGTCTCTTCACTCTTTTGATCCAGGTTTTGGATGAGCACAGTGTTTGATTTTTAGCAGTTCCCTTTATTTTCTCTTCTCCCGTGTATGCACTGTTAATAACACTTCGCAGTCTGCTTATGCTGTGTACTAGGGCTTTCAGTGTTGTCTCTGATTTTTCTTCCAAATCTTTATCATTTTAGACTTGATATTTAGGTCTCATCTATTTTTAGTTTTTGTGCAAGGTGTAAGATATAGGTCTTGTTATAGTTTTTTGCAGATGGATATTCAGTTTTACCAACACCATTTGTTAAAGAGACTGTTTCTTCCCCCTGAGTTCACACACTTTCGGCCTTTACCAGCTGCTTATAGGTGGATGGTGTTATTTCTGGATTCTCTATTCTGCTCCATTGGCCCATGTATCTGTTTTTGTACCAGTACAAGGCTGCTTTGACTACTGTGGCAGTGTGAGCCCTCTCACTTTCCTCTTCTTCAGTAGCATTTTACTTATCCAGGGCTTCCTTCCTTTCCAAACAAAGCTGGTGGTTTGTCTCTCCATCTCACTAAAGAATGACATTGGAATTGCATTGTCTGTACTTCTTCTTTACTGACATGGATGCCCTTTATTTCTTTATCTTATCTGACTGCTCTGACTAGAACCTCTAGAACAAAGCTGAATAAAAGTGGTGACAATGGGCATCCTTGTCTGGTTCTCCTTCTCAGGGGGAATTAAAATTAAGACATAATCTTGAGATATAACCCTGAAGGCATAGTGGTTAAATGCCATGTCTGCTAGCAGCTGAAATCCACTAGATGCTCCTTGGAAACTCTATGGAGCAGTTCTACTCTGTCCTACAGGGTCACTATGAGTTGGAATCGACTTCAGTGGTAGTGGGTATAATACGATTAACTAAACTAGATAATTTCTTTGGATTTCACCAGTTCTTCCACCAATGTCCTCTCTATTTCAGGATGCAATCCAGGATCCCACACAGCAGTTACTTAGGATGTTTCTCTAATTTTCTCCCATCTGTGACAGTGCTCTCCACCTTGTTACTCTTAACACTGATACTCCTGAAGACACTAGTTATTCATTCTGCCAAACATTCCTCAACCTGAATTTGTCTGATCTTTTCGCATGATCTCATTCAGGTTATGTATTACTAGAAACGACAGCACAAAGGTGATGTACCATTCTCAGTGCATCACTATCAATGTGCGTACAATGTTCGTAGGCTTCACTGGTGAAGTTAACACTGATCACCTGGTTAAGGTGGGATCTGCCAGAACCCTCTATTACAAAGCCATCATTCTTCCCTTTTGTAACTGCCTAGTATTTCCGGGGAAATACTTTGATATCATGCAAACAAATGCCTTTTCTTTAAAGTTTTGCCCACTGATTTTAACATCCATAAGTGAATCTGCAGCAATTACTCCTATGATGCTCTAACAGTGATTTTTCTATTTCTTACACATTTATTAACTGAAATTATTCTTTAAAAATCAACTATCACTTTTTCTTCCCTCATTCTCATTTATTTCATCAGTTATTTATAATCATTAAAAACTCAAGGATATTTATTTTATTCTTTCAGTTATAATCCATACTAACATTGCATTTTGTTGTTAAAATTATTCCAACTATGGTTCTTCTAGTTTGGCTTCTCTGCCATCTCAATACATCCTCATCCTTTTGACCCTCTTTTTTTTTTTTTTTAATTTTTGATTATGATGGAGTGAAACTGTGTAATTCCACATAAACTCACATGCTTGCCTGAGTACAGCTCCCACTGCTCTCCCTACCCTGTGACAGCACACTCCTCCTCTCCGTTATGTACATGTGATATCCTCCTAACAATCTCTTGTCCCCTCCCCTCCTCTCCACCCTTTCTCCCACCTCCAGTAAGAGGTGGGAGAGACATCCTATAGATGCACAGAACCATAAAGTACACACACAATATGGTCACTCTGTTTCACCAAGTCTCATCCATTCCTGTCTGAAGAGTTGACCTCCATCACGATTTATGGACAGGGGCAGCATCAGGGCCAGGGGCCATGCTCCCATGGGAACCGAGACCCCTGGACCAACAATGGCGTTGACCAACTTCTTTAATTCCTGGCACCGTGTGTTCCAAGCTCATCTTGTCATAGGCCGTGCTTCAGCCCAGGAATCAAGTACTTCTCCATAAAGCCATGGTTCCTTTTTTTGCAAAATGGTATTTACAAATAAAGATTTGGGCGCTAAGTGTGCTCATTGCTATTACAGTGTCACTGCTTACGCGCTCCCTAAAAAAGCCCAAACTCATTGCCACCCAGTCTATTTTGACTCATAGTGACCCTGTAGCACACAGCAGAACTGCCCCATAGTTTCCAAAGAATGTATGGTGGATTTGAAGCATCCACCTTTTGGTTAGCAGCTTAATCACTGCACCACCAGGGTTTCTTCTCTAAACAACGAACAAGGAAGTCTATGTATACTAACTCATCTATAGACACACATCTATATATCCTTATTTATCTGTAACTATTTTTAAGAGACTGCTTTATGTCACACTAAAACACATTAAGAACAATTAAAAAGGCAAAGAATACATCTAAATGAAACCACAAAAATCTATTACTTTAAAAATACATCCACAGGTAGGAAAGCTTGGTGGGATAGTGGTTAAATGCTGCTCATCAAACAGTTGGCAGTTTAAACCCACCAGATGTTTCTTGGAAACTCTATGGGGCAGCTCTACTCTGTCCTATACGGTCACTATGAATGGGAATCAACTTGACAGCAGTGGGTTTGGTTTGCTTTCTGGTTTCCATGTGTATTAAAATTATAACAAACAAATGAATGATAACAAATCATAAAATAGGGCTTACCCTCTAGGAAGGAAGAATTAAAATGTCAAGCAGGCAGGAGCACCACAGGGACCTTTGAGGCATTACCTAGGTGTTAGTTAGGTCCACATTTGCCCTGCTGTTATTTTAACTGTACATTTGCTTCACATGTTCCTCTGAAAACATAAGGTCTGACAATTAAGTCCATGAACTCAATTGTTCTAAGTGCTACATCCTCATAGCTGAATTATCATTACTGTCACCTTTGAAGTACTCCCCTTGGGAAGCTATGCATCAACGCCAGTGCCTAGTCTACTCTTCAAAGCAATTTTGGACCTCTTTATGGTATAGCCATTAGGCACAGTGGCATGGTGGCAAGTTCGGAAACTTAATTGTACAGTTAGTTGTCTGTGAGACAGTTTTTAGCCAGTAAACAAATAACTAGATTGGAACATACTCTCTACTCACCTGATCTGGCCCTCAATGACAATTTTCTTTACCCAAAGATAAACGAAAACATTTTGATGACATTCAGGACATCAAGGGCAATACTACATGACTCTGATGGTCATTCTGGAAGAAAGAGTTCCAAAATTGCTTTGAAGGGTAGACCAGGTACTGACATTAATGTATAGCTTCCCAAAGGGAGTACTTTGAAAGCAATCATAGTAATATTCAGCAATGTGGTCAGTAGCATTTTTCTAGCATGAGTTGTCAAACTTAACTGTCAGGTCTCGTATGACGCCATTTCACCATAAAACAAAAGAAAGACCATATAGCAAGTGCTTGTAACCTTGAACCAAACAACTGTATTTTCTTATGTTCATTATATTTAATAACCATAAAATACTTCCCTTAATCATTTCCAGTAACTGAGTATTAAGGTACAGGGTAATATAAAAGTGTTAGTGTCTCAACAGAGTAAGTTCAGAAACAGGCCTATTAAACTCATTTGGAACAAAGAATGGTTGTTATATGATTCCTTCCTAACTTTAAAATGAAAAGATTGCAAACACTGTGTAGATTACCAACATTTCAGATATGCAAATAGTTGTGTCATCCCAAGGATGTGCTCCTTCCCCAGAATAAGAAATGTACAAAATGTTGCAATAGGTAAAGTACAGGAAGCTCAGAAAGAAACATATTCCTTCAGGGAAGGAAAAACGAGGGCCAAGGGCCAAGGGCCAAGGAAGAGAGAGCTAATGGTTGGACTGAATGTCAGTCAGTTTTTTCACCCTTCAGGCTCCACAGATTTTGCAGAAAATCTAAGCAAGTGCTCAACTGCCTTAGAGGATACGCAAGGAGTAAGAATGGAGAACAGAAGAAGTAGCTCACTTCTAGGATTTCACATTTCCTTAGAGTTGTGAACTACAGAATGTATTTTCCAGTAATCATGATTGCGGGGTAGCTTACAAAATGTCTTCAGCCATAATGTAGTTGAATTTCTACATAATGGTATGGATTGACTTTAGCCTCTCTCAATTTTTTCACCTATCAATTATAAGCTAAATGAACCTTTATGATATAAAACTCACCAGCCTACCAACAGAAGGAAACTTAAGTTGTAATCAACTAACCTTCTTCTGTTGCGTGCAGGTGTGCTGCATCGTTCCCCTGAGAAGTGATGTTGGCTTGGTCGAACTGAAGGGGGCTGCCTATTTGATGTCATCTCCCATGGTCGCATGGGTGGTGAGGGAGCTGGTGATGCTGATGTATAATCAAAGACTGAATGAGAGAGGCGCTGTCTCTTGGGACTTGGACTATCTTCACTCTGCGAATGCAACACAATCAAATCAACTGAATATAAAGATTTTACATTACTACATGCACACAGATGTCTACATATATTTACCCTAAAATATAAAGAGAAAAAACTATGTATATGCGATCAACCAAAATTAAATAACCTAAAAATTACATGCTGGAATGGGGGAGAGAATGCAGAGTAAATAACACCAAATGAGGCCTGTTTTTAAAAAATTAGCACCAAATTCATCAGGTAACAACATACAGAATACACAACAGTGCAATAAGCACTTGTGTTGTATTTGACCTTCTTTTTAAAATTCCAATCTACCTGAGAAATTTGAATACACTCTCTTATCAGTCAAGTTACTTGTTCAGAGGCAGTAATTCTCAGCTGAGAGTCCAATGAGAAGGTGGTATAATCTGAGTAGGACTTAACTTTACCACTCGCCTACTTCCCCACTGCCTTATTTCTGTTGCTTAAGTGATTATATTTATTTTCTTTAGTGAAGGTTACCTGGATAAAGTAAGATTTATATAAAACAGTTAAAGGAGGTTCAAACGACTTAGATCACCAGTTATTAACTAGAATGTCACAGAACTTTGAGAGTCCTTGTATGGCAGACACGCAATTTCGGTAGAAGAATGGCAGAGAACTCAAAACCTGTACCTGTTCCTGAGGCATACTCTCACAAGTTCTCAAGGGTCATAACATCGCTTACTAGTTAAAAAACTAACATGGATTGCTGAACTGCATTATTATTATTTTTTAAATTTTTATTTAACATGACTGAGTGAAAATGTACATTCACATATAAATTTACATGCCCACATATATGCAGCTTCCACTGCTCTCCCTGTCCAGTCACTGAACACTATTCCTCTCCTCTCTGCTCCATACATGTCTCATCCTCCCAACAGCCTCCTTTCCCCTCCTCTCTGTCCACTCCCCTTCCTCCAGCCAGAGGTCAGCAAGATGATATTCTATAGATGTATAGAACTATAAAGTGCTTCCAATATATGGTCACTCTGCAATGCCAAGTCCAATCCATTCCTGTCTAAAGAGTGGACCTTTGTTATAATTTATGGGAAAGGGCAGCATCAGGGCCGGGGGCCATGCTCTCAGAGGAACTCCCAAACCGCTGGACCATCAACTGAGGTCTTTTAGTGGAGATCTCATGATGCACCCCTTTTTATTCTTGTGTTGCCAGTGAGACTCTGAACTGCATTATTAACTCTCTAGGATCATTGACCCAATTTTCCAATTAAATCTTACTGAAACTCCCAAAATTATTATTAGTTGAAAACTGATAAAGGCTAAGTATTTTCTAACAGAACCTCTCCTATCTCCAATTTATGCCTCCAAGTTTTAATTATCTGGACATTATTAGAGCACTTTTGGTTGCAAAATGATTGCTACACTGTGCTAGCACAAGAACCATCTTAAAATATTACCAAAAACATATGCAGAGTTACATACAACTTTAGATTTTAAGAGATAAGCATACAAAACAGAATTATTTAAACTGACAGGAATGAAGCAAACTGAAAAATAGTTACATCTGACTATTCCAAAATGATTTAGCAGGAGTATTTTGAAACCATCTACATCATTTTCTTTCTGTACTTGACACGATTTAAAACTGTCATTATAATTAAAATAGAAAATGGTTTTCAGAACCACGTATGACTAAAGCATGTTTGTGTAACTCCCAACTACCACAGTAACCTTATTTTCTCTCTAGATTTACTAATACTATAGTATACTTGATTTTACTGCTTCGATTTAATAAAGAAATTAGTTCTTATGTTCTGATGATACTAGAGATTAAAAAAAGAGGAAAATAACCTTAATTTAAATAGTCTGATTTTAAAAAGGTGAAAGAAGTTGAAGAGGCAGATGACCATACCTGATTAACATGTATGATTATTATACGTAAGCATCAGAAAATAGGCTATCTCCCCAGCTGGTAAATTAAATATACTACGACTGACCTTTTATAAGTATAAAACACTAATAACTAATCATGATAATTATCTTTCACATATATATCCTACACTGCCTAACATACAGAAGGAAAATGTTACAAATCCATATGAAAGAGGTGAAATGACTAAGAAAAGGTTTAGGCTATACGATTTTATATTTTCAATAATGTTCATTTGTGAGTTAACACTCTTCATATTTTACAACAAATGTACTGGTTTTAAGACTAAAGTTAGGAAAAGGTGACTGAAAAAGTCCATCTCTTTTCTTAGCTATATACTAGATTCACATCAGTGAAAAAGAACAAAGAATAAGCAGTGAAGGGAGGTAAGCCATTAACTGGTACTATGAACAAGTTTTGTTTTCTTACTCAAGCTATTAGAAATTGCCATGGATACTTACAGACAAGGAATTATTAAAAATTAGTTAACTCTGTTCAGTGTGGTTTCCGGCACTGAGTATTACTGAAAAACCAGCTGTTTAGAGAACTATAAATGTATCAATGTTTCTGCGTTTCAACAATTAAGATGTTAAGATCAGCAGAAACTGAGTCAAAGGTATAGAAACTCTCTGTACCATCAACTTTTCTATAAATCTACGATTATTCCAAAATGAAAAGCTTATTTTTAAAAAGTAGTTTAATAGCATTTGTATTTTAATGTAGGGGAACAGCAAAGGACAATGGGAATCTGGTAACTTTCTTTAAATAAGGTGGGGGTGGAGTTCATATTGTAAAACAAGATGTTCTGCCATATTTTGCTTGAGTTACGCATTCACAGTTACTCTCAAGCTACGACTTTTTGACATATTTCATTAGATTTCATGTAATCTGTTAAATTTGGCAAATAAGGGGTAAAACTTATACGGCTTACTTAAAAGTTTTAGACTGTCCCAACTTTCATAACAAATCTATATCTAGAACTCACAACTGCATGGAAGCAATCCAGGTGAATAAATGAGAAGTTTTAGAATAGGAGCCTACATAATCATACTCAAAATCCTCTGAACTCTCTCAATGTTCTCAAAAAATGAATGGAAAGCTAGAATGACTCCCTCATGTAAAAAGGATTGTCATCTCAATCCTGTTCTTCTACATCACAGAAAGTTTACTGAAGTCTTCAATTTTCTTAAATTAGCAAATGCGTGCAAGCTCCACAATCAGATGGAATATCTACACAGCTCTGAAAAACAAGGCAAATAACAAAATTTTTGGAAGGTATATGTATTCTAAATGGTGTGGCAAATCTCGGGACATTCTGAAAACAGGTTTGTATAATCTCTAACACAAGTTATTTCATTGCTCTGTTCATGTACATTTTAATTAACTGACCTTGTTGAGAAACGGCACGTGTCAATAAATGTACTCAGTAGCCCCTGTCAACCTACTCAAGCAGAAAAATGGCTATAACCTGTCTGTGTTATCCATAACCTTAATTTAGATATAAACAATTATGCTGTAATGGTCCTACCAAATATGGCAGAGAAACAGAGTGTGTGCAGTTCTGAACTAAGGCTGGGGAAAACACAGTAATTATAAACATTAAAAAGATTTCATACAGAGTGAAAGAGGTGGTATGTGTACTTGATGCTTTTATAATACATATAAGGCTGTCCTGGTTTCTTTTTAGAAGGGAAAAGAGAGGATGGAGAGGAGAAAACAAGTGTTGGTTGACTAGATGGCTACTGGATGTAAAGAGTAGAAAGGAAGAATGCGCTATCACAGGGTGGGGAGAGCAGACAGCTGCAGGGTGGAAGGTACATGGTTTTATATGGAAAATTGATTTGGATTATAAACTTTCAGTTAATCACAATAAAAAATAAAAACACTTCGAAACTCATTTTTCTTAATCATTGGCAAACTTCAATTCTGCACTGTGTGATAACTCAGTTGTAATAAGGTGAAGTAAAAATACACAGTTTCCTATGTAGCAGTTGTAAAAGTTTGGAAATTCAGCTGCTACAGTTCACTTGAAACTATCTACAAAATACACTCCATAGTCTTTCTCTCTACTATATAGGTTATGGTCATTTGTAAGTACCAGGGACTAAAACATAATTTCATTCTACTAGCAAAGAACTCAATTTCAACAAATTTGAAAATTAAAAACAAAAACAAAACAATATTCCACTGATGATTTCAATGAATTCCTAAGACCATATATGAAGATGCCCTATAAACATAATCAAATGATATGTAACTATATTACTTTAAGGTGTCAATTCTACAAGGAGATACTTCTGGAATTGCTGCTAACAAGACTAGAAACCTTGGTGGTGTAGTGGTTAAGTGCTGTTAACAAAAAGGTCAGCAGTTTAAACCCACCAACTGCTCTTTGGAAACTCTATGGGGCAGTTCTACTCTTCCTACAGGGTTAATACTAGAATCGACTTGATGGCAGTGGCTTTCCGCTAACTATAAGGGGACAAAACTATTCTGAAACCCAAATGATAAAGGAGTTACTATTTAAAGACTGCTGTCTCTGGGGAGTGAGGCACCTGACAGGCATTAACTTATTTATAATTCTCAGAACCATACAAAACTAAATCAGCAAGTCTTAAAGAAGTTAACATGGCGCAGGGTCACGTAAGTAGCAAACTGCAGAATCCAGGTTAGAAAAAAAGTACCTGAGCGCTAAGCCTCAAATCACTTGGTCACATGGCCTCCTGTGAGAATGGAAACAGTTTTTCCTCCAGCTCAGTCCCCAGGTACTGAAATGGAAGAGGGAACTGTGCTGTTTCAGATCGAGTTTACTGGAGAGACCGAAGTGTGGGGAAGGGACTGATGGTTTTGTGGTAAAATTCTCACCTTCTACGTGGGAGATCCGGGTTCAATCCTTGACCAAAGCACCTCATGTGCTGCCAACACGTTTGTCAGTGAGGGCTTATAATTGCTGTGATGCTGAATAGGTTTCAGTGGAGCTTACAGACTAGGAAGAAAGGCTTGGCAATCTACCTCCAAAATCAGCCAATGAAAATCTTCAGAATCACAACAGTTCTATCAGCAACTGACAAAGGGGTGGTGCAGGACCACGTGTCATTGCATTTCATTGTGCATGGGGTCACCACGAGTCGGGGGCCAACTGAGCAGCAGCAACATTAACACCAGAGCCAAGGTGCTGCAGATTCCGTGAGTGACCAAGTTACCAGCCATGGATGTAAGAAGAGTAGGATACAAAACATTAAAGGGGAAGAAAGAGACTACCAAGCGGTATGGAATGATAAACTGGAAACTCTTACAAGGATGGCAAGTGTGATAAAAACTGAAAGATATAAAGATCAGAAGTTCTATTTATATTTATTGTGGGAAAAAAGTAAACAGATGCTGTACTTGAGAGGCTCAGAAGAGGCCATACTCAACAGAGTAAAACTTGGATTTACAACTGCAGACACAGACAAGAAATAGGAGCGCTTCTTGTCAAAAAGAAACAAAAAACTATGACTACACAATAGCTATCTAAGAAACAAATACTAGTCTCTGCTCACATACAGCAAAAGAGAAAGAAGAAAACTGAAGACTCTAAGAAACTAGTTTACAGGACTGCCTATACAAACCACGGCCTCATCTATCCTGAGACTAGAAGAACCAGGCAGGGCCTATCTACCACTACTGGTCATTTTGACCAGACGCATTACTTAAAAACCAAACCCACTGCTCTGAGTCGATTTAACTCACAGAGATGCTATAGGACAGAGAACTGCCTCATAGAGTTCCCAAGGAATGACTAACGGATTCAAACTGTTCTTTTTGTTAGCAGGTGTAGCTCTTAACCACTGAGCTGCCAAGACACTGACAGCCTCAAATAGAATGGGAGAAAACTGTACAACAAAACAAATTCTTAAAAAAATACCAGACTGACTGGACTGGTAAAGACTAGAGGAACCCCTGAGATACATCCTTTAACCACTGAACTAAAACTACTCCTGGAGGTCATCTTTCAGCTAAGTAACAGATTGGCTCACGAAATACCATTTTTGAGTACAGTACTGTGTTCCCCCCAAAAACAAAACTACATAAGGCCCTAAAGCAAAGACAAGAAGACACTGGGGGGTGGGGGGGATGACGCAAAGCAAGATTAGTAGAAAGGGAACAAGCACAGCAGAAATAATGAGAATGTTGACACAGTGCAGAAAATGTAACCAACATCACTGAAAAACATGTACAGAAATTGCTAAATGAAAACTTAATCAAGTGTGCAAACCTTCACCAGAAATACAGTATTTTTTAAAAACTGTATGATTACAAACTTAGAAGGTCTTAATAAAATTTACGCATATGGCTCTTCTTTCATAAGAAATGCGAAAGAAGATCAGAAAGTAAAGATCAGATACTGCTGATCCAGGACCACACTTGGAGAACCAACAAACCGGGCTATAAGGGACTCTAAGGATGAGCCTACAGTAACAAAAGTTTTTTTTAAATAACATTTTGAATTCTCAGGGAAAAAAGTTCTCTCTCTCCCCTCCTTGTTGTCTCTGCTAGTAGGGTGGCTTTTCAAAGTACCAGATGGTGGCAATAACCTACCAACTTAGATCTCCAGCCAAAATCATTCTTGACCATTAGACTTTGAAGCTTAACTATGACCTGACCTCTCCACTTGGATGTCTAATTAAAGAAACAGCTGCATCAAGGCAACTTTGACTCCTGGTGAACACAGGTGTCAAATCTGCTCTACAGGATTTTCTGTGGCTGATATTCTGGAAGGAGATCACCAGGCCTTTCTTCTGAGGCACCTCTGAGTATACTGAACTTCCATTCTTCTGGTCAGCAAGCAAAAGCATTAACTATTTATACCAGGGGCAGATTATCCAATAAGCAAGGTGAACACAGTGGTTTTCATGCTTACCACACCATCAATGATAAATAATTGCATGTATTTCTCACCATATCAAAGACTGTGCTTCTAGGTATAGCTGGCATCCGTCTTCCTACACCACAGTATGTTCCCACAGAAAGCCTCTCTTCAAATTTACAATCCATGACAAAGGCAGACAATCCATTAAGGAAGGTAGGCATCAGCTTACTTGCACTTACTGATTTCATCTGAAATTTGTTCACTACAAGTTAGCAAATAAGGGCAAGTAAGCTGGTGCTTACCTTGCTTACTGGGTAATCCATACCTGGTTTATACCACCCAGGAACCTGATGTCTAACAGGCATCCCAAATACCAAGTTCTACCACATACACATCCAAGAGTACTCAAGCACTTTGGAACTCTTTCCTCACTGCATTCCAGAGACACTACTTTTCCCTGATTTTCCTCATTATCACTGGCTACTCCTTCCAAGTTGCCTTTGCTAGTCTGTCATCTCCTATACACTGGAACACCTCAGTGCTCATCCACAGAGTATTCTTTAAACCGATTTTAACAAGTGATTCTATCTAATCTCATGGCTTTAATTACCAACTATACAGAGACAACTGCCAAATCCCCCTTTCCAGCCCAGATCATTCCGCTAAACAGCTGACGCTTAACCTAACTGCCTATCAGAGATCATGTTCACAGCCTCAAGTGACTGAAGTTTCAACAATTTTCAACAACCTATCAACAAATTTCACTACCTCAACCTTGAAAATATATCCCCCCAAATCATGTAACAAACTAAAACACTTCACATATAAAGCAACTTAGAAAACAGTATACCAAGAGAGATCTTTTTTCCCCCAACACTACATTTGGTTTCACCAAAGTACTACATTGTAAACATCCTTTACCTGTGAGTGTAATTTTAAGCTGGAAACATAGACAAAGGCTAAATAGAAAAACTGAAACATAAACAGTGAAAACAAAAAAGATACTCAAAGCCTGAAATCAAGGGGTATCTTTGAGACACATGAAACAGCTGTTCTGTACACAGGTGAAGCTCAAGAGATTAAGAATATAAATTTAGGAGTCTTTGGTATACACAAGGAGCCCTGGTGGTACAGCAGTTAAGAACATGGCAACTAATCAAGAGGTCAACAGTTTCAATCCACAATCTGCGCCTCGGAAAACTTACAGAGCACTTCTACTCTGTCCTATAGGATCACCATGAGTCAGAACTGACTCAGTGGCAACAGATTTCTTTTTTTTTTAAGTATATAGATGGTAAGTTACTGAAGTTGTAGGCATAGACAAAATGGCCCAAAAAAGTTTAGACAGTAAAAAGGAGGCCCAGTAAAAAGGAACCCTACAGAATGCAGATGAGTTAACTGTGACAGCATAAAGCAATGGAATGAGAACAATTGGGGGTGTAGTATGGTGGAAGCCAATGGAAGTAGTTTCAAAAACTCAACTTAGTGGTTGTGTAAGACGAGGGTTGAAAATGTGCAGTGGGTTTACCAACATGAAAAGCACTGACACAGGGCTATTTATATTTCTATAAATATGCTTAGTATCTACTATGGAATATTATTCCTCATAACAAAGTATTTTTTCCTTCTTTTCCATAATCTTCCTATGAATTTAGGGATAACTGCAAAATTCTAAAAACAAAAAATTCTGCCATTTTAACTAAAATTTTATTAAGTTCATAAATTTGTTGATCAACAGATATTTTTAATAGCCTCTTTCAGAAAACAAGTATAGTTCTTGATGTATGTAAACCTTCACTGCAATCACTCGAACTTGGTAATCTACCAAGTTATCACACAGCTCTTACGAACACACACACACACACACACACACCCCCACCCACTCACCCATGAACTCAAGGGCTATGTTGATGTTGTCGTTAGATGCCAGTGAGTCAGTTCTGATTCATAGCAATCCTATGCACAACAGAACAAAACACTGCCTGGTCTTGCGCCATGTCTGCAATCCTTTCTATGCTTAAACCCAATGTTGCAGCCACTGTGTCAATCCATCTTTTCGAGGGTCTTCCTTTTTTTCACCTACCCTTCATTCTACCAAACATGACGTCCTTCTCCAAGGACTGATCAATCCTTCTTGACAACCTGTCCAAAGAATATAAGATGCAGTCTTGCCATCTTTGCTTCCAAGGAGCACTCTGGTTGTACTTCTTCCAGAACAGATCTGTTTGTTCTTTTGGCAGTCCATGGTACATTCAATTTTCTTCTCCAACACCACAATTCAAAGGCAGCAGTTCTTCTGTCTTCTTTGTTCATGGTCCAGTTTTCTCATACACATGATGCAACTGAAAATACCATGGCTTGCGTCAGGGACACTTTAGTCTTCAAGGTGACAATTTACTTTGCAATACTTTAAAAGAGATCCTTCGTGACAGATTTTTCCCAGTGCACTGCGTCTTTTGATTTCCTGACTGCTGCTTCCACGGCTGTTGTCAACCCAATGAAAATGACATCCTTTACAACCTCAATCCTTTCTCCATTTATGACAACGTTGCTTACTAGTCCAGTTGTGAGGATTTTTTGTTTTCTTGATGTTGAGGTGCAATCCACACTGAAGGCTGTGGTCTTTGATCTTCATCAGTAAGTGTTTCAAAACTTCTTCACTTCTAGCAAGTAAGGGCGTCTGCATAACGCAGGTACGCAGGTTGTTAATGAGTCATCCTCCAACCTTGATGCCTTCTTCTTCTTTGTATAATCCAGCTTCTTGGATGATCTGCTAGGCACACAGATTAAAAAGGTATGGTGAAAGGATACAACCCTGACGCATACCTTTCCTGACTTTAAACCATGCAGTGTCTCCTTGTTCTGTTTGCATGACTGCCTCTTGATCCACATACAGATTACTTAAGAGCACAATCTGGTGTTCTGGAATTCCCATTCTCCACAATGTTAGCTGTAATTTAGTATGATCCACACAACTGAATGCCTTTGCATAGTCAATGAAACACAACTAAGCATCTTGTTGGTATTCTTTGCCTCCACCCAAGATCTATCTGACATCAGCAATGATATCCCTGGTTCGATGTTCTCTCCTAAATCTAGCTTGAATTTCCCGCCGTTCCTTATTAATATACTGTCGCAGATGCTTTTGAACAATCTTGAGCAAAATTTTACTTGTGCGTGACACGAACAACACTGTTCAGTAATTTCCTCATTTGGCCAGAATACCTTTCTTTGGAATGGGCATAAATATGGATCTCTTCCAGTCAGTTGCCCAGGTAGCTGTCTTCCAAATTTCTTGGTATAGATGAATGAGCACTTCCAGCGCTGCATCTGTTGACATACCTCAACTGATATTCCATCAATTGCAGGGGCCTTGTTTTTTGCTAATGCCTTCAAGTGCAGCTTCGACTTCTTCCTTCAGTGCCACTGGTTCCTGATCATATGCTACCTCTTCAAATGGCTGAACACAGACCAGTTCGTTCTGGTAGAATGACTGTGTACTCCTTCCATCTTCTTTTGATGCTGAGTTAACAGTTTCCCTGTAGAATCCTTCACTATTGCAACTTGAAGTTTGAATTTTTTCTTCACTTCTTTCAGCCTGAGAAATGCAGAATGTGTCCTTCCCTTTTGGTTTTCCATTTCCAGCTCTTTGCACATGTCATTATAATACCTTCTTTTGTCTTCTTGAGCTGGTCTTTGAAATCTTCTGTTTAGGTCTTTCACTTCCTCATTCCTCCCTTTTGTTTCAGCTACCTGATGTTTGAGAGCAAGTTTCAATCTCATCAAGGGCTATATGAAATATGAAACTCCAGTTCCCCACACTGTAATTGATACTTCACGAAAGTATACAGTCTTTAACCACAATCACTGCATGACACATAAATATAAAAAAAAAAAAAGAGAGAGAGAGGGAATTTTGTAGGGTAACAAAATGGTTCTGTATCTTGATTGTGATGGTAGTTCCACATCTGTTTGCATTTGCTGATACAGATGGTACACTACAATGGTGAATTTTAGTCTGTTAGTTAGATCCTAATTTAAAAATTGCAGAAGGCAATTTGATTACAATTTTAAATGAGTTTTTTTTTCCCCAGAGAAATGCAAATGTACCTGTATTTTTCATTGTTGTTAGGTGCCGCTGAGTTGATTCTGACTCACAATGACCCCATGTATAAGAGAACACAACACTGCCTGGTCCTGTATCTTCCTCACAGTTGTTATGTTTGAACCCATTGTTGAAGCCACCATGTCAATCCAACTCACTGAGGTTCTTCCTCTTTTCCCCCCGACCCTGTACCAAGCCTAGTGTCTTTCTCCAGGAAGTGGTCTCTCCGGATAACATGTGTGAAGCTTATGAGACAAAGTCTCACCATCTTTCTAAGGAGCACTGTGGCAGTGCTTCTTCCAAGACAGATTTGTTCCTTCTTTTGGCAGCACACAGCATACTCAACATTCTTCGACAATACCACAATTACAAGAAGTCCATTTTTCTTTTGTCTTGCTTATTCATCATCCAGCTTTCTTGTGCACACAAAGCTATTCAAAATACCATGGCTGAGGCCGGGCCAAGATGACAGGGTGGTCAGAGGCTTCCTGTAGTCCCTCTTACAAAAAAGACCCCAAAAACAAGTAAATTAACTATATATGACAATCTGAAAGTCCAAGACAAAGTTGAGGAGTCAGAAACAACAGCAGAGGGAGGGACAGTTCAGAAGCAGTAACAATTTGCCAGACCTGACTTGGCAAACACCCAATAGGTTGAATCAGCCAGTGTAAGTACACTAAGACAAGCAGTAGTACTCAGGACCTATTTTCTATACCAGGAGAAACCATAGGATGGAAGAGCCTGGGCAAGCCTCCAGAACCAGGGACAAGTGGCGCTGATTCTCTGAAAGTTAAGTGCATATCTAACCTATAGCACAGAATCAAAACAAACACTTTCCCCCTCTGGGAAGTACCTCTCTCATTTACTCACCCCTTTGCTGTTTTGGGCACCCTAGCAACTTAGTAGTTACGAGCTACCACTGCTAACCAAAAGGGTGGCAGTCTGAATCCACAAGGTGCTCTCTGGAAACCACAGAGAGCAGTTCTACTCTTTTCTATAGCGTCACCATGAGTTAGCCTTGACTCCATGCCAATGAGTTTGGTTTTCCTGCTCTACTCCAGTCCTGCACTGCCATACACCCTGGACCACAAGTGTGACTTATCATAAGCTCTGACCCATTATCCCAGCTTTGGAAAGGGAATGAATTAACACAAAGGGAAAAAGAATCTGCCAGCTCCCCTAAACTCAGGGCAGGCAGTCCCTGTGCCTAGGCACAGACATAATGGATGCAGGGACCTGGAGTCCCTTTCACCCCTGCCTATACCTGTGTGGGTCCATTCCAACAGCGTAGGCCTTCATGAGCACAGTCCAGTGGGGTCTGAAGTGCATTTTCAGCTGTAACAGCTGAGTGGCAGACTGCTAACATATGATGCTGTCCTGCCCATTAAACTCAGACCTTACTGACTCAAGAGCTTTTTTCAAAACCCACATCAGGGGGCCTGAAGACTGATAGCTCTACCCACTCTACCTAGCCAATCCAAACAGGGGTCTGAGAATAATTGATGCCTCCCAGTCCTTAGAGCCAACAGTACTAGGTGCTCAAAGTCCCACCCTCCTATGTGCCTAGAGAATAGGGACATGCCTTTCACCCAGGCACTCAGGGGCAGCCCCTTACCTCAGTCCACACATAACCCCTTAATACACAGCCAGATACCTGTGCCTACTCCAATCACCCCTACACAGTCTTGCCTATGTAAGACTGTAGGTGCAAGCCTGTACTATACACTCAGTGACCAACGACCTGGACACGTGAGCTCAATCCACAAAAGAAAGTAAATGGACTTCTCGGCTCATATATCTACTAATAGCTCTAACCACCTGGGCAAAAGATGTGACGGCTTCAAAGATGCCAATAATCAAAGTAGTTCACACAACCAGCCTATCTGGGAATATCAAAACAGAACAAATCATGAAACTTGGACACAGTAACAATAAATAACTACCTTAATGATGGCTCAGAGACAGCAGTCAACATCAAATCACATACAGAGCCAGACCATGACAGCTTAAGCGAGCAACTTCAGCAAGCCAAGCCAAGTGCTGTCGAGTCGGATCCTCAAAAAAGAAGCAAAAAAACCTTCCAGAGGAAGAGAAAGTCCTAGAATTACTGCATGTAGTATTCAAAAGATTAATACACACACCTCTTCAGGAGATCAGGAAGGAGATTAGGCAAAATGCAGACCAAGCCAAGGAACACACAGACAAAGCAACAGAAGAACTTGAAAAGGTTATACAACAGTGTAACAGATTTAACAGGCTTCCAGAATCCACACAGAGAAAGCAAAACAGAAATCCAATATGACCAGCAGTAGTATTTCAGAATTTGACAAGTCAACAGTCATTGGTGCAGATCTGAGGCAGAGAAGTAAGAATTAGTAAGACTGAAAATCCAGAACTTGACATCAATTTGAGGAATAATCAGTTGAAAGAATTTAAGAATACGAAGAAATCCTAAGAATTATGTTAGATTCATCAAGAATAATCTAGGAGTGATTTAAGTACCAGAACAGACAAGGATAACAGAAAATACACAGAGAATTGCTGAAAATCTGCTGGCAGAAAACTTCCCTGATATTTTGAAAGACAGTGTATCTATCCAAGAACTCACTGAACTCCATACAGGGTAGACACCAAAACAAAGTCACCATGACATATTATAATCAAACTTACCAAACTCAAAGATAAAAGGAGAATTTTAAGAGCGGCTAGGAATAAATGAAAAGTTAGCCATAAAGATGAGTGAGACTAAGCTCAGATTACTCAGCAGAAACCTCACAGGCAAGAAGGGACGGGGGACTTGCAGCGAAGAATTATGTATCTGGCAAAAACTGTCTCTCAAATATGATGGCAAAACTAGGGCATTTCCAGATAAAAAGAAGTTAAGGGAATTCGTAAAAACCAAATCTCAAAATTACAAGAAATACTAAAGGGAGTCCCCTAGTCTAGAAAATCAATGACATGAGTTAACAATCCAATACCAGAACATAGGACAGACCAACCAACCAAACAGCAATCCAGACAGAGAAGTCACAAAAATAAGAGCTAATAATACTGAAAACAGGGAGACAGAGTTGTCAACATGTGAAAGAAGGTAACATTAAAACAGCAAAGAAGGGACTAAATAATGTAGTCACAGAACTTTCATATGGACAGGAAGTCAAGATGATCTCAAGAAAATACTAAACTTAGAAAAATAGAGTTAATATTAAGGTAACTACCAAAAAAAAAAAACCTTACACATTAAAAAAGAAAAACAAAGACTCAGTAAATACAAAATGAACAACAACAAAAAGAATACATGAGAAGTAATGACTCAGCACAGAAAATTAACTGGAATAAAGAAACTATTGACAACATACACGTACGCATGTGCACACCTCCCCCCCCATGCCCCCGAAAATGCCATGACTTTGAATCAGGAGGACCTTAGTCTTTAAGGCGATGTCTGCTTTTCAACACTGTCAAGAGGTCTTTTGCAGCAGATTTGCCCAATGCAATTCACTGATTTCTTGACTAATCTTTCCATGGACACTGACTGTAGATTAAGTAAAATGAAATCCTTGACATCTTCAATCTTTCCTCTATTTATCATGATGTTGCTTACTAGTTCAGCTATAAGGATTTTTATGTTGAGGTATAATCCATACTAAAGGCTCTATAGTCTTTGATCTTCTTCAGTAACTAATTCAAGTCCGCTTCACTTTCAGTAAGAAGTGGTGTGGTGTTGTCTGCATAATGCATGCTGTTAGCATGTCTTCCTCCAAATCTGATGTCCTGTTCATCCTCATGCACTCCAGCTTCCCGAATTATTTACTCAGCATAGAGACTGAATAGTGTGGTGAAAGGATACAACTAATATACCCTTTCCCGATTTTAAACCACTCAGTATCACCTTGTTCAGCTGGGATGACTACCTCTTGATCTATGTACAGGTTTCTCATGTGGACAATTAAGTGTTCTGCCTCTTCAATGAGAAAACTCACAGCAATAAATACACAGAAAGCCATTACTTTTACAGAAACATAAAACGCCAACTAAACGTGCACTAGTAAACACACACAAGAATAGTCACGGCAGTATCTGTTTGTAATACTACTACTACACTGGAAACTATTCAAATGTTCATCAAGAGAGGGGATAAACTACAATATATTCAAATAAAAGCATGCTAAAAGCAGTACGATGAATATGAATGCATCTCAAAATGGTAACACAAATAGACTAAAGTATGGTACCATTTATATATTAAGTTTAAAATAAGCAAAATTAAGTAATATAGTGATACCGGTCTATATTATGTTAACACCATCAAGAAAAGCAAATGGCTACTAAATACGAAACTCAGCACCAACGTTTACCTGAAGCACAGGTGTGGGACAGCAGGTGGATGTAACAGAAAGGCTCACCAGGGGTTGATTTGAGATGAGTGGTAGGTTTTATTATCCTACAAATGTCCGATTTACCTTTATAACTTACCTATATGAAATACTGCATAATTTTAAAAATTAAAAAAATGCAAAATTTGAAACTATAGTTTTTTACATGTAAAAAGAAATCTTGCCTAGGCACAATACAACATAAACCAACCAAATATGGAGTGAAGCACACAAGTTATCAATAAAGACAGTGATTAAACTGATCAATAATGGATCTTAGTGGCAAAAACCAAAAAGAAGATAAGGTTTCTGTCAGAGAAAGAAGACAAACTGGAAACAACAGTGAGGACCTCAGAAAAAGATCAAAACTTTCCTTCCTTTACGACCATTCCACTTACTCACCAGACACCCCAATCCCATGCTTGGAAAGGAACTGATCAATCAGTAGTTTCTTTACAGAAGGTTGAGAGGAAGTATATTCACAGAAAAGACCCAAGTTAGTTAAGATACGGAAGAGGGTACCCCTCCCCTCCAAAAAAAAGTGGAAAGCTGAGAGAGAAGCTCTTAGACAATATTGGGAGAAAGTCCAGAAGTAAAAACACAGCATCAATAGGGGATATCTTCTCCAGACTAGGAAACAGCGAGCCGGTTCTCCTTCTCATGTGGTAACAAGTTTCACAGAGATCAGAAGCATTGACCGCAGCCCACAAATTACTCCCAATCTTGGTATGAGAATTAGTTGAAGGTATCAGTATCTTAAAGAAGTTGGGAGAGAAAGGGACAAAGTGGGTAAGTACAACCTGCACTCTCCCTTGGGGGCTTGCATGGATTGAATTATGTCCCCCCAAAAATATGTGTAACCATGATTCCCAATGTCTTACGACTGTCCTTCCTTTTGTGATTTTGTTATGCTGTATGTTACAGGATTAGGGTGGGACTGTAAAGCTCTTTATAAGATCACCTCCCTGCTCCACTGTAAAAGGATTCTCCCTGGAGTATGGCTTGTCCTCACCCTTAATCCTTTGACCCTACAAGACATAAAAGGAAAGGGAAGCAAGCAGAGAATGGGGAACCTCACACCATCAAGAGAGCAGCACCGGAAAAGTGTGCTCCTTTCAGACCTGAGGTTCCAGCACCAAGACGCTCCCTGAACAAAGACTGATGCAATACCAGACTTTTCTCCAGAGCCGACAAGGGGGAAAGCCTTCTCCTGGAGTGGACATCCTGAATTTGGACTTCTAGCCTACCGGACTGTGTAAGAATAAACCTGCCTTTGTTAAAGCCCTCCACTCTGTGGTATTTCTGTTAGAGCAGCACTAGCTGACTAAAACAGAGGCAAAGTCCATGAAGGGCTTGCTCTAAACTTACTGGCAAGTTAAGATTTTAAATTAAATTAGGACTGTACAAATAAAAATTTAACAATACCTTTCACTTCTCTGCAACACTCAACTGGAGCTGCCTCTTTGATTTTCAAAACAAAGGACTAACTTGAACGCATTTGGCAGCTACCGTCTGAGCTTAACATCACATTGTATTAGCGCATGAAGATTTAAAGAAAGCATGGAGAACAAATAACAAATAACCACACACATGCACAAAACCAAAAAACTTTACTGTCTAGTTGACTGTGATTCATAAAACAGAACTGCTCCACAGGGCTTTCTTGTCTGTAATCTTGATGGAAGCAGAGTGAATGGGTTTGAATCACCAGCTTCTCAGTTAGTAGTTGAATGCCAACCATCTGTACCACCCCAGCACCCATACAAAGAATCAAACAACTGTTTGATTCCTTAGTTATTGATTCCTTAGTTATTGGTCTTCTACTAAATCTCAAACTACTGTAAACTAATGCTGTTTCAAAAATAGCAGTACCCAATACAGGTAACTTAATTAACACATACCATGCGTACAGAAATATCTATTGAGACCTAAAAGCCCATCACTGTTGACTCAATTCTTACTCACAGGGACCCTATAGGAGACAAAAGAACTGCTCCACAGTTTCCAAAGAGCAGCTGGTGGATCAGAACCGTTGAACTTTTGGTTAGCAGACAAAGCACTTAACCACTACACCACCAAGGTTTCCACTGATACCCAAAAGCAGTATGATACAGATAAGAAAAAAAGTTGGATCTGAGTCCTGCTCTCCCAATAACCATGTATGTAATCGTGCATCTTGATGAGTTTTTCAGAGCCTATTTCCTCATTTAGAAATCCAGCTATGTTGATTCCAAGTGTTAAAAACAAAAAGATATAATACATGCACAGTACCAGAGAACCTGGAATAACTTCCAACAAGGAACAGCGGAGAGAACAGCCCTGAATTCTCCCATCCCCACACGACTATCCCCAAAAATTCTACATCACCAACTTAACACATCACAGCATATCCATTTCGGAACTCATCCCAGGCAACCTGTCATTCCCACAAAGCAGAAAATATGCTGGCTCTCTCTAAAGGAATTCCCTGCCTCAGTGACAGTTTAAAATCATTCACATCATTTGTTTTCATTTTGTTTTTTCAGTTTAATCTCATTTTACCCAGTTATCAAAAGTCCCAGAAGGCAAGTAACCAGGTTTTCTCTCTGAAATATACTACTACCAAACTCTAGGTACTAATACACAGCAATTGCCTTAAAAATATGTATATGTCATATGCTTCCAGTACTATACAATTTTACATATTTTGTAACACATTCTGCTATTCTACAGAACATGGCCTACTAAGATAAATAATCAAGACCAAAAGATGAAAAATGTGGACATGAGGTCGACAAATAATAAACAGTAACTCAAGGGAAGACAAACATCCTTCCAATAGCTGGCTGAAAGTACAAGTTATATTAAAGAAGTTTTCTGAGAAGAATATTTATTCCCACATACAGTAGAAAACAAGAAGAAGATAAGAATTTTGCTTCAAGCCTTCCTAAAACAACCTAGAATGTTTCTGTGACCTTCAACCCTATGTAGGGAAAGGGTAAATATATAAGAACCTGGAAGAAAGCTTTGAAGGGAGCATCCTCTTGAACGGTAGTGTTCTGATCACTTGGGAGGAGAGGGAACAGGCTCTGAAGTTTCACCCTTTCACAAATCACCTTGTTAGGATGGCCAGGCAGAGGTGCTGAATTGGCCCCGGGAGAAATCTGGGAAAAAGAGGGAGAAGAAAAGGATAGTTCATGGCTAGCCGCACGAATGTGGAGAATCTTGGCTATGAAAGACAGCCTGGGTTTTCTAGTTATATGAAGATTCTGTTGGCAGAAACTGAGAATTAAAAATTAATTTCAAACATATAAACAAAGAGAGGCAAAGGCTGACTCTGGCAATGGACCACTTTTAAAAAAAAAACTTTTTCAGGCGAAGCAGTGGTGCTCAAAAACAGGAAGCTTCCTGTTTCCCTGGTAATGCCTATTGTTATCTTTTTTGTTGGTTTTAACTGAATCCAAAAGAACAGAATTCATCTTAAGAAAATCCAAAATAAAATCATACGCTTTAAGGACAAAAAGATTAGTGTCTGCCTAGACTAAGACTAAAAATTTTCTCATTCTATTTCTTAATTAACTGTCCAAATAATCATGCAAAGAAAGATGACAGATTTGAGAACACTCATGCCAAACTTCTAAAATAATCCTAAGTATGAAAAACAAGAATATGACAGTGGAGATTTCAGCTCCATTCAAACTCAGTGATTTTCCTTAAGAATAAAGGACAGAATCCTAAGCCACAAAGTAAAAAACCCATGTTGTTCATGTTTGACTTAATTGTGGGTTAATTCCCTTTCAAAGATCCATATTCTGTTTGGAACCCTTGCTGATAATCTGCATTTTAACAAGATCCCAGGCAATGCTTATACTGCCTCTCAGGGACCAATTCTAAGAATGAGTAACTGTGCATTGGTTCTCAAAGTTTATTATACATAAGAATCACCTGGGGATCTTGTTAAAATGTAGATTATGATTCAGCATAGCTGGGGAGGAAATGCAAATTCTCAGCAGGGGTTCAAACCTGTAGCATTTTTTAATGACAATTACCACAACATAACTGCTTTCTGTGGCAGTGAACTTGGCTTAGAGGCAGAGGTGGGGCAGTGAGGTTTGTAGACTTGCTGGCCTCCACACTTTGAAGACTCCAAACCACGCTCTTTACGCTACCTCCTTTTAGAATTTAAGGTAAATGAATACTAAGGTAAAATCACGCGCTGGGTATGATGGGGAGGTAATTGGCAAGAAAAAGCAGTGTCAGGAAATTGCAAAATGTTTATCATAGATGGACAGTAAGGAAGTAGTCACAGGCAGACAGAAACCAGATCACGGAGTGGTAATTCTGTTACTATGCTAACCTCCCTTAGCCCCTGTATAATCTTTTGTTTTTGGTTTGCTATGAGCCTGGTAAACGGATAAGGACATCTCTTGGTAGGAGTAAAAACATTTCCTAGGACTTCCCATTAAGAGTAAAAGCAAAATACAAGAGGACAAGTTCTTTAGAACTTATTAATTTGCTGCACAAAATGTTTTGGACATGAGCTAGTTTTGAGTGTACTGCTGAATCAAGAAATATTTACTTATCCCCTCCAACAAGTCAAGAGTTAAGCTAGGAAAGAGAATAAAAAGCTAAAACATGGGTGCTATCCTCAAAGAGCTTAATTCTAGTAGTTACAAGACACAAAGAGCCAACTACAGGATGTTTTGAATGGGACACAGGCAAAAATTTGAACACACATAGGAACCTTGAGTTTCTGAGAGTTTAAGAGTAAGAAAAGATTTCTTAGGAAGAGTGTATTTGACATTCCTGACCCTTCACTCATTGCTTTCACCATGTTAAAGGAACCCTCTCCTTCAAAATGTTCAGTTCCTCTACACAGGCTTAATATTCTTTTTTTTTCAGTCCTTCTACGCTTTTAGTTTGCACAGTAAGAACTTTTGTAGTCTTTTAATAAAGTCATCTGCTTTCAACTACTACACTCAAAGTTGACTATTAAGTAGCACTCTTACAAATGAGTAGAAGCAGCAAGAGCTGGCTGGGAAAAAAGTGAAGGAGTCATTCCCTTTCTTCCGTTCTTCACTCTTATCTTTCTGCCATATGTAAATAAAAACTGGCAATAATAGTATTAATAATAAGTTAACAATGTTTGAGTATATCCTCTCGTACCCATAATTCCCACTGGTCAGAAGCTCTATTTGTCTATAAAAATGAAGGACAAAAACAGTGAAGAAAAGCTGTACTTAAACCCTGTAGTTAATACAGCTCTGGGACAAGACAATAGATGGGCCTGATGTAGAATTCTAAGGCAATCTCCAATAGTCCCAATCCCTGATATATACCTGTGGAATTACCTCAAGTAAGAGTGGAACTACGGATACGATTAACTTCATTCTCATGATGTTAAATTATGACAAAGATGAAAGGATTTTCAAATGTAATTATGACTCCAAATCAGCTGATTTTAAGTTAATTAAAACCAAGAGATATCTTAGGTGGGCATGACTTAATCACAGAAAATTCTTAAAAGAGGGACTGAGTCTTTCCTGAAGAGATCTTCCTTGTCAACCACAAAGACACTGTACAGGAGGACGGGTGGCATGGACCTGAAGGCAGGCTCAAGAAGCTGAGAGCAACTGCCAGTCAACAGATAGCAGAAAATGGAGATTTCAGCATTACAACTCCAAGAACAAAACTCTGCCAACCACCAGTGAGCTTGGAAGGGGACCGAGTCTCAGATAAAATGAGAACTTCAGCAAGGTTAGACCCTGACCAGAGGATGCAACAGTTAACCCGTACCAGGCCTCCTGAAATGAAGGCAACAGTGAGATGACAAACTTGAGAGTTTTAAGCTAACAGATTTGCGGCAGTGTGTTACACAGCAACAGAAAACTAACACAATGCATATGTATACAAATTAATAAAGTAAAAACTATGCCACACCTTCTCTGGAATTTGAATATGAAAGACACAAACTAAAACATTTTTTACTTCAGCACTTGGGCAGTGATTCCCTCTTGATTTAAAGCATAAACAACAACCTGGACCCATGCCCTTCTGGGAACAGAGTAGCATCAGAGTTAGTGAAAAACTGAATAGCTTCATTGAACCTACACTACCTGCTCGTGCCTGTCTGCCCCGCACCCCCATAAGTGCCTAAGGAAGTGAGAAGGTAGGAACAAGAGTCAGGAAAAATAAGAACCACATACACATATATTTTTAATAAATTTTTCTTTCCTTACGTTCTACAATCCTGATCTGTTAAACAAGGATCCTTCTTCCCTCAAAGACGTATGTCCACTGTTTTTATTTTACTCAGGTGAGTAATTCTACCTTTTCAAGACTTGATCTCTAAAAATCATATGGATTTTGACAATATCCAGGCAATGAATAATCCAAATAAATGCACATGAATAAAATTGTGGGTTTCACAATAGTTGAAAAGATGACTAAGCTCCTTATGGTTTTTTATTAAATAATTTCTTGCCACTAACTCACTCAAATATTTACTGCATGTCTATAATGTACTACCTGCTGTGAATGCATCAGGAAAGACAGTCTGCCCTCAAAGGCATTCAGCCTAGCAAGGCACAATGAGAGAAGCACTAAAGGCACCAAAACAAATTCAAAATGTATTAACAACCTAAAGGTGCAAACTAAAACCATCCAAGTTCTCAGAAGAACAAGCAGGGGCAACACTGTCAGGCCTAGCTTTCAACAATGGATTACTCAATATGATAACCAAACTACAAACAAAAGACAAAATAAAGGGGACTTTATAAAAATTCAAAACTTCTGTTCATCAGAAAAAAGTGAAAAGATAAGCTACTGACTGGGAAACTATCTTTGGAATCCATATATCTAACAAGAATCCAATAACTAAAATATAGATAAAGCTTCAACAACTTAAAAGATAAATAAGCCAATCATAAAATGAGCAATCATAAAATGAACAGACATTTTACTGAAAAGAACATTTAAATGGCTAACAAACACAAGAAGGAAACCCTGGTGGCTCAGTGGTCAAGTGCTACAACTGCTAACCAAAAAGTCTACAGTTCAAATGCACCAAATGCTCCTTGGAAAGTCACTGGGGCAGTTCTACCCTGTACTATACGGTCACTATGAATAGGAATTGACTCAATGGCACTGAGTTTTGGAAACATAAGGAAAGATGCTTGCCATCATTAGCCATCAGAGATGCAAATCCAAAAACTGAAAATAATTAAATGTTGGCAAGGATGTGGGGAAATTAACTCTTATCCATCGCTGGTGGGAATGCAAAATGGAACAGCCGTTATGGAAAACAGCATGGCAGTTTCCCAAAAGACTAAAAATGGAAATACCAGTGTCCCTGCAATCCTATTTCTGGGTGTATACCAAACTTCTTGAAAGCGGAGACTCAAACAGAGACTTCTATACCAAAGCTCATTTGCAGCACTGTATACAATAGCCAACAGGTGCAAACAATCTAAATGTCAATTAACAGACAAAGAGATAAACAAAATGTGGTACATATATGCAGAGGAATACTACTCAGCCAGTAGGAATGACATTTCGATATGTAAGAAACTATGGATGGAGTTTGAAGATGTTATGTTGAGCAAAATACGCCAGTCACAAAGGGACACATATTATATGACATCACGTACATAAAAAGTCAAGAAAAGACAAATTTATAAAGGCCAAAGCTTACAAATGGTTACCAGGTGTGGGAAGGAATGAGAAAAGGCAGTTAATGGTGACAGAATAATCACATTTATAAAAGGTAAGACGGCACCGCCAATTACTGTAACTGCTGGCAATAAGCTGCAGAAAGTTGAAGCAAAAAAGTTTAAAGAATCATATGTTTACAATAACGGCATGCACACACACAAAAAAGTAGGTGCTGTGAGCTGTTTAAGCACAACCAAAAACCCCATGGGATTTGGCCTCTATAGTTTGGAGGAGGTTCTGGGTCATGGTTATACAGGACATCTCAATTAGTTGGCCTAGTAACATAGTTGGTGATTCTTTTCTACCTCCTAGTTCACCACGTACTGCATAAGGTACTAAAGCTTGTAAGGAGCCATCTAAGGCACAACAACTGGTCTCTATTTGCCTGAAGAGACAGAAAAGGAGAATCAGTAAGAGAAGGACACATGCAATGTGTGGCTAACTGTCTCCATAAACAACTGTCTCCTTTTCCCAGAACTAGATGGTGCCCAGCTACCACTATAGAACATTTTGATCAAAGATTCTACAGAAGAATCCTGGTGAAAAAAGAGAAAATACAGAACAGAATTTCAAATTCTCACAGATTCCACACCTTCTGGAGCCTCAGAGGGTGGATGAACCCCTCAAACTATTGCCCTGAGATCAATCTTTGAATCTTAAACCAAAAATATCCCTAAACTCTTCTTAAAACCAAACAATAGTTTAGCTTAACTAGTAAAAAAGGTCTGCTTCAAGCATTACGCTCTTTTAAGAACCATCTATTTGAGATCAGGAGCCCTGATAGCACAGTAATTAAAAGCTTGGTTGCTAATCTACCAGCTGCTCCTTGGAAACCCTATGGGGCAGTTCTACTGCCCTACAGGGCAGCTGTGACTCAATCAACTCAATGGCAACAGGTTTTGTTCTCCAAAATTTAGACAAGAAGCTTACCAAAACAATAAATAAATAATAATAACAAACCCACTGCTGTCGAGACGGGTCTGACTCAGTGACCCTAGAGATCAAAGTAGAACTGCCCCCACAGTTTCCCAAGAGTGCCTGGTGGATTTGAACTGCCGACGTTTTGGTTAGCAGCCATAGCATTTAACCCACTATGCCACCAGGGTTTCCAGAGAAAAAGCTTAAGAGCCAGTCAATTTATGTTAATGAAGTGCAACTCAGAAAAGGATGAGAGTAGCTGTGCAACCCCCAAAAAGGCAACTGTTATTAACTGTACATGTAGGAATCATTTGGGGGGGGAAGTTTATACATTGTGATAAATATAACTAATGTCACTGAACAATTTGTGCACAGTCAAATGGGAACCTAACTTGCTGTGCAAATTGTAATCAAAACCATTCAAGAAAAAAGGGGGGGCACTAGCTGAGGATGACAGGAGCTATTCTACTCTACAGCTACGGGAATCGGAATCCACCTGTGGACAGGCAACAACTACTATCAACCAGCGGGAGGAGAAGACAGAATTAGCTGGCTCTCTCCCAAATAAGCAATGCCATCGCATGTGTCTAAAAAATATTTGTGAACGAACGACCTACAAGTTCCAAGTGTGTTTACAATCTGTGCACTCTCTCCAATGAAAGATGAGTTAATCAGAGTACAACAAAATTAAAACTGATACAAGGGCTTACTAAGAAAACCACCTGTAGACTAAAATACTATGCCAACAGTCATGTGACTAATCAAGAATTATCTTTCCAGCAAGATAAACTGCAAAGTGGTGGTGGCCCATACCAAACTAGGAGTATCAGAAACAGCAACAGATGGAATACACCCAAAGTAGATGATGAAGAATGTGCCATTCTTTGGACTTGAAAGAAAAAGAAGATAAAGCCGCCTGGAGCAGAAGGGAATGAAGCACATCAAACACTAAGGAAAACATGAGCCCAAAAGACTACATCACAATGAAACCAGAAGAACTATATGGTGGCTGGCCACCACCAATGACTGCCCTGACAGGAAACACAACAAAGAGCCCCTGAAGTAATGGTAGAAAAATAAGTATGGAGAACTCAAACTCTATCAAAAAGACAAGACCTGATGGTCCCACAGACCAGAGGGTCCCCAGAAGATGCGACTCCTGAACCCTATTAGCTCAAAAGTGAAACAATTCTTGAAGCCAGCTCTTCAGACAAAGATCAGACTGGACTGTAAGACTTCTTAAGCTTCTTAGCTTAAGTAGACAGATACAGGAGACTAACAGGACAACTCTTGTCCAGAGGCAAGGTGAGAAGGTAGGAAGAACAGGAGCTGTTTAAATGGACACAGGAAATACAGCATAGAAAGAAGGATGTGCTGTCACAGCGTGGAGAGAGCAGCTAGAGTTACATAGCAATGTGTAACTTTTTGCACGACAAATCTGACCTGGATTGTAATTTTCACTTAAAGTGTAATTAATCATTTACCAAAGAAAATGAAGACAACAATACAGTCTTTCTATATTAATCAAGTATAAACGAGCACAAACAGAAAACAAATAATCACAATTACAGTCCAGCTATGCAACCTAGGTTAATTGGAAGCCTCACGCAGTGCTACTGGCAGAGTAAAAAAACATGTCTGTACTGTGCATTTTGATGCCGACATCCTTTCAGTTATGTCTATGTCATCCTCTGTCCACTCTTTCTCAAAAATTACACTGTGCTAGTGGAGCAAATTTCCTACATTTACCTACACTAATACTTACCCACTTAATTAGGCTACAAAGACAAGAGTTTATACATCTCAAGGTACAGAAATTATCTTTTAGAACCACAGAAGGTATGAGATGTGGGAGGGAGACAAGAGATCATGTAAGTCCTGAGAACTCATATCTTACAAAGAGACCTGAAAGCCCTACTTGCTAGCTTGTTGAAGAGTGTATTCAACTATCATCTAAAGCATCCAATTTGCTTAGAAAGAAGTCCTACAGAAGTTACAGAAATTAACTTAAAATTGAATCACTACAATGGACAGATTTAAGGCTTTGGAGGTTTTCAAAAGGTGAAACGTATCAGTAAAAAAAATGGAGAAAGCACGCACCTGAAGTGGTACAACTGTTAACAATCTAGTTAGTAATTTAATCTGATTTCAAATGTATTCCAGCTTTACAAAATTGACCTGGCACTTATATTTGGTCTTGTCCTGTTACACACATGCACAGAAGTCCTATTTCTTCAATTAGACTGTGTTCCCCAAAGACAAGAACACTTTAATTTCATCTGCCCCTAGATCCTTTCGATTCGTGAAAACTGAACAAATTATTTTTTTAAATGTAAACCTAGTTACAAGAGCTGCTTGGTATTTAAAGAAATTTTATGGTAAACGTGCTTACAATAGTACCTGTCATCAAGGCCAAATAGGATCTGGAAGGTCTGCAACTTAAATTTTGAGTGAAAAGCTGAATACAGGTAACCCCTGACTTACTACTACTGGAATGACAAGGAACCACACTGACAACTCAAACTTAACCCCCGGCTTGGGGGAGGGGCGTAGGGGAGAGCCTAACTTATAATCAGTAACACGAAACAGTACAATGTTACGGCAGCTAATGTATTGCTATCATTCTCAGATTTATTTAGAGATGTTAAAAGATAGTACTCACAAACACACTCATAATAAAAGACCATAACGAAGAAAACACTAACAGAAAAAAAAGTATTTTTTATCAGAACCTCCATAAAATTGTTGGAACTGAACCCCGCAGAAGTCAGTCCAGGGCTACCTGGTATTTAAACTTCCATACGTTAACCACTTACGAATCAGAAAAAAAAAAAAAAAAAGACAGTCGAGCATTCTTTCTAATGTGGATAATTACCGACTTACAGTGAACAACTGTATATACATTCTTGTAGCACCAAAACAAAACAAAACGCTTACCAGCCCTACACACGGAAACAAAAACTTTTTCTTTCTCTAGCCATCATTATTTTGAAACACTGACAATTCAAAAACCAACCTGTCTCATTCCTCAGCCCTGAAAGGAAGAAGTTTCATTCCCTGGGAAAAAAACGCAGTCGGCCGAAAAACCTGCGACGGCAGAAAGACGAGAAAGGGAACCTTTCTGATCGGGTTCCGCGTTCTCATGGGTGACATCATTTCACCTGCGCCTCGGAAAAAGGGGAGGGAGCAGAGAACGCAGCCATCTGCCAAGCGGCGAGCCACTGGCTCCTGCCAGCTGCGAACGCACCTCCTAGCCGCCGCCCGGAAACAAAGAGAGCCGGGTGCCCGGGCCGCGCCCCACCTAGCGCCGGGCACCCAGACCTCCGCCTCGGTCGCCAGGCGCGGCCCCGCAGGCTCCCAAGGCAGCGGCCCGTCCCGCCCTCGCACAGGAACCAACGGCCGCAGAGGCCAGTACCTGTGAGGGGAGGCTCCGCCCTGCGGGGCTGCTCCCGCGGCTCTGTGCTGGGCCGCCGCCTCCTATTGTGACCGCTCGCCCAGCCAGTCGCCAGCTCGCCAGATCCGTTGTCCCCGGGCCTCCTCACCCCCGGAACACGGGCTGCGACTGAAGCGCTGTCACGGCGCTTCTTTCCTCCGCGCACCATTACACGGGCAGCGGCAGGAAACGATGGCTGCAGACCTAGGCCTGGCAGAGTGGGCTAACGCCTCGGGGGCCCCATCCTCTGAAGCCCAGCGCCCCAACTGCCCAGGCCTAGATACCGTCCCGCCCAGCTGCACGAGGGGGGGGCCCGCCCCGCCCCACTTCGCCGCACCCCCGACTCAGAGCTCACGAACCCAGCCCCTCCACGCGCCGGCGCAATACCTTCCGCTGCGCGCGCAAGCGACGCCCCTCGTGAGGCGGCCAGACGCGAGGCCGCGGCCCTCCCACTTCCCCGTGCTTCGTAGTCTTCCCGCCCCGCCCCCTCGCGGGCAAGAACCTAGTAGGCCCCGCGCGCGAGATTGCCAACGCGCTCCGCCCCTTTTCCCTCGCTCGGCTTCGGGCGCCAAGTCCTTTTGTTTCCACCCCGCAGCGGAGGTGGCGGGGGTGGGCTGCACCGTCCTGGCGCGCGACTCGGACGAGTTCCGGCAACAGAGCTCGCTGCGCAGCGCCACCGCGCAACCCCGCCCCAGTCCGCTCCCGGTGCCCAGCAAGGCCGTTGCTACGCTGTGGACAGAGGGCCTCAATTCCCAATTCGTACAACGCATTCTCAACTGTAGCTGCCTGTACCGCTCACTTCCAAAAACTCAGTCTTGAAACAGTAACCTCACTTAATTCTCACGATTTGTTTATTCATGTGGCCCAAGAGGTAAGAACTTTTATTGATGTAGAGATGATTGATTAGTCAAAGATTTCACAAAGTAGCAAGCCGGTTGGAAGCCAAGTTGTCTGACTCAAAGCTTAGTTAAGCCTGACAGCTTTCAGGGGTATTGGGGATGCAAAACGAAAAAAAGATTGAAGCTGCCTTGCCTCCTATCCTGACGGCATTTAAGATATGAGAGGAGAAAAACCTTTCCTAACAACACAATTAAATACAAGGAAAAAATACAAGTGGTACTGGAGGAAAGGAGAGTGGAAGTATAATGGAAAAGGTGGGCTTCTTTTAAGGAGTTAAGAATTAGATAATGTCCACAAGAACAGTAATGACATTTTCCACCTTGGTAGTGTGATGAAGCAGAAAAAACATTCTGGTTTTCTCTGAGTTGCTGAAGCCAATCTCCTTGCCTCTCTGGGCCTCAGCTGCCTCAGGTAGAAATAACGGAATCAGACTACAATAGTGTTTCGGAATCTTCTGAACATTACACATGGTATATATGAATAATGATATATGCTAATAATTATGTACTTTTGTCTCTTACATCAAATTGAGCATCTGGACTCAATTTTGACTGTAACTCCAACGCCTAAGCTTAGTGCCTGAAACACAGCTGCAGGTGTTTAGCAACTGCTGAGTCCAAGTTCCAGCAGTAGCATTATAGGCTTTGCGGATTTCTGGACACAGGGAAGCTGGAATGAGCTAACAGCCCTCTGTGAACACATCCTGTCCTCAAGCCCCACACCCCCACAAGTAGCCCAGTTATCTGGTTGCCCCTTCCAAAGGCTAGTCTTCCAAGTAGCCAGTTTGGCGATAACTGCATCCAAATTTTAAGTTATTTTCATTTCATGAAGCACAGTCCAAGTCCTAACCGCACCTCTAGATGCATCAAATGTAATGCATTTCTAACCTCTGGAGTCCTCGAAATTCTTAGTCCATGGCTATGACTTCACATATCATTACAGTTCTTCCATCACAGTATCAGTTAAACAAGCTCCTTTACATAATGTAACTACCCTGAAAACAACTTCTCCTGTGTGCTTGGATATGGGTTCTATGATGAGGGGAGATCAGAGTAGAAAATTAAGGAGAGGGGAATCACTGTTTTTGAGTTGTCTGACCATAAGAGTCAAGAGTGTTCAAGTGCTGAATCTCAGGAGCAAAACTTGGTTATACCCCCTACGGTTCTCAACCATAAGCCTATGTGAACCCGTGTAGGTTTCAGCCAGCCTTTGTGAGACAAACTCCTGAGAACCCTTCTCAAATGGTTGAGATCTTAGCCAACTCGGCTCTCAAGGCTTACCCCTGGAAGTATGTCTAGGTATAAATGCTACCACAATCTTCAGTTTTGATAGCCTGAAAATCGGTGCTGCAGGTTTTCCTCTAATTTCTTTAACAGGAAAATCTGGTACCTTGATAGTAAACACCTGATGAGTGGACAGGCTATAATGTGGGCTACATAGGAGCACCTAATGGTAGACATTAGAGAACTGCATTCCAGCTATTCTTTTATTTGGTGTTTCTCCATAAAGGCAAGAAGGCTTGTTAGAGAGCTGTCCAATAGAGTTGTCGTCAGTGATGGAGATGGTCTGCAGCTGCACCATCTGCCACCAGCTACCAGATGGCTACTCAGCACTTGAAATGTGCCTAGTACAGCTAATACTGACCAGAATCCATTTAAATAACCACTCTCCTACATTATTAGAGCTTTTATTATTTTCTCTTTTATATTTAGACCTATAAAACACCTGGAAATGATTGTTTATGGTGAGGTGGAAATGAAGTTTTTTTTCATATTGACATTGAATTGATACAGCATCATATATCAAAAAGACTACATGTATTTATTTCTGGGTTCAGTGTATCACTGGTATATCTTTGTGTTGCTATCAAACCATCTTAATTACTGTAGCTATATAGGACCTTATGTTATTTGGTAAAGGAAGTGCTCTGAGTTTTCTTCAGAAGCATCTAGGCTTTCTTTAACATTGGGTTTCTATAGGAATTTTAGAATCATATTCTGTTTCCACCAAACTCAAAAATCTGTTACAATTTTCATTAGGGCCACACTGGATTTAGAAGTTAGGGGTAGTACTGAGACCTAGTGGCACAGTGGTTAAGCACTCAGTTGCTAGTCAAAAGATCAGGTGTTCAAATCCAACAGCCACTTTGTGGGACAAAGATGTGGCAGTCTGCTCTCTTAAAGATTTACAGTCTTGGAAGCTCCTATAGGGCAGTTCCACTCTGTCCCTATAAGGTCACTAATGGGGTGAGATCAACTTAATGGTGCCAAGTTTTTTTCTTCGTCATGACAGTTATCTTCACAATATTCAACTGCAATCTATAAACATGGTTATCTTTCTATTCACTTAGTCTTTAATTTTTTCAATACTGTTTCATAGTTTTCTAAAGATGCCTTACACATTATTTTCTTTAGATGTACTGTAAGTTTTTATGTAATTCAATTACTAAATGATAGTTTGTCTAAATTTCTTTGAATCTTTTATGCACAGAATCCTGCTGTTGACAGACAACAATACGTATTTTTTTTATCTTACCACATTGGTTATAATCTGTAGTACAGTGTTAAAAAGACAAGTAAGAAAAGACATCTTTGAATAGATTTTTGCCTTAAATACCAGAAAAAAGAATTTTTAGACAACTATGTTCTAATTGATTGATTCTGATACTCCAAGGCCAAATAACACTCAAAAGCAAAACTCAGTCTACACCTTCAAGTGCCCAACTAAATCCCATTTAAGAAAGGAAGAAGTGTTCCTATGCATTGCTAATTTTCAACTGGGATCGGGGGAGTACTCTCACTAAAACCCAAACGCAGCGAAACCAAATGTTTTGCCAATAAGTCAACACTGACTTATAGAGACACTACAGGACAAAGCAGAACTGCCCTATAGAGTTTCTACACAGCAGCTGGCAGATTTGAACTGCTGACCTTTTGATCAGCAGACAAGCTCTTAACCACTGTGCTATTGTGCCACTGGGGTTCCCCAGTTAATCAAATTACCAGAAACTACTCATTTTCAATGATTCAGATCAACAATAGAATACATTAAGCTCTAACAAAAAGCTAATACAAAAAAGGGCAGTTCCATTAATGTTGCAGTTATTTGGGGACAAGTCCTCCAGAAAATAAAACGATGAATTTATTAGAAGAGTGCTAAAAAAGTTCTTTTAGTACTGTCTACAAGCAAAAGACCAAGCCCACAATGTTAGTCAATTCCAACTCACAGCAACCTAACAGAATAGAGGAGAATTGTCTCATAGGGTTTTTAAGGCTGTAAATCTTTGCAGAAGACAAGTGCCAGCTTTCTCTTAAGGAGCATCTGGTGGGTTTGAACATCCAAACTTTTGGCTTGCAGCTGAGCATTTAACCACTGTGCCACCAGGGCTGCTCTATAAGCCAAAGGTCTCCCAATTCCCTCTTTTCCTCATTTCCACCTGTCATGGAATGCATTGTTTCCCCCCTAAAACGTATGGATTGATTTGACTTGGCTATGAGTCCTGGTATGGTGCAATTCCTCCCGTGTGTTGTGAATCCTGCCTCTGTGCTGCTGATGAGGAAAAATGGGCAACAGTTGCTGCTGGTGAGGCAGGACTCAAGTTACCACTGTGGGATATAAGGGAGAGAAGTGGGCAGAATAAGTTGGGAACCTCATACCACCAAGAAAGTAGCATCGAGAGCAGAGCACATCCTTTGGACCTGAGGTTCCTGTACCAAAATGCTCCCCAACGGAAGACTGAGGCAACACAAGGACTTTCCTCTAGAGCCGACAGAGAGAGCAAAGCCTTCCCCTGAAGTAGACACCCTGAATTTGGGCTTGTAGCCCATCCGACTGTGTAGGAATAAACTTTTCTTTGTTAAAGCCACCCACTTGTGGTATTTCAGTTAGAGTGGCACTAGCTGACCCAAACACCACCTAATGAAAACTAACTATAATCTTAGAACATATATAAGGAAGATCTCACTCTGAAAACCACCCCCAATCTTGCAAATTTGAAGGGTACTACTGCTGGAAATATATTTTAAGTATACTGCCTAAACAATAATCATAAACAAATCTTGCACTGTGTTGGTTAACAGTCTGCCAAACAGTACATGTAAAACTTGTATTTGTCATCAATCTTGCATTTCTTAACATCAAGAAATATCTACATAATCATCATCTGAAGGCCTTTTTTACAAAAGGTGACTGTAAAGAATTTTTGTCTTTCTGTTCACTTCTATCACAACACCCTACATCTTTCATTCAGTGTCTGTTTCCCCTCTCCCTGTTAAAACTGGAAGCTCTCGGAGGACAGGTCCCTTTTGATCAGCAGACAACAGTGACAACAGTGACACCCAGACAATCACTGGGCAAACAGCACGTCCTCAGTTAATACTGGGCAAATGCTGGCTAGGAGAAAATGCACAAAAATGGAAGGAAGGGCATCTCCTCTTTTAAAATGCTGAAATGCATGACTGAAGAGCTGCAGGAAGAAAAATTGCCCAAATGCTAAACAGTCATTCACATCAAAGGAAAATGTCACAGGAAAACTTAACACGTGAAACAATTACTGCCCAGGATGGGGGCCTGCCAAACAAGGTGCTGGGCAGAGAATGGCCTACCTGCCGAAATCCTTGATCTCTGCTAGTGAGAAGGCAGTTCCCACTGGTTAACACTGTCACAGGGAAAAGGCAATTCTGCCACCACACCACTGCCAAGTCTCCTGACTACCCTTACTACAATGCCAGAACTGATGCTCAGTTAATGGCCCCTCTTCTGTGCTCTAACCAAACCAGCTGCCATCAAGCTGATTCCAACTCATGGTGACCCAGCATGTTCCTGAACTGTGTACCACAGCATCAATCCACTCTGCCTGGCAATTATTCATGTATAAGATTCTTCCACCCACTAGAGAGTATACTTCTTGAAGCCCAAGACTAAGTGTCACAAATCTGGTAATAGTCTAGGACATGTCATATGCTCAATACATGTTTCAATTAATGATACATAAATATTGTAGCACCCACTTCCCCCCTGGTGCAAGTGTTACAGCTGTTACACTTGCACCAGGGTTTCCAAATATTCCACAGCTGTAGTAATTCCACTGTTGTTTCTCAATAGAAAAATTCCCAGGAAGAAATGGGACACAAAAACAGAGTAAGGTGGACAGGAAAAAAGGTAAAAATAAATTTCAAATTTTTCCTAAAGCTAAATCTTCCTTTCCTCCCTAAAAGGCTTCTCTCTTTCCCCAAAACCAGCTACAAGGACTGAGTAGATGACACTGCACTGAGGGGGAGTTACAGCAATGGAGCATGGCTCAGGCTGTGCAGTACTAAGTACAAGGACTTGACCTTCTACAAAACAACAGGCATAAAGCTGTTTCACCCAGAACGGTTAACACTTGTTATAGGGCTGCTATGTGTTGGAATTGACATGATGGTATCGGGTTTAAGTTTTTGGTTATGGTTTGGTTTAGAGCCACCTGCTATAGCTACGAAATACCAGAAGGGGGCAGCAAAGGCACACCCAAATCTACTGCAAGTGTCTGCGTCAGCTACGGTTTTGGAATTGAGGCAGTCAGTCTTAAAAATATTCTCCACTAAAGAAAACAAAAAGTCAGTACTCAAGAGGTTAGACCGTACTTCACAGTGAGTCACAGGTGGTTTTAGATCATTGTGACTATGAGATGAAGGATGTGGTCCAATGGCTGTTCCCACAGTGCAGGTGAAAGATGACAGGGACTGGACACAGCAGTGACAGTGGGGATGATGGTGGGAATGCTCTTGTGGCAGTAAAGGTGGAAAGGCAATAAAGCAGAGCCTTGGATGAAAAGCCATCAGTCAGGAAGCAGTCCATGAAGGAAGAGTAAGTTAACCTGAGTGCCTAGGATAAGCCAAGTCAGAAACAAAAATAAAGACCCACCCAAACCGCAAGTCCAGGACGGTGAGCAAACAAAGCTCACTGCAGCATCACCACACACTCGACCTCTCCAGCAGGGTAAGTGCACAGGAGCTACCTTGTCAGGGTGGCCTGCCTTGAGGTACACCCCCGACAGCAGAGCCCAAGTGATCTTAAAAAGGCACCTTGCTCATTCTGCTCTGGTGAATGAAGCACATCTTGACTGCATTTCAGGCTGCTGGGACTCTTAGTCTGATATTACTGCAGCACCCTGATCTCAGGGGAAACCCTATTCTGATACTATAGGCTTACCACATCTGCCAAAGAGCCACAGACACAAAAAGGAGCTAATCACATAGAGAGTAAGGTTATTCTTTTCAGTGAAGCTTTTGACTCGTTATAAAGAATACTATTTCTTATTTTTAAAATTCTCTATTACATTTCGTTTGTTTTCAGTCTTGTGCTATTACAAAGATAAATAATCACTGCACATAAATATAGTTTGGCATGCACTTGGCAATATGTCCATATAAGTTACCGATTCAAACGGTATGTGCATTTTTGTTTGTTTTGAGAAATTTCACAAAAGGCCGCATGAAGTTTCTACTTTCCCAACAGATGAAAGTATTTGGGAGTTGACTGTAAGTACACTTTCTGAGGCTAAATTTATAAAGACAGCAATAGGCCAGATGCTAGGAAGAGCAAAACCCTGAAGAAGAAACCTGAGCCAGTGAGCTCTGAGAGCTGCCATATTAGTATTCAGGTGTAAGTTCTGCTGTAATCCCCTTCTGTTAAATCCCTGAGCCTTTACTCTGGTTTCATTAAACCCAATAGCCTAGGAGCTAGACCCAAACTTGAGCCAAAGTGGTACCACGGAGAAAGCAGCAGCGTAGCAAAGCTGGTGATCAACAGGCTTAACTCAAGCATGAGTCGGGAGGAAAAGGGGAAGCCCACACACCACAAATCTATTACCCTTTGTCTGGTCTACCAGCCCCTTGTGCTCTAAATGCAACAGACAATTAACAGGACCAAAAAACCCCATGGCTTTTGCCAAACAGTACTGAAACATCACACTGGAAGTCACATTTGACTGCACAGGAGCAGTTTCCTAGCATGTCAGACAACTACTAGTTTTTAAGAATGACAGCAGGAAAAAAAACCCAAACACAGAGAACAGGAACTCATTCAATCAACTGAACAAAATGAAAAGATGAAGACACCTGGCTACCAAATGAGGTGCTATGTGAACCTGAAGTCTGTTTAGGCATCAGGCATTTTATTTTTTAGTAAACTCCCTAATTTTAATAAAATATTTCATCATTAATTAACCACTATTATTTATTAAGCACCAAGAATGGGCCGGACCCTATCATGAGACACAACAGTGAGGACTATGGAGTCAAACCACCTGAGTCGAAATCACAACACAACCACTCACTAATTACGTGACCTTCAGCAAATTACTTAATTTCCTCCTTACCTTAAAATGTGGATAATAGTTAACTACTTCAAAAGGTAGTCACAGGATTTCATGCAAAGATGTATTCTTACCTAGTGTATCAGCTGCATATCACTGCTGATTTCTTATGACCACAATGCGATATAGCTATTATTCCTTTTTTACAAGTGAAGAAAATGAGTCTCGGAGGACTTTCCTACAGTCCTATAGCTTAAATAAGTGGGAGAACTGAGAACTGACCCTTGGGTCTCTATTTTCCATGATGCTTCTTCTAAGAACACTTCATGACATAATGGAGTATTTGATTAAGGCATGTTTTCTTATGAATGTTCTCTCTGACATGATCTCCCATCTACCAAGGCATAAGTTATGCACTTTAGAGAACTTACATATACTTACATACTTGTTTTCAGGGTACATGCATTTTGTACATACACATCTGTTCACAAAATAGTTTGCCAAGTTAAAAAATATTTCATTGAAATGTGTTAACCAGAAAACGTCTGTTAATATTCAAATTCCAATTATGTAACAATAAACCTGTGAGAACAATTAAAGGAGTGCTGCATTAAAAAAGAAAATGCCCCACATAGAATTAAAAAGAAAACCTAACAATTTTAAAGATCAAAAATAAAAGAATGTGGTCACAGAATAAAAACCAGTAACATGTTTCTAATCTTTCACAAAAGCAGTCTGCAAGCTGGACTCGTGCCTTCTTTTGTGATAAATGGACCTAAGCCTAGCACAAGGAAGTTATACCCAGAAAAAGACTTCTGTTCTAAGTAGCCACTGACATACAAGCAGTTTAGAAAGAACTCTCCTGTTTCCCTCTTTCAAATGGCTGGTCCTCCTGGAAGTATACCAAGGCACTATGAAAAAGTGGACCACTGAGGCTACAAATTAATTCACCTCACCTAGGGAATCGTCTCTTTTTATCAAACAGCTCAATATTTTATTTCACCCTTAGATCAGACTTATTTTTCCATGCCAAGTTTATTCTCACTGTGAAAATGTCACTCATTATCCCCAAGCTAACATTAGCTGAATTAGGTTAATTTCAGTATCTAGGGGAAACAAAGATACTATTGCAATCATGTTTTTGTGTTATACTTAGTACTTTTAAGAGTGCTTCTAGATAGCCATCACATTGGATCAGTGCATATGTATCAACAAACTGAAGTTTTTATAAAGAAGCTCCGATTCTGAGCCTGAGGCAGAGCAGGCTGTCATGGAAGGGCAGCCCGGAATAACACAGTCATGAATCAAAATAGAGGCCAAAGACCTGGCCAGGAAAAAACTAACAGGCCAAAGCTGCTGCCAGCTGGCTTGGGTTCACTGTGATTCTCCAGGACTTTCTCCACTTGCAAATATATTTTCTCTGAAAGTATCATAAGCTGAGCGAATATAACTAGAAATGGACTTTAGATAGCAGAATGCAAACTGTGGAGCCAGGCAGTCAGGGTTTGAATCAGTAGTACCACTTACCTTGGGCAAGTTACTTAATCTGTGTCTCCGATTTCCTATCTACAAATGGTGTTAAAGCAGTCCCAACTTTATGGGGTGCTGTGACTACCCTGTGTTAAAAGGCCAACTTTCTCACAATATTCCTGACATATCTTCTCTGCTGTTTCTTTACAGCACAAATGCCCAGTTAACAGTACCTTTAAATTATTGTCTCACCATCTTCCCCACCCCTACCATCACCACCTACAGAAGCAAGCTGTGTGAGGGCGAGCACTTCTCCATGCTTTGTTCAATGCACCCTCCCAATGCCGCTTGGGATATAGAAGGCACTCAAATATTTAATGAATAGGTAAGTGTTCATTAGCTAGAAATTGCAGAGGATAAATGCTGGTGGGCTTGTGTGCACTGCACAACCCAATATAAGCTGATAATATGCAAGTGTGCAATTCACAGTCTCTACTAGGTCACCTCAGAGCTGGAATCAGCCCCACCCAGAAACACGGGCTACAAGTCACACATCAGCTGAGAAACCAACTTGCAGGCAGACCAAACCAGAGATCTGGGGGCTTACCACCACTTTCAAGGCTGTAAAGGGGAAATCCAAATGAATTGGCCCTCTTTCTCCTTGCTTGACCCCTGGTTCCACCCCTAGTCTCACACACATTAGGTAAAAAAGGAAGCAACTTGTAAGAAAAATCTGTTTTGGGAGGTGGGGGCAGGCAGCGGACTTCCCTAATCTGAGAAATGGACTGTGCCTGGAAGAATATCACTGTGCTGCTAACCTGACTGGGAAGTGAATAAGCAAAGCATCAACATTCATGGGACAATGTGTTCAGAATAGCTAAGTAAGTCTCTTCCATGGCTTGCTCTGGGGAAAGAAGAATCAGGTTTAGCCCCAGCTCTGTAGTGGGACCCTTCCAATGAAGTCATAGCTTCTACATTTATTTTGAAGTGGGCTCATCAGATGTGCTCTACAGTAGCTTCCGCTCTCAGAGACAGTATGTGTGTTCACAGGCACACATTAAAGTGGTACGTGGGGCCAATGGATTTATTTCTGGTTTGCTTTTGTGAAACCAATATCCATTTACTACAGAAAACAAAAAGGTCTGATTTTTTAATGTACTATCCACCACGCTCCTCCCTGGAACAGTGCCTGATGATCATACTTTACGTTGCATCTGTACTATTTGCTCTTGGTTCCCATGATCTCACCTAGCCTGCCCTACACTTTGTTTTTACCATTGCACTTACTGTAACATACTCCATTATTTACTTATTATGTTTAGCTTTATACTGTCTGTCTCCTTCCAGTTAGGCTGCAAACTCATTGAAAAGAGGCATCTTCATCTGTTTTGTATCACCATGGGCCTAGACAAATAGCTGCCAATCTATAAATATTATTTGCTTACTAAATTAACTGAATAAGGTGTAAGTCCGTTGTTAGAGATCCTAATCCAGTCTCTCCATTTCCTTCTAGGAAACAGCAGACAGCAGAGAAAGGATGGTACCTTCTGCTGACCAAGTGATAACATCCCTTAAATTTCTCCTTCTCCCCTGTGTATTTTTGGAAAAATCTCCCAAAACATAAAGTGCATTGTTCAGATTCAGATATTAGCAGGAAAATCAATTTACGAAATTGGAAAGTATCAGGCAAAGGTGGATAGAAATCTCATCTCCAGACTGTAAGACGTAGAGACAACACACAGCACAATTCAGCTTTTCCACCACAAATGAACAAATGGTTAGAAGCACATTACACACAGCAGGAGAAAGAAAATTGAGTTTAAAAACATCTTCAACATTACGTTGAGTGAAAGTAGTCAGAAACAAAACGACAAATATTGTTATGAGACCCCTATGATAAAAACTCAAAAACAGACTTAGGCATAGAAGACGACTCTTTGACAGCTGCGAGGGAGGGGAGGGAGGGGGGGAGGCGAGGATTTAGATTAGATAGTTGGTAGAAATTTGGTTGGGTGAAATCGGTGATAGCACACATTAGAAACAAGAACAATATTAAGTGGACTTCAACATAACTTGAACACTCCTTCCATCTTAACCCAATATTGCAAGGTCAGAGTGGCTGGGGCAGCGGGCAGGGGACCATGCTCTTCGGTGAAATCAAGGCCAATTGGCACAACTAGCATTTTGCTAAGAGGGCTCTCTGCACCCCACACTGGTGAGTGGCTTCTGGGGTCTTAAAAGCTGCCTAGCTGCCATCTGAGGGCACAGCAAATGGTCCAAACTCAGCAGGAACAGATGCTCTCTGAGGACCAAAACGACATGGGGGAAAGACAACCCAAAAGACAAAGAGACCCACATGTGTGGATGCCTACATCAACTTGGGACCAGAAGAACCAGATGGTGCCCGGCTACCACCTGTGATAGCCGCGATGAAGCTCACAAATTTGAGTCTCACTGGCAACACAAGAATGAGAAGGGGTGCACCTGAGATCTCCACTAAAAGACCATAACTGATGGTCGAGTGGCTGCAGGGTTCCCTTGGGAGCATGGCCCCTGGCCCTGATGCTGCCCTTGCCCATAAATCATTATGAAGGTCCGCTCTTCGAACACGAATGGATTGGACGTGGCGATGCAGAGAGACCACATATTGGATGCACTTTATGGTTCTATGCATCTATAGGATATCATCCTGTGGACCTCTGGCTGGAGTAAGGGGGGCGGGTGTACAGAAGGGGAAAGGAAACTATTGAGAAGATGAGACATGTATCGGGCAGAGAGAGCAGTGGAAGCGGCATATAGGTGGGCATGTAAATTTATATGGGAATGTACATTTTCACTCAATCATAAAAAAAAATCTTCAGAAGAATGACATGCATTTGTTTATAGTATTACTCATCTAAAGTGGTTTTGCCTTTGCCTTCTTATTCTCAAATGTTCATTTCTAAAATCTGTGGTATACCAAATTTTATGGAATCAATTATATACTCAAAGTCTCTTTCGGTGCCTTGTACTCTGAAATACCGTAAAAGTAAAACCTATGTCTTTGGACTGCTGTAATAATAAAAGAGACTCCAAAATGTTAGAAGCAGTATCTTGCTCTCTGTGAGGAGACTGAAATCTGTCTGAGCAAAGCTCACAGACAGACCAACAAATAGAACAAAGAAAGCCATCTGGAAAAATCCCAATGATAACCAACTACTTGATCTAATTCCAACAGGATAAGGGAGGAGGCTCTTGATCAAAACAGCAGAGAAAATAATTGTTTGGAGTGGTCTACACTGCAAACTACCACGGGATACATTCCTGCATACAAGACACAGGAAATGGGAGGGAAGCCACTGAAAACTGACAGTGGAAAAGGCTAAATTTAAGCCCATCCAACACTAGCAGCCAGATGTTCCAAACACTGACCCACAGAAATATCTGCAAAGGCTGGGTGCTGACAGGTATTGGAAAGTTTCCACAGATCAGGTTTCTTTACAGATAAAAACAATAGAAACAAAAAACCAAAATGAAACACAACTACCACAAGTTTGAGACTGAATTATATTAACCAAAAAGAAAAGAAAGAACTAAAAGCAAGCTTCTTTGCATGAATCAGATAAATTACATCCTCAATTCTCACCATGTAAAGTAGAATTTGGAAAAAGAGTCCCAAAAGGGTAAAATATGAGAAAAAACATAATTAAATGGATTATGAACTCCAAAAATGAACAAAATCAGAAAGTCCAAGATATTTCATACTGGAATCCAACACGTGTTTCTGAGCTAGGTGTCAGCTTTGGGAATGGGTATTCACAGGAGAAGACGCTCTAAGCACTGGAAGGGAATCAGGACACAGACGGGAAAGGATGCAGAAGACCAATCAAGAGTCCAGCCCACCTCTTAGGAATTATCCTGAGGCTTACTGGCGCAGTCTAATAATCTGACACACAAACCAGCAAGGCCCTCTGCAGCTCAACATTGCACCCCCACAAGTCAGGCTCTCCTGGTCCTGGGTCTAGATGTTAAAATAAGGGAATCCAAAAATACACAGGTGGCATGCATTTTCACCATGGTAGACATCAACACGGACCTCACCTTGTCACTGTCATCATGACAAATGTGGTCGTGATGGATGGACTGGCACTGAAAAGAAGCACCAACACTACCTACAAGAGAAAGGGAGGAAAAGTTAAGATGCAGTAATTCCTCATATTTACCTACCAATTCAAAGTGCTGTTACATCCATTATCCCATTTAATCCTCACAATAAACTGAAGCAGGCATGGTAGAGATCATTATTCATGTTTTAAATGAGGAAAACAGAACAGAGATGCAGTCAGTGAAATGGTCTCAAACTCTGACTCAAGTTTTTCAAATCTGAATTTACCACTTTTACTATACTGAGTGGTCTGCTTTCAACGTCAGCCACCCAAATAAGAAAAACAATCTCCAGCAAAGTAAACTGATTTATGAAGAAGAAAATTATACTATTTTCAGACTATACAACACTTTGGGTAAAAAAAACCTGAACCTATAAATTCTCAGCATGTAAACAGTACAGTCAAAAAGTACACATTGTTAATATATCTATTTGCATTTTGAAGAACCATCTCCCAATAACAACTGTTATTATGAAAATAGGACATTTGGAACCCAAAGGGAAACAATGATTATTCAATAAATCACTGGGACAAATGATTAGACATGCGAGAAAGAAAAAATGTAGATACCTATACCTCACACCATACACAAAATGGTAGCTCAATTACTTATGTAAACATAAAAAATAAAACTACGGTTTTACAAGAAAATTTAAGAATTTTTTATAATGTTGGGATAAGAAAAAGATTTCAGTCATCCCTCTTAATAATGTAGTGGAAGTCCTAGCTAGAACAGTAAGGCAAGAAAAGGAAACAGTATACAAATTGGTAAGGAAAGGATATGACTGCAAAGGATATGATCACACACAAAGAAAATCCCACAGACTGCATAAGAAAGCTACTGGAAACACCAGAAGAATTCAGTAAAGCAGCAGGGGACAAGATCAAATAACAAAAATGAGTTGAATTCCTCTATGCCAATGAATAGAACTTTGAAAAGAAATTAGAAACGCATTACCATTTACAATAGGCTTCAAAAAGATACCCAGAAGAACTCTAACTAAAGATATAAAAGATTTATATGAAGAATACTATAAAACACTACTGCAAGAAACTAAGAGATCTACGTAAATGGAAAAACCATGCTCATGGATAGAAGACTTAAAACACTGTGAAAATGTCACTGCTGACAAAATGATCTACAAATATAATGCAATACTGATCCAAATTCCAAAAGAATTCTTTAATGAGATGAAAACACTAACCACCAACTTCATATGGAAAAAGAAAAAGAGACCCTGAATAAGCAAAACACTATCAAAGAAAAAGATCAAAGGAAGAAGCCTCACCTTCCCCAATATAAGAATCTACTATACAGCTACTGTGGTCAAAACAGCCTGATACTGCTACGACTACAGACACACAGGCACATACAGCATAACTGAGAACCCAGAAGTAAATCCATCCTCCTATCAACAGTTGATCTTCACTAAAGGGTTTTGTTATTTAGTGGGGAAGGGAAAGTTTCTTTACCAAATGGTACTGGCATAATTTGATATCCATTTACAGAAAAATGAAACAAGATCCATACCTTACACCACACAGAAAATTGAAAGAACTAAATGTAAAACCTAAAATTATAAAGATCATGGAAGAAAAATATAGCAACAAAGCTAAGGACCCTCATGCTATCAATTCTAACTCATAACGACCCTGTAGGACAGAGTGGAACTGCCCCATAGGCTTTCCAAGGGAGCACCTGGTGAATTTGAACTGCCAGTCTTTTGGTTAGTTGTAGCACTAACTACTATGTCACCAGAGTTTCCAAAGACCCTCATATATGACATCAACAGAATATCAAACATAACCCAAAACACAAAACAACAGAAGATCAACTAGATAAAGCTGGGATCACTTACAAATTAGGCACTTAAGCTCATTAAACGACTTCACGAAAAAAGAATAAAAAAGAGAACTTGCAGACTGGGAAAAAAGTTACAGCTATGACATGTCTGACAAGGTCTAATCTCTAAAATTTATATCAAATGTCAAAACTTCAACAACAAAACACAAAAATACTAATTAAAAAAGGAGTGAAGGACATGAACAGACATTTCACCAAAGAAAACGCTCAGAAAGCTAAAAAATACATGAAGTGATGCTCGAGATCAGTAGCCATTGTTAGGTGCTATTGAGTTGGCTGCATCTCAGAGCAATCAGGTGTACAGCAGAATGAAAACACTGCCTGGTACTGTGCAGTCCTCAACTGTTGCCATGCTTGAGGCCACTGTTGTAGCCACTGTGTCACTCCATCTCAATGACACTCTTCTTCTCTTTCCCTGTCCCCCTACTTTACCAAACATGATATCTTTCTCCAAGGACTGGTCCTCTCCTGAGAATATGTCCAAAGTCGTGTGAGACAAAGTCTCACTATTCTTGCTTCTCAGGAGCATTCTGGCTGTACTTCTTCCAAGGCAGATTGGTTTGGTCTTCTGGAAGTCCATGCTTTATTCAGTATTCTTCACCAATACCATAATTCAAAGGCATCAATTCTTCATTAGTCTTTCTTATTCACTGTGCAGTTTTCACATGCATGTGAGGAAACTGAAAATACCATGGCTTTCATCAGACACACTTTAGTCCTCAAAGTGACATCTCTGCTTTTTAACACTTTAAGGAAGTCTTTTACAGCAGATTTGCCTAATGCAATACATTGGCTTCTTGACGGATGCCTCCGTGGGCAGTGATTGTGGATCCAAGTAAAATGAAATCTTTGACAACTTCCATCTTTTCTGTTCATCATGATACTGCTTACTGGTCCAGTTGTGAGGAGTTTTGTTTTCTTACTGTTGAGGTGTAATCCAACATCAGTAATTGCTTCGTAATTCTCTTCAACTTTCAGCAAGTAAAGTTGTATCATCTGTGTATCACCGTTATGAATGAGTCTTCTTCTAATCTCAGTATCACTTTCTTCATATAGTTCAGCTTCTTCAATTATCTGTTCAGCATATAGACTCAGTAAGTATAATGAAAGGATACAACTCTGACACATACTTTTCCTGGTTTTAAACCACATGGCAGCCCACTCCTCTGTTCAAGTAACTGCCTCTTGGTCTATGTATAGTTCCTTCACGAGCACAGTTAACTGTTTTGGAAATTCCATTCTTTACAATGTTATCCATAATTTTCTATGAGCCTCTGCATACTAAATAAAACACAGGAAAACATCTTTCTGGTATGATCTACTTTCAATCAAGATCTATCTGACATCACCAATAGTACCCTTCATTCTACATCTTCTCTTGAATTCGGCTTGAATTTCTCGCAGTTCCCTGTAGCTGTACTGCTGCAACTGTTTTTGAACTATCTTCAGTGAAATTTTAATTTATGTGGGATCCACACAGTTGAATGCTTTTGCATAGTCAATAAAACACAGGTAAACATCTTTCTCTGCTTTCAGCCAGGATCCATCTGACATCTGCAATGAGATTCTCTCCTGAATCTGGCTTTATTTTATGGCAATACCCTGTCAATACATGCTGTAACCACTTCTGAATGATCTTCAGCAAAATTTTACTTACACGTGATATTAATGATTTTGTCAGACAACTTCTGCATTCCACTGCAATCTCTTTCTTTGGAATGGGCACAATTATGGACCTCTTCCCATTGGTTAATCACAAAGCTGTCTTCCAAATCTCTTGGCACAGATGAGTGAGCACCTCCAGTACTGCATCTGTTTCTTTAAACATCTCAACTGGTATTCTGTCAATTTCTGGAACCTTGTTTTTCTCCTGTACCTTCAGTGAAGTTTGGACATGTTCCTTCAACACTACAGGTCCTTGATCATCTGCTAACTCCTGAAATGGCTAAACAGCAATCAATTCCTTTTGGTACAGTGAATTTCTTCCATCATCTTCTGATGTTTCCTGCATCATTCAACATTTTGCACAAAGAATCCTTGAACAGTGCTAATTAGAGGCTTGAATTTTTTCTTCAATTCTTTCAGCTCAAGAAATCCTGGTAATATTCTTCCTTTTGGTTTTCTAAATCCAGATCTTAACATGTTTCATTTTAATACTTTGTCTCCTTGGGCCGCCTTTTGAAATCTTCTGTTCAGTTCTTTTACTTCATCATTTCTTCTTTTTGCTTCAGCTATTCTATGTTCAAGAGCAGCTTTCAGAGTCTCTTCCACAGCCATTTTGGTCTTTCCTGCCTTTTTAATGACCTTTTGCTTTCTTCATGATGTCATTGTTGTTAACCTATTTAACTCACCAGGTCTTCAGTCATTAGTGTTCGACGTATCAAATCTATTCTTGGGATGGTCTCTAACTGCAGGAGAGATATACTCAAGGTTGTATTTTGCTTTGTTAGACTTGTTTCAATTTTCTTCAGCTTCAACTTGAACTTGCATATGAGCAACTGAGGGTCTGTTCCAGAGCTGGCCCCTAGCCTTGTTTGAACTTATGATTTTGAGCTTCTCCATCATGTCTTTCCACAAGTATAACTGATTTGATGTCCATGTATTCCATCCAGCATGGTCCATGTACACAGCTGCCACTTACATTGTTCAAAAAGGCATTTTCAATGAGTAAGTTCATTGGTCTTACAAAATTGCATCAAGTGCTACCAATCATTCCACCCAGGGGCTCAATAAATGGTTCTGGATAGAATGCAAGAAAAATATAGAAAAAATTCCTGGGGGAAAAAAGGAGGACAGGCTTACTGGATTGGTAGACGCTAGATGAACCACTACCCTGAGGTGAGAAGAATTACACTGTGCCTGGCTTCTACTACCAACCACTCTGACCAGAGTTATAACAGAAGGTCTCTGTTCGAGTGGGGAAAACACAGAACAAAATTCAGAAAATAAGACCAGATTTACTGGTCTAAGAGACAGACTAGAGGAACCTCTGCGACAATGGCCCTTAAACACCCTTCTAACTTTGAGATAAAGCCATTCCAGGAAATTATCTTTCAGCCAAATAACAGATAGGCCTATAAAATAAACCGTAACACCCACAAGGAAAGTGCTCTTGGAATAATAATCTATATGAGACCAAAAGGGCAACATCTACCCAGAAGCAAAGATAAAAAGGCAAGCAGTGAAAGGAGAACCAGACAAACAGAAATGGGGAACTCAGGCTGGTAATGCAGGGATTGCAACTACTGTCATGGAACAACTTGTATATAAACTACTGAATGGGAAGGTAATTTGCTCTGTAAATCTTCATCTAAGGCATAATAAAAATAATGTTAGAATGGTATCTTTAAAAAATAATCTACAACGTGGGTGGGGTTGCAAAATGGTCCAGTCTCTTTGGAAGGCAATCTGGCGCTTCCTTAAAAAAATGGATATCGATATACCATTTGACCCAGTAATTCCACTACTTGGAATATATCCTACAGACTCAAGGCCTTTCACACCAACAGACACATGCGCCAGAATGTTTACCGCAGCACAGTCCACGACAGCAAAAAGATGGAATCAACCCAGATGCCCAACAATAGAAGAATGGATAGGTAAACTATGGTACATATACTCAATGGAGCACTACGCAATCATAAAGAATAATGATGATTCCAGGAAACCTCTCCTAACCCAGTTTCAACTAGAAGACATTATGTTGAGTGAAAGTAGTCAGCGACAAAGGGTCAAATACTGTATGAGACCTCTATGATAAGACCTCAAAAACAGGCTTGTATATAGAAGAAAAGACTGTTTGACAGCTGCAAGGGAGGGGAGGGAGGGAGTGTGGGGGGGGACGGTTTAGTTTAGATAGTTACTAGAAATCTAGTTGGGAGAAAGCAGTGATAGCACACATTAGAAACAAGAACAACATTAAGTGGACTTCAGCATAACCTGAGTACTCCTTCCATCTTGACTTAATACTGCAAGGATAGAGTAGCTGGGGCAGGGGGCAGGGGACCATGCTCTTAAGCGAAATCGAGGCCAATCGGCACAACTAGCGTTTTGCTAAGAGAGCTCTCTGCACCCCACACTGGTGAGTGGCATCTGGGGTCTTAAAAGCTGCCAAGCTGCCATCCGAGGACATAGCAAATGGTCCCAACTCAGCAGGAACGGATGCTCACCGAGGACCAAAATGACATGCGGTAAAGACAACCTACAAGACAGAGAGACCCACAAGAGTGGGTGCCTACATCGGCTTGGGACCGGAAGAACCGGATGGTGCCCGGCCACCACCAGCGATAGCCACGATGGAGCTCACTAAGTTGAGTCTCACTGGCAACACACGAATAAAAAGGGGTGCACCCTGAGATCTCCACTAAAAGACCTCAATTGATGGTCCAGCGGTTTTGGGGTTCCCCTGAGAGCATGGCCCCTGGCCCTGATGCTGCCCTTTCCCATAAATTATAACAAAGGTCCACTCTTTGGACAGGAATGGATTGGACTTGGCAATGCAGAGTGACCATATATTGGAAGCACTTTATGGTTCTATACATCTACAGGATATCATCTTGCTGACCTCTGGCTGGAGGAAGGGGAGTGGATGAAGAGGAGGGGAAAGGAGGCTGTTGGGAGGATGAGACATGTATGGAGCAGAGAGGAATAGTGTGCAGTCACCAGACAGGGAGAGCAGTGGAAGCTGCATATAGGTGGGCATGTAAATTTATACGTGAATGTACATTTTCACTCAGTTATGTTAAATAAAAATAAAAATAATAATCTAAGATTCAGAAATCAAAATAAGTGGAGCTGAAAGAAAAGGCTTTTCAAAAAAGAAGACGGTGAAACAAGAAGCCATAATTAAGTCAACATACATGACTATGGATCAAAGGTTACCAAAACCATCTCTTCATGTACGAGAATTTGACCTGCTTTGTCATTCTACTACCCCAGAAGATTTTTAACATTTGGAACATTATTGTATATTCTTTCTTCCTAAAGAAGGACTTGGAATATGTTAAATGATTATTAACTGATACCTATACCACAGAGAATGCCACAGTATGTATCATTTTTATTTGTAATTACACCTTTTTGGCAACTCTACCTCCACCACCACCACCGCCACCCCATTTTTCACATACATTCTCTCTCTCACACCTGTAACATAATCATAATCATAATACACTGAAATTTCATATAGTTTGATTATATACTAAATATTTCCATTTTTAAACAAATAAATAAGCAAACAGCTCAATGTTCTCGGCACTGTACTACACAGTAAACCTGACCAGTCTTTGGCCTAAACAAGCCAGGCCTGGTGAAGCTAAGCAATACACAAACCAATAGTTAAACATAGATAAACAAACACACACAAAAACCAAATCCACTGCCATCTAGTTGGGTCTGACTTCTATCACAGAACACAGCAGAACTATTCCACCAGGTTTCCAAGAAGAAGCTGAGGTTCAAACTGCTGACCTTTCTGGTTAGCAACCATGTTCTCAACCATTGTTTGCTCCAATAAAAGCATGGACAGAGAAGCACGGGAGGATTGTTGATGGACTCTGACCTCAGGAATCTTTGGAAGGGTACCTCTACTCAGCAGAGATGAGGGGACATATAGGGGGGAAGGAGCCAGGAGATCAGGAAGGGTGTCACCCAGTTACTTCCATCTAAGCTGAATAAGGCTAAGTGTCCGTTAGCTGGGCAAACCCAGGAGTTACGGCAAAAAAGCAAGACAGGACAATGTGTACATAAGCAAGTTATCCAGTTTGGGGTTTAGGGAGTGACATGTAATATGGCTTAACAAGTCAGAGAGATGCAGATGACCTTATGCTGAGCAATAAAAGGATTTATATGGTAGCATAGAGCATAGACTGAAAAGAACAATCCTGGTACCAAGGCAAGTCCTCTGTCTGTCAAACCGCACTCCTAAAAGCTAAAGAATAACAATAACCCCAAAATAACAACACTAACTTTTACCTCATAAACTGTCCAGCTCCTCCAACTTGAGAGATATAACCAGACAGACCTTCATCAAAGTACAAATGCTACTGCACTGTAATAATTACTTTACACATCTGTCTCCCAGCACACTGGTGTCCCCTGCTGCAGAAACAAGGAACGGAGCCTTATTCTCATCTGCATCAGAACCAACCCAACCTGCAGCAGGTTCATACTTCTTAAACTGCTGTAGCCTTGTCCACCGTGATACTAGGATGTGCACCGGGAAACGTAAAGCATTTTAACAGCTAAGTACTTTCTGATTTTTTTTATTATTATTAAAAGAAATAAGAACACATGATGGAGTAAAACCAAAAAGTTGTATAAATGTTCAAATACCTTTGGAAGCTACAAAGAAGCGTCCTGATTGTGGCTGGGCTTCTCCTTGGCCTTCTGCTCCATACTCTGAAGATATGCATTCATTCCCTAACCCAAACAGTCAGTTGCTTTGCTGGACTACAACCGTAGAATCACCCTAAGCCCTAAGAGTCAAAAGAATACACACAGGCACCTCCCTCCCTGTAGGACACAGGACTCTTGACAGATCACTCAAACTGAACTTATAAACAATAAAACAAGTCTCAAGGAAGCTCTGGAAAAACTAAACAGGGAAGGAAGTATCAGCAAAAGAAGAAACCATTGGTAGTATGACAAGGGGGCAATTCTTGAAACTTGAAAGAAACTAACATAACAAACCAAACATATTAGATTAAATAGTACTATTTATCAAACTTAAGTGCTCCTGCTGCTAACCAAAAAGCTGGCAGCTTGAATCCAGTACACACTTCTTGGAAACTCTATAGGGCAGTTCAATTCTGTCCTATAGGGTTGTTGAGAGTCAGAATTGACTCAGTGGCAGTGGGTTTGTTTTTTTGTTTGTTTGTTTTGGATTTATCAAACATCAAAAACTCTGGTGGCTACAGTGGTTACATTACATGCTAACTCTGCTAAACAAAAGGTTGGTGTTTACAATCCACCAGGTACCCCTTAGAAATTTTATGGAGCAGTTCTACTCTGTCCTATAGGGTAGCTATGAATTGAAATCCACTCAACAATACTGTGTTTGTTTTGGGGGGTGGAGGGTTGTCACACATCAGTATCCTGACTTTTTGTTTTTCCAAATAGTCATCTTCAGGAAGCAACAATAGCAGTCCTACTACCCAAGGAATAGTGCCCTGGTGATGCAGTGCTTAAGAGATCAGCTGCTACCAGCCTCTCCTGGGAAATCCTACGGGGTAGTCTTACTCTAAGAGTCAGAATCGACCCACCATCAATGGTTTTGGGTTTAGTTTGGCACCCAGTGAGTAAAGCCCTTATTTGAGTTCTTCTTTCCCTATGAGGGCTAATGCTTTATTTTATTTCATGCAATTGAAAACATTCTCCTAAAAAAAGGAAGCTTCACCAAATTGCCAATTCTTAGTTTAAAAACCCTGCTTCTTTAACTAGCAGAGGATACTGGGCCCTAACAAAATGTTTTAGTGTAAACACTAGACCAATATTCTGACAGAAATCGAAACAAAATTTTTATTCAAAAAATAATTCCGTTTAGCAAAACAGAGAAACACACAGCATTCAAACACACTGCACCACATGTTCTGCCTTGTAAGAGAGACACCAGGGCATTTAACCAGTAAAACAGGCTAACAGTTTCACATCCAAGAGGTGCAAAGGAAAAACAGAATTTACAGGGGATGTTCAAATTACAAACTTTCTCAACACCAATTTCTAGCGCAACACAAATCTCTTATTCCTGATATAATCTGACAAGGCAATATTTCTAAAGTAAAACATACAAACACTTTTGATATAGGGGTTTAGAGATTTTTTTGAAGGCTGGGTAAAACCTAGTTGGAGCTCTGAAATATAATGCTAACCATTCAGGAAAGAATGAAGTTTAAATCAGCTCTGAATCTTAAAACTTCTGAAATTCACACATCACCTATCCAGCTGAGACGAGGTCAGCTGGAGCCCAGGCATTCACTGAGTGAATTCTCTGAAAGCAATTAAGATGCTAAATTCATTTACAAAAGTTAAAGCCAGAATCTCTCCACTTTCTGTGTTACAGAGGGTGAAATCTTTTACAAGTTGCCATCTGCTTATTTTAATGAAGGTAGTCTTACCCAGTTTCAAATTTACAAAGAACTGGCAGAAATACAGTGGAAAAATCCCAGTGAGTAAAAATTAATTTGGGAATCAGAACAGGAAACTAAAGCTTGATATATACTCATCTTGCCTATGACGTTATTTACAAGTTCTAACTTCATTTAACATAATCAGTCCCATTTCCTGCCCTGTTACTGACTAAGGCGCATTCTCTGGGGCCTGCTACACACACACTCTTAAAATATACCAAGTAATTCTTTATCTAGGTTAGAACTCTGCTGCCATCTTTGTCGAGCAGTAAAACTTTGAGAGCTGAATGTTTCTTTAGAGGAGTAGAAATTAAAGTGTTAGCTTAATTCAGAATGGAGTTTCTAATTTCAGTTTGAAGTTAGTTAATTCAGATATGCCAGAACCTCTCAGATTCTAAAAATACACAATCATAGAACAAACTAGATGAGACGCACTGTAAGGGAACAGACATGCAAAATCCTGGAAAAAGCCAGAAAAAATGCGTCACATCCAGGAGAGTGAGTACAAGTGAGGATTAAAGCCATGGGATTTAAAACTAGGGAACATGGAAAAGGTCGAGGTGGACACAGGGGTATGGAGGTGGCAAGATGTCAGGATAATTGCCTAGACTATGGGCTGGCACTTTTGTCTACAGGGACAAGGTAGTGATGAAAGTAGAACTGTTACTTGTTGTGTTCAGAAAGATGGCTAATCTGAGGGTACAGCAAATGGTCCCAACTTAGCAGTAACAGATGATCACCAAGGCCCATAATGACATGGGGGAAAGAGAATCCAGAAGACAGAAAGACCCACGTGAGTGGATGTCTACATCGACTTGCGACCGGAAGAACCAGACAGTGCCCGGCTACAACCAGCGACAGCCACAGTGGAGCTCACAAAGTTGAGTCTCACTGGCAACACAAGTATAAATATGAGTACACCTGGGATCTCCACTAACAGACTACAATTGATGGTCCAGGGGCCTCGGAGTTCTCCTCGGAGCAGGGCCCCTGGCCCTGATGCTGCCCCTGTCCGTAAATCATAATGAAGGTCAACTTTTCATGATTGGACTTGGTGACACAGAGTGACCATATTGTGTGGGCACTTTATGGTTCTAGGCATCTACAGGAGGTCATCCTGTTGACGTTATACTGGAGGAAGGGGAATGGGTGGAGAGAAGATAGGAGAGTGCTGGAAAGGTAAGACATGCATAGAGAAGAGAGGAAGACTGTGCTGTCACCGTACAGGGAGAGCAGTGGAAGCTGCATGTAAGTTAGTATGCAAATTTATATGGGAATGTACATTTTCGCTCAATCATAATAATAAAAAAAGAAAAAAAAGAAAGATGGCTAGAACACTTCAGACTAAGAATGGACTAAACTGAGGGACACAGTGAGCATGTGATGTGTGATCTTCACGGTTTTACACATTTACAGAAGGCTGCCCTACTGTTTCTTTCTAGAGAGGAGAGAAGAAGGGGGAGAGGAGGAGACTGGTGTCCACCGGGAGGATACCAGTAGTAAAGAGTGAAAACAAGGAGTGTGCTGTCACAACAGGGTGTGGAGAACAGACAGTTGTAGAGAGGTGGGTATACAAAACTGACTTGGATTGTATGTTTCCACTTAATCACAGTAATAACAAAAGATGACTAGATTTCAAATCCAATGGTCAACTCTGAATTTTCATCTTCCTTGACCTACTGGCAGCATTTAACCCAGCTGATTCCTCATTTCTTGAAATCATTTTCTTCACTTGGCCTTAAGAAATATCCTACATCATGAGCAGCAACTTCTCAGTCTCACTTGTTGGACCCTACTTATCTCCCCAATTTTTAAAGGCTGGTGTAACCTAAGGATCAACCCTCAGGCCTTTCTTTTTTATCTCTATTTACGTCTTTAGTAATCCTACCTAGTTTACGGTTGATGACTCCAACATTTTTATCTCCAAGTCCTGACTTCCTCTTGAAATCCAGACTTCTTTTCTAACCACCTACTCATTATCTCCACTTAGATATGGCCAACTGGCACTTCAAACATAACATGTCCAAAATTGAGCTCTTAAATCTTCTCTTCCAAACCTGCTTCTTCCCAGTTTCAGTAAATGGCAACACTAATCACCAGCTCCTCTGGCCGGAACTTTTGGTATCATCCTCAACTCCTCTTTCACTCACATTCCACACTTAATCAATGAGTGAATCCTGTTGATGCCACTTGCAAACTATGTCTAGAACATAACTACTTCTCACCATCTATACAAAGGCATTCAACTGTGTGAATCATTAATAAGTTATGGCTAACAATGCAGAGAATGGGAACTCCAGAACACTTAATCTGTGCTCTTAAGGAATCTGTATGTGGATTAAGAGGCAGTTGTGCAAACAGAACAAGGGGATACTACATGGTTTAAACTCAGGAAAGGTATGCTTCAGGGTTGTACCTCTTCACCATACCTTTTCAATCTGTATGCTCAGCAAATAATCCAAGAAGCTGGACTCTATAAAGAAGAAAGAGGCATCAGGACTGAAGAAAGACTCATTAACAACCTGCGTTATGCAGATGACACAACCCTGTTAGTTGAAAGTGAAGAGGATTTGAAAGACTTACTCATGAAGATCAAAGACCATAGCCTTCACTATGGACTGCACCTCAAGATCAAGAAAAAAAAAATCCTCACAACTGGACCAGTAAACAACATCTTGATAAATGGAGAAAAGACTGAAGTTGTCAAAGATTTCATTTTACTTGGCTCCACAATCAATACCTACGGAAGTTGCAGTTAAGAAATCAAAAGACGCACTGCACTGGGAAAATGTGCTACAAAGGACCTCTTTAAAGTGTTATAAAGATGTCACCTTGAAGACTAAAGTGCGACTGACCCAAGCCTTGTATTTTCAATTGCATCATATGCATGCAAAAAGCTGTACAATAAGTAAGAAAGACAGAACTGATGCCTTTGAATTGTGGTGTTGGAGAAGAATACTGAGTGTACCCTGGACTTCCACAACACCAAGATCTGTTCTGGAAGAAGGACAACCAGAGTACTCCTTAGAAGCATAGATGGTGAGACTGTGTCCTACATACTTTGGATACTATAGGAGAGATCACTCCCTAGAGAAAGGTATCATGCTTGGTAGAGAGGAGGGTCAGCGAAAAAGAGGAAGATCCTCAATGAGATGAACTATACAGTGACTGTAACGATGGGCTTAACCATAAAAACAATTACGGGCATGGCACAGGACTGGGCACTGTTTCATCGTGTTGTGCATAGGGTTGCTATGTGTCAGAAACGGCTCAACGGCACCTAACAACAATGCCACCACCACCTCCACTGTTACTACCCAGGTAAAGCCCAGACTAACGCAAGTGCTTCCTCACTGGTCTCTTAGTTCCATTCTTTCCCTGTGAACCCTCATCTTTTCCCCAGTCTACCCTCCACACAGTAGCAAGAATGTCACGCCTCCTCTGAAAAACTTCCCATGGTTTCTTCAGTTACTCTAAGTAAAATCCAAAGTCCTGACTTTAATCTACAGGCCTTTTGGCTTGTATCTCCTGTCACTTCTCCTTTCCTAAAAGGAAACTAAAACACAGTAAACATGCTCATATCAAAGTATCACGCTATTATGCAACATATTTAAAGCATCATCAAGCTAAAACATTAGTAGCGTTTTCTATGCAGTAATATGGCCTCTCTTATCGCCAGGCCCACTGAGAACTCACATTCCTCTTGGCTGACACACATGCTTTTCAAAAATGACATGCTCTCCTAGGATAGTTGGAATGGAACCAAGACTCTTTCTGTACATAGCCTTGTAAAAAATGTTGTATTGAGTTTGTCAAACACAAACATACAATCTTATATAAACACTGGCAGAAAAACATTGTTAAGACATATGCATATTCCTTGAAATCTTGGCATAAAAACACAAGAGGCATTAAACCCAAAACCAAACTGCAAAGACTTACATGTTGTGTATCCTTAAAGGCAAGTAGCTATTTAAGCTGTCTTTTAAGAGTGTGGCATTTTGAGCACTGGTAGAATCATTCTCAATATACCCAAGTAAGATGGGGCTTTGCACTTCAATAACATGTAAATCTAGAAATACGAAGCAGTCTCTTTTTAGCAATTCCTAGACTCAATAGCTAGCTATCTGTCATTTAAGAAAGAAGGATTCAAGGATTTAAACATGAAGGTCTTCAGCTATGAATCGGACAGTGGGCAGGTTAACAGCTCCGATATAAGCACTACATACTTTTTGAGACCTATTCTAGAAGACCAAAATAAAAACCTCCTAAACTAGCCAAAGTTTTAACAATTTAAACATCTAAAAAACCCAGAATATTAAAACTTCAACTGTTACTTGTTGAGATACCTATTAATACAGCTCCTTACTTTGAACACTGGTAAAAACAAAAAATCATAAGGGCTGGTAAGCACAAATTGTATTTCACCAAAGAATGCCAGCTAATAAATATAGAAGAAATTTTAGAATTAAAAAAAATTTATTTTGCAATTATCAAGTGGGTTAAAATCTTTAGGTAAATGGTTGATGGAGATTTCTGAAGTGTCAGAGTCAATACTACGCAGATTACTTTCAGCTGTAGAGGTCAACTACATAAAAACCCTCTGTAGTCCAGTCAATTTCAACTCATTAATGGCCCTATAGGACAGAGTACAACTGTCTGATAGGGTTTCCAAGGAGAGGCTGTTAGATTTGAACTGCTGACCTTTTCAATAGCAGCTGAGCTCTCAACCACTACATCACTAGGGCTCCAATTATGCAATAAAGAGATCCATTCTCACCATCTGAATTCAGTAGTCAATTTCAGCATCACAAATGGTAGGCTTCAATCTATATGCTGGGCAAATAATCACAGACATTCCACAATCAACACCTTTGGAAGCCAGCAGTTAAGAAATCCAAAGACACACTGCACTGGGCAAATCTGCTGCAATAAAGTACTGAAAAGCAAAGATGTCACCTTGAAGACTAAGGTATCCCCAGACCCAAGCCAAGGTATTTTCAATCATGTCATACAGATGCGAAAACTGGACAATAAACAAGGACAGAAGAACTGATGCCTTAGAATTGTGGTGCTGGGGAAGAATAGTGAATTACTACATACTGCCAAAAGGATGAACAGATCTATCTTGGAAGAAATACAACCAGAATGCTCCTTAAAAGTAAGGATGGCAAATTGACTTCATCTGTAAATTTTCACTTAACCATAGTATGTATACACACACACACACACACACACATATTAAAAGCACAAAAGCATATAGATAGCATGATTACATGTTGGTTTAAAAAATACATATGTACATATATCACTCATATAGGACATATTCAAGAGAATATACATAAAGATGCTAACCATGGTAATCCCTGTGTGATGAGAGGAAACATTTTCATTTTGTTTTTCTTCTTGTCTCTGCTTTCTGATTTTCCATGATATTCATAAAAAACAAGGCATTGCTCCCCAGCTGATATTTACAAGGGTACTAAACTAGCTTCAGGATGAAAGAAGACTCTAAGAGTACCCCAATGAGTGACTTGTTCATTACCCCCTCTCCTTGGAGACTATTCCCACAAAATGACCCTGGTGACAACTGGTGCTCTGCTAAGATGCAACTAGGAGCACAGGTGTAGCAAGAAGTATTTTTACTTCATCAATTCTGTTTTAAGCAAAAACTCCTAACAGCTCCTGACAAAAGAATATTGGAGAAAGCAGTTAAGACCAATCTATAAGCACCTGACTAATAAGACTTTGCTTTCCACTTCCCCTTCCCCTAACCTTCTCCTTCCCCTAATTAAGTTACAGTAAGACTTGCTGGCTTGGTTTGGCTCTATCCAGGGCAGCACTAGGAGGATGAAGGACTATATCTCATACCTCAGTGATCTCATCTGGACTTCCTAAACACCACTTAAGTACTAAACTGATCATCAAGGTTTGGACAAACTCCCACCTGCACATCTCAAACATGCCAAGTAGTTAACCTGGGGTCTCACGCAGGCCAAGATGCCAAATCTCAAACAAAGTCTCGATCAATCCAAAAGTGGACTGTCAAAGTGGAATTCAATCATATATTGGTTTAGAATATAGATTTATAAAATTCTCCATGCAGACTGTAAAATTTAGATAAAAGAAACAAGTTAAACACTGCTTTTAGATCATTTACAACACTGGTACAGGGCCTTGTATACAACGAGTACTCTATACATGTGTTTGATTGTTCTGAAATCTGGCCCTGTTTTCTAAAGTATTAGTAATAACCATTCCCAAATCACTCTTTTGAAAACTTAATTATCTTACAGCCATGATACTTCAAATAACTGATATATACATGTTAAAATCATTTAACTTCATAATCAATAATAAAAAAATTAAAATTTAAAAACAAGCTACATTTTCGTTCATTCTATACTAAGAACCCAGGGTAGATTCTTTTTTTCCTTAATCTAGCCTCAGGAACCTGGCCTCCACTTTATAAGCCATTGTAACTGCAATTACAGTCCAAAAGAGAGACTCTAATTTTTTTTGGTTCTGCTCCCATTTACTGTTCTTTCAGGGCTCTTTTTCTTTCACTTTAGCAGAAAGAATTATTTTAAGTGCCTGATTTTACAACAGGTCATGAAAACATGAGCCTTATCCAATATTTGGCCTGAAGGTTGCTAAATTCTGGAACATGACCTCTTCTGCGTTTCAACTACCTCACTTGTGAACTAGCTGCCTTTCATGACTACTACAAGGATAGCAAGGTTTATGGCATGGCTGCAGAGAAATGAGCTAAGAGGGTTCCAAGTCTTCACAATCAAGTAACAATTTTCAGACTTCTGACCTCAAAGATTTCAACAAAGTATCGTCCCATTGGTGAAACCCAACTTTATTTACTCATTTATTCTCAATGTTTTAAGCTTTATCCAAATGAGCTGAGAACTGATTACATCATTTTTAGAAATCCTACCCAGAAGTTATAGCACATACTACCTACTCTATTAAATAATATACTGTTTAAGACATTACTTATACAAGGACTGCCTTAAGTTTATGAACTCACCCTAGAAAAAGTGCTACATACTTCATTGATAAATATCATCCCAATCACCTTCAAAGTACTCTGCCTGAGGAGCTATGCACCCATGCCAGCACTTAGTCCACCCTTCAAAGCAATTTTAGCACTGCTTTTCTGAAATGGCCATCAGAGTTGTCTTTGATTACCTTTGATGTCCTGAATGTCATCAAGATGTCTTCCTTTCAGTATTTCCTTAATCTTCAGGTAAAGAAAAAGTCATCAGGGGCCAGATCAGGTGAGCAGGGAGGGTGCTCCAGTACAGTTACCTGTTTATTGGCTAAAAATTGCCTCCCAGACAACAATACAATTAAGTTTGCGAACTTGCCACCTTGCATCCTTGCCACCGTGCACCATGGCCATTTGCAGAAAGAGTTCTACAATTGCTTTAAAGGGTGAACTACGTGCTGGCATCACTGCATAGCTTCCCAAGGGATGTACATCAAAGGTGACCATGTGATATTCAGCAATGAGGTATGTAGCACTTAGAACAATGAAGTTCGTGGGTTTAACTGTCAGACCTCATATGTTACGTAGTTGTTGTCAAGTAACTTGTGAAGTAAGTGCCAATCTTGCTTTGGGAGGATCACCTTTACAGTAATTTCTGCTTATTTATTATTACCCTAAGATCTTCTAGCTAGGTAGAGCAAAAAACCAATTTTAGGGTTTTGGGTAGTCTTTTTTTCCTTTTTTTAAAAAAAGGCAGCTTTATTAAGATGAAATTCACATACTAAACAATTTACTAATATAAAGTATACAAGTTAATGGTTTTTAGTATAATCACAGAGGTATGCAACTATCATCACAACCAATTTTAGAACATATTCACCACCATACAAAGAACCTCACACTCATGATCTCATTTCCACCTCCTCCAAATCCCTGAATACCCTAATCTACTTTCTGTATATTTGCCTATTACGGGCATTTCATATAAATGAGATCCTAAAATACATGGTCTTTGTAATTGGCTTCTTTTACACAGTATGTTTTCAAGGTTCTAGTATGTTATGGAACGGATCAGTATTTCATTCTTTTTCATGGTCAAGTACTATTCCAGTACATGGATATAGGAGCCCTGGTGGTACACTGGTTAACAGCTGGCTGTTAACCAAAACACCGGGAATTCAAATCCACCAGTCACTTCTCAGAAACCCCATGAGGCAGTTTTACTTTGTCCTATAGGGTTCCTATGAGTCACATCACCTCAACAGCAACAACTTAGTTTAATATGGATACATCACATTTTGTTTATCCATTCATCAACTGATAAACATTTAGGTAGTTTCTACTTTCAGACTATTGTGAATAACGCTGCTATGGACATTCAAGTATAACTTTTGTTACTGACGTATGTGTCCATTTCACTTGAGTATATTCCTAGGACTGGAATTGCTGGGTCACATGATACCTCTCTGTTTAAATTTGTGAAGAAGTGCCAAACTATATTCCAAAGCGGCTGCACCATTTTACATTCTCATCACCAATGTAAGGATTCCTTACGTTGTTTTCTGAATAGAATGAGCCTTCAAGAGTCAGACTTGGGTCCAGTTCAGTCACTTACTGGTTATGAGACTTTAGGCATGTCACGCATCAAGTCATGTGCCTTCCCTGTTTGTAAGACAGAAATGATAAGATCTACCTATATCTTCTCCACAGAATTGTTTTAAGAGTTACTGTTAATACAAATGTAAGAAAATGCTCAGTGCAATGTCTGGCACAGAGCAATGAAGTACTAGTCAAACCAAGACTGCTGATTTGTCTGTGAAAGACTGCCTCAGTCCTTCAATTTCTGCTCCAACTTTTAACTTTCATATTGTAATTCTTTGGCTACCTATCTGTCTCTCCAAAGCAGACCATGAGCTCCTTAATTTACCTTTTCATCTTCTAGCCCCAAACAACACATGTCCTGGCTCCCACCAGACACTAAGTAACTGCATAAACAAAGAAGAGCAGAAAGAAAAGGGAGAAAGAAAAAGAAGTTTCCCTGATTCTTTCCTTCCTCTCTCTAGTCTACCTACTTGCCACTTTCTTACCCTCACATGAGATTTAGTTACAGCCTTCTCCTCTCTCCAACAAAAGTTATTTATGCCTGATAGTGTCTTATACATGAAAATTACACTAGGACTGCCAATTAAATTCATGAATTCCCAGAAAAAGTGCTGCATACCTCATTGCTGAATATCACTATGGTCACCTTTGAAGTACTCCCCTTGGGAAGCTATGCACCAACACCAGCACCCAGTCCACCCTTCAAAGCAATTATGGACTTTTCTGGAATGGCCATCAGAGCTGTCACCTTATTACTCTTGCTGTCCTGAATGTAATCACAATGTCTTCAATATTTCCTTGATCTTCGGGTATGAAAAAAGTTATCGAGGGCTGTATCAAGTGAGTAAGAAGGGTGTTCCAATACAGTTGTTTGTGTACTGGCTAAAAACTCCCTCACAAGGTAGATCCCAAAAGAAAGACACCAAGAAAGACTATCATCAGACTTACCAGAACTAAAGATAAGGAGATGCTTTTAAAGGCAGCTATGCATAAACAAAAATTAACCTACAAAGGAGAATCATCAAGACTGAGTTGAGATTACTCAGTGGAAATCATGCTGGCAAAAAGGCACTCGGTAACACACACAAAGCCTCGAAGGAAAATAAAATTGCCAGTCAAGAATTATATACTCCACAAAATGGTCTCTCAAATATAATGACAAAATTAGGGCATTCCCAGATAAAAAGAAGTTTAGATAATTTGCTAAAACCAAACCAAAATTACAAGAAACACTAAAGGAAAGTCTTTGATTAGAAAATACATCTGATGTATACTCAAGAATACAATGCAGGAAGAGCATCCAGATATCAGCATCAGTCAGAAATCCATGGGGAAAAAAAAAAGAACCCAAAGCTAAAAACCACAACAGAAACTAACAATCCTACACATCAAAACAAGAAATGAAATCAAGAAGTTTCAAGAGATATAAAACCAACAACAATGAAAAGGATGAAAAGAAAACTCACAAAGAAAAACAACACAGCACAGAAAACTAAGTGGAGTAAAGAAACTGACAACACACAAAAGAAGGCTCCAAAATGACAGCACTAGATTCATATATATCAACAATTACACTGAAATAAACTGGTTAAATGCACCAATAAAAAGACAAAGACTAGCGTAACAGATAATAAAGCAGGATCTGTCTATATCCTGCTCATAGGAGATACACCTTAAAGATACAAACAAACTGAAACTCCAATGATGGACAAATACATACCAAACTAACAACATTCAAAACAGCAGCAGTGGTAATATCAATTTCAGATAACATAGACTTTAAAATCCACCACAGTGGACAACAAAAGTCACTAGGTATTGCTTAAAAGGTCAACACATTAGGAGGACACAGCCATATTAAATATTTACACACCCAATGACCCAGTTTCTAAATCCACCAAAGGAACTCTAACACTGAAAAGTGAGATAGCTCCACAATAATAGTAAAAGACTTTAACATATTACTTTCAGTAATGGATAGAATATCCAGAAAGAATTTCAAAATAGACACAGAAGATCTAAAAGCCGCAATCAACCAACTCTACTTCACAAACTTATACAGAACACTCCATCCAACAACAGACAAGCCTACCTCCTTTTCCAATGCACATGGAACTTTTTCCAGAACAGACAACATTTATTAGGCCATAAAGCAAGTCTTAACAAAACTCAAAGCACTGAAATACTGCAAAGCATCTTCTCAGATCATAAAGCCATAAAAGTCTAAATCAACAGCAGAAAAAGCCAAGGGTAAAAAAAAAAAAAAAATCAAACACATGGAAACTGAGTATAACACCTTGCTCAAACACTTCAGGGTTACAGAAAAAAAAAAAAATCAATGATGGAATAAAGAAATTCATAGAATCAAATGAGAATGAAAACGCATCCTACCAGAACCTATGGGACACAGCATAAGCAATGCTCAGAGGTCAGTTTATCTCAGTAAACACACACATCCAAAATGAAGTACCCAAATCAAAGAAATAACCCTACAACTCAAACAAGCAGAAAGACAGCAACAACAGAACACCTCACACACTAGAAGAAAACAGATAATAAATAAAAATTAGAGCAGAACTAAATGAATTACAGAACAGAAAATGAGCTGAAACAGTTTATAAAAGACTGAGTTTTTAAAAAAAATCATTAAAATTGATAAACCACTGGCCAAACAGACAAAAGAAAAACAGAAGAGGAAGCAAACAGCTTGAATAAGAAATGAGATGGGTGATAGCGCAACACACAGACCTAACCAAAACGTTAAAAAAGCATAACAGAACACTATGAAAAATTGTACTCTAATAAATTTTAAAACCTAGAGGAAATGGACAACTTTCGAGAAACACACTAACTACCAAAACTGACACAAACAGAAGCAAAACAACTTGGTAAATCCGTCACAAGAGAAGAGACTGAAAAATAAGTACAAAACTGCCAACCAAAAAAGTCCTGGCCCAGATGGCTTCAATGGAGGATTCTGCCAATCTTTTAGAAAAGAGTCAACACCACTGTTACTAAAGGTGTCATAGAAAATGATGGAATAGTCCCACATTCATTCTATGAAGCCAGCACAACCCTGATACCCAAACCAGGCAAGGGCAGCACAAAAGAAGAAAATTACAGACCTATCTCTCTTACAAACTTAGATGCGAAACTCCTCAACAAAATTCTAGCCAACAGATTTCAATAACATATGAAAAAAGTAATTCATCATGACCAACCACAATTCATACCCAGGATGCAGGAATGGTTCAACCCAGAAAAGCAATTAATGTAGTCAACTACATTAAAAAAAGGACAAGAATCAATTGAGTTTTATCAATTTATTCAGAAAAGGCATTTGATGAAACCCAGCACCCATCCATATTTAAAAAAATTGTCAGCAGAAAAGAAATAGAAGGGAAATTCCTCAACATAAAAAGGGGCATCTATGGAAACCCTCACAGACTTACTATACCAGAAAGAATTGGTCAATGTTCAGCCATCTGAAGAGGTAGCACATGATCAGGAACTGAAGGAAGAAGTTGAAGCTGCACTGAAGACACTGGCGAAAAACAAAGCTCCAAGAATTGATGGAATATCAATTGAGATATTTCAACAAACAGATGCAGCACTGGAAGTGCTTGTTCATCTATGCCAAGAGACTTGGAGGGCAGCTACCTGGCCAACTGACTGGAAGAGATCCATATTTATGCCCATTCCAAAGAAAGGTGATCCAACCAGATGTGGAAATTAGTGAACAATACCATTAATATCACATGCAAGTAAAATTTGCTCAAGATCATTAAAAAATGACTACAACAGTATATTGACAAGGAACTGCCAGAAATTCAAGCTGGATTCAAAAAGGGTGTGCATCCAGGGATATCACTGTTGACATTCCAGGGATTTTGACTGAAAGCAGAGAATACCAGAAAACTGCTTACTTGTGTTTCATTGACTATGCACAAGCATTTGACTGTGTGGATCATACTAAACTATGGATAACATTGTGGAGAATGGGAATTTCAGAACACCTAATTGTACTCTTAAGGAATTTGTTATGGTTTAAGAGGCAGTCATACAAACAGAACAAGGAGACACTGCATGGTTTAAAGTCAGGAAAGGTATGCATCAGGGTTGCATCCTTTCACCATACCTTTTCAATCTGTATGCCAAACAAATAATCTGAGAATCTGGATTATACTAAGAAGAGCAGGGCATCAGGACTGGAGGACATCTCATTAACAACCTGGGTTACACAGATGACACCACTTGACTTGCTTGAAGTGAGAAAAATCTGAAACACTTACTGATAAAGATCAAGGACCACAGCCTTCAGTATGGATTGCACCTCAACATCAAGAAAACAAAATCCTCACAACTGAACCAGGAAGCAACACTGCCATAAATGGAGAAAGGACTGAGCTTGTTAAGGATTTCAATTTACTTGGGTCCATAATGAACGCCCCACAGAAGCAGCAGTCAGGAAATCAAAAGACATAATGCATTGGGTAATTCTCCTGCAAATGATCTCTTGAAAGTATCTGAACATAAAGATGTCACCTTGAAGACTAAAGTGTGCCTGACCCAAGCCATGGTATTTTCAATCACATCATATGCATGCAAAAACTGGACAACAAACAAAGAAGACAGAAGAATTGATGCCTTTGAACTGTGGTGCTGCAGAAGAATGCTGAATGTACCATGGACTGCCAAAAGAACAAACATTTATTCTGGAAGAAGTATACCCAGTGTGCTCCTTGGAAGCAAAGATAGCAAGATTGTGTCTTACATACTTGAGACATTTTGTCAGGAAGGATCAGTCCGTAGAGAAGGACATCATGCTTGATAAAGTGGAGGGTCTGCGAAAAAGAGCAAGACCCTCACCGAGATGGATTGACAGTGGCCACAACAATGGACTTAAGCATAAAAAGGACTGTGGACATGGCACGAGACTGGGCAGTATTTCTGTTGTGCATAGGCTCATTATAATTTGGAACCAACTCAATGGCACCTAACAACAACATGGAAACTCTGGTGGCATAGTGGTTAAATGCTACAACTGCTAATCAAAAGGTGGGCAGTTCAAATCTGCCAGGTGTTCCTTGGAAACTCTATGTAGCAGTTCTACTCTGTCCTATAGGGTCACTATGAGTTGGAACTGACTTAAAGGCAGTGAGTTATGGCAGTGGGATGTAAAGCCAACAGTCACCATCATCCTAAATGGAGAGAGACTGAACATATTCCCCCGAGAATGAGAACCAGACAAGGATGCCCACTGTCTTCACTCTTACTCAACAATGCCCTGGAGGTTCTAACCAGAGCAATCAGGTAACATAAAGAAATAAAGGGCATCCAAATTGGTAACTAAGAAGTCAAAAAGTATCTGTGTTTGCACACAATATGATCTTCTATTCAGAAAACCATCAAGAATGGGGAGAAAAAAACCCTACTGGAACTAATAAAAGAGTTCAGCAAATTATCAGGATATAAGATAAACATAAATCTAAGTATAATAAGATAAACATAAATAAATCAGTTGGATTCACTTACACCAACAAAGAGACAATCAAAAACGAAATCATCAAATCAGTATCAGTTACGATAGTCCCCCAAAAGATAAAATAAATAGGAATAAATCTAACCAGAGATGGAAAAGACCTATACAAAGAAAATTACAAGACTGTACTGTAAGAAATCAAAGAGACCAGTAATAAATGGAGAAACCTATCTTGTCCATGAACTTAACATTGGGAAAATGTCTATTTTACCCAAAGCAATCTATACACACAAAACAATCCCAATACAAATTCCAATGGCATTTTTCAAAGAGATAGAGAACTTCCTATGGAAACAGAAGAAGCCCCAGATAGATAAAGCATTAATGACGAACAACAACACAGTAGGAAGCCTCACATTACTTGACTTTTAGAACTTACTACACTGCCACAGTAGTCAAAATAGACTGTGACTGGTACAAAAACTGATACACAGACCTGTGGAACAAAACAGACAATTTAGTACGAGGATTGAAAATTAAGTTTATGAACTTATCCTAGAAAAAGTGCTACATACCTCATTGCTGAATATCACTACAGTCACCTTCAAAGTACCTCTCTTGGGAAAGTGCACCAATGCCAGCACCTAGTCTCCCTTCAAAGCAATTTTGAAACTCTTTATTGGAATGGACATCAGAGCTGTCGTCATATGCCATCAAAATGTATTCCTTTCAATGTTTCCTTTGTCTTCAGGCAAAGAAGTCACTGGGGGCCAGATCAGGTGAGTAAACAACAACAAAAAAAAACTGCCATCGAGTCAATTCTGACTCATAGCAACCCTACAGGTCAGAGTAGAACTGCCCCATAGAGCTTCCAAGAAGCACCTGTAAGAATTGAACTGTCAACCTTTTGCTTAAGCAGAGGTGATATTTAACCACTACACGACCAGGGAGGGTTTTTCCAATACAGTTATTTGTTTACTGGCTAAAAACTCCTTCACAGACAACTATGCAATTAAGTTCGTAAACTTGCCACCTGGCTGTTGTGCACAATGGCCATTCCAGAAAGAGTTCCAAAACTACTCTGAAGGGTGAACTAGGCACTGGCATTGGTGGATAGCTTCCCAAGGGGAGTACTTCAAAGGTAACTGTAGTGATATTCAGCAATGAGGTAGTTAGCACTTAGAACAATTCCGTTCACAGACTTAATTGTCAGGCCTCATCCACCTTGAACAGCTGATACTTGACAAAGTCCATGAACTTGGGAAAACCAGTCTCTTCAACCAGTGGTGCTGGCATAACTGGCTATCCTTCTGCAAAAAAATGAAACATGATCCATATTTCATACCATGCACAAAAAATAATGCAAAATGGATCAAAGACCTAAATATAAAATCTAAAACAATAAAGATCATGGAAGAAGAATTAGAATGCTGAGAGCTCTAATATATGCCATAAACAGACTACAAACTATTACTACCAATTCACAAACACTAGAAGACAAAACAGATAAACAGGAACGCCTAAAATCAAACACTTACAGTCATCAAAGACTTCACCGAGAGTAAAAAGACTACCTACAGACCTGAAAAAATTTGGGGCAACCACAAATCCTATCTGTATCTAACCTCCATGACCTACAAGACACTGCAAACCTCAACAAGAGACAATAGTCTAGGGGGGCGGAGTCAAGATGGCCGACTAAGCCCACGTCTCCTTATGTCCCTCTGGAAACCAAGACCTGAACTGACAATCAAACAGAGCCTTCCGATCACTTAATCAGCCTCAGGACACGGCACAGAGCTCTTAATTAGGACTTCATACCACTCAGCAAAAAACCTCCTCTCTTTTGCTGACTCCCGCTCCTGGCTAGCCCAGGCTCTCACGGACGGAAGGTAAACACACCATTTTGACTTTTTTTTTCCTCTGTCTCGGCTGGCAGGCAGAGCTGGGCCTTGTCTGGCGGCTGGACTCTGACACGCTGCTGGGGTGATAGGCAGGCGAAATTCCCACATTCTGAAAGCCAGGCTCGGGACTCTGTTAATCTAGCGACTTTGAGCCTTTCATTTTGTAGCCACCTCAGTGCGGTTTGCACGGAGCTTCCCGGTCAGGGTGCGGGATGCCATGTTGGTACCGAGATTTTAGCGGGACCTCATTCTTAGCCTGGGAGACAGTACCTGCAAACGGGACAGCGCTTCTCCAACAGAAAAGTGGTTATTTTGAACAGTGCTGCCTGCAACAGAAGCAGAGGAATCACTACCTCTCGGCACCTTTGGCTCCTCTATCTCCAGCCTGTGTGGAGGACACCATCTTCGGTACCGTGGCCGCAGCTGGACCTAATTCTTAGCTTGGGAGCCAGAGCCTGCCCAAAGGAGAGCGCTTTTCTATCACAAAACCAGCACTTGACGCAGGGTTGGCTAAGGCTAGACCCTGTCAGCAGAGGCCAACAGGGCACTAGCATTGCTGTATTCTGAACTAGTTTGTCATGATCTGGGGTTGGATATAGTGGCGCTTACTTTGTCAGATGAAAAGACGGACCTCTACACCTGAAAACTTAACTGACTTGTGAACCGGTCAGATACCTTTTGCTTTACATTTGAAGACAGCCTAGAGAAACATTTGCAATCCATCCTCACAGTACCTCTTCCAGCCTCTATATACTCATATGGGACCCAAAAAGCAGCAGACAACTGTGGCATACAAGCAATCACTCATGGCTTCAGAAGGCTCCAAAACAAACCAACCAAGGAGTTTTCCAGATGAAGAAACTTTTATGAAAGCATCAGGAAGTGAATACAAATTGATTATATACAAAGCCCTTCTAGACCTTATACAAAATGCAGCAGAACAAAATGAAAAATTAAGCAAGTTGTTCCATCTGATGGAACACCAGTACTCTGAAATCCAACAGATCAAGAAGAAAATCAAAGACATAGAAACTTTCATGCAAAGCCAAGAAAACAAAATGGAACAAATGGAAAAAAGAATTTCTGACTTGGAAGACAGAGCTACTGATGCCAGTGTCTATGAGCAGAAATCAGAAAAAAGAAACAAGAAAAATGAAGAAACATTAAGAAGCATGTGGGACTCTATTAAGAGGAACAACCTTCGATTAATTGGAGTCCCTGAACAGGGTGAGACATCTGAGAACACAGAGAGTATCGTTGCTGAGCTGCTGAAAGAAAACTTCCCAGAAATCATGAAGGAAGAGAACATTGACATTTCAGATGGATATCGTATGCCACCCCATATAGATCTCAAAAGAAAGACTCCAAGACATATTATAATCAAGCTTAACAAAATGAAACATAAGCAGCAACTCTTGAAGGCAGCAAGACTCAAGGCAAAGCTAACATTCAGAGGGAAACCCTGTAGGCTCTCGTCAGATTTCTCAGCAGAAACCATGCTGGCACGGAGACAGTGGCACAACATATTCAAAATCTTGAAGGAGAAGAACTTCCAACCAAGAATTATATATCCTGCAAAACTATCTTTCAAATACAAAAATGAAATTAAGACATTCCCAGATAAACAGAAACTCAGAGACTTTGTAAAAACCAAACCCAAACTACAAGAAATACTGAAAGAAGTTCTTGGCTTTGGCTTAGAAGAACAAAACCACTAACTTTATATTTGAGAACGACACACTACTCAACACTCATTTAGGGAAGGCTCCAAAGTAAATCACAGCTTTGATTTGGAAAGAAGCAATCCAGTGATCATCATGAAAACTATGGTGTCATCAAATAAAAGAGGGATGTACTACAGTCGTTATAGTCCTTCCAGATGGAGAGGAAGATGACAAGATTGGTAGTAATTAAAATTGGGTTTATAAATAGTTTATTAAGGGGGTTCATAGGGGCAGCTGTAAAGCACAACAAAGATGTATCATACCATTTCAAGAAATTTAACACACGAGTCTCAACAACTATAAAACCAGCTCTGAAAAAAGTGAAAAATCAACTCACAAAAAAGAGTGTCCCAGAACAGACTAATAAGAACAACAGAGAAATCATCAACATAAAAAAAAAAAAACATATCACAATGGCAGCAGTGAACACATACTTATCAATAATTACATTGAATGTGAATGGACTGAATGCTCCAGTAAAGAGACACCGAGTGTCATCTTGGATCAAAAGACATGACCCATCCATATGTTGTCTACAAGAGACTCACTTGAGACCTAAAGACAGGAACAAACTGAAAATTAAAGGATGGAAAAGTATTTATCAAGCTAACAATGAACAAAGAAGAGCAGGGGTGGCAATTCTAATCTCAGACAAAATCAATTTTAATGTGAAATCCACCATCGTGGACAAAGATGGACACTATTTATTGCTGAAAGGTTCAGTACACAAGCAAGATTTAACTATATTAAACATTTATGCACCTAATGTCAGAGCACCTAAATATGTCGAAGAAACACTAACTACACTCAAAAGAGAGTTAGATGACTCCACAATAATAGTGGGAGACTTTAACACTCCACTCTCATTACTAAATAGATCATCTAGAAAAAAGCTCAGTAAAGATACAGAAGACCTCACTGACACAATTAACCAACTAAACCTCATTGATATATACAGAACTTTCCACCCATCAGCAGACAACTACACCTTCTTCCCCAGTGCACATGAAACATTCTCCAGAATTGACCACGTGATAGGCCATAATGCAATGCTCAACAAAATCCGTACCGTTGAATTACTGCAAAGCATCTTCTCAGATCATAAAGCTATAAAAGTTGAAATCAATAGCAGAAAAAACAGAGATACAAAGTGGAATTCTTAGAAACTGAACAACATCTTGCTCAAAAAAAACATGGGTTATACAGGAAATCAGGGATGAATTAAAGAAATTCATGATTTCCAATGAGAACAAAAACACTTCCTACCAGAACTTATGGGATACAGCCAAAGCAGTGCTCAGAGGTCTGTTTATCTCCATAAATGCACACAACTGGAAGGAAGAAAGAAACCAAATCAAGGAACTAACTCTACACCTTGAACAAGTAGAAAGACAACAACAACAGAGGAACCCCTCGGGCACCAAAAGAAATGAGATCATAAAGATTAGAGCAGAGCTAAATGAATTAGAGAATAGAAAAACAATTGAAAAAATTGAAAAGACCAAAAGCTGGTTTTTTGAAAAGATCAACAAAACTGATAAACCACTGGCTAAACTTACTAAAGAAAAGCAGGAAAGGAAACAAATAACCTAAATTAGAAATGAGAAGGGAGTTGTCACCACAGATGCAACAGAAATCAAAAATATCATAACAGAATACTATGAAAGACTGTAACAAATTTGAAAACCTAGGGGAAATGGACAAATTCCTTGACTCATACCACCTACTCAAATTATTACAACGTGAAGCAAAACAACTTAATAAACCCATCACAAAGGAAGAGATTGAAAAGGTCATCAAAACACTGCCAACCAAAAAAAGTCCGGGCCCAGATGGCTTCAGGGCAGAATTCTACCAAGCATTTAGAGAAGAGTTATCCCCAATACTATTGAAACTATTTCAAAGTATAGAAAGGGATGGAGTACTCCCAAACTCATTCTATGAAGCCAGCATAACCCTGATACCTAAGCCAGGGAAAGATCCAACAAAGACAGAGAACTACAGACCAATATGACTCATGAACCTAGATGTAAAAATCTTCAACAAAATTCTTGCCAACAGAATACAACAACATATCAAGAAAATAATCCATCATGACCAAGTGGGATTCATACCAGGGATGCAAGGCTGGTTCAACATCAGGAAAACAATTAATGTGATTAACCACATAAATAACACAAAAGACAAAGATCACCTATTTTGTCCATTGATGCAGAAAAGGCATTTGATAAAGTCCAACACCCATTCATGCTAAAAACTCTTAGCAAAATGGGCATAGATGGCAAATTCCTCAACACAATAAGGGCCATTTATACAAAGCCAATTGCCCACATCATCCTGAATGGAGAGAGACTAAAAGACTTTCCCCTGAGATCAGGAACTAGACAAGGATGCCCACTCTCACCTCTGCTATTCAACATTGTGCTAGAAGTTCTAGCCAGAGCAATTAGACAAGACGAAGAAATAAAGGGCATCTGCATCGGCAAATAGGAAGTTAAAATCTCCCTGTTCGCAGATGATATGATTGCATACGCAGAGAACCCCATGGAATCTATAAGTAAGCTACTGAAACTGATAGAAGAGTTCAGCAAAGTTTCAGGATACAAGATAAACATAAGTAAATCAGTAGGTTTCCTTTATACTATCAACGAGACTGTTAAGGAGGAAATTATTAAATCAATACCATTTACGATAGCCCCTAAGAAGATAAAGTACCTAGGAATTAATCTAACCAGAGAAACAACACACCTTTACAAAGAGAACTACAAGCCCTTACTACAAGAAAGTAAGAGAGACTTAGATAAATGGAAAAACTTACCCTGCTGATGGATAGGAAGACTTAACATTGTGAAAATGTCTATTTTACCCAAAGCAATTTACTTATATAATGCAATCCCAATACAAGTTCCAGCATCATTTTTTAATGAGATCGAGAAACAAATCACCAATTTTCTTTGGAAAGGGAAGAAGCCCCGGATAAGTAAGGTACTACTAAAGAAGAAGAACACACTGGGAGGCCTCTCATTATCCGACCTTAGAACATACTACACTGCCACAGTGGTCAAAACAGCCTGGTACTGGTACAAGAACAGACAGATCGATCAATGGAACAGAATTGAGACCCCAGAGATGACACCATCTGCCTATGAACAGTTGATATTCGACAAAGGCCCTAAGACATTAAACTGGGGTAAAAACAGTATCTTCAACAAATGGTGCTGGCAAAAATGGTTATCCATCTGCAGTAAACTGAATCAAGATCCATATCTCACACCTTATACAAAAACCAGCTCCAACTGGATAAAAGACCTAAATATCAAACCTAAAACGATAAAGTTCATCCAAGAAAAGGTAGGAACAACAATGGAAGTTTTAATACACAATGAGGACAGACTCCAAAATCTGTCAAGGAAACCTCAATCAACAGAAGAGAAAATAGATAAATGGGAACTATTAAGAATCAAACACTTTTGCTCATCCAAAGACTTTATTAATAGAATTTAAAAGAACACGCACAGAATGGGAAAAAATATTTGGCAACTCTATGTCAGACCGACGCCTGATCTCCATAATCTATAAGATACTACAAAATATCAAGAAGAAGAAGATAAACCATCCAATTAAGCGATGAGCAAAGGAGATGGACAGACACTTCACTAAACAGGAGATCCAGGCAGCCAAAAAACACATGCGGACATGTTCACGATCTTTAGTTATTAAAGAATTTCAAATCAAGACAACAATGAGATACCATCTCACCCCAACAAGATTGGCCATGATCCAGAAAACACAAAACAACAAATGCTGGAGAGGCTGTGGAGAAAGTGGAACCCTCCTACACTGTTGGTGGGGTTGCAAAATGGTCCAGCCTCTTTGGAAGGCAATCTGGTGCTTCCTTAAAAAAATGGATATTGATATACCATTTGACCCAGTAATTCCACTACTTGGAATATATCCTACAGACTCAAGGCCTTTCACACCAACGGACACATGCACCAGAATGTTTTTTGCAGCACAGTCCACAATAGCAAAAAGATGGAATCAACCCAGATGCCCAACAATAGAAGAATGGCTAGGTAAACTGTGGTACATATACTCAATGGAGCATTACGCAATGATAAAGAATAACGATGATTCCAGGAAACATCTCCTAACCTGGTTTCAACTGGAAGACATTATGTTGAGTGAAAGCAGTCAGCGACAAAAGGACAAATACTGTATGAGACCTCTACGATAAGATCTCAAAAACAGACTTGTGTATAGAAGAAAAGACTGTTTGACAGCTGCAAGGGGGGGGGAGGGTTTAGTTTACATAGTTACTAGAAATCTAGTTGGGAGAAAGCGGTGACAGCACACATTAGGAACAAGAACAACATTAAGTGGACTTCAGCATAACTTGAGTACTCCTTCCACCTTAACTCAATACTGCAAGGATAGAGTAGCTGGGGTAGGGGCGGAGGACCATGCTCTTAGATGAATTCCAGGCCAATTGGCACAACTAGCGTTTTGCTAAGAGAGCTCTCTGCACCCCACATTGGTGAGTGGCGTCTGGGGTCTTAAAAGCTGCCAAGCTGCCATCCGAGGACACAGCAAATGGTCCCAACTCAGCAGGAACGGATGCTCACCGAGGGCCAAAATGGCATGTGGTAAAGACAACCAAGAAGACAGAGAGACCCACAAGGGTGGGTGCCTACATCGACTTGGGACCGGAAGAACTGGATGGCGTCCGGCCACCACCAGTGATAGCCACGACAGAGCTCACAGAGAGGAGCCTCACTGGCAACACAAGAATAAAAAGAGGTGCATCATGAGATCTCCACTAAAAGACCTCAATTGATGGTCCAGCCGTTTTGGGGTTCCTCTGAGACCATGGCCCCCTGCCCTGATGCTGCCCTTTCCCACAAATTATAATAAAGGTCCACTCTTTAGACAGGAATGGATTGGACTTGGCAATGCAGAGTAACCATATATTGGAAGCACTTTATGGTTCTATACATCTATAGGATATCATCTTGCTGACCTCTGGCTGGAGGAAGGGGAGTGGACGGAGACGAGGGGAAAGGAGATTGTTGGGAGGATGAGACATGTATGGGGCAGAGAGGAATAGTGTGCAGTCACCGGACAGGGAGAGCAGTGGAAGCTGCATATAGGGGGGCATGTAAATTTATATGTGAATGTACATTTTCACTCAATTATGTTAAATAAAAATAAAAATTAAAAAAAAAAAGAGTGAGAGACAATAGTCTACTTAAAAAAGCAAAAAGAATATGAACAGGCACTTCACCAAAGACATCCAGGCAGCTAAAGACACATGAAGAAACACTGTTACTAGCCACTACAAAAATCCAAATCAAAATTACAATGAGATATCATCTCACTCCAAGAAGGCTGGCATTAATCCAAAAAACACAAAATAGTAAATGTTGGTAAGGCTCTGGAGATAGTTGAATGCTTCTACACAGCTCATGGGAATATAAAATGGTACAATTACTTTGGAAACCCATTTGGCACTTTCTTACAGTGCTGGAAATACAAATACCATAATGACCTAGCAATCCCATTGCTAAGAAAATATCCCAGAGAAATAAAGGCTGTCATATAAATAGATACATGCATACCAATGTTTAAAGCAGCAGTGTCCACAATAACAAAAAGATGAAATCAACCCAAGTGCCCATCAACAAATGAATAGATAAACTAACTACAGTACACCAACACAATAGAATACTATGCAATAATAAAGCGTAACAATGATCTTGGAAAACATCTGATAACACAGTCATCTGGAATCATTATACTGAGTGAAATTAGTCAGCTGCAAACGGGCAAATATTGTATGAGACCACTATTACAGGATCTCCAGAAAAGGTGCAAGCACAGAGGAAAATAATCTCTGATGGAGACAAGGGAGGCATGTACTCATTGATTGGACAGTAGATGGGAATGTGAATTAGGTTAAGTGAAGGAACTGACAGCACACAGTAGACAGGAGATTAACACTGCTGGACTACACCTAAAGCTAACAGGTTTCCTAAATACAACACAACATTACAAAGGCCAGAGCAGCAGGGTCAGGGATCTGAGGACCATAGTTTCGGGGCACATCAAAATCAACTGGCAAAGTAACTTTTTTTTTTTTTTTTTTTTTTTTAAGAAAGTGTTCTACATTCCATTTTGGCAAGTGGCATTTGAGGTCTTAAAAGCTAACAAGCTGCCATCTGACTTGGTTCCAATCCACCTGGAGCAGAGAAGAATAAAAGATATCAAAGATACGAGGAAAATATGAGCCCAGGACACAGAAGGGGCCATATGACCCACACTATATCAGCATGAAACCAGAAGAACTACATAGTGCCCAGCCACCACCAATGACTGCCCTGATAGGGAACACACTGTAAAGTCCTCGTGTAGCAGAGAAAAATGGGGGTGCACATCTACAACTCTATTAAAAGACCAGAGTTAGTGGGCTGGAATCCTGGCTAGTCCCCTGAGAACATAGCCCCTGGACTCACTGCTAGTCCAGAGCTGAAACCAGTACTGTAGCCAACTCTCCAGACAAATATTGGACTGGATTAAAAGACAAAGAGTAATGCTGGTGAAGTATGTGCTCCTTAGTTTATACATATATACGAGGTTTTCAGAGCAGCTCTTCTCTAGAGGCGAGATGTGAGGGTGGAGAGGAGAGGATGGGAGTTGGCTAAATGAATACAGGAAGTATAGGGTGAAAAGGAGGAGTGTACTATTACAGGTAGAGACAGCAGTTAGAACCGCATGGAAGTGTGTACTCAGGGTTTTACATGGCAAACTGAGTTGGATCATAAATGTTCACTTAAAGCACAATAAAATGTCTTTTAAAACCTCACATTTCCAGGGTCCAACACAAACAAAAGACATGTATTAACAAGCAATATCTTACAAAGGAATCCTACAAATAAGACATCAAAAAAACAGACCAAAAAAAGGAGCCAAGGACATGAAGACTTTCAAAAAATAAAATATAAATGGCTTTTCTGTATACACAGAGTAAGTTCCCCACAAAAGAAAAATAAAAATTACAAATATCTTTCTCAAAAAGTATGATATTATGCTAGAGAAGAATGGTAAAAAAAAAAAAAAAGACACTCAAACACTGCTAGTAGTAGATATGTAAACTCGCATATCCAAATTAGTTCATCTTCTATGATGAAAACTCTGGCAGTAACTACCCAAATGAAAAATACACACACACAACCTTATAGAACCTTATAGAACAGAGCAGCATTGACCCACAGAGTTTCCAAGAAGCATCTGGTAAAATTGAGCAGCTAACCTTTTGGTTAGCAGCTGTAGCAATTTAACTACAGCAGCAGGGTTTGCACCCTTTAAAACAGAAATCTCAACTCTAAGAGTTGATCTTACAGATGACTGGTACCCTGGCAAAATGATAAATGTACAAATCATGCATCACAGGTTATTACAGGTCTCCCTAGACTGGCACTGACTCTCTGAAGATAGGTTCCCTGCTTTATGCACTGTTTTCTAAGCACAAAGAAGAGTGCCTGGCACACACTGAGCAGGTGCTCAGTAAAGATGTATGCAACCAAAGATATTAAATCCTAAATGTCTACTAAAAAGGGAACACTCTGCCGCTGTTAGGAGGAAAATAAGAAGATGCTCTTTATGTACTAATGGGGACTGAGCTTTGCTATATACCATTAAGAAAAAACTCAACGTATGGAATGGCACAGTGGACCCCCATGGTATAAAATGTGGGAAAGGGAAAGGTACTGAGGAATAGAAAATGATCACACTGACTGTCTCTAGCTCCAAGGAGAACCAGGAGGCTGGAAGACAGAAGTCAAAGAAAATCTGTTCCCTGTTTGCTTTTTGGTTGTCTTTTGAATTTTGAACCATGTGAACACATCAAATTTCAGATAAGAGATCAGCCCTAGTCTTAATTACAATGGTTACGTAAGATTCTCAAACACTTTCGGTTAGAAAGCTGAAAATGTGAAGCAACTACCAGTGTCACAATTTTAAGAGGAGATGTAACTTGTATCTAAGTATTTTTTGCATTCTGAAACAAAAGTTAAAAGTAGATGGAATGAATTTATACTAGTCTGTGAAGTCTACATAGTTGCAGCTTGGGTAACAGACCGTCATTCAGATGGAAGAATTGAATTTGAAAAGCAAACAGTAGTCATGCTTAGTTCTGGTTCTTAGATGTTCAAAAATAATAAATGTAATCCAATTATTTGCAACTCAGTGTTTTCCTAACTACAAAGACTTGTAAATTTTCATTCTCAACAAAATATCAATTCTTTCAGAACAGCGAAAGAATTCATTTAAATGTTAAGCTTTAAAAAAAAAAAAAAATCAAGCATCCTACATGATGCTGTCAGCTTCTAATACTAAAGACAGCCTCTGCGTGAACATTCATAGTTGTACAATTAAGTTTCACAGGTTAGTCTTTCAGTGAAATTGCACTTTTATCACGATCAAGTGGTAGCAGGGAGTTTAGTTTTGGTTTGTTATGATGAGGGAGGTGCCAAGAATATCTAGAGTGGGGTAGGAAAATAAAAGTTCGAGGAAGTACATGGTAAAATAACAGATCTAGGCAAGCCAATGGTCTTAACAGAAAAGCTGACATTAAACAGCAATAATCCCAATGAAAAGATACCATAATTCAGTCTGGAAAGGGTTAAACCATTCACCTATTCTGAAAAATGACTCTCCATTATTAAAACACTATACTAAATTTACTGGCATCCATTTTTCTATGGAAAACATTTTGATGTACAGAAATAATCATAAGCAGGAAACAGCCATAATCAGATTAACCATAAAAATGCAAACATAAGTATAGACAATACAAAATGAGAATCATTCATCTTTTGTCTTTTACCTTGCAATGCGGGCCAAGAATCTCTGATGTCTGTTTTCTGACTTCACTAGTTATGAGGAAAGCAGGGTTTTAGCACTAACATTGTTGTTGAGCTGATTTTGACTCATGGTGACTGTCATGGATTTGAATTGTGTCCCCCCAAAAATAGGAGCAGCCCTGTGGCTGGGCCATGATTCCCTCTATTCTACGACTGTCCATTCTGTGATTTTGCTGTGATGTATGTTAACAGATTAGGGTGGGACTTTCAGACGATCACCTCCCTGCTCCACTGGAAAGGGAGTTTCCCTGGAGTGTGGCTTGCACCACTCTTAATCCTTTCACCCTGCAAGAGATAAAAGGAAAGGGGAGCAAGCAGAGAATTGAGAACTTCACATTATTAAGAAAGCAGCACCGGGAGAAAAGCACGTCCTTCAGACCCGAGGTTCCTGTGCCAAAAGGCTCCCTGGACAAAGACCGATACAACACCAGACTTTCCCCCAGAGCCAACAAGAGGGAAAGCCTTCCCCTGGAGCAGACATCCTGAATTTGGACTTGTAGCCTACTGGAGTGTGTAAGAATAAACTTCCCTTTGTTAAAGCCATCCACTCTGTTGTATTTCTATTATAATGAGCAGTACTAGCTGACTAAAACAATGACCATGTGTGCTGAGACAGTCCCTCACAGGGTTTTCAAGGCTGTGACTTTTCAGAAGCAAGTAGCCAGGCCTGCTTTCCAAGGTGCCTGAAGGTGGCTTTGAGCCACCAATCTTTCATCTAGTAGTCAAGCGCTGGGCTGTTTGCACCACAAATGGACTACTTTCTATACCCACTGCTGTTGCTGCTGTGCTCCTCTGAGTCAGTTCCCACTTTCAGCAGCCCTCAGGACAGAGCGGAACTGCCTCCTACGGTGTCCTAGGCTGTCATCTTCAGGGGGGCAGGTCGTCAGATGTTCTCTTCCAAAGCAGCTGGTGAGTTCACACCGCAGACTTTCTGGTCAGTAGCTTAGCACTGAACCACTGCAGTCAGGTCCTTCCTTTTTCCCTCCCTGCTGCTGTTACACTGATAAACATCTGAAGAAGCAAATGTGACAGGAGAGGCTGCTTAACAAGGCCTCTCAGGCTGCAGTGGCAGAGGCCCATCCCTTTCCTCTCTGTTGCAGCACTGCAGCTGAACCAGGCAGGAACAGCAAAAGAATTCACATGTGTCAATCTCACTATGAAAAATGCCACTCCCCACCCAGCAACAGCCAGGTCCTGTACTACGTATATGTTTCCACGAATTTTACAACTAAAATCCATCAACTTTTGGTTGCCTCTCAGTATGCAAGTAAGTCTAACATAAACACCAGTGAATAAAATCAATCAAGGAAAAATCTACCTTGCTTAGTAACTATGTGGAGGCTGGTATCTTGCCTAAAATTACTCACACATTCTTCATTTTAACCTGTTTATCCTTCAACTGGGAAACTCAACCCTTTCACCTGAACTCAAAGTTTTCTACGAGTAATACTAAAAAGTAAGAGAATACAGGAACAACTGATGAACGCATAAGTCAGTGAGATTGCTTCCAACTGACAGACTGAGCCAGCTGCAGGGAAGGGGGCAAAGGCAGCAAAACCTAGATCCTGTCTTCAGGGAATTTTCAATCTGGGAAAAGAAGCCAGCCAAGCCAAGTGCCGTCAAGTCGGATCCGACTGAAAATATCAGAGAACAACTCTAAAGTAACTTGTCAAATGGGTTACTTCAGACTGAAGTGCAAATGAAATTGTCAATGATCTCATTCTGCTTGGATCAACAATGAACATCCACAGAAGCAGCAGTCAAGAAACAAATAATGTACAGAGAAATCTGCTGCAAAAGACCTCTTCCAAGTTTTAAAAAGTAAAGACATTTTAATGACTAAAGTGGACCTGACCTAATCCACGCCATGGTCATTTCAATTACCTTGGATGCATACAAAAGCTGGACAATGAAAAAGGAAGACACAAGAAGATCTGATATATTAGAACTGTGGTGCAGGCAAAGAATACTGAATATACCATGGACTGCCAGAACAACAAACTGGTCTTAGAAGAAATACAACCAGAAAGCTACATAGAAATGAGGATGGCAAAACTTACTTTAGATATGTTATCAAGAAAGACCAACTGCTACAAAAGGACATCACGTCTGGCAAAGCAGAGGGCCAGCAAACAAGGGAAACCCTCAGTGAGACGGATTGATGCAATACTCATGACAGTGGACTCAAACATACCAATGACCATGAAGATCGCACAAGTCCAGGCAACATTTCCTTCTGTTATACACAAGGTCACCAAGAGTTGAAACTGACAACAGCAACAAAAAATTGTGTAATTAAAGGCTGTTAATAGAAGAGAAAAAAGTATTATTTGTATAATTAAAATTACTCATACAAAGCACTTATGTAACCTCAGATACTGATTTAACTTTCCTATCCAAAACAGCTGTTGGAGCTCATCCTCTGACAGTCTTAAAACACCTATGAACAGATTATTTTGGGCTCTTGGTCAGCCAAACCAACATAACCAAGGCGAAGCCGAACGTCACTCCTTTAACTACAATACTGGCTGAGGGGTGGAGAAGTAAAGTGCTGGTACAGACTGGACAGAGGGTGGTAAAAGAAATGGATAAAAAATACTTGTTTCTACTTGTAAGGTGCTGCTGAGGTTATGGAATGGTCTTTGCTCATGGTGGTCAACATCATGGATTTCAAAACTATTTTATTCATTTCACTAGTTAGTATAAAAGTTGATATTCATATATACATTGTTCAATAAAAAACATTTGTACATCTCCTTCAAAAAAGTTTACTTTAGGAAATTAATTCTAATACTCAATGATGAGTTCAACTCCATCTAAATTAGCCTGAAAATCAGCCTTCTGTTCAAAGAAATCACAGCTTTCCCAGTATAAACTGTTTGTACTTCCAAGTTGATTTACAGTGAAATTAGACTGTAGGTCTATTAGTTGTTACCACTGAATTAGCCTGTTCTTAGACACTAATGTAATATATTCTTTTATGTACTATACTATATTAAAACATTAGTTCATTCTATAAAATATAAAACTCTTTCCTACTGTACCACTTTAACCTTATGATAGTCCTGAGTAGGAACCCTCAATAGGCTTCTTGTTACTTACTGGACAAAAACGTTGAATTGCCCAAAGAGGCAACCAAAGTGCTATAAAATCTGCCCTGTCCTTCCTAGTCTCATCACTAGCAATGCATGTCTCCAAAGCCTTTGCTCAAGTCAGTTGTCTGTCAACTTCCTTCTTTGAACTCATCTTTAATTTAGCTGCTGAATTTTCTCATACTATTTAACCAGTTTTAAACATGTACCTGGAATCCTTGGGTGGCACAAATGGTATCACTGCTCACCAAATATTTTGTGGTTCAAGTCCATCCAGCAGCTCCTCAGAAGAAAGACCTGGTGCTCCGCTTTCAAAAGATCAGTCACTGAAAGAAAACTCTATGGAGCACAGCCCTACTGTGACACATGTGGGGTTCCCATGAATCAGAACCGACTACAGCTGTGGTATCCATGGGTATCACAAATGGTTAAATGTTGAACTGCTAGCCAAAAGATTTGTGGTTCAAACCCACCCAGAGGTATCTCAGATGCAGGCCTGGAAATCTGTTTCCAAAAGCTTACAGTCTTCAAAATGCTACGGATTAGCTCTACTCTGCACAGATGGGGTCACCATAAGGTGAAATCAACTTGACAGGAACTAGCACCACCACCTGAATTCTAACCATCCATCAATAGTCAAGTCAAACTTCAAACAGCAAGAGATCATCTCCCCTGTGAACTTTTTAGCAATGATTACTCTTGGGATTTTTAAGGTGTCACTAAATAAAACCACTTACCCCCATCCATCCACTCACTTATGGAATGACTGAGAAAAAAGATTTTTTAGAAAGTCAGGCAGATGGTATCAAAAAGTTAGCTTTAGTGCCCAGCTACCACTATTGAACATTTTGATCAAAGATTCTACAGAAAAATCCTGATTAAAAGGAGAAAAATGCCAAACAGAATTTCAAATTCTCATGGAATCGGTATCTTTCAGAGCCATTGGAGGATAGATGAACTATTGTTCAGAGATCATCTTTAAATCTTAAACCAAAAATATCTCCTGATGTCTTCTTAAAGCCAAACAATAGTTTAGCTTAACTAGTACAGAACATCTGCCTTGAGCATTATGTTCTTTTCAGATCTATATGGGATCAAAGTGACAAGAGCAACTCAAAAGATTAGACAGGAACTTTAGGTGACAGTGAGTCTACGTTAAAACAACTCAGAAAAGGAGGGTGAGAGTGGCTCTACAATTCAAAGAACGTAGCCTATGTCACTGAATTGTATATGCAGACACTGTTGAACTGGTGTATGCTCAGGTATGTACATTCTCAGTAACATTTTTTTTTAATGTTAGCTTTATTATAGATAAAGCTTGAATTTTAAAATATAGCTTAAGGGCATAGCAAAGAATGGGCTTTCTGAAATTGTACCCCAGAACTTAAGAAACTCACCCACCCAATCACAGACACATCTGGGAAACCACAAGTCTTCCCACACATAGGTCTGTCTCTGGAAAGCTTGCAGCTTTAAGGGAACAGGGTGCAGGTGGCTAACCCCCAAATGAAGGTAAATAACCAGAGTCCTGCCTTGTACTTCACCCAAATTCTCCAACAAGATTAGTCTTTCAGTAAGTCTCGGTAAAATTAGCCTTGCCGAGGTCTCCGCTGGAGCAAAGAGAAGTCAAAGGAATTACGTGGAGTAACGTGCCTCCATATGGAAACATGAAAAGAGGTATCATTTTCCAGAAAAAAATTGCTTGTATAATTTGATTAGCAATTTACCAAACATGGGAGTATGCCATTTCTTCTATGGATGCCTTAAAATGTTATTTTTATTTCAAGTCTTCTACTGTTTTTACTTACTATGTTTGTTATCTCCAAGTAGACTTCAAGCTCCCAAAGGGCAGCATATTAGACAGATTGTCCACAGATATCATGATGTCAAGACTTGGAGCAAGGAGACCAACACTATGAACCAGAGGCCAAATTTCTGGTGAATTCAGGAAGACTGAGAGATTTCTGTACCAGTAGTTTTAGTAGATGACAGAAGACCAAGAGGGTCAAATGGCATTACAGCATAAATCTTTCAGTAAAAACTGGTTTTTACAAGAAAGACTTAAAGCAATGGTATGAAAGCCATATGAATTGGAAAAAGTACCAAGGCTCCCATATATTTACATTAAAAAGGAAAAATAAAGCAAGTAAGTCTTGATATTATTTATGTACACAACACAATAATTCTTCAGTTGTTGGGACACGGAAGACCCAAATGACAATTAGGAGTCACTACAAGCATATAGTTGCAATTATCATACACTTTTGGGTTGCACTGTATTGGGATCCACTGGACGGCAGTTTTTGCTTTGCTTTGTGTTGGCTGGAGAATTATTTCCAGCTAGCAAGCCATACCGACCAAAAAGTAACCAAATGAACAGGACTAAAATGCACAGAAATGAACTCTGAAATGACCACCGAAAGGCAGGCATATGTAACCACTGAACTGAAAAAGGTACTTAAGATAGCAAGCCAACTCTCAGTCTCACACGAGTAACCAATGGGAGCAGAGATGCTAAGGGAGAAGAGCACAGGGAGAGAAAAGAGGGGGACTAGGCAAGAATCCAGCAAACGCAACAGCAAACAGGTTGCAAACTGGACAGACAGAGACTGGGAATTAACAAATGAGCGAAGTGGGCTAGATGAAGACGAGTAGCTATGTGCCCCTCCCAGAGGACCAGCTCCATTAAGTAGCACACCACAGGGGAGCGGGCAACCCAGTGCAGCCAGGTCATTTTTCTTCCAAAGAGCCATGAAGCCAGATGTTTCTACACACAATGCTAGATTTTATTATTGTTTGACAAGTAATATAAATATTTTCAAAACACTTTAGGCCTAACCAAACAGGAAAAAAAGTTAGTGCTCTTTACTAACCTGAAAACATAATTTCATACTGCAGCTTTATGAACTGTATTTCCTTCTCTTCACAGCCATCTCTGGAGATCACTGACGATTCCTTGTGCATATGACTGATTTCTGTTGGATCTGTTACAACAACTCCCCTCTTATTTCTTATTTGGGTTATTTGTTTCCTGTTTTTCTTTAGTGAGTTTAGCCAATGGTTTGTCAATTTTGTTGATCTTCTCAAAAAACCAGCTTTTGGTCTTTTCAGTTTTTTTTCAGTTGTTCTTCTATTCTCTAATTCATTTAGTTCTGCTCTAATCTTTATGATCTGTTTTCTTCTGGTGCCTGAGGGGTCCTCTTTGCTTTAAGAAAAGTCTTTTACTAACTTGCTCTTTTTCTCATTCATCAACCCCTGGGCAACTGGTGATCCCAGGCTCAAATCTCCTAGGTTCACATGGTGCCCCACTAAGGTTCCACATTCACAGCAGTTGACTACCTCCCTCTTTCTTAACCAATGGACATGATGTTACAACATGCTGCTTCCATCCTAGAATGACAGACAGGATATGCACACATGAAGCGGTTTACGAACACTTAAAGACAACTCATCAGTAATGAACAGGGAGTACTAGATGGAAAGTTCAGAAAAAATCCAAGTGGGAAGAAGTAAATCATGAAAAGCTTTCTGAGACAATCTGAACATGGTAGAAAACTAATGAAGACCAGGGAAACAGACAACCGATATACAAAACACATTTGATAGCCATGTGACTCTAATCTAGAGACATTACAATTTCATGTAACTTTTTTTTTTAATTAATGGTTATTTGTTAATCTCATGAATTCAATGGGACTAACTTTTATTTGTCAACTATTCTCTTTGGTATTCATAATTTTACAAATAAAATCTTTTCCTAGACCTATTAACACAATCTGAGGATGGATAACTCATTATCAAGTATATGAAGGTAAAGACACATACACTAGAAGAGAGATGCTTATAAATAAAACGCAAGTTGAGAGGAGAAGCAGTTAAGCAGAAAATTCATGCTATGAAAAGGGAATCAAACCACTGAGTAGAAAGATCTGGGGTTGATGAAGGAGAAAAAGAGTAAGTTAGTAAAGGCTGCCTTAAAGCAAAGAGGACCCCTCAGGGCACAGATCATAAAGATTACAGCAGAACCAAACAATCAGAGAACAGAAGAACAATTGAAAACATTGAAAAGAGCAAAAGCTGGTTTTTTGAGAAGATCAACAAAACTGACAAACCACTGGCTAAACTTACTAAAGAAAAACAGGAAAGGAAACAAATAACCCAAATAAGAAATAAGAGAAATAATAAATATCTGTCATAACGGGTCCAACAGAAATCAAAAATATCACAACAGAATACTATGAAAGACTGTGCTCTAACAAATTCGAAAACCTAGAGGAAATGGACAGATTCCTTGATTGATATCACCTACCAAAATTATCACAAGGTGAAGCAGAACAACTTAATAAACCCATCACAAAGGAAAAGATGGAAAAAGTTATCTAGAAACTACCAACAAAAAAAGGGGGGGGCAGATGGCTTCACTGCAGAATTCTATCAAGCTTGTAGAGAAGAATTATCTCCAGTACTACTGAGACTATTTCACAGTATAGAAAAGGATGGAATACTCCCAAATTCATTCTATAAAGCCAGCATAACCCTGGTTCCAAGGCAGGGAAAGATCCAACAAAAAAGGAGAACTGCAGACCGATACCATTCATGAATCTAGATGCAAAAATCTTCAACAAAATTCTTGCCAACAGAATACAACATATCAAAAAAATAATCCATTATGACCAAGTTGGATTCATACCAGGGATGCAAGGCTGGTTCAACATCAGAAAAACAATTCATGTGATCAGCCACATAAATAACACAAAAGACAAGAATCATCTGATTTTGTCTGTTGAGGCAGAAAAGGCATTTGATAAAGTCTAACACCAATTCATGCTAAAAACTTTCAGCAAAATAGGAATAGACTGCAAATTGCTCAATGCAATAAGGGCCATTTATACAAAGCCAACTGCCTACATCATCCTGAATGGAGACAGATTGAAACGGTTTCCCTTGAGAACAGGAACTAGACAAGGATGCCCACTCTCACCTCTCCTATTCAACATTGTACTAGAAGTTCTAGCCAGAGCAATTAGGCAAGACCAAGAAAGAAAGGGCATCTGCATCAGCAAAGAAGTAAAACTCTCCCTATTTGCAGACGATATGATTGTACGTGCAGAGAATCCTAAAGAATCCGTAAGTAAACTACTCAAACTGATACAAGGGTTTGGCAAAGTCTCATGATACAAGATAAACACAATTAAATCAGTAAGATTCCTTTATACCAACAATGAGATTATTAAGGAAGAAATCAGCAAATCAATACCATTTACCATAGCCCCTAAGAAGATAAAATACCTAGGAGTAAATCTAACCAGAGAAATAACAGACGTTTACAAAGAGAACTACAAGTCCTTACTATAAGAAACTAAGAGAGACTTATATAAATGGAGAAACCTATCGTGCTCATGATAGGGAGACTTAACATAGTGAAAATGTCTAGTTTACCTAAAGCAATCTACTTGTATAATGTAATTCCAACAAAAATTCCAGTGTCATTTTTTAATGAGATGAAGAAACAAACGACCAACTTTGTTTGGAAAGGGAAGAAGCCCCAGATAAGTAAAGCACTACTGAAGAAGAACACATTGGGGGGCCTCTCATTATCCAGCTTTGGAACCTATTACAATGCCACAGTTGTCAAAACAGCTCGGTACTGGCACAAAAAGAGATAGATAGATCAGTGGATCAGAACCAAGACCCCAGAGATGACACCATCTTCCTATGAACAGCTGAGATTTGACAAAGGCCATAAGACATTAAACTGGGGAGAAAACAATCTTTTCAACAAGTGGTGCTGGTGATACTGGGTATCTATCTGCAAAAAACTGAAACAAGACCCATGTCTTACACCTTATATAAAAGCCAACTCAAACTGGATAAAAGACCTACATATCACATCTAAAATGATAAAGCTCATCCAAGAAAAAGTAGGAATGACAATGAAAGTTATAACACACATTGTAGACAGGCTTCAAAATCTGCCAAACAAACCACAAACAGAAGAAAAAACAGAAATGGGAACTATTAAGAATCAAACACTTTTGCTCATCCAAAGACTTTATTAATAGAATTAAAAGGCCACCTACAGAATGGGAGAAATTATCTGGCAACCATATGTCAGACTCACGCCTAATCTCCATAATCTGTAAGGTACTACAAAATATCAATAAGAAAAAGATAAATCATCCAATTATGCGAGGCGCAAAGGAGATGGACAGACATTTCTCTAAAGAGGAGATCCAGGCAGCCAAAAAATACATGCGGACATGCTCACGATCATTAGCTATCAAAGAAATTCAAATCAAAACTACAATGAGATAACCATCTCACCGCAACAAGGTTGGCCAGGATCCAAAAAACACAAAACAACACATGCTGGAGAGGCTGTGGAGAAATTGGAACACTCATACACTGTTGGTGGGATTGCAAAATGGTACAACCTTTTTGGAAAGCAATCTGGCACTTCCTTAAAAAGCTAGATCTAGATATACCATTTGACCTAGTAATTCCACTGCTCTGAATATATCCTATGGAATCAAGGCCATTCATACCAACTGATGCATGCACACCAATGTTTGTCGCAGCATAGTCCACAACAGCAAAATGCTGGAATCAACCCAGATGCTCAACAACAGAGGAACGGATAGGTAAACTATGGTATACATATTCAATATACACTATGCAATGATAAAGAACAATGATGATTTTAGGAAACATCTCATAACCTGGTTTCAACTGGAGGACATTATGTTGAGTGAAAGTAGTCAGTGACAAAAGGACAAATACTGTATGAGACTCCTATGATAAGAACTTAAAAAAGACTCATGCATAGAAGAAAAGACTCTTTGGCAGCTGCCAAGGGTGGGGAGGAAGAAAAGGCGAGTAGGGGAGTGTTTAGATTAGATAGTTGATAGAAAATAGGTTGGGTGAAATTTGGGACAGCACACATTAGAAAGAAGATCAATATTAACTGGACTTCAATATAACATGATTATTCCTCCCATCTTAATCCAATATCACCAGAACAGAGTAGCTGGGACAGGGGGCCGGGGACCATTCTCTCAGGAGAAATCGAAGCCAATGGGCACAACTAGTGTTTTGCTAAGAGGGCTCTCTGCACCCCACATTGGTGAGTGGCGTTTGGGGTCTTAAAAGCTGCCAAGCTGCCATCTGAGGGTGCAGCAAATGGTCCCAACTTAGCAGAAACAGATAATCACCAAGGATCAAAACGACATGGGGGAAAGAGAACCCAGAACACAGAGAGACCCCCGTGGGTGGGTGACTACATCAACTTGTGACCGGAAGAACCGGATGGTGCCTGGCTACCATCAGTGATAGCTGTAATGGAGCTCACAAAGTTAAGTCTCACTGGCAACACAAGAATAAAAAGCGGTGCACCCTGAGATCTCCATTAAAAGACTGCAATTGATGGTCCACAGGCTCTGGGCCCTGATGCTGCCCCTGCCCGTAAATCATAATGGATGTCAACTCTCAGACAGGAATGGACCGGACTTGGTGACACAGAGTGACCATACCACATGTGCACTTTATGGTTCTATGCATCTATAGGATGTCTTCCTGCTGACCTCTTACTGGAGGAAGGGGAGTGGGTGGAGGAGAGGAGGGGATAGGAGATTGTTGGGAGGATAAAACATGTATGGAGCAGAGAGGAACAGCATTCTGTCACCAGGCAGGGAGAGTGGTGGGAGCTGCATATAGGTGGGCATGCAAATTTATATGGGAATGTGCATTTTCATTCAATCATTTTTAAAAAAAGCTGAGACACGTGGCTCTCCGAAAACCTGCCCTGACTCCTTAATCTGCTTGTTCAATTTAGTACTTCAGATTGTCAGCTGATATCAAGGGGTGTCACAAAATACCCTCATTAAACACTTTTCTTCATGAAAACAACTCACAACCTCAACATGTCACCTGAAATGACAGCCTATGGAACTGAAATTCTTCCCCCTTTCAATGATCATCAAGGCCCAAGATTCTTAACCTCGAACTCGAAAATGAGAGCCATTCCATAGTGCTTCACCTAGCACTTGACTTTGGTTCTCCCACACTCTGCTTTAATCTAGTCCTTGTCTTCCTTTTCTTTCCCTCCCTCCAAACAAATTTTTGGCTGCTGCACAGGAAAGCTTGCCAAGCTCTGCGATATGCTAAGAACTCTCAAGCTATTCTTGTGTGGTCCACGTGAACAACTGAACCGCTCCTGCCAGGAGTCCTGACCACACTAACAACCTCCAGACAGGACCTCTAGCCCTTCCAGAACAGACTCTGGCAGTGTTACACTGACCTGTATCATATGGAGGATAATCTTCTGTTCCTGGAGTTTGAGGGAAGGGGTTAACACACAGGGCTCATCTAAACAGTGAAGACTTACCCAACGATCTTTAAGAGTTAAGAACAATATGAACTTAGTACAATAGTTTATACAAATCATTTTTTTCTCCCCGTACTTCCTGGAAGGAAAATTTGAGACAAGGAAATGGTTTAGAATTTTTGGAGTTAAACAAAATTAAACCTAAAAACTTCCTTTAAGTTCAAATACACATCAAGTTAGACCAATTAAACTCTCTTGGTAAACTGTGGCTAGAAGCTTTGACTTCAGTCTTAATCACAGTGCGCAAAAAGCCTGATTCACTCCTCCTGTGTGTTTCCACAGACTTTTGTGTATGTGTCTGTCAGTTACACTGCTTTGTTTCCTTCCAGACCCCTAAGAGCTCCTTGTAAACAGAAGTTGAGACTTAAAGGACTTGATAGCATGCCAAGCACAGTGCAAGGCATTAACAATCCATTGCTGTCGAGTTGATTCCAACTCACAGTGATTCTACAGGATAGAGCAGAAGTGTTCCAGAGTTTCCGAGAACTACCTCGTAGATTTGAACTGTGGACCTTCTTTTCTGATTAGCAGCCAAAACCTTAACCACTATGCAACCAGGACAAGGCATATAAACCAAAACCAAACCCACGGCCATCAAGTCAATTCCAACTCACTGCAACCCTATAGGAGAGAGCAGAACTGTTCCACAGAGTTTCCAAGGAACATTTGGCAGGTTCAAACTGCCAGCCTTATGAGTAGCAGACATACCACTTAATCACTACACCACCACTATTTCCAAGCAAGGCATACAGGAGGGGTTAAATAAGTACTTTTGAATGCAAAGCCACGATAATTATTTTATTCAGGAGGCAAATTTCTAAGTAAAATTCTGCTTTCTCTAAGGATTCCAAATTGACAGGAAATAGCTATGTACATCAAGACCCAACTGTGTGGGGCTCCAGTAAAAGATCAGTAGCCAATTACTTGCTAAAATAGTTACTAAGGAAAGGATTACGCCTCTAAAGAAGCTTAAAGAAAATACAACTTTTTGTGGGTGTGTGCATATTCTGAACTCATGAACTGTCTTAGCATACTCAGTATTCAAAATAACTAACAGAAATGTAAACACAGAAAGGAAATGGTCTTGCCAACTACCATTTGGTTTCTGTTTTCTTTTCAAATTCAATGACCCTGTAACTCTGGCCAAGAGGAAGCTTTAGATTTCAACACTTGAAAAATATATTAAGAAACCTAAATAAAAATTCACTCAACTTCATAACTGGATTTTTTCTTTGCTATGTGCATAACAATGTCATGGGCAGTGTCTTAGTTATCTCGTGCTGCTATGAAAGAAATACCACAAGCGGGTGGCCTCAACAGTTTATTTTCTCCCAGTGTAGTGGGCCAGAAATCCAGATTCAGAGCAGCAGAAGGCTTTATCCCTGTCAGCTCTAGAGTAAGGTCCTTTTCATCAATCTTATCCTAGACTAAGAACCTCTCAGCACAGAGATCGGGCCCAAAGGATGCACTCTTCTCTTGGCACTACTTTCTTGGTGAAATGTATGAGGTCCCCCTGTATCTCTCCTGGCTTTTGTCTTCAAAACAGAGTGACCTAAGACACAACCTAATCTGGTACATTGAGTCCTTCCCTCATTAACAACAAGACAATAATCCCATCTCATTAACATCACAAGGAGAGAATTTACAACACAAAGAAAAATCACCTCAGATGACAAAACTGGACAATCACACAATACTGGGAATTAATTGTGGCCTAGCCAAGTTGTCAGATACTTTGGAAGTACACAGTTCAATCCATGACTGGGAACCAAGAGTAACAGCTTCTACCATTATCATTAACAAGAAGCATGAAAGACAGTGAGTGATTCCTCACTGAAATATCAAAGCCTTTAAAAATGGTGTGGCAGTGGCATTTGACCTCTGACCTCACAAGAGGGAAAGAAAATCAAGACCAACAGCCCAAGGCTACTTCCTATTAGGCACAAGCGAGACACACTTCACCTTCCAGCCTTTTTTTACCAATTCTGACAGTCTGTCCCCCTCCCTCAGGAGACTATTTCTCTTCTGGGTTCTATAACATGCTGCAATGTCCACACAGAACTCACAGACAATACTTCAATTAAAGAGTTTATTAGGGAAGTGACAGGTTATGTATGATTCAGGTTCAAAAGCACTCAGAATGTAGTTCCTTCACCAGGATAGGTTCTTCTCAGTTGTGCCCACAGGCAGGTCTCCTCCTAGCCCTTGGCCCCTCAGCCTGTCTTCTGCCCTGTTGGGGCAAGCACTTACAAAGCTCTTTAACTCTACCAGTAAGCACCCAGAGGCACCCCAATCTGACAGTAAGCCTCACCTAAAGGTGCTCAGTTCTCTATCCATCGATGGGCAAAGGGAACTCCACCAAGTTCCCAGAGGCACCCAACTCTAACAGCAAGCTTCCTGCCCAAAGGCATTCAGGTTTCTGACTCCACAGGCCAGGAAACCCACTGTGCTATCTCCACTGTTCTCCTGGTTCTGCTGCCTAACTCTCTCTGCTGCTGCATCTCTCTGTCTCTAGTGTTACAGCTCCTATCCTCTCTATGCGTCTCCTTTTGAGGACTAGTAAGACAGCAAAAGTGACAAACCCCCTTATTAGGGTTCCATATACCTCATTTGTATAGTTCCACCCAGTCCCTTGTGGGGAGTTCCAAAGACTATAGCTAGAAGGGCCATATTAAGTAACTCACTGCACCACCAAATGCCGAACTAAAGCAACTCAACGGTTTTGCACATCAACACCGAAAGGAAATGTAAAGTTCATCAAATCTACCTCTATCATTTTATACTAAACCTAAAACTAATGTCCACAGAGGGGAAGTGACTTGCCTAGGGCGCTCATGAAGTTAAAGGCATAGAGAACAAGGTCTTAGGGCCTAGGCTAGTGAGATACTAGACTACTCCAAGTCATCTCCCTGCAGCTACCATATTTGTTTACATTGTGATAAACTATTATCAGAGTATTATGCGATTGCAAATGCAAACTGAAATAATCGAATACAGCAAAACCTTAACCAAACTTCTCAACAGACCTGCATATTCTGGTTGATCTAATTTTCTGTTTACCAGAGGTTGATTCTAATAACTGAACCTCACAGTTATCATCAGGAAACAGCAAATGAGAAAACGGAAAAGGCAGAATGAACAAATACTACTCTTGCAGTGTCATGGATTGATTCTGTGTCCCCCCCCAAAAATGTGTGTGGCAATTTGGCTACACCAGGATTCCTGGTATTCTGTGATGTTCCCCTAAACTGTAAATCCTGCCTTTATAATGTTAATAAGGGAGATAAGCTGCAGCTGTGTTGGTGAGGGGGCTCCTCCGTAAGACTGCATTGTGCCTTCAGGCAATCTCTTGAGCTACAAAAGAAAGGGAAGCAAGCAGAGTTGGGGACCTCCTACCATCAGGAAAGAAGCAGTGCTGAAAGCAAAGCACATCCTTTAGACGCAGGGTCCCCGCACCTCAGAATCTTCCAGTCCAGGGGAAGACTGATGACAAAGACCTTACTCCAGAGCCAAAAGAGAAAGCCTTCCACCACTGGAGCTGATGCCCTGAATTTGGACTTCTAGCCTGCTTTACTGTGAGGAAATAAATTTCTCTTTGTTAAAGCCATCCACTTATAGTAATTTCTGTTACAGCAGCTCTAGATGATTAAGACAGGCAGACAGGTTCCCCCTCCCCCACAAACCTTTGGGACAAAATAGTGGTGTTATTGATGGAATAGCACTAACAGTGCAGCCCTACCCACTCACTGACTCGCTATGTGAAACTACTACTACTCAAGTTATTCTCTTTGGAACTCAGTTCTCACATCCTTAAAACAAAGAGGTGGAACTAGATAATGCTGAAGGTCCCTTATAGCTCTGAAACTCAGAACATTTAAAACATTAGGGATGTTTTCTTAAAACCTGCAATATTCTCCTGAAATTACCTAGGAGTCTTACCTATACCACCTGCGCCCACCAAAAAGCTCCGCGTATATGATTATCTCAGGTTTAAACAGACCTGAAAGATAAATCAGTTAAACACCCAGTGACAATCACATCTCCTCTGCAAATACCTATATACTAATTACACTCTAATAATGGCTTTTTAAAGAATTGTTTTTCTAAAATCACCATTAAGAAGGAACTGCTCAAAGACTTCCCAGGGTTAGGAGTCCTACAGTGGAGCTGGGAGGTGGGAGTAAGGGGTGTTTGTCCACCTACATGAAAAAAGGTTTGCACACTTCTTACAATACAAAACAAGTTCCAGGGTTTTAGTTATCATGATTTTTTTGCTCAAAGTAATCTTAGAAGCTTGCTAATTTAACAAATGGTCAAGAATTTCTCCCCCAAAAAGGACACAGTATGGAAAACACTTACTAGTTCTTTTCAAAAGACTTCATCCCCCATCATTTATTTACATGCTTTCATATACTGCCAGGAGGTTGTCACTTTAGTTTTTATTATTCTCGAAGAATTTAGTAACTTTAAATCTATTGTATGCTGCCACCAAGTGACAAGAGCATGTCATAGCTGCCCAACACCAGGAAGGGGAGGCCGGGAACCTACCATCATCAGGACTAGAAGAGCAACTTCACCCCCTCCCAAGAACCATCCACGTAGAAAGAAAACCATAAATGTCTACACCTTTTAATTCTCTTCAAAAATACATAATAACTTCTGCAAATTTCAATTAAATAAAGAACTTCAGGGCAAAATTTTAAAACCAAATAAAACTCAAGATGTAAAACTTAGTATTTCCTCTTGTCATAATCATTACTGTAACCTGTTACAGTTTCAAAATCAGCCTCGATTTTTAATTTAGCACTAAAGCTACCTCCGGCAATTTATAATAAAATCCCAAACTAATAATTTCCTTAGAAAGAAGATTCTCTAACAGTCTAGCTCTATTAGTCCCATAAAAATTTTTAAAGAATATATGTTTAAAATGTGTTCTTAAAAAAACAGTACTCTTAATTCTAGAAAGAGACAACATTAGAATGCCACATTTTGCCATCTCCAATAAATTAGCAGACCTAGGCAATAATCAACGGTTTCTAGTACCACAAACAAAACAAAAAGAGAAAACCACCCATCATAAGTCTTCTGATGAAAGAATACAACAATCATCAGATGCATGCTTAACTTTTCTCCTCTCCCCACCCCCTCAAAAAAAAAAAATGCACAGCTGAATCTGATCAAGCCTCTAGCTGTAACAACCAGTGCACAATTAATAGGGGACAGTGGAAATTGGTATCACACACCTCAGGAATGCAACTGGTAAAATTCAAACTATGGCCCATAAATTATAACAAAGGTCCACTCTTTGGACAGGAATGGATTGGACTTGGCAATGCAGAGTAACCATATATTGGAAGCACTTTATGGTTCTATACATCTATAGGATATCATCTTGCTGACCTCTGGCTGGAGGAAGGGGAGTGGACGGAGACGAGGGGAAAGGAGACTGTTGGGAGGATGAGACATGTATGGAGCAGAGAGGAATAGTGTGCAGTCACCGGACAGGGAGAGCAGTGGAAGCTGCATATAGGGGGGCATGTAAATTTACATGTGAATGTACATTTTCACTCAGTTATGTTAAATAAAAATAAAAAATAAAAAAAATTCAAACTATGGGAAAGAACAAGACAAGTAACCTCAGGGAAAAAAAATTAAATACACAGGGAAAAAAGCTATATATATTCAAGTAAGACTTGAGAAGCACTATCAACCACAAGCAAAATATGAACCTCACCTGGATTCTGATTCACACAGCAACTTTTGAAAGAAATTCTTTTGGTTTTCCTTATTTAATAAACACTAACTAGATATTTAAGAATTAGATTTTTAAATACCAGTTTTAGTGCAATATAATTCACATACCATAAAATTCACTCTTTTAAAATGATTTTTACTGGTGATACTTAGTTGCTAACAGAAAGGTCAGCAGTTCAAACCCAACAGCTGCTCCTCAGGAGAAAATACCTGTCGGATCAGTTCCCATAAAAATTACAACCTTCCTATGGGGCAGTTTTACTCTGTCCTATAGGAGTACTATAAGTCACAAGCAACTCAACAGTAAAGGGTTAGGTTTTCCTGGTTGTCAGAGTTGCACATCACTCACCACTATCTAATTCCCGAACATTTTCATCACCTCAGAAGGAAATCTGACACCCAAGAGTAGTCACTTCCCATTTCTGCCTCTTCTAAATCCAGTGCTGTTGAGTCAATTCTGACTCATAGCAACCCTACAGAACAGAGCAGAACTGTTCCCAAGTTTCCAAGGAGCACCGGGCAGATTCCAACTGCTGATCTGTTGATTAGCAGACACAGCACTTAAATCACTATGCCACCAGGGTTGTCCCTCCCTCCTCTAGCCCTAACCAAAACCAGTTGCACTCTAGTCAACCCTAACTCTTGACGAACTCCTTTGTTTGAACAGAACTGTGCCCCAAGGGGTTTTCAATGGCTGATTTTTTTCAGAAGCAGATCTCCAAGCCTTTCTTCCAAGATGCCTCTAGGTGGATTTAAATCTCCCACCTCTCAGCAGCTGAATGCATAACTGCACCCCCTCAGGACATGCCCCAGCCCTACACACTGCCACCAAGTCAATTCCAGCTCTTAAGGCCTAAACCAAAAACCAAACCCACTGCCATTAAGTTGATTCTTACTCACAGTAACCCTACAGGACAGAGTAAAACTGCTCCACCAAGTTTCCAAGGAGCGCCTGGAGGATCTGAACTGCTGACCTTTCAGTGAGCAGACCCAGCACTTAACCACTATGCCACCAGAGTTTAACCTACTCCTGTCCCCATGGATCTGCTTATTCTGGACACTTCAAAGAAATGGAATCATACAACATGGCCTCTTTTACAGTACAATGCTTTCAAATGTTTACCATATCGTAGCACACATAAGAACTTCATTCCTTGTTATGGCCACATAATATTCCACTGGATAGAAACACCAATTTTGTTTATCCATTTAGCAGTTGATGGGCATTTGGGTTGTTCCTGGTATGAATAATGCTGCTATGAACACTTATACACAGGTTTTTGCACGGACAAATGTTTTCAATTCTCTTAGGCCTATACCTAAGAGTAAAATTACTGGGTTGTACAGTAAAGCTGTTTTCAGCATTTAGAAGAACTGCCACATTGACTGTCAAAGTGGCTTCAGCATTTTACATATTCCCAAAAACAATGTATGAAGTTTCCAATTTCTCTACATCCTCAGCCAATATTTCTTATTACCCATCTTTACTATATCTATCCTAATAAGTGTGAAGTGAAAGTATTAATTTTTTTTAATGTGATAATGGTAAGGTAATTATTTATACTTTTAGAGACACATATTGCATACTGAAATAGTTCTAGATAAATGATATGTCTAGAACTGTGTCAAAGTAATCAACGATAGAGATAGGAAAGTAGGTGAAAAGTACAGATGAAATAAAATTGCAATAATGTGACAATGGGCAGGACTGGATAATAGGTACACAGGTGTTCATTATACTTGTCTCCCTACATATTTGAAATTTATATATTTCTGAATATATTTGAAGTTTTCATATAAATATTAAAAGTATATATGTAAAGTACACATATACAAAAATTTCATAAAATGCTGCTGTTTGACACTGTTAGGTGTTATCGCTATTGTTAAGTGATATCAAACTGATTCCAACTCATATCAACCCTACGTACACGTGGTGGTAAGACTATGTCAATTCACCTGGACTATGATTCTCAAGAGTTCTGGTAATCATATAAGATGTGTCTACTTCTCTGAGGAAAGTTGATACATGGTCACCTCCATGATACGATCTGCTGTAAGAAGCCAGTCAGTTGAAAGGCAGTTTCCTTGGGCACATGGCCTGAATCGAAATACAGACATTCTGGCCAGGCCAGAGGCATCTGTTCAGTCTGGGTCCTGCAGCTGGCTCCTGTTTGTCTGACCTCTGGTTCCTAGTACTTGACCTAACAGTTACCTACTGTCTTGCCTGCCTACCTCAGGATTTGTCAGTCTTCACAGGCTGTGAGCAAGAGCGCTGCTCTCTGACCTGCCGATCTTAGGTCTACAGTCCCTGTAGCTACACAAATCAGAAGTATCTGGACTTGAATTTCCACAACAACATGCACAAGACCTGAGTTCCATTCCCAGCCAATGTACCTCATGCAGAGCCAACACCCATCTGTCCATGGAGGCCTGAGTGCTGATACGATGCTGAACAGATTTCAGCAAAAGTTCCAGAATAATACGGACTAGGACTTACTACTAGTAGATCCTGAAGATACACTTCTGGAAATCATCCAGTGAAAACCCTATAGAACACAACTCCACAAATGATCCACAAATGATCACGGGGTTGCTACAAGAATGGGCAGTATTCAACTGTGTTTGGCAGTTGCCAAGAGCGTGGCAACAATTCAACGGCAGCTAACAACAGTGCTTTAAAAAATATTAAATCTAAAGTTATTTTAACCTTTTCATGATACATATTTATCATTAACATCGATTATCTAACTCGAATGCTCACTGCAGTAAAATCATGTGAGCACTAGACATTTCCTTCCTGAATCCTGGAATCTTTGTTTCTTGAACAATTTAGTCTAGGTTCTGATTTGACACTGAAGATTCCAGCATATCTCTCCTACTGGGCTGTGGATTTCTCTTTGGCCTCGTCCTACAACTCAGTCTCAGCCTTCAGGACTCACTAAATAGAACAAATGCCCACTGTTTCTTCATTTCAAGCTAGTTCAGATCCCACAACCTCCTTCATTTCAGATTCGCTATACTGCATAATGCCAGCTGCAGAAATCAACAAACAGGTGGGCTGACCAGTTTGGATGTGTTTTAGAATGAGAACATATGAAAATATTAGTGGATAAAAGTGATGAGTTCAACCTCCTTGTTTTAGAAATTAGATGACTACAGGGTCCCTAAGGAGCCCTGTTGTGCACAGCTGCTAACTCAAAAGGTCAGTGGTATGAAGCCACTCTAGGGCAGAAAGATGCAATTGTCTCCTGCCATAAAATTTAGTCTCAGAAACCCTATGGGGCAGTTCTACTCTGTTCTTTTAGGGTCTACTGTGAGTCAGAGTTTGACTCAAAAGCAACAAGTTTGGTTTTGGATACAGCCAGAATGCTCTTCAAAAGCAAAGATGAGTTGGAATTGACTCAGTGATACACATCAACCAACAGATCCCAGGAAGATTAAGTGACCTACCACGGTCAAAGGGCTACTTAACAGCAGAAAAGTGTTACAAGTTAGGAGTACTGGTATCTAGGCCAAGTGCTTTTTGCCCTTAGACCAGCACTCACATCCTATGGTATTATCACACAATATGAAAAAAACTGATAAAAGCATTATAAAGAAGCCAAATTTTACCCAAATTCTTTATATATTTGTGGATGTTCATCCTTTGAGGAACAACACAATGAAGCTCTAAAATCTGATTTCTGCTAGATGAAGTTATGCTAAGTTTATGCTAAAAACCAAATCCATTATCATAGAATGAATTCTGACTCACAGTGATCCTACAGGTCAGAGTAGAATGGCCTCACAGATTTTCCCAGAAGCAGCTAATAGATTCAAACTGCAGACCTTTTGGTTAGCTGCCAAAGCTCTTAATCACTGTAATACCAGGGCAATACTAGGTTTATCACAGATGCTCACTTTGTTTCAGAACATGGAAGTGTGGAACTCATGGGTCAACTCATCTAAAACAAATACAAGACAAAACTGTCTTGCTGAACCACACACTGCATAAAGGTAACAGTTTAGGACATGCTTTAAATAAACCTTCTGTGAATTTAAACCATTTAACTGACAATTAACCTATTAATTTTTAAGTTTTCTCCTGAGTTATAACGATGACATGCGTTTTCTCTTTCAACTGAGTTCTGCTCACAACATGAGATTCTGAACACTTGCAAATGGGCACAGCCATTAAGATCTAAATAGCTTTAAAGTCTTTACATACAGCTCTTATGTATAAATTTTAAGATATGTTTTATATTAATTTCTAAGGTCCAGGTTATCAAACAGTCCACAGACCTCATAAAAGTTTATCAACAGCTATCAGGAGAGTCTGTGAAGTTCTCAAAACTGTACACAAAATTCCCAATGTGTGTGCATATGTTCACGTGGTAGGGGAGCAAGGTCATAGCTTTTCTCAGATTCTCAAAAGAAACTTACACGAGGTCTGGCAAGTCTTTAATTGTTGTAAGTGCTACTTGCCTCTGTGCTGAATATTACTACAGTCACCTTCTAAGTATTCTGCTTGGGAAGCTATGCACCAATGTCAGCGCCTAGTCCACCCTTCAAAGCAATTTTGGAACTCTTTCTGGAATGGACACTCTACACAGTAGCATGGCGACAAGTTCGTGAACTATATAGTGGTCTGTGAGGGAGTTTTTAGCCAGTAAACAAATAACTGTATTGGAACACCTTCCCCACTCACCAAATCTGTCTCCCAATGACTTTCTTCTTTACCAGAAAATAAAGGAAATATTGCAAGGAACACATTTTGAACAACATTCAAGACATCAAGGGTTAATATGATGACAGCTCTGAGTTCCAAAATTGCTGTGAAGGGTGGACTAGGCGCTGGCACTGGTGCACAACTTCCCAAGGGGAGTACGTCAAAAGTGACTGCAGTAATATTCAGCAATGAGGTATGTAGCACTTCTAGAATGAGTTCGCAAACAGAACTGCCAGTTCTTGTACCAAAAAGCTACTTATGTAGAACAAAACTTTGAGGTATGGCAGCTCACTGATGGCTGTGGAATGCTCAAACATAAACATCATGAATTTGCTCTCTTCACAGACACCAATCTTCTTGGAATTCAGAACCTCAATACAGTAGAAATACTAAAAGACAACAAAGTATCGTAGTAATAATGAGACATCGAAAGTTTTCTGGTCACAAGACAGGGAGATAAGTCCACTGCAAGTCACAGCTAACGTATCATCATATTTGATCTCTTAACCACAGAGCATCAGAGTACTTTGTAAGATGCGATCATCTTCATGATGAGATCTGCTGTATGTAGCCAATCACTTGAGTTTCCTTGGATGTGTGATGTTCACATATAACTAGCTCTGGCAAAGCTCATGTGCTTTCGATCACTCTGGATCCTGCAGCTGGTTCCTGTTGATATGACCTACAATTCTTGGGACAAGAGCTGCCAGTTTACCCGATCTTGGGATTTATTGGTCTCTGCAGGCTGTGAGCAAGAGCCTGGCTCTCTGATTTGCTGATCTCGGGTTTGCCAGTACCTGTGGCTAAGCAGAAAACCCTTGTGGTATAGTGGTTAAGGGCTATGACTGTTAAGCAAAAGGCTGGCAGTTCAAATCCATGAGGTGCTCCCTAACCCTACAGGCAGTTCTACTCCGTCTATAGGGCTGCTATGAGTTAGAACTGACTAGATGACTGTGGCTTTGGGTTTTGCCGACTAAGCAAATCAGGAGAAGCCTCCAGCCTGACCCACAGATTTGAGATGTTCCAGTCTCTACAACTGCATGAGTCATTTGCTTTATATAGATCTCTCTACACAGATATTTTTAAGAAAACAAAAATCCTCACAACTGGACCAATAAGCAACATCATGTTAAATGGAGAAAAGGCTGACATTGTCAAAGGATTTCATTTTACTTGAATCCACAATCAACATCCATGAAGGAAGCACTCAAGAAATTAAAACACGCACTGCACTGGGAAATCTGCTACAAAAGACCTCTTCAATAGTGTTGAAAGGCAAAAATGACACCACGAAGATTGAGGTGTGCCTGACCCAAGCCATGGTTTTTTTCATAAATCTCATATGCATGTGAAGGGTGGACAATGAATAAGGGAGACTGAAACAGAACTGATGCCTTCGCATCACAGTGTTGGTGAAGAATATATCACATAAAAGTATGAACAAATCTGTCTTGGAAGAAGAACAACCAGAATGTTCTTTAGAAGCAGGGATAGTTAAGACTGCATACATGTCATTAGGAGGGATAAGTCCCTGGAGAAGAACATAACGCTTGGTAAAATAGCAGGCCAGTGAAAAAAAGGAACACCCTCGAACTGACACAGTGGCTGCAACAGTGAGCTCAAGCATAAGAACTGTGAGGATGGCACAGGACCAGGCAATGTTTTATTCTGTTGTACACAGGGTCACTATGAGTCTGAACCAATTTGTAGGTACCTGAACAACAACAATATATGTATTTATACTCTTCACTGTTTTTCCTTCACCAGAAAACCCAGTCTAGACTTTTGATATCAAGGTTCTACAAAAACACAATGTTAAGGATGAGTTTTCTAAATTGGTTCTCAAGTCTGGTTAGTTTTAAAAGATGCTGATGACTCTGTTTCCAGTAGTAATGAGGGCACTGCTAATCTATTGAGTGAAATGGCAATAGAAATATGCAAAATGTCAACACCAGGAAATCAGGTAGTAGTGAAAGGCAAGATTCTTGGTGACTGCACATGTGATGTCTTTCTACAATTCTGTCATAATGAGAAGTATAAGGAAGCTAGCTGGATGGCTGTCATGGATTCAATTGCGTCCCCCCAAAATATGTGAAGCTATGTGCCTGGGCCATGATTTCCAATATTCTGTGATTGTCCTCCACTTTGCGATTTTTCTGTGTTGTATGTTAAAGGATTTGGGTGGGACTGTAAATCTCTTCAGAAGATCATCTCCCTGCTCCACCGTTAAGAGTATCCCTGGAGTATGGCTTGCCCCACCTTTACTCCTTTCATCCTACATGAGATAATAGGAAAGGGAAGCAGGCAGAGAATTGGGAACCTCACACCACCGAGAAAGCAGCACCGGGAGAAGGGCGCGTCCTTCAGACCCGAGGTTCCCATGCCAAGACGCTCCCTGGACAAAGACTGATACAATACTGGACTTTCCTCCAGAGCCAACAAGGGGGAAAGCCTTCCCCTGGAGCGGACACCCTGAATTGGACTTGTAACCTACCACAATGTGTAAGAATAAACTTTCCTTTGTTAAAGCGATCCACTCTGTGGTACTTCTGTTAGAGCAGCCCTACCTGACTAAAACAATGGCCCTACTTTCATTAAACAAAGTAGTGAAAGAAAGAGATGAGCTCAGGGCTTCAGAGTTAAAGCTCAAGCATTGCATAAACAATCTCCAAGTTTCCACTTCTGCCTTTAAGGACACTCTTATTTCTTGCAGTAACAGAGCTTATACTGCTGAAAACCAAACCCAGAGTCTTACCATGAGAGGCTGAATTACAGTACCAACTCAATCTCCAACCTCAAGAGATGTCTGAAGTTAAACTGATGGCACTGACTAGGAAGAAATGGGATCCTGAAACTTGGGATGGGGACCTCATACCACTAACAAACAAGAACTAGGAGTTAAGTTTATCCTTTGGTCCTGAGCTCCTGCACTCAGGTTCCTAGTTCAGGGGATGACTGATGACAATGACCTTCCCCCAGAGCCAACAGACAAGAGAAAGACTTCTCTGGAACTGACACCCTGAATTTAGACTTCTAGCTTCCAAGATTCTGGGAGAATAAATCTCTGTTAAAGCCATCCACTTACTGTATTTCTGTTACAGCAGCACTAGATAACTTCTATGGCCACATACTCAAAAGAAGATAAGAAGACACAAAAGCTCTCTCTGCCAGCTCCAGAGGAAGATCTCTTCAGCTTCTGCTTCCTGGTTCCTTAGAAATTTCCAAGTGTCTAGTCATCTATCTTACCTCATCCTCCTCTGCTCACTTGTTTAATCTCTTTTATATGCCAACACACTAACTCAAGATACACCTTACGCTAATCCTGCCTCATTAACATAATAAAGACAACCCATTCCCAGAGATTATAACCCTAAACACAGATTAGGATTTACAACACATACTTTGGAGGGATATCATCCAATCCATAACAAGGGCCTTCAAGCATCCGTTAACTGGCAAAAACCTTCCAAAATTCTTCTGTATCTCCACTAGTACTACTACGTCTTAGGGCAGTTTAAGTTTACTACTTTCTCTTACAGTATTAACTCGTTTCATTTGTCTAAAAAGAAAACTCTAAAGCATCAGGGATAAGGTAATGACACCACTTTGGTATTCTGAAAATGGTTTTATAAACTTTGATCACAAATGTTCTTAGTCTTTTCCAGGACTGAAGAATTCTTTTATGTTTGACACACTGGATGTGTGTACGTATCTGTGTGTGTGTATTTGTGTGTGGACACTCCAGCACACACAGACCATACATAACAGTAACTCTATTATTATAACGATTAACAAAAAATCCTTTTTTCCTTCCACCACCCCTAAATACTATCACTTGTTTACTTTAGAGATGTGTGGCATTTTAAAAATTTCATTTTCATCTTGTTACCACATGTAATGTAATAAACTGTCAGTTTCAACTGACTTTAAAGAAAATGGAAGGAATAGCCAGGAAATCTGTTGGCTGTCCTCTGACTTCTTTCAGCAGAAACCATGTTGGCAAGAAGGCAGTGGGATGACACATACAAAGCCTTGAAGAAGAAAAATTTCTAACCGCAAATAAGATATCCTGCAAAACTGTCTCAAATGTGACAGTGAAATTAAGACATTCTGAGACAAGCAGAAGCTGAGAGACTTTGGAAAAAACTATAAGACTGAAAGAAGCTCTTTGATTAGAAAATCAATAACATCAGATGTATACTCAACGATGCAATACAGGACATGGCGTCAGAGACCTATTCAGGACAGTCACAAAGCACAATGAAATCTAAAATCTTAAAATCAAGGAAACAGAGATCTTAACATGTGAACTATGACATCATCACACATATAAAGAGGGATATATTACACTATTTATAGCCCTTTTGGATGGAGAGGACGTTAAGGAAATATCAGAAGCTACAGACTGGTTTAAACTTACAATATTAAGGGGGAATAAAGAGATAGCTGCAAAGCAAACTAACAATACTACATATCAAAACAAGAAACATAACAGAAGAGTCTCAACAGACACAAACCCAATGTTGAAGAGGATGAAGAGAAAACCATAAAGAAAAACAACTCAGAACAGAATATTAAGTAGAACAAAGAAAACGTCAACACCACAAAAACAAAGGCACTAAAATAACAGTATTAAATACTTATGTATCAATAATTACCTGACTGTAAATGGATTGAATGCTCCAATGAAGAGACAACAGAGTAACAGACTGGATCAAAACACACAATCCGGATATATGCTGCTTACAAGAAACACACCTTAGAATGAAAGATACGAACAAACTGAAAGTCAAAGGGGGAAAAACATATACCAAGCTAACAACATGCCAAGAAGAGCAGAAGTGGCAATACTAATCCCAGGAAAAACAGATTTCAAAGAAAAATCCGTCATCGTGGATAAGGATGGTCACTATTTATTGCTTAAAGGTTCAATACATAAGCAGGATATAACAATATTAAATATTTATGCACCCAATACCAGGGCATCTAAATACATCCAACAAACACTGGCAACATTGAAAAGAGATAGATCACTTCACAATAGCAGTAGGAGACTTCAACACTCCACTTTCAGTAATGGAAAGATAATCCAGAAAAACCTCAATAAAGATAAAGAATATCGTATTGTAACAATCAACCAACTAAACCCCACTGACATACACAGAACTTTTTACCCAACAATAGATAAGTACACCTTCTTTTCCAATGTACAAAGAACATTCTTCAGAACAGATCACTTACTAGGCCATAAAGCAAGTCTCAACAAAATCCAAAACACTGAATTACTGCAAGGTATCTTCTCAGGCCATAAAGCCATAAAAGTTAAAATCAAATGCAGAAAAAACATGGGTAGAAATTCAAATCCACAGAAACTGAACAACACCTTGTTCAAAAATTCATGGGTTACAGACGAAGTCAAAGGTGCAATAAAGAAATTCATGGAATCAAACAAGAATGAAAACACATCCTACCAGAACCTGCAGGATACAGCAAAAGCAGTGCTCAGAGGTCAATTTATCTCTGTATGCACAGATCCAGAATGAAGAAGGGGCCCAAACCAAAGAACCAACCCTACAACTTGAACAAGTTGAAAGAGAACAACAAAAGAATCCCTTGGGACAATGTTCTCAGGCGAAATCGAGGCCAACTGGCACAGCTAGCATTTTGCTAATGAGGACTCTCTGTACCCCACATCGGTGAGTGGCATCTGGCATCTTAAAAGCTACCAAGCTGCCATCTGAGGGTATAGCACACGGTCCCAGCACAACAAGAACGGATGATCACCAAGGACAAGAACGACATGGGGAAAAGAGAACCCAGAAGACAGAGAGACCCAGTGGGTCTCTACATCAACTTGTGACCAAAGAACTGGATGGTGCCCTGCCACCACCAGTGATAGCCACGATGGAGCTCACAAAGTGGAGTTTCACTAGCAAGACAAGAATAAATACGGGTGCACTCTGAGATCTCCAATAAAAGACCGCAACTGATGGTCCGGGGGCTTCAGGGTCCCCCTGGGAGCATGGCCCCTGACCCCGATGCTGCCCCTGTCCATAAATCATAATGAAGGTCAACTTTCTGGACAGCAATGGATTGGACTTGGCGATGCAGAGTGACCGTATCCTGTGGGAATTTTATGGTTCTATGCATCTACAGGATGTCATCCTGCTGACCTCTTGCTGGAGGAAGGGGAGTGTGTGGGGAGGAGGGGATAGGAGACGGTTGGGAGGACAGGACATGTATGGGGCAGAGAGGAGGGGTGTGCTGTCACCGGGCAGGGCAAGCAGTGGGAGCTGCATATAGGTGAGCATGCGAAATCCATATGGGAACGTACATTTTCATTCAACCATAATAAAAAATAATAATAAAAAAAAGAACCCCTTGGGCACCAGAAGAAAACAGGTAACAAGAATTAGAGCAGAAATAAATGAATTAGAGAACAGAAAAACAATTGAAAGAATTAACAAAACCAAAAGCTGGTTTTCCAAAAAGATCAACAAAACTGACAAACCACTGGCTAAACTTACAAAAGAATAATAAGAGAGGAAACAAATAACCCAAATCAGAAATGAGACAGGCAATGTCACAACAGACCCAACTGAAGTTAAAAGTATCGTTAACAGAATACTATGAAAAACTGTACTCTTAACAGATTTGAAAACCTAGAGGAAATGCACAAATTTCTAGATTCACATCACCTACCTAAATTATCACAAGGGGAAGGAGAACAATTTAATAAACCCATCACAAAATAAAAGACTGAAAAAGTGATTTAAAAAAAAAAACTACCAACCAAAAAAAGCCCTGACCCAGATGGCTTCCCCAGAGAGTTCTACCAAACTTCTGGGGAGGAGTTAATTCCAATACTACTGAAACTATTTCATAACCTAGAAGAGAATGGAATATTCCCAAATTCATTCTACAACACCAGCATAACACTCATACCAAAGCCAGGGAAATATCTCACAAAAAACGAAAATTACAGACCACTATCACTCACGAACCTGGATGCAAAAATCTTCTTCAACAAAATCCTAGCCAAGAGAATTCAACAACATACCAAGTGGAAAAAAAAAAAAAACTTCATCATGACTAAGTTGGATTTATACCAGAGATGCAGGGCTGGTTCAACATTAGAAAAACAATGTGATCAACCACATAAATAACACAAAGGGTAAGAATCACCCAGTTTTGCCAACTGATGCAGAAAAGGCATTTGACAAAGTCCAACACCCACTCATGTTAAAAATTTTCAGCAAAACAGGGACAGACAGGAAACTCCTAAATGCAGTAACAGGCATCTACACAAAGCCAGCACCAACACCACCCTGAATGGACTGAGACTGAAAAGAACTCCTCTTGAGAATGGGCACTAGACAAGGATACCAACTGTCACCACTTCCATTCAACATTGTGCTACAGGTTCTGGGTAGAGCAATCAGACACAACAAAGAAATAAAGGCATCTGCCCCAGTAAAGAAGAAGTAAAAATATTCCTATTTGTAGATGATATGATTGTATACACAGAGAACCCTGAAGAATTCATAAATAAGCTATTAGGATATAGGATAAACAAATAAATCAGTAGGATTCCTTTACTCCAACAAACAGATCATCAAAAAAGAAATCACCAAAACAATATCATTTACTACAGCCCCTAATAAGACAAAATACCTAGGAATAAATCTAACCAGAGAAGTAAGAGACCCTGTGTACAGAGAAAATTACAAGACCCTACTAGAAGAAACCAAAAGAGACTCACACAAGTGGGGAAATCTACCTTGCTCATGGATAGGAAGACTTAATAGTGTGAAAATGTCTATTTTACACAAAGTGATCTACATATACAATGCAATCCAAATACAAATTCCAGTGTCATTTTTTAATGAGATGGAGAAAGAAATCACCAATTTTGTCTGGAAAAGGAAGAAACCTCGGATAAGTAAAGAACTACAAAGAAGAAGAATACAGTGGGAGGCCTCATACTACCCAATCTTAGAAAATACTACACTGCCACAGTAGTCAAAACAGTCTGGTACTAGTACAAAAACCAACACACAGACCAATGGAACAGAACAGAGAATCCAGACATGTCTCCATCCTCCTATGAACAGCTGATACTCAACAAAGGCCCAAAGGTTGTAAACTGGGGTAGAAAGAGTCTCTTTAAAAAACGGTATTGGCAAAATTAGATATCCATCTGCAAAACACTGAAACAAGAACCGTATCTCACACCTTGTACAAAAACTAACTCAAAAATGGATCAAAGACCTAAATATCAAATCTGAAACGTAAGTATCATGCAAGAAAAAACAAGGACAACAATGGAAGTTCTAATACACGGCTTACACTACAAAATCTAACCAACAGTGCACAAACAACAGAAAACAGATAAATGAGAACTACTAAAAATCAAACACTTATGCATATCCAAAGAATTTATCAAGAGAGTTAAAAGACTGTCCACAGAATGGGAAAAAATATTTGGCAACTACGTATCAGAACGATGTCTGATCTCTACAATCTACAAGGCACTGCCAAATATCAACAAGAAAAAGGTAAATAACCCAATTAAGCAATGGGCAAAGGAGACGGACAGATACTTCACCAAAGATGACTTCTATGCAGCTAAAAGACACATGAGGAAATGCCCACAATCATTAGCTATTAGAGAAATCAAAATCAAAACTACAATGATATACCACCTCACCCCAACAATCCAAAACACAAAACAACAAATGCTGGAGAGGCTGTGGAGAGACTGGAACTTTCCTACAGTGCTGATGGAAATGCAAAATAGTACAACCTCTTCAGAAACCAATGTGACATTTTCTTAAAAAGCTATAAATAGAAATATCATATGATCTAGCAATCTCACTGCTTGGAATACATCCTACAGAAATAAAGGCAGCCACACAAACATACACATGCACACGAATGTTTATTGCAGCACTCTCCACAACAGCAAAAAGATGGAATCAACCTAGGTGGCCATCAACAGATGAATGGATAAACAAACTATGGAATACATATACAATGGAACACTATGTAATGATAAATAACAATGGCGATTTTAGGAAGCATCTCATAACCTGGTATCAACCAGAAGACATTATGCTGGGTGAAATCAGTCAGCTGCAAAAGGACAAGTATTGTATGAGACTTCTGCTATAGGGACTTAAAAATGGACTTATGAACAGAAGACGGCTACAAGGCGGGAAGGAAGGAAAAGAGATGTGCATAGATTAGATAGACAATAGGAATTTGGTTAAGTGGAGGGAGTGACAGCACCCAGTACAGGGCAGATCAGCACAACTGGACTACACCACTGAAAGGTTTCCTAAACTTAATCCAACACTTCAGAGGATACAGTAGCATGGACAGGGGCCTGGGGACCACGTTTTCAGGGGATATCGAAGTCAACTGGCATGAGATAGAGATAAATAGAATCCAGCAAGCTGTCATGTCATGCAGGCCACCCTGAGAGGCAAGTGGATAAACACTGTGCTTCAATCTCCTCTAAAGAGGGAACCTAACAGGAAGTCAGAGGTTCTGAGAGATCTTTCCCTGGGGCAGAGAGAAGCATGGAAAAGGAGTGAGCATAGATCTGGAGAAATACACTGCGGCTCTCTGGTCCAGATTTTTTTAACTTTTTATAACGTTAATTACAAGGTAAAAATACAATCTCATTAAAAATTTAAACCTTATCTATAAAACCCATTGCCATCACGTCGATTCCAAGTCATGAGACCAAAGCAGACTGCGACATCTTTTTTCCATGGAGCGGGGTGGTGGGTTCAAACTGACAACCCTTCAATCAGCAGCCAAGTATTTAACTACTGGGCCTCCTCTGCATAGTCAGGGACCCTGCTCTCCAAAAGGAATCATCTTTGTCATCGGGTGGTGTTTATTGTTGCTTTTCCCTAGACAGGGATCCAGAAGCACAACAATAATATGGACAGAATTCGCTTGTGAGGCTCTATTTAACATGAACAGTATTACTCTGTAACTTTTTGCAAATTTTTTTCTTAAAAAAAAAAAAATTTCAGTTCAGCTAGAAAACAACACTCAAGAAGCCAAAATGATGGTTTGTTTCTCTACAGGATTATTTACACTCTACCTCAGTGATTCCCCCAACTAGCTGCATTATCATCACCTGAAAATTTGTTAAAAATGCAAATTTTGAGGACCCACACTAGACCTACTAAAGCAGAAGCTCAGGGCAGGCAATCCATGGTTTAACAGCCCTCCACGTGATTCTAGTTCATGCTAAAGGCAGAGAACAACTACTGCATTTCTTGGCCACTCAAAACATGTTCTAGCATCACCTGACCCTTGCCAGAAATCTGTATTTTAACAAGAACCCTTAGGTGATAGATAAGTAAAGTGTGGGAACTGCTGCTCTACCTCAGGGCCATAGACCATAGCCTCAGTCCATTATCAGTCTGCATACATCCACACAGAGTGGTTTCTGGGGATGGGAATGTGAGAGGCCAACAGAAAGCAAACTGGTTTTCAATCTCTTTGAATTTCAATCTATCGCTCTTGTGGAAAAAAATCAGTACTGCATGCCCCCGTCAGAGTATGTTAGCAGTGTCACCTTTGTGCATGACAGACGGCACGTAACTATCATTAAACTAACTTGGAAATTTATTTCTCATAGGCGTCACTGCTTTATCACTTTTCCTTTAAAATAAGTAAATTACAGTTTTAACCTTAGGATAGCAAAATTACAGAAGACTAGCCAACCTTTGTTTGCACCTCTAATATTTCTTACGGGAATCCAACATTTTAAAGCAAACCTCAGGCATGCACCTTCTCTGTTCTAACAAGGACACCTCTGCAACAACTATAAGGGCATCTACTCCTCCATCTCTGTGCCACTGCCTCACTTCCGTAGAGCTGGGGGGAGGGACAGGGAATTTCCTCAGTATTCTACTTTTAACTTCCTGCAGCTTCCCTCCAAGGCTCAGAGATTTTATTTCAAAACCAGCACCCGAAGCCTCTGCCTCCGCCTCCTCCTTTCATGTCCCTTTTTCCTTCAGTGAGGCTCAGGTCTGTCCTAGTGCAAACATGCCAGTTCTCTCACGAGATGTGCCAAGTGAACTACATATACTTTCGTGCCTGAGAATCATATAGCCTCAGTGCTCAATTCAGCTAGCGGGAGCCTAACACAATGATCTGCTTTTTTTCAGACACTTCTAGTTTCATTTCTGGCTCTTACCAGGCTTCCGCTCCACCCCAATGCAACACAGTCTCCCCCTTCAGCTTCCCTGACCCAGGAAGTAGTGTGGTGCATTTGGTGGGGCCCATACCCAACTGACTTGTCTTTCCATTCTAAAGCAGTCATGAAATTACAATTTCTAAAGCCCCCTTTCAATACAATAACTTTTTCTTCCATAGAAACCAGAGGTTTTAACCAAGTCTTAAAATAAACATGGCCCTTGGAGTTACTAATTACAAAGCATCAGAAAAACTGATAAAGCTATTTTATCAAACAATTTTATTTCAAAAGAACACATTAATATCTTACACGTACTATAAAACGACTTTGGTATGGTAAAACTAATTTGACTTTTTCTCATTCCCTTTTAAAATTTCTCCAACATAGCTCCAGAATCATTTACGTTTAAAATTGCCACTCTGATCAAGATAGAACTCATTATTTAAAAAAAAAGTTCTACCACAATCTAGTCTCAAAATAAGTATTGCCCAAACATTCTGGAGTCAAATTCTAACTTTAGTTTTGAATGCAACACAGAAATTAATAACTTCATAAATTGTACATAAACTCATTTCTAGGAAGCAAATTTCTTGTTGGCCTTCCTGGTTTTGGGGGGTCTTTTAAAGTACATGATAGTAGTTTTTACCTAAAGTTGAAAATCAAATATATCACCATGAAATAATAACAATTTCTTAACTCTTTTTTTAAACAATATATACACATACTTTTATTAGAAAGGTCGGATAATTATTTTACAAGAGTTCATGACTCATTTTTGCTACATAGCAAAGATAGCAAACAATAATGTCTTCTGTAGGAGACCCCAAATACAGTATAGCCCTAGACATATTCTGAGATTAAACTTTTTAACCAGTAAATGAGTGGAAATTCTTCAATTACTACCTGGATTAATCAGTTTTTATCCTGCTCATACAGAATGAATGCTTTCCTTCTACAAATTAATTCCGTATTGGGTTTTTGCTTACCAAATATAAGGGCTGAGTTTGTTGAGGCTATCTATAAATGAGACGTATAGCCACAATGGTTAAAAATACAGACCCCAGACCTAGACTGCCTCAGTTCATATTCCAGTTAACACTTAGAAGCTGTGGCATCTTCAGTTAATTATTTAACCTCTTTGTGCTGCAGTTTCATCATCTCCCCAGTAAGAAAGACAATTATCATACCTACCTTAGAGGATTACAGTGAGAATTAAATGAATTATTCTATGTAAAAGCATTTAGTACAGACTCTGGCACATAAAAAGTGACCAATACTACCCTGATCTTAAAAGAATAAGTAGGATTTGTGAAAGCAACTGAAGGAAGATAGGCATTCCAAGCTGAGGTAACGATCTAAGAGAAGGAACAGAGGTGAAAAGTGGTATATATATGGGCAACCAAGTGTTCTTCTTCCCTGGAGAATAATATTCATGAAGAAGAACAAAAGAATTTGAAACCATGAAGACTTCATTATCCTGGCCTTGAATGACAAACCAAAAAATACGGTTTTTACTTAGAAACCAGTTGCTTCAATTTTTATCTGACTAGATCTATGCCTTAGCAAGGTTAATTATCAAGGTGCTATACTGCTATTGTTAATAAAATTTTTATATTCTCTGTCCTCTTAAGAGTTCACGATCCCCAAAAATGTATTTGTTCTGTTAATATATTGTCAGAATCTATCTGAACCATCTCTGAAATCCCGACTACACCTGGTATGTGTTGCTGTTGTTACTGCACACCATTGAGTTGACTGCAATCCTATCAGACATAGCAGAAAAGGCTGTAATCTTTACAGGAGCGGATCACCAGGTCTTTTCTCCCACAGAGCTGCTGGTAGATTCCACCCACTAGTCTTTCTGGTTAGTGGCCAAGCACTTAACCATGTGCCATCAGAGCCTGTGGTAGATCAAACCAAACCAAACCAAACCCAGTGCTGTCGCACTGATTCCAACTCAGATCAACCCTATAGGACAGAGTAGAACCGTCCCATACTTTGCATTTACCAAATCATTATTTCTGACATAGAGAGCCATCAGAGAGGAGTGAGACAGACTCCAAACCAACTCAACGCACTGTCGTCAAGCTGAATCTGAGATACAGTGACTATACAAGACACAGCAGGACCGTTCCATATGGCTTACAGGTCGTAAATCTTCACAGAAGCTGACTGCCATATCTTTTCCTGCAGAGGGGCTTAAAGGTTCAAACCACCAACCTTTCAGATAGCAGACAAGCGCTTTAATCACTGTGCCACTAGGACTCTCTGAGACAGACACCTGAAAGGGTTAATTCCCGAAGGAAATACATACAGTAAGACCTGAGAAAGCCAGAACTGTGTAAGGTAAAAAAAAACCTGGCAAGAGAAAGAAAACTCAAAACATTTTCCACTAAAACAAGCAACAGAAAAGTGGTAACACTGCACTTGTCGAAGGCAGAAAACGCGTGACACCCAGAAAAACAAGGCAGTCCCAATAGTTCTGGCTCTTACAGGTTTCACTGCCTTATAAATGAACCAAATAAAGCAACCCAAGTACAGCTGACTATTAAGCTAAAACATTAGTCTATGCCGATCAACATAGTTAACTAAAATAGGGGGAAAATTCAACTTTATTTTTCACTGAAAGCAGATAAAATGGATCCTTGTGTATTTTCAAAGTTCATAAAAGTTAACTGTCAAATTAGTACAAAGGATCTCAAAGGATTATTTGGATACATCTTTTTAACGGACAACTTAGTGGTCTTATGTTAAAATAAATTTAAAGTAGATTTTCTTGAACCACAAGGAAATCAGGTTAGGCAGTAAAAATAAAGGTCCAGCTCCGGACTTGAATTCAACAAAGAATTAGAGGAAAAGCCAGCTTACAGCAACTGTGGGTTTTCCTTGGATTACTCACTGTCTGCGTGGGACTTCCCTCACACAGATGTCAGTGCTAACAACAGCACAAGGGCCCTTTCCCCTTGCCCCGAGAAAGGACTACTGCAGTGCACTGTCCTCAAGTCTACAGGATAGTGATCCTTTCAATAGATTGTTTGGTGCATGTCTTTTAAAAACAAAACAGAACAAAAAAACAGTAATTTGTTTGGGATACCGTTAGCAGTAATACAGTTAACTAAGTTATTACTAAGCTTTTAGTCAAAGACTGCCAACAGTGCTTAAACACATAACCACAATTTCTTTTTTCTTTTTTCCTGATGGTGGCAGGGAGAAATCAGCTTCCAAAAAATGTTGGTGCTTAATTTTAGAAATGTTGAATTAAAAAAGGGAAAAAAAGAAAAGCAGATTAGAAGGAGTAGCCCCCAGAAAGTAAGTTATTTGACTTCTTGGGCAATCATTCACGCTGGTAGCACAAATACAATTCAAAGTAGATCTAGATTTCCATGTACCTTCTTGCAAAGTATGTTTCAGCCACAATTTCAGACTTAAAAAAAAAACAAAAAAAAAAAACTTCCAGGCTCAGTATTAGAATTCAAAACTCTGAAAAAATACTTACTTAAACACTCTCCTGTCAGCATTACCAATAGCACTCCATTACCCACTTCTGCTATTGTCTCCAGATGATTTTTAATTCCCGCCTGACTCTTCCCTACCAACAAGTACTTGGATACCATCTTTCCTGCCTGCCCCCATTACTTGGTTGTGTTCAGGGAATTATAATTACAGCAATTCTGCCTTTACAGCATCCTCAGAGCACAAAGCCTCTTTGTATGATAGGGGAGAGAGGCTCCTTCCAGGCTCCATGGCAAACAGTGGTGGCAGCGGAGGCAGCTATGAGAGAAGAGGAACCCAACTGCTAAGGTGGTCTTCAGTTCCGGCTCAGTACTGTCTGTGAGATTTTGCTTGTGGGTGCCCCATCCTGAGCAAGGGTGAAGGGGTCAGAGGAGGTGACGCCTGTCCTGACAGATGGGCACAGTCACTACCAAGCCCAGAAGACAGGAAGCAAGAAAAAATGGAGAGAAGAAAGCAGTAACTGTCATCCTGTGTTGTTCTCTGTACCTCAGCGGATGATGTTTCTGACACTGAAGGGTAACCTCACTGCATCAGTGATTAGTATCAGCCTTACAAGCACCCAGTAAATGCTCCAATATGTACTAAGGCTGCTGTCACTAGTTGCCACTGAGTCAATTTCGACTCATGGCAAATTCATGTAAGTAAAACTGCTCCATAGCTTTTTCAAGGTTGTGTGACCTTCCAAAAATATTGACAGACCTGTCTTCCAAGGCACTTGTGCATGGCTTCAAACTGCCAAACTTACGGTTGCTAGTCCAACCCATAGATATTTCTGCTACCATGGGACTCCACGTATTGGGAGGAAATAAAAATCTACAAAGATAAATTCATAAAGAGATTTTTAAAAATACGGCCCAAAAGCAAAATGAAAAACACTTTTTTGTTAATTATGAGAATCTCAACTCCACTCTTTTTACAAAAATAATTATGAAATGAAAATCTGTTTTACTTTAAGCCTACCCTACTTCAGTTTAGTCTGCAAAACAGCTTCCTTTCTAGCTCTGTGACAACAAAGCAGCCTTCAAATGAACATCAGTGAGCACCATCTGCAGACACTGAGATCAAAGGTGCTGAAGCAGAACAGATAGAGACAGGTTAACTTTTTTTTTTGACTCAGGGAACATCCCAAAAGCGCTACAAAATGTCCAGCTGCCTGACTGCTTGCTATACTTCTGTGTGTATACTTCTTCCCGAAACCACTTCTTCCCTGTTTTTCTTTCAACAAAGTCAAATGATCATATGTATGAAAACTCACAGTCTTCATTCTCTTCTTTCTACAAATATTTTATCACCAAAGCAGAAAATGCAGTCTGTCTCATGACTTGCCGGAACTATTGATAAGCCCTAGTACAATTCCATCATCCACCTCCTCCACCTGCCCAACACCAATGCCACTCCAGGTAACTAACTGTTCTGGAAGTTCATGAACAACACTAACACCTGCTTAAACAGAGCAGAACAGAAGTTGAAACTGTTTTGGGTAAGGCCTACAGGTGAGAAGTATTTATTCTCCTTGTATGGGCATAAGACCCTTTTTATTAAATACTTCTAGTTTTACTTACGTGCTTTTTCTTCAAGTGAAAATTTCATCAAGCAAAAGCACAAAGGAATTCTACCCATCACCCTTAATCATGCTTAAAAATAATAATAAAGACAACAACTGAAGCCATTTCAAATGTACTAAGCCCGCAAAATAGTACTCTACTATGACAACCGTTCTGATAAATACACGGCCATTATTTACAAAAGCAGTAGGAAGTCCAGTCTTGGCCCTCCCCCTTCCTCTCTCTCCAAGAAAAAAAATGTAACAGCAAGAAGCATAAACAACCAACTTAATGGAAAATACAAATGGGTAAATATTTTCAAAATTGGCTAAAAAGTTTCAGGTTTTAAGAAACCCACTAATGCTAGTGTAGGGGGAAATAGGAAGAGAAAAATAACAGTGCACGCCCCCCACCCCAAAGTGAGCACTGTTGAGAATGTAAGAGCAAATGTGGTAGAGAGCCACCTGCTTTCTTCACTTACAAGATGCTTGTCTTTTTAAAAGTTTGTCTCATTCTTTCCATTAATTAACAGTATTCTCTAAAGAATTTATTCTGTATTCTTCAACCCTACAATAAATTTTGGATTTTTAAGCTGCTGCTCTCTGGTTCAGCTGAGCATGAGAAGTCATTCACATGCATAACACTAGTCAGAGCTCCAGGCCCCAGGTCACCAATGAATACAGACGGCACAGGTACAGCCAGGACAACAGTTCCAAAGCTGCAATGCCAGCACAAGCTCACGGTAGCACCTCTGTGACGATTAGAAAAAAGTGCCCTCCCTGAAAGGACACTTCCACACCAGGTGCTTGTCTTGGTGAGTGGAATACAGACTGGATTTCTGCTCCTACTTGTCATCAGAAATAGGCATCTCTGTGCTCAGTCTAGTCTATATAACCCTACAAAGCCAGCTTGCACATGTACACCTGGGCACTACTGCACAGCCAGGGTGGTTTCCAGAAAAAATCTCTCCAAAGACAAACAGGCATTTCACAAATTTTATTATTATTAATATAAATTCATTTCTACAGACCTGAGAAGTACAGCAAAAAGGACCCTAGCAGAGAAGATAGACTAGCAAATTTAGGAGAAAGTACACTCTTTCACCTTGTTGTTTACTAAAGTTCTTAAGCTTTGATCACAGGTTCAAATAACCGAAATTCAAAGCATGTCATAAGCTAAAGAACACGAAAATGAAATCACTGTCATCTATAAAGGGATGAACTGCTGTTCTCTTAAAGAACACACAGCGATATCCACTTACTTTGGATGATTGAGTGGAATGGACTGCTTTTATACTGGCCCTTCTCACCACTGTCCTGTATCTCCCACCAAATGATTGGTAGGCCTACACAAACAAGGAGTCTATGGCCCACCAAGAGGATTGCACAGCTTGCTAACAAGGCAAATAAGGTGTATGGCACCCTTGTGGCAGTGAGACCATCCAAATAAGTATGGAATCCTAACAATAGGATTGGTCAACTCTGTGCCATCCTATTAGACTTAAAATGAGCCATCCTAGGGACAGAAAGGAGTGACCACCAAGAAGATGAGAAGGGACTGGAGTGCATCCTTTGGACCAAGGATCTTGTACTGCCAAACCTCCTAGCTCAGCACACTGAGAACTATAACTCGACATATGATGCAAGGCAATAAGCAGCAGCAGCAGCCGAAAAACGGAAGCAGGTGACCCTGGAGACCAGCTTGACTGCACAGTGAGCAACCCAGCTCTCTGAGCAAGTGGATGTGCTGGCCCAGGGAGTAAGAGAGCCAAGTGCTCCTGGGCTGGAGGCTTCCTGGCAGCTAGAGCACCCCTAGGCTCTGGGTGGCGAAACTCAAGAGCTTTCAGCAGTTGCCTGCGTGGGGCAGAGGCCAAGCCCATGGGCTGTGAGGCCCAGGGCCAAAGGGAGGACCGCTTGCAGGCATGGCTGAGAAGAGACTGTGTCGACTGAAGAACTGCATTCTCAGTCATTTCTGATGCTGAATTGAAATCTATTACTTACCTAATAAACTCTATAACTTTGAGCAAGGTCTGTGAGTTCTGTGTGGCTACTAAAACTCTCAAACCCAGCAGAGAAGTAGAGTGCCATCGGGAGAGACAGGTGGTATCAGAATTGCTGTCTCCAAAAAGATTGGAAAGTGGTGGTATATGCCTGACCTTTACTTCATAGGAATCAGCCCTGGACTATTGATCTTGATACATCTCCCCATCTGTGAAATTACAGGATGTGAGACCCCTACGCTGCCATTTTTTACAGTGGTTTACTTTTTCCAAATTTGTTATTGTCCTTGTCTGCTAGACTCTTTTTAACTTTAAGCCTAACTATAAAACTACATACAGTGACCCATGTGGTTAAATTTGTAAAACCCGATAAATATCTCTGATGGGTCGTGGGCCCCTTGGTAACCTGCATGAAAATAAGACAAACTGACGACCAGGATTAACATTCAGTGAGGTTTAACCTTGTCATTCTTTTATGCTCCACAAACAGCCAAGTATCACATGAGTCCCATCAGTCCTAATCAGCCAGGAACCTCAGTAAGCAGGCAGTTTAAGGAAGAGTCTGAGCAGCTACCCGAGTCAGAAGAGGCCTAAGGCAACAGAGCTCAAACTTGAGTGGGCATTGGAGTCAACTGGGGAGCTTTTTCAGAATCAGATGGCTGGGTTCCTCCCTAGACCTGATAAATGAGAATGTCCTAGAGCACCTATCTTTTGACAAAGTTCAAAACTGCCGACCTGGGTCCACTAGAAATCCACTAAGAAATCCTCCATGCCTGTTAGCAGTTTCCAAATAAATGTCATTCACTTCTGGTGTATATTTTGTATGTATATTCTCCCCACAATTAAAAAAGGAAAAGTCCTCCACAGCAAACTAGGTTTAGCAGGGGTGAGAAAAGAATCACTAGTCTGCATGTCCACCAGGCTGTGTTAGGCTGGAGCCTGCAGCTGCAGTTTCATTATTATGAGACAAAACCTCATGCTCTATAAACAAGAATGTTTTTTCCATGTGAGAAATATTTCAAACATCCAAATAAAAAAGTTTTTAGAATAATATAAAGAATACCTCTGTATCTGATATTAGCACATTACTTGCAAGTACTGTATCTGACTCTGATTTTTTAAGTAATAGATTATTACAGCTATAATGGAAGTCCTCTGTGTACCCCTACGCAATCCACTTCTCAGAGATAACCAATTACTCCGCATTTGGTGTTAACTGTTCTCATGCATGTTTTTATACTGTTACTACATATGTACACAGCCACAAACAAATACTGTTTTGCATGTTTTTACACTCTGTACAAATGCAAGCATTCTGTAAGAATTTTTCTTACTGCATCCAACCAGCAGTCACCACAGCTGGAAAGCCAAGGTGCAATAGTACAGCAAGAAAACAGCTGACTTAAACAAGGAATCATCTTGGACAAAGGGTCCTAATTAATGCATTTGCAAATTAGTCCTTCACATCCCCCTTTTGCGGAGCCTTACTTCCAAGACAATGCTACAGACACGTTGGGTCTACAGTCTCAAAACATGAGAGGAAGAGGAGGAGGGATGTTAAAGCTAGAATATTTCTATAAAAGTATGACAACTGTCCTTACTCAAAGAAACTGAAGTGCCTTCACACCGATATAGATTACTCAGCTTGTAAGATACCATCTACCTCTAACAGACACCCTTCAAAGGCATCACAATATTAGGCTCCCCCTTCAATGAAACATCCCAATCTCTTTCTCTAGACTAGACACTGTCCCCTCCCTTCAACAATCCTTTCTTCTCCCTTCCCCCACAATGACTGAGGACCCTCTCCTTTTTCCCCATTCTACAATTTGTATTCTCCAGCTCCACACAACCCTTTTCACTGCCTATCACAAGTTACTCTGGAACTCCTTCCCCTTCCAAAATGCATTCACAGTAAGAAACCACCCAGTCACTCACCCCAAATAGAAACGGAAATCCCATGCATTACATGCCAAGCAGCCAAGTGACTTGCCCCAATCCTTCTAGCTTCCTTCCCCCTTCATGCCTGGGATAACTGTTCTTTCTCTTGGGGCTTCTGTAAGTGTGGTAGGTCCAGATAACCTGGAAAAGCCTCAAAGAGCCTTCTCTGACATAAACGCAATTACCAGGACGTGTGCATTTGACATGAACAAAATTTGGGCAACTACGTGCAAGGGACACACTACTGGCCTTTCCAAAAAGCAGGCAGGCCTCTCTCCCATTAATTCCAGCAGGATTGGTTTAGTCCATGCAGCGGTGGGGAAGGCGGTCTGGCAAAGACCAAATGGTCTGCACCATACGAAGTTTCTGAAGCTCGGCCCCACTCACTCAGGATCTCCCTTTCCAAGACAGCACACCCCTCACCAGGGTCTTTCCCTCTGCAGCTCTCCAAGTCGGTTCCCCAGAGAACAACCAAGCTCTCAAAATGACACCGCTCCCCGGCTCCTCCCTCCCACCCCGCAAGCCCAAAAAGGCTTGGGTGGGTGTGCCTGGGATCACGCAGGGCCTAACGCCCCTTCTTCCGGGATCAATGTGTCTCGGTTCTCGGGGGCTGGAGGTTCTGCACCGTCCTGGGCTCCTCTGCTCAGAATGGCCGTGAGTCTCAGTCAGGCGCCAACTCTCACCGGCTAGTGACCTTGGGCAAGTCACTTCCCCCTCTACGCCTCAGTTTCCTCCTCCGCCAAGCGGAGACCTGGGGAAGTCCTGCCCTGCCCACCCTGGGGGAGGGGGCTACCCACCGGGTAGTAAGCGCTTTGTGAGCCGCCGGCCGCCGCAGAGACGCAGGGCTTACAGGGGCTCCGCGGCCGGACAAAGCTGACCCGGACAACGCTCCACCCCCTCCGCGGGGCTGGGCGCCTGGACCGCACGCTTGCGGGTTCCCCACCCCGGGGGCCAACCCACAGCCCTCCCTGCCTGGCCCGCTCCCGGACCCCCTACCTGCTCCCGGCGCTCGCCCGCAGGCGCCGCCACCCTGGGCGGCGACTCGGAGAGGCCCGTGGCCCGGAGGGCTGAGGCGGCCGGCAGCGGCGGGCTCCGGCCGGGGCGGCGGCGGTGGAGGGCGCGGGCGGCGCGGGGCCCCGAGCTCGGCGGGGCCCGGCCTGGGAGACGACGACGGAGGCTGGAAGTGTGCGGCGGCGGCAGCTGCTGAGGCAGCGGCGGCGGCGACCGCGGCGGCGGCGCTTCCGCTCATGGCGGGGCCGCGGGCAGCGGCTCCGGCTGCGACTCGACTCCGGCGCGGCGGGCGCTGGCTGGGCCCCGGCCGGCGGCGGCAGCAGAGACGGCGGCAGAGACGGCGACGGAGGCGGCTCCCGGAGGGGAGGAGGCGGAGCCGGGAAGCGGCGGCGGCGGCGGAGGGGGCGGGGACGCGGAGGGGGCGGGGACGCCGCGCCGCCGCCGCCAATGGGGGGCGGGCTCTTCAGCAGCGCTCCCGGGCCGGGCGGGCGGCGCCGTGGGGCATCCTCGGCTGCGGCCGCTGGCGGAGGGAAGGAGGACTCGGGCGGGCAGCCCTCCGGGAGAGCCGGGCTCCAGGGCTGCCCCGCCCCCGGCCCGCCCCTGGGGCGCGGCGAGGGCCTCCCCGGCCAGGCCTCGCGCGGCCCAGGCTATAGGGCTGTGCCTGGGATTCCGCGGCGCCGCTACCTCCGGCGCTGGTGTTGGCACCCACGAGTGTACTGTGAACCTTCCCGCCTGTCCTCCCGTCTGCCGACCTCCCTTTGCATCGATTGTGCTGTCTCCTCCTCCCACCTTCACTCCTCACTCCATGGCCATTCTCCTCCCCTCCCTCTCTTGGATGTTTCCTCAAAGTTTTCCCTTTTAGCTACTTAGGGAAGAACTCCCTTCCCTTCATAGGCCGTGTTTCACTGACACATCGGTCTTCATGAATCCATAGAGATTAGGAGAGGCAGAAACGAAAGAGATCGAAATGAGCTGCCGACCTCCTTCTGAATCCTGAAGACCCATAATGAATTCTGAACGGAGACCAGCCTAGCCGCTGCCGTTTTCCCTGCCTTTTCGTCTTCTTGCCCACTTTTAAATGTCCTTGTTATAAGATTTACAGGGAACCACACAACCCATCTGGGCCTAATCTTAGAGAAGGGTGAGGCTGTGAAATAAGGAAAGGCTACTGAGCTGTGCGGACGGTTTTCTTGTGAGGAGAAGAATTCTGTGGATCCATGAATCCCCTGAGCACATCCCTTGTCTTTAGATGTGCTGTTGGTCACTGAACTCATTTCATCTCATCTTTCTCTGATTCTCATAGCAAAGCAGTGAATGAGCAAAATAGACACAGGCAATCGCTGCGGCTGCCTGGAAATACAGGCATGTGGGTTGGGGTGCAGCTAAGCTGCTAACTAGATTATTTCAATAAAGTATTATCCTCAGCCTTTCCCCACATGCAGCCACCAACTGGGAACTCCGCAGATCTTTCATACAGACACACACAAGTTGACAAGGCACAGTGCTGAGCCCCAAGAAAGACATACATGGATGAATCTGACAGACACTTTAAACTCTTCCTTGCCACTTATTAGCATGATTTTTCATTAACACGGTTATTGACAATACTAGATGTTGGAGGTACAATGATGAAGACACAGTTCAAGCCTTCACAGAGTTTACAACCTCCTTGGAGGACGCTCACGTGTTCTTAAAACCCGCTGCTGTTGAGTAAATTCTGACTCACAGTGACCCTACAGAACAGGGTAGAACTGCCCTATCGGGGTTTCCAAGGAGCAGCTGATGAATTTGAACTGCCAACCTGTTGGACGAGCAGCCTGAACTCATCACCACTTAAGAACTAAAAGATGAGCACCAGGCTGGAGAAAAATGGATTGGGACAACGTGAAGATCATGTTTGCCGAAGGAATCCAGGAATCCACCATTGACTTTCCAGTCACAGAGAAAGCAGATAATATGTTACAAGCTGAGGCTTTGGTCCCAATGCCTATTGTAGAACATCTGTAAACTGTATGGTGGACTCTATTTAATAGTTCTCCAGCAGCCTTGAGCAAAATTAGGTGTATGTCTAATTCCAAGTACAAACGCCGGTTTCATCCTTACATCACCAGTTTGATCAAATGTCCCACCAGCAAGCCTGAGAAGAAAAGAGACAGGTGAACAGCTTACTCAAGTAACCAATTTTGCAGGCCAGGAGGAAACAACAAAACTAGAGAGAGGGCCAGGTGAGGCCTCAGGCCACATCTTCTTTCCAGTTCAAGGGTATAAAAGAAGGAAGAGACTGCTTATGCAGACTTTATTTCTCGTTAAATTTTTGTCTTCCAGCAACGATCAGGGAGAAAGATAAGCATGTATGTTATGGATTACATTGTGCTCCCCCAAAAATGTGTATAGCAATTGGATGTGTTTATGATTCCCAGTATTGTCTAATTTCCAATATTTTGTAAATCCTGCCTCTATAATGTTAATGAAGGAGAATGGGCACGGTTGTGTTGATGAGGCAGGACTCAGTCTGCAAGATCATATAATACGTACTGTGCCTTGAGGTAATCTTTTGATGTGTAAAGGAAAGGGAAGCAAGCAGAAAGTTGGGGACCTCATACTATCAGGAAAGAAGCAGTGCAGGGAGCATAGTGTGATTTGAACCCTGAGCCCCTGCTCCATAGAAGCCCCCAGTCCAGAGGAAGATTGAAGACAAGGACCTTCCTCCAGAGCCAGTAGAGAAAGACTTTACCTGGAAATGATGCCCTGAATTTGGACTCTTAGCCTACATGGCTGTGGGGAAATAAATTTCACTTTGTTAAAGCCATCCACTTGCAGTATTTCTGTCATAGCAGCACTAGATGACTAAGGCACAGGTGTTTTTAGCAAACCACAAGTTTAATAGGGCTGGAGCACAAGATGATAAGTGGTGAGATGAGATCAGACTGCAGGGATAAGAGGAGACCAGATCATAAAGAGCCTTGAAGGCCGTGTTGAGGCATTTAAAGCGAACCATTGGAAGAGTCAGTGAGAGCATGGTGAGAACAAACTGAAATGTGGGAAGGCTGGCTGCTGTCTGGAGAATGGAATGGAGGGGAGCAAGAAGAGAAGCGAGAAAATCAGCTAAAAAGCTCTTGGGAAAAGGGACTCCAACTGAGGTAGAGATGATAGGAACACAAAGATATCAAGGTGGTAGAATCAACGGTACTTAACTTGAGGGATATGAGAGAGAATCGGGATGAGAAAGATTTTTGGCTTGGGCAACTAGGTGACGGTGGTGCTATTCTTGAAGACAAGGAATACAAGACAAGGAGCAAAAGACTATGATCCTGGTTAAATAAGTTCCTTTCTGTCACCCTCACTCTCTTGCTCCACAAAAAGCAGGAGGTCAGAATCACTACTACACAATTGTTAATGTCCTTCTGACACTGAGTTCCAAAGATTTACAAAGGAAAAGGAAGATAGCCTAATTGTCCATTTCATTTTTAAGCACAGCACGTCTGTTACTTGCATTTATGTCTTCCAGTTTGACTTGTGCAATTGGAGAAGTAGGAGAAGAGAATATAAGAAAATACTGAAAGAACTATTTCAGGAAAAACAAGCCAGTGGTTGACTTCTACGTAAAGCCAAAAGGGGAGCAGGCAGCCTTAGTTAGCTGTGTCACAGGATAACAGTGTGCAGCCTTAACAGCTGAAAGACTCCAGTGCATCAGCAGTGGAGGTGCCAAAGTACCTATCATGCAAAGTGGAACCCGATGAAAATAACTGTACCTAATGAAGGCAGAATGCTATGAGAATCAGTTCAAAGGCAATAGGTTTGGTTTGGGCTCGGTGAAGGCAGGGAAACCTGGCAGCATACAGCTGGTAACCAAAAAGGTCAGCAGTTCGAATCCACTGGGCACTCCTTGGAAACTCTAGAGGGAAGTTCTACCTGTCCAATAGGGTCACTATGAATCACAGCTGACTCAACAGTGGTTTTGTTTGTTTGTTTGTTTGTTTTTGAAAGAACGCAGTGGAAATAGCAATACCAAATGAAAGGACTGGAGCAAGAAAGAAAAACTGATATACCAACACCATGTAACCATACTTGTTCCAAGCACATTGCAGAGACATGAGACATCTCTGAGGTTTCCCTGAAACACTTGGAGACATATGTTGCAGGGTGGGATGAGTGTCAAAGAACACTTTCAAATGCATTTGACTATGTGGATCGTAACAAATTATGGATACCACTGCAAAGAATGGGAACTCCAGAATACTTTATTGTGCTCATGAAGAACCTATACATAGACCAGAAAGCAGCGTGTGTCAGGAATAGTATCTTTTCATCATACTTACACAATCTGCATGCTAAACAAATAATCTGAGAAGTTAGACCCTATGAAGAGGAATGCAACATCAGGACTGGCGGAAGACACATTAACAACCTGCCATGTGCACATGACACTGTGCTGACTGAAAGGGAAGAGGATTTGAAACACTGACTGATGAAGATCAAAGACTACAGCTGTCAGTATTGATTACATCTCAACATAAAGGAAACAAATTCCTCACAACTGGACCAATAAGCAATATCATGATGAACAGAGAAAAGATCGAAATTGTGAAGGATTTCATTTTACTTGGAGCCACAATGAATACCTCTAAAAGCTACAGCCAAGAAACCAGACAATGTATTACACTGGGCAACTCTGTTGCAAAAGACCTCTTGGAAGTGTTCAAAAGTAAGGATGCCAATTTGAAGACTAAGGTGCTGACCCAAAAGAAAACCACTGCCCTCAAGTTGATTCCAACTCATGGTGACTCTATAGGTCGGAGTAGGGCTGCCTCATAGAGTTGCCAAGGATGTGAACTACCAGCCTTATGGCTCACAGAGATAGCGCTTAACCACTATGCCATGATAATTTTCAATCATCTCATATGCATGCAGCAGCTGGACAATGAGTAAGAAAGACCAAAGAAGAATTATGGTGTTGGCAAAGAATATTTACTCTACAATGGGCAGCCAGAAAAATGAACACATCTGTGTTAGAAGTACAGCCAGAATGCTCCTCAGAAACAAACATGGTGAGATTGTCTTGTGAACTCTGAACTGTGATCAGGAGGGACCAGTCCCTGCAGAAGGGTATCATGCTTTGTAAAGTGAATTGTCATTGAAAATGAGGAAAAGCCACGATGAGATCGATTGACATAGTGACTGTAACAATAGACTCAGTTATGGCAAAGATTGTGAAGATGACACAAGACTGAGCAGTGTTCCATTCTGTGGCACGTGGTATTGCTGTAAGTCAGAATGGACTTGGTAACACCCAGCAAGAGCAACAAACATGAGTTTCTGACTATTTCCTTAGAATAGACTTCTAAAAGCAGAATTGCTAGGTCAATATTTTTAAAGGTTTTACTTTTCAGAAAGAGTTTAATGATTTATTTATTTAATAACTTGGTTATTTTTAGCTAAACATACAGAGGATAATATTAATTCCTTATTTAATGGCATATTATCATCGTTGGTCCACGCAAGGTCCTTCTCCTTTGTTTTACTTATTCATTGGTTCACTTTTATTCTCTTTCCCCAATCTTATTCCCCTTCTCCATCATAGATAATCATTCCAGTGTATTTAATGTGTATCTTGTGTTTCTAGATGTCCATTTAGAGTTGGAGGTGACTTGACAGCAGCAGGTTTTTATTATTGTTTTAGATACATGTATATTTTATTTATGTAAATAATTATATTCCATTTTGTTTTCTTTTTTTTTTTCCCTCACAGCAACATGTTTTTAAGATTTGGCCTATTCTAGAGATAAAAGTCCTGACAAATAAAGTCCCCCATGTGTCTATCAGTTTATTGTACAGTGGGGGCTGTCATGTGCTGTGACGCTGGAAGCTATGCCACTGATATTCAAATACCAGCAGGCCACCCATGGTGGGCAGGTTTCAGCTGAGCTTCCAGACTAACAAAGACTATAAAGAAGGACCCAGGGACATACATCTGAAAAGACTGAGCCAGTGAAAACATTATAAAAACCATTGGAACATTGTCTGACATGCTGCTGGAAGATGAGCCACTCAGGTTCAAAAGCACTCAAAACACAATTGGGGAAAACCTGCCTCCTCAAAGTAAAATTCACCTTAACAATGTAGATGGAGTCAAGCTTTCAGAACCTTCATTTGCTGATGTAGCATGACTCAAAATGAGAAGAAACAGCTATAAGCATCCATTAATAACTGGAATGTATGAAGTACAAATCTAGGAAAACTGAAAATTGTCAAAAATGAAATGGAATGCATATGCATTGGTATCCCAGGCACTAGTGAGCTGAAATGGACTGATTTGGGCCATTCTCAATCTGACAATCACATAGTCTATTATGCCGGAAATGACAAATTGAAGAGATATGGTATTACATTCATCATCAAAAATAAGAATGCAAGATCTATTATAAAGCACAATACTATTGTTATTGTTGTGTGCCATCGAGTCAGTTCAAAGTACAATGTCATTAGTGATAGGATAATATCTATACACACACAAGAAGTCCAGTCAATATGACTTTTATTCAAAATTGCTTACCAATCACTAAGGCCAAAGATGATGAAACTAAAGATTTTTACCAACTTTGCAGTCTTAAATTGATCAAACATACAGCAAGAACTCACTGACAATTACTAGTGAATGGAATGCAAAAGTGGAGACAAAGAAGAAGGATCAGTAGTTTAGAAAATACAGCTTTGGTGACAGAAATGATGCTAGAGATCACATGATAGAATTTTGTGAGACCAACGACTTCTTCATTGCAAATACCTTTTTTCAACAACATAAATGACAACTATGATGTGGACTTTACCTGAAGAAATACACAGGAATCAAATCTACTGCATCTGTGGAAAGAGACAATGGAAAAACTCAATATCATCAATAAGAACAAGGTCAAAAACAAGAGAAAAGAAAAAGGCCAAGAGGTAGCTGTGGATCAGAACATCAATTGCTCATATGCAAGTTCAACTTGAAACTGAAGAAAATTAGAACCAATGCATGACAACTTGAGTACATCGTATCTGAATTTAGCAACCATCTCAAGAATAGATTTGACATGTTGAACACTTTAATGACTGAAGACCAGACAAGTTGCAGAATGCATCAAGGGCATTATATATGAAAAAGGTCATTGAAAACACAAGAAAGAAAGACAAGATGGATGTCAGAAAAAACTCTGAAACCTACTCTTGAATGTTGAGTAGCTAAAGCAAAAGGAAAAATAGAAGTGCTGAATAGAAGATTCTAAAGGGCGGCTTGAGAAGACAAAGTACTACAATGACATGTGCAAAGACCTGTAGCTAGAAAACCAAAAAGGAACAACATGCATACTCAGCATTTCTCAAGTTGAAAGAACTGAGTTCCAATACTGACAGTCTATGGGGAAAATATTAAATGACACAGGAAGTATTAAAGAAGATAGTATTCCATCTGGTGAGGTCCATGTATATACATGCCATTTATGTTATTGTAAAATGATATTTGCAATGAAGAAGTCATTGGTCTTGCAAAATTCTGTCATGTGATCTCCCGCATTGTTTCTATTACCAAGGCTATATTTTCCAACTACCAATCCTTCTCTGTCTTTGGAAGGAATACACAGAAATAAAGCAGTCTTCCAGTGAGGGTGTCCTATCTTTGAACTTGAATAAAACAAGTTGTGTAAATGATACAGTTTTAATTATATTATTATTTTGAAGTACATTTGATGGCATTATGTGTGGAAAAGAACTTTGAGTAAAGGGCCACTGTGGAATTTTCTAAATTGGGCCAAAAATAATCAGTTATCATAGCTCAATAGCTTTTGCCATTGACAGTAATAACCTCTCCTTGTTCATCTTAGAAAAAATAAGGGCCAGTGATTTCACCAGGGCGAAATCCATGCCAAATGATAACTTTTGGGGGATGATGTGGATGTTCTTGAACCTCCATTGGATTCCCACCACTCCAAATGCGACGGTTTAGTTTGTTAAGAAAACCATTCACCCAAAAACGGGACTCGTTGCTGAAGATGATTTTTGACCCCAAAGCAAGGTCAACTAGCAGTTGCTCCAGAGCCCAGTCAACAGATGTACAGTGCAACCTATGGTTGTTGGACTGCAGTTCTTAGTTAAAACTATTTTGTAAGGGTAAAGTTTCAAGTTCAGATGCAAAATCCACCAAACCACCAAACTGTGGTCAACAAAAGGCTCAGTTCTCATGTTCAGGGAAAAAGTGATTGGACTGGATTCTCGGTATACTCTGATGAATGGTGGTGATATTTTCACTGAAACATGCTGTTTATTGACACACAGGCATTGTCTGACTGGTGACAAACCAAGTTGTCCAGTTTTTTTTGGTTGAATGTTGAACTGTTCTCTCAGTGGGACAATTACACACATAGTAAATTTCACCTAATGCACAGGAATGTTTGGTGAACAAAACACTCATTTTGGTAATGGAATTCCATTATGGAATTGTGTAACTTTTCATGGCTATTTGTCAAGACTAATAAAAAAACATGATAAATATGGCCACTATATTATCACAAACATTGCTACCACGAGCTGTCAAAAATAGGGCATCCTTATTGGAAGACCTTTTACTACCAAAAACAATTTGTCAGTGTCCAACCATTTCAGGAGGTAGCATATGAACAAGAACCAATGCTACTGAAGGAAGAAGTCTAAGCTGCATTGAAGGCACTGGTGAAAAACAAGCCTCTGGGAAGTCACAGAATACCAAATTGAGATGTTTTAACAAAGAGTTGGAGCACTGGAAGTGCTCACTTGTCTACGCCAAGAAATCTGGAAGACAGTTACTTGGCCAAACGAATTGAAGAGATCCATATTCGTGCCTATTTCTAACACAGGTGATCTAATGAAATGCAGAAATTATTGAACACTGTCATTAATAGAACATACAAGTAAAATTTTGCTGAAGCAGTTAAAAAGTAGCTATAGCAGTATACAGACAAGAAGCTACAGAAATCCAGATTCAGAAGAGGACATGTAACTAGGGATGCCATTGTTTATGTCAAATGGATCCTGGACAAAAGCAGGGAATACCAGAAAGATGTTTACCTGTGTTTTGCTGGCTATGCAACAGCATGTCACTGTGCAGATTCTAACAGTTATGGATAACATTGTGATGAATGCGAATTCTAGAACACTTATTGTGCTCATGAAGAACCTGTATTTAAATCAAGAGATGATTGTTGGGGCAGGATAAAAGGATACTGCATGATTCCAAGTCAGGAAAGGTGTGTGTCAGGGTTGTGTCCTTTCATCATACTTATTCAATCTGTATGCTGAACAAATAATCTGAGAAGCTGAGCTGTATGAAGAACAGAGCATCAGGATTGGAGAAAGACTCATTAAGAACCTGCAATGTGCAGACAACACAACTTTGCTTGCTGAAAGCAAAGAGGACTTGAAGCACTTATTGATGAAGATCAAAAACCACAGCCTTCAGTATGGATCATAGCTCAACATCAAGAAAACGTAAATCATCACAACTGGATCAATACACAACATCATGTCCTGATAAATGGAGAAAGCACTGAAGTGGTCAAGGATTTCATTGTACTTGAATCCACAATCAATGCCCATGGAAACACCAGTCAGGAAATCAAAAGACACATTGCACTGGGCAAATCTATTGCAAAAGATCTCTTCAAAGTATTGAAAAGCAAAGTACTAAGACGAACCTGATCTAAGATGTGGTGTTTTAATTGCCTCGTATGCATGTGAAAGCTAGAGAATGAATAAGGAAATCCGGAAGAAGAATTATTGCCTTTGAAATAAGGTATTGGCAGAGTATATTGACTATACCATGGATTGCCAAAAGAACAAACAAATCTGCCTTGAAAGAAGTACAACCAAAATGTTCCTTAGAAGCAAGGATGGAAAAATTATGCCTCACATACTCTGGACATGTTATCAAGAGGGATCAGTTCCTAGAGAATGACTCGTGCTTCTTGCTTGGTAAAGTAAAAGGCCAGAGGAAAAGAGGAAGAAGTCCTTGAATGACATGGGTTGACACAATGGCTACAACAATGGACTCAAGCGTAACAACAATTGTGAGGATGGCATAGAACTTGGCAGTGTTTCATTCTGTTGTTTATAGGGTCACTGTCACAGACTGAGGTTGTGTCCCTCAAAAACGTGTGTCAACTGGGTTAGGCTATGATTCCCAGTGTTGTGTAGTTGTCCTCCATTTTGTGATAGTAATTTTATGTTAAAAAGGATTAGAGTGGGATTGTAACACCTTTACTAAGGTCACACACCTGATCCAGTTTAAAGGGACTTTCCCTGGCATGTGGTCTGCACCACATTTTACCTGACAAGAGAGAAAAGGAAATGCAGCAAACAGAGTGACACACTTCATCCACCAAGAAAGCAGCACCAGAAGCAGAGTGTGTCCTTTGGATTCTAGGTTTCTGCACAAGGAAACTCCTAGTACAGGGGAAGATTGACAAGAAGGAACTTCCTTCAGAGCCAACAGAGAGAGAAAGCCTTCCTCTGGAGCTGATGTCCTACATTTGGACTTGCAGTCTACTAGACTGTGAGACAATACATTTCTCTGTGTTAAGGCCATCCACTTGTTTTATTTCTGTTACAGCAACACAGGATGACTATGACAGTTGCTATGAGTTGGAATTGACTCAATGGCACCTAACAGCAACAACAAAGTCCTGACACACGCCACATCATGGATCAACCTTGAAAACATTGTACTGAGTGAAAGAAGTTAGTCACTAAAGGAGAAATATTGTAAAATCTCTTATGAAATATTCAGAATAGGTGAATATATAGAGATCAAAGTTTATTAGTGGTTACCAAGGCCAGGAGAGAGGTAGAAAGAGAAAGTAATTGTTTAAGAAGCAATTAGTGTCTCTTTACGGTGATGAAAAATTTGGCAATCAATATTGGTGATAATTGCACAATGTGATTAACATAATCGTTGTCACTAAACAGTACATGAGAAAAAAGTTAAATTCATAAATGCTGTGATTCAAATATATCTATATATTTATATATATAAGACAATAATTGTGAAAGATAGTCTGAACTGTTGTTTCTAACTGCTAAGTAGAATTCATTCAGTAGGTTTTGCCTAAAGACTTCTTGTAGTTAAGAATGCCCAGATTGCCTCCAACTGCTCACAACCAAAACAAAGCTGTCATAAATATCTTCATATAGGACGCTTATGAGAATGTCTCTGGGTTATATATCCAGTAGCAGAATTGGATATTTTATACTTGCTTTTCTTTTATATAGTTTTTATTTTCATTTTTTATTTTATAGATACATATGTAAAACCCCCCCAAACCCGCTGCTGTCAAGCCGGGTCCGACTCATAGCAATCCTAGAGGTCAGAGTAAAATTGTCCCATATAGTTTCCAAGGAGCACCTGGCTGATTTGAACATACGTATTTATATCTGTGGAGTCTTGATGGAGTAGTGGTTATGGGCTCAGCTACTAACCAAAAGGTCAGCACGTAGAATCCACTCACAGCTCCTTGGAAACCCTATGGGTCAATTCTACTCTGTCCTGTCAGGTCATTATGAGTTGGACTCAACTTGATGACATTAGATTTGGTCTTTGTATGTATATACATAAGTGTATGTACATTTTAAACAACTCTATTCTATGAATTTTCTGATCATATTTTTAGTCCTGCCTCATTTTTTGAAGACTAATTTAATCTATAATTGATTGTAATACATTGAATTAGTGTGGTACATGTGTCCACACATAAATCCATAATAATATTCAGAAAGAAAGAGAGAAAAGGAAAAAGAAACTCATTTGCCATCATTGAAAGTACTATTACACCAACTCCTTTCTCAGAAAACTGGTAATTAAAGAGAAAGAATGTAGCATTTAACCTGCCTTTTTAGGAAGAAATTAGGTTCATCCTCAACCGGTGAGGGAAAATTCTTCCTTGTAGAAGAATGTCAGCTACTAAATGTACAAGAATTGATAGAATTAGAAAAGTACCATTTTGCAATCTCTAATGAGATAATTGATTCAGACAAAGATCATCAGTGAATGCTAAACCATTAAAAAAGAAAGAAAAAAAAGACCAGTCTACCATTGTATCTATTTCCCATCATTCATTTGGTCTGCAAATACTTCCAGTTTGCTTTCTGCTCCCATTTTCTTGAAAGTGTATGCTGAAGGACAGTGGTGACTTCTCAATTGCTAAATACAATGGTCTTTCTGAGTTCTCCTCCTCCAGTGTCTCTTTATGGCATTTGACATTAGAGACCATCTGTCTTTCCTTGTGACTCTCTACTTTGATCTATGAACAACTAGTTATTTATAACAATAGTTGTGCAGCATGTCATTCTATATTTAGAGACATAAAGCGATAATCGATTATGTTTCTCATGGTTTTGTAGGTTAACTGGGCTCAAGTGGGAAGTTCTCACTTGGAGTCTTTTATGAGATTGCATTCAGATGATGGCTAAGGCTGGAATTGTCTGAAAGCATGACAGGCTTAGACTCCCAAGATGACTTCTTTATCACATATCTGGCACCTCAGTTGGAATGGTTGAAATAGGAGGTGGCAGGGTATCTCTCTAACCACAGGGCTAGCATAGTGACCTCAGTGTAGACAGACTTCTTACGCAGTGACTGGCTTCCTCCAGAGCAAGAGTCCCAGGTAGAAGCTACAATGTTTCTCATGACTTGGTTTTGGAAGCCACACAGTGTCACAACCACCACCTTCTTTTGATTTAAACCCTAGTGACCATGCTAGTCCAGACTCAAGGGGAAGAGTAAGGTTAGACACCGGGGCATGAAAACGAGAAGTCATGGTTCACTGGAAGATCATATGTAGAGACTAAGCTAGGTATTTCCTGTTAAGTCCAATTAAAAAACAATGCACAGCGATTCCAAAACCACAAATGTCATCTTAATTACATTAAAGGAGGTGACTGCCAAGGTCTATATGAACTCAAATTGGAGTCATGTGATATGGATAATGCTATGTTCAACACAGCAGTTGCTCTTCCTGGGGTCCCAGAAGTCTACTTTCGTCAACTTTCCTTGCAGTTAAGTTGGGGCCACGTGATCAACTTTTGACTAACAGAATGGGAGTATAAGGGGATGCACCTAGCTTATAACAGTTAAGAACAGTTGAGCTATTTCACATTCTCTTACTTTGCCTGAACAACCTGGAATATTACTATCAAGTCTGCATTTTGAGAAGGAGGAAAGAGAAAAGGGTAGAAGGGAAATCACGGCCCAGCCTTTTAAGGCAGGACCTAAAAGTTGCCAAGTCAAGTTAAGTAACAGCTTGTGGACCCAAACTTAATTCATAACCATACCAGCCTGAAAGGAAGCCTGGGAAATACAGTCTTTATTCTGATTAGCTTTACTCTCAGCTGAAAATCAGGAGTTATTGTTATGAGGCAACCTTGGTGGCATAGTGGGTTAAGTGCTATGTCTGCTAACCAAAAGGTTGGCAGTTTAAATCCTCCAGGTGCTCCTTGGAAACTCAATGGGACAGTTCTGTTCCAACCTCTAGGGTCGCTATGAGTCAGACCTGACTCAATGGCACTATGTGGGTTTTTTATTATTATGACAAAGAAGAAAAGAATGAATATTGGGGGGCAATTAAGGGTCTCTTTCTCTACTTCCAGTATTGGTTTCTAGAGAAGGGGAAAGAATCTAAAAGTCCTTCCAAGCTAAATGTATAATCAATCTGTGTTTTTATTGTTTTATTTTTAACAACATATTTATCCATATTTAATTCAACAGCAATTTCAAAATATCTTTCAAATCTTTCGAAAGCATCAAACTTGGTTTTCATAGGACCAGGAAATATTTTTCCTGTTGAATTTGTGTTTCTGTGTTTTACTTAATATTAGCGGATAGGCTACTGGCTGTAAGCATTCAATGCACATGGACATAATAGTATATTTTATATAGGAAATGAAGAGCATTAGTTAATCTGGTCAATCAATGAAAAGAGTTGCTGATCTATCTCTTATAGAACCTTGTGAACTGGAAGGAGCCCATAGCACAGGTTAAATGCTTGGCTACTAACCTGAAAGTTCAGCAGTCTGAACCCACAAGTGGCTCCACAGAAGAAAGATGTGGCAGTCTACTCCTGTAAAGATTTAGAGCTTTGGAAACCCTATGGGGCAGTTCTACTTTTTCCCATAGGGTCACTATGAGTTGAACTCAAAGGTAATGCATTTGGTTTGGTTTTGAATTGGAGGTAAAACAGCTGTTTTAAAAAAAACCTTAGATTCACTGACTCATTTAACCTGCAGTCTGAGATAGATCTGGCAGAGCGTAAGTCAGGGGCTCAACCCATATCAGCAACTCCTAATCCTTCTCCAACTCTGAATTGTGCTCACCCTCTATGTTAGCTTTATACTAGACTACTTGGGATGGCAAGCTGGCAAGGACAGCCCCTGGTACAGAAGAGAGACTATGTATTCCCCTCAACAATCCTGGCAAAAGTCTCACTACTACATCATTGGCCGAGATTTGGCATGCGTTCATCTCCAGATCAGTCTGAGGGCAGGGCAATGTGATGGCCTGATTGACTTTGGGTTGAATGAGTCCCATTATGCTCCCTCCCTGAAGCTATCACCTAACCACTTGGAAGAAAAGAACTGGCTTGGAGAGTTCGAAGATGCTGTTATTGGAGTTCATTCTTGAGGTAATGACTGAAGTCAAGAAAATATTATGTGTGCCAGCAGATAGACATCATGCTTTGTCAGATGGAGAATAAGTGAAAAAGAAGAAAGGCCTCAATGAGATTGATTGACACAATGGCTGCAACAATAGGCTCAAATATAGCAACAGTTTTAAGGATGGTGCCCAGTAGTGCTTCATTCTGTGGTACATAGGAGTTGGAATCAACTCCAGAGCACCTGACAACAATGTGCAAATATGTGTCACTTTGATAACTAAGATGAGTTTAACCCAAGAGTGAAAACTGGGCAATGTTTTCTTCTGTTGCACATAAGGTCTCCACGAATTAGAGCCAACCCAACAGGAACTAACAGCAACATGTGCTGTTTGAGGGCAAGCATACCATCATACTTCTCTCTGTACCTCCAGGCAACATACCCAGCACTCAGCATGTTTTCCTGAACATACCAAGCATTGCTTATTGTGAACTAAAAATTGCAAGCATCTTTCTCTTGTGTATCTTAATACGGTTTACAACAGACTTGCTCTTGGTGAGCAAACACTGGTACACACTTGCCTGAATTTTGTCATCTTTTGATCCCTCATGCTATCAAAAGACCTCAAAGCATAGAGATATGAATGGGGTTTGGATTCAAAGACCCACAGAGCTGAGCTCCATATAGAATTCCCTGAAGTCTCACCCTCTCAGTCTCAAATCTTGTATGTTGCTTTGTAATATTGGTGATGGTGAGCCGGCGGTTTTCATTCCACCCTTTATGCTAGACTTTTAAGGACTCTCCTTGGGTCTTTCCCCTAGTCTCCACCCTCCTTTCACTTGGCCCCTCCCTTCCCTGCAGCGACAGCTGCCTGGCTCCAGGGCACTCAGACGGCACTGTTGCCTAGGCAACCCAGAAGGGGGCTTCAATCTACCATCTCCCTAGAGGGGCTGATCTGGCCCTGAGCCAGGAAAAGACTGAGGGCAGGGGGCCTGATTGGCCTTGCGCAAGGACTGTCGGGAAGTAAACAGACTACTGGTGTGTTGGCTGCCATAAGAGACAGGGGGAGTGTCATGAGTGTGATTTTTTCTGAGTGCTGTCCAAGCAAACAGTGGAGGATGCCATGGCTAGCTGAGAGAACGGGAATAGGACAGGATAAAGAAGGCTCTCCCATACATCCTGAGCTCAGATCTCTGGCTGGGGTTAAATAGCTGAGACTCCCAGATGGGTATGATATGATGGGGAAGAGAGCTACACCCTGCAAAGGCAGTTTGACCAGACTAACACAGTCTTGGAACACCAGGCTGTGGAGCTTGGCTTGATTAGCAGACACTGAGGAACCAGAAAGGTCTGGGAGCTAGCAGCGTTGTGAGACTCACAATACTCTGGGCATTGTCATCATTGCTTTTTTCTTTTTAGCACAAGTAGAACCAGCCATTTCTTTTCTATTACACACTTTCTAGCTCCTCCTTAACTCATGGCCCAACTAAATAGTTAAAGCATGGCAAAAAACCTCCAAAATGAGTAGCACAGAATTGAGGGCAGTTCAGGAGTAAGATTGTCAGCCACCTACCAGCTGTGTCAGCCTGAGTTGCCCCATAAGTCAAATGAAGATAGCAAGAGTAATTCTCTCACAGAGTTGTTGGGACACACCCACCCCCCCACCCCCCACACACACAATGCTTAAAAGAATGCCTGGTAAGTAAGAACTCAACAAAGACTGGCAATTTTTAGGCAAATGTGAACAGTTCTTTGGCTACAGAGGGCAGGAGAAGCAAGTATTATTAGTGCCGGTTTGTTAGACTTTAAATCCTGGAAACACTTCCCTCCAGTAATAATGATCTCTTTGTTATCTATTGTCTCTTTCTGTGTGTGTATGTAATCCTCACCACAATCTTGTGAGGTAGTCTCAGCTGCCAGTATCATCTCCACATAGGTTAAATCATTCACTTTCAACCTTTCTTCTTTTGTAAACATGTGATAGATAATGTGTATAGATGGTGTCACAGATTGAATTGCGTCCCAAAAATGTATGTTAACTATCATGAATTGAACTGCATCCCTCCAAAAATGTGTGTAGACATTTGGCTGGGCCATGATTCCCAATACTATGGGATTTTCCTCCATTGTGTGATTGTCCTATGCTGTAGGTTAAAGAGAATTAGGGTGGGACTGTAAATTCCTTCCTAATATTATATCCCTGCTTCACTATAAACAGAGTTTCCCTGGAGTATAGCTTAGGCCACCTTTTATACTTTTATCCCACAAGAGATAAAAGGAAAAGGAAGCAAGCAGAGAATTGGAAACCCCATATCATCAAGAAAGCAGCAATGGGAGTAGAATGTGTCCTTGAGACCTGAGGTTTCTATACCAATATGCTTCCTGACCAAAGACTGATGTAATACAAGGAACTTCTTCCGGAGCCAACAAGGGGAAGAGCCTTCACCTGAAGTGGACATCCTTAATTCAGACTTGTAGACTACCGGAATGTGTAAGAATAAACTTTTCTTTGCTAAACCCATCTACTCTGTGATATTTCTGTTACAGCAACACTAGATGACTAAAACATTGGCTAAGCCATGATTCCCGGTATTGTGTGGTTATCTTCACTTTTTTGATGATATGGCTATCCTGTGTGTTATAAATTCTAACCTCCATCATGTTAATGAGGCAGGATTAGAGGCAGTTATGTTAATGAGGCAGGGTGCAATCTGGAGGATTAAACTGTATTTTGAGTCAACCTCTTTTGAGAGATAAAAGGGACAAGCCAGCAGAAAGGAGTGGGACAGCCTACCACAAAGAAACACCCACCAGGAGCAGAGCATGTCCTTTCGATCAAGGGTGACTGTGCGGAGAAAATCCTAGACCTAGGGGAAGATTGATGCCAAGAACCTTCCCTCAGAGCCAACGGGGTAGAAGGTCTTACCTTGGAGCTGGCTCCCTGAATTTGGACTTCTAAACTCCTAGACTATAAGAGAATAAATTTCTGTTTACTAAAGTCATCCAGCTTGTGGGATTTCTCTTACAGCAGCCCTAAATAAGAAAAGCGGATACACTCCCACGGGTAATTTTTGCCATATCTCCCCTCCTTTCTTTCCCACTGGAAAGCGTTTGGTGCTATGTAGCCACTAAGAAGGACAAGAAAGTGCTCTGATTTCTCTTTACATTGCATAAATCATATCTTTCACCTTTTATTAAAGAAGAGCAAGTATAGCTGTAAGTATCAATGTGAAACATAGCCCTAACACATCGATGAAAGAAACAGACTACAAATTTACTAATTTTAATAGCATTCTGGAAGAAAGACTTGATAATCTACTTCCAAAAATCAATGAATGAAAGCCTTATGAGTCAAAGTAGTCCAGCCTGCATCCAACTAGGGAGATGATGCAGCACTAGCCAGGATTTGGTTTTCTTGTGCATGGAGTTGCCCTGAGTCAGGGGCCCAATTCAAAAACATCTAACAATAAGCAATATTCTCAATATTCTTTATATGTTAACACATGCATAATGTTGGCAAAAAACATATAGGAAACTGTAAACAGTGGTTAACTCTGGAATTGAGGGGTAGGAGACAGTGGAGTAAGTGGAGAGAGCTTCTACTTTATACAATTTTAAAATAAGCATGTATTATTTTTGTAATGAAAGCTTCGTTCTATTTTGAAAATAAAATAAAGCATTTAGTATGCAAGCAACATTGTTATAGACATACCTTGAATCTGCTCTGATTTTATTCAAGGAAATTATTCATGAATATGCATAGGCTGTCTCTGGAAGGATATTTAGGAAGGTGATGACAGGCGTTGCCTCTGGAGAGAACTGGGAAACAGGGGTTTGGAGTCAGTGTTTGGAGGGAAATAGACTTTTTATGTATACTCTTTTATAAAATTTAATTTACTTTTAACCAAAAGCATGTATTATAAATTCAAATAAATTAAAAGAAAATTATGAAAAGCTTCAGTGATTCGTAATTATCAATGAACAATTTGTAACTCACTTCATGACTGATCACAACACACCAGTGCTTCCCACTGGATTAAATACTAAGCAGAATACTGTGATTCAAACTTAGGCCTTGGACTCCAAGTCCATGGTTTTTTATACTATAGTATATTGTGGCCCATGTACCAAGCGTTCCTTGGAAACCCTGTCCTATAGAGTCACTGTGAATTGGCATTGACTTGACGGCACTGGGTTTAGTTTTCATTTTGGGGTTTTTTTTTTTTTTTAGGGCTGCACTCTTGTGTCCCAACACTTCCTAATCACAGGACCAAGTTCAATAAACTGATGCAGTAATATTATAATTGTCATTGAAGAAATTTATGACTGAAGGATTAACTTCCTAACCAGTGTTTAGCTACCACACTTCTATGCATAATTTACATAGAAGTGATATATTAAATTATATATCACTTTTTTTACATACCACTAACTGTACAAATCTCAAGTGTTCAGCTCAATGAATTTTCGTATATATGTGCTTGTTTACCTACCATCCAGATGAAAATATAGAACATCCCATCTCTCCAGGCTAGCCCCTTCTAGACCATGTTGTTGTCGCGTACTGTTGAGTTGATTCTGACTCAACAATCCTGTCGGACAGAGTAAAACAGCTGAGGCTGAGATCTGTACAGGAACAGATCACCAGCTCCTTTCCCCTAAGAAGCAGCTGGTGGGTTTGAACAGGCAACCTTTCAGTTAGCAGTTGAGAGCTTAACCATTGCATCACCAACTCTTCCTCCAACCCATACCACTTCCTAAATGTAACCATTGTTCTGACTGCTATTATCATGACAAATTTTGCCTGTTTTTGAACTTGATATCAATAGAATCACATATTATCTGCTCTTTGGTGTCTGACTTCTTTTGCTTAGCATTATTTTCTGAGACTTATCCATGTTACTGTGTGTAGCAGGAGTTATTGTGTCATTCCAGGAGTACGAGTACTAGGTCACAGAGTATACATATGCTTTGTTTTATATATACTGCCAGCAACACAAGTTACACTTGCTCTACTTCCTCACCTGTACTTAGTCTTACCAGTCTTTCTAATTTTAGTCATTTGGGTGGGAGTTGCTAACTCTATTTTAGTTCTATTGTTACCTATCTGCTCAGTCCTCTCATCTGATGGTCCCTCAATGGACTCTGGGTTTCTGACCAATGCTTCCTGCCTCTTCTTTCCAGGAATAGCCCTACCCTGGTTTGACACCAGTCCCAATCATGACTGTTCTTACCTGCCATATAGACTGAACCCTTGCCAAGGCTACAGGGCGAACCCTGCTGCCAACCAGTCTAAGCCAAAAGCTCAGCAGCAGACTGAACCCTAATCCTAGATTTTGGCTGCGTCCTCCCCTTGGTCACAAACTGACCTGGTTCAAGCTTAGACTGATAAATACAAAGACAGCATGTATAAATTGCATTGTAAAGTGAACTATGATCTGTTTAGCTAGGTTAAAAGAGACTACAATCAATCCCATCCAAACACGCTATAAAGAACAGGCTGGGATGGGGGAGTGTGGCTCAAGGAAGCCTAAAGCTGAGCTAGTCCTGCAGATGGGAACGGAAAGATGGGTAACCTTCTTCCTGTCCTCACAAGATGGCAGGTTTATTTTAAGGGTGTTTTTAACAGCTTGAAAAATGGATTCAAAGAACTCTGGGGGAAGCCTCTGATTTTTGGGCTTCTGCCTATGGTGCCTTTTTTTTTTTTTTAAACAACAGTATTTGACTCCCAGTGAGATTTGTTCCCTCATTACATTCCAATCATACTGAAGGAACCAGAACCTTCAAGAATTAATGCTTAGATGTTCTGTTTGTCCTTCATCTGTTAACAGCAGCAAGCTGAGAATATAATTTTCACTTTTTCTCATGCTTTCAAAAGAAATCTTGATTTCATTCTTAGACAAGGAAAAGTGCACTTGAATGCACTGGACTGTGTCTTACAAAGGATGGGAGGTTTTACAAAGGAGCACACAGCACCAAGTGAACCTTCACAAAACTTTCTTCTTCCCTAGATATAAGTTATCACTAGTTTGAGATTTCTGATTTTCTAAACATTAACTGGGTAAGACAACTTGTGGAGGGGGGCCACTTGGGATTACAGGAACGGCACTGGGCTGAGAGACAAGAGACCTGGATGGCCCTGCTACCATGTGTGATCAGGAACAAGTTCGTTTTACTCTCTAGACCTCCCCTATTTATCTGTAATAATACAGCTTAAGGGTAGGCTTATAACAACTTTACACACGTTCTCTGATTCAATACTTAGAATAATCCTAGTGAGATGGAAATTATTTTATCCCTGTTTTTTTGAAAAAGGTAGCAGGGGCTTTGGGAAATTTAGACTTGACTAAAGTGTAGTTGGAAACCCTGGTGGCATAGTGGTTAAGTGCTATGGCTGCTAATCAAACAACTGGCAGTTCGAATCTGCCAGATGTTCCTTGGAAATTCTATTGGGTGGTTCTTCTCTGTCCTATAGGTTGACTATGAGTCAGAATTGACTCGATGACAGTTAATTTTTAGTAAAGTTGGAGACCCTGATAGCATAATGGTTAAGTGTTGTAGCTACTAACCAAAAGGTCAGCAGTTCAAATCAACTAGGAACTCCTTGGAAACTCTATGAGTCAGTTCTACTCTGTTCTGTAGGGTTATTATGAGTTGCGATCACCTTCATTGCAGTGACTTTTTGAAAGTAACGTAGCGATTGAGTAATTTTGAGGATAATATCCAAATCTCTTTATATCTGACTCCAGAGTCATGATTCTCAATCTTAGCTACACACTGAAATCACATTAGAATTACTTGGCACAACAGGTTAGTGCACAGAATAGAAAAGAGCAAAATACTGCTATATGCAACAATATGGATGAAAGTCTCAGACATAATTGTGAAGGAAAGGAGCCAAACACAAAGAAGCATGAACTGGATGATTTCATGTCAATAAATTCCAAGAAGAGATAAAACTAACCAGAATATTGGTTACATTTGAGAGGTGGACATTGACTGAAATGGCACATGGGAGACTTCTGAAAAGTAGAAATGTTCTGTATGTTGATCCATGTGGTGGTTACATGTGTTTATTAATAAAATACAGGAGGCAGCCTTACTCAAGGAATCCAGAAGCAGAAAACAGGCTGGACCCAAGGGTGAATGAGGTGCTTAATCTGGAGATGTGGTAAATTGAATTTTGGGGCTGGAAGTTGCATATTTTGAAAAACCTCCCACTGGCCCTTCAGGGTGAATTATGTGAATAGTATGAATAGTTTTTCAATCAGAGAGACCCAAGTCTTTGGAAAGAGGAGAAATAGTAGCATGGGACCTGAAAATTCTTCCCCCAGGGCAAGTAGGGAGCTAAAACCTGGGCTGCAACCAAAAAGCAAATCTCTGCCATGTCAGAGACTATTAATATAGGACCCTACAAACTCAACCCAACCCACTGCTTTTGAATTGATTTCAACTCATAGGGACTCTATAGGACAGAGTAGAACTGCCCCGTAGAGTTTTCAAAGAGTGCCTGGTGGATTTGAACCACCAATCTTTTGATTAGCAGCCATAGCATTTAACTACTACACCACCAGGGTTTCCAATATAGAACCTTGGGGAGGTTATATTTTGTGAACGTCAAGAGACGGCTTTTGCAATGGTGTTCTCCTCTTGGTGGCTCTCTCTTTTTCATCTACTTTGTAAAGGGTTTAATTTCAGGATGATTTAACAGAATGATTTGTAAGCCTTTGCTTTAGTAATTTTGGAGCCCAGAGAGAAACTAGGCATGGTTGAACTGGATTAATTAATTCCTGAATTTAAGCAATGTCAAAACTGGGCCAAAAGTTCTGCCATAAGACCAAACTGAAAGCAAAATCCAAGAGTCAAGAGTTAGAAGTCATGGAAGGAAAGACTCAAGATTCTGAAAATGACTGTTTTACCCAAAGCAAGCCATAGATACAATACAATCCTGATTCATATTCCAATGGTATTTTTTAATGAAATGGAGAAACAAATCACCAACATCATATGGAAAGGAAAGAGAATCTGGATCAGTAAACCATTACTGAATATGAACAAAGTGGGAGGCCTCACACTACCTGACTTTGGAACCTATCATACTGCGAGTCAAAATGACCTGGTACTGGTGCAGTGATGGATACACAAACCAACGGGAACAGAGTTGAGAATGCAGACACAAAATCAGCTACCTTTGACAAAGGCCTAAAATCCATTAATTGGGGAAAAGACAATCTCTTTAATAAATGGTGCTGGCATAACTGATATCCATCTGCAAAAAAAATGAAGCAAGGCCCATATCCCACCTAATGCACAAAAACTAGCTAAGAGTGGATCGGAAACCTAAATACAGAATCTAAAATAATAAAGATCATGGAAGAAAACATAGAGACAATCCTGGGAGCCCTAACACATGACATAAACAGAATACAAATCATTACAAGAAGAGAAAAGAAATCACTAGGAACTCCTAAAAATCAAATACTTACACTCACCCGAAGATTTCACCAAAGGAGTAAAAAGTCCACCTACAGAGTGGGAAAATAGTTTCAGATATGACAAATCTGATCTGCATCTAATTTCTAAAATCTAAAAGATGTTGCAACACCTCAACAATAAAAAGACAAATAAGCCAAGCCAAGTGCCGTCGAAATAACCCAATTAAAAAATGAATAAGTACTTCACCAAAGAAGACATTCAGGTGGCTAACAGACACATGAGGAAATGCACGTGATCATCAGCCATCAGAGAAATCCAAATCGAAACTGCAATGAGCTACTACCCCACCCTGGCAAGGCTGGTATTAATCCAAAAAACACAAAATAATACATAATAAATGTTGGAGAGGATGCAGAGAGACTGGAAAACTTATATTTTGCTCATAGGCATGTAAAATGATACAACCACTTTGGAGTTCTATGTCGCTTTCTTAAAAAGGTAAAAATCCAGTAATACCATAAGATCCAGCAATCTCATTCCCTGGAATATATTCTAGAGAAAAAGGAGCTGTCACACAAATAGATATATGGACACCAGTGTTAACTGCAACACTGTCCAACTTAGGTGCCCATCCATGGATAAATGGATTAACAAATTATGGTATATTCACACAATGGAATGCTACACAGTGATAAAGATCAATGATGACTTTGTGAAACATCTCATAACATGGAGGAATTTGGAGGCATTATGTGAGTGAAATTAGTCACAAAAGGACAAATATTGTGTGAGATTATTATTATAAGGGCTCAGGAAAAGGTTTAAACACAGAGGGAAACATTTTTGATGGTTATGAGAGTGGGGAGAGGCAAAGGAGGTTCATCATCAGTTAGATACTGAAACCAAACCCGTTGCCATTGAGTGAATTCCAGGAAAGGACAACATCCAATAGAGGAGAAGTCCACATTCCTGGACTAAACCAAAAGCTAAGAAGTTTCCTAAATACAACCAATCATTCTGAGGGACAGAACAGCAGTCTGAGGATCATAGTTTCAGGGGCTATCTAGGTCCACTGGCATAGCAAAATTTATTAAGAAAATGTTCTGCATCACACTTTGCTGAGTTATATCTGGGGCCTTGAAAGCTAGCAAATGCCGGTCTGATAAGGACCAGTTCGTCCCAACCCATATGGCACAAAATAGTATGAAGAACATCGATGACATAAGGAAAATATGAGCCCAAGAGAGAGAAAGGACCACATAAACTAGCAACTACATCAGCATGAGACCAGAAGAACCACGTGGTACACAGCTACCACCAGTGACTGCCTGACAGGGAACACATGAAAGAGTCTCATTAATGGAGCAGGAGAAAAATGGGATGCAGAACTTGAACACTAGTAAAAAGACCAGACTTGATGCTGTAACAGACTGGATGGTCCCGAGAAGACATAGCCCCCAGACTCTCTGATAGCCCAGAACTGAAACCATTCCCAAAGTCAGCTCTTTAAACAAAGATTAAACTGGTCGGTAAGACATGAAAAGATACTGGTAAAGAGTGTACTTCTTGGCTAACTGGGCAGCTCCCATCTGGAGGTGAGATCAAAAAGGCAGAAGGGGACAGGAGCTGACTGAATAAACATGGGAAATGCAGATGGAGGGGCGGAGTGCACTGTCACGGTCTGGGGAGAGCAACTAGGGTCACATATTAATGTGTGTGTAAGTTTTTGTATGCGAAACTGACTTGAATTGTGTATTTTCACTTAAAGCACAATAAAAATGTTTTTAATAATTAAAAAAGTACTTCGAACTTGTAACTTATGAAGAATGGCTGAAGAAATGGAGGTCATTACCCTGGAAAAGCAAAGATCTAGAGAAAGGAGACAGGATATGACAAACATCTCCAGACATTTGAAGGTACGATATGTTTGAAAAAGGCAGACTTTCTCAAGGAGACTTCAGAAAGCAACAATGACCTGTGAGTGAAAATGCTAGGAAAAAGAGCACAATGAGGTGAGCCCTTCATAAGAAATCAGATCTCACGATTTTCCCAAAACTGAATTTATTCATGTGTGCATGTATCCTCTGTGCTAGGCTCTGGGATATAGATGACTGACTGGTCCACGAGGTCACTCACAGTGTTTACTGTGACTGTGTGAGTGACTTCCAGTTCTCTATCTAATATTTATTCTCCTCCTTCCTAGTAGAATTCTCATTTTGTAGCTAGCTATAATGTGCTCAGCTAAAATGTTACATAAAATGTTGCAAGTTCTCTTGCAAGTAGAAATGACTGATAAAGTAAGAGTGGAAATTTCAGGATAAGATTTCCAGGACATCTCCTTAACAGAATCTGACTTAGATAACAGAACTATCTTTATGGCCTTCCTCTTTTGTCTGCCTTGAAACATAGATGTGCTGCCCGAAGTTTAAACTGCCAATCTTGGACCATGAATTGCTTTTCATAATTGAAGCCACTAACCATAGTGGGAGAGAGAGATAAAAGGATCTTGAGTTACTGGTGACTGGAATCTCCATACAAGCTCTAGACTGTCTATGAGCTTCTTTTACTTGAGAGAAACAAACTTTTACTTTGTTTTTAAGTTATTTGTTAAAATTTTTTATTATACACAGCTGATCCTAATCCCAAAAAATTAACACTTTTGGGGTTCTTTTTTTAAACCAAAATAGTACAAAATGACAACTGACAATACTTCTAGCTCAAACAGCTGAACACTTATGACTGTTATTCTTCAAGCTCTCAATATGATGTCACCTTCTGTATGAAATGTTCCCAGCTTTTTAGGAAGACTCTGTCTCCTCTTCTCAGAGATCCTGCAACACTTTTATTTTATCTTATTTTAATTATGTTAGGACAACACTTGTCAAACTGAGTTTTATGGCAGGTCCCTGATACACTGATTTATGGTTACTTTTCATTATTGGCTACTTAGGCATAGTTTGACGAGAATGATTTTATGAGGGCTTGCGTGTCGCTGTCCAAGGTTCTGAACCCTCAAAGCAGACAAGACCACAGTTACTTTCTTGCCTTTGAGTCACTAATTACACCTGACCAATCTCACCAGGCAAATCTGTTTAAGCAAGAAAGAGCCAGCAGTGGACAGAACAATGAAAGCTGAAACAGAGACAAACAAAAAGAGACAGTACATAGCCAGGGAGTAAAAAAAAAGAAGAAAAAACTTTTCCTGTGATATTTTCAAACAATGACATCATAGCTAATTAAGACTGGTAGCTAAAGGTGAGTCATAAACTTGTGTTCTGAGTGGTGCAATGCTGTATAAGTATTAATATGAGCAACTGTATTTCTGCAGACAGGGAAGCATATTGCAAGCCAGGTAGAGATGGCAAGAAGAGTTGTCATCACTGAATTTAAACCAGTGTGCTCACATTTTTCCTTTTTGATCTTAATGAATATGTTGTGATTTTTTTTACAATGTCACAGGATAAATGGAATTGTGACTTATGTTCTACAATTCATACAGCTTACTTCATGCATTTTTAAAAATTGTTCTGCTGTACTTTTGTTGGTTATAAGAAATGCTTTTCCTTATCCCAAATTTGGAAAAGGTAATAGTATACTTATATTTTCCTCTTACCTGCACCCAATCCCAGTTGCTCACACTACATTTGGTCTGGTTAGTCAAACAATTCCCTCCTGCATAAGATTCTTACAGTGCTCTTGATTCAAATTCATGCTAGGTGTTTAAAAATGCATTATCTCAGTTAATCCTCTCAACAGCCCCGTAATATCAATATAATTATTCTCACTACAATTAAATTCATACCATGGACCTTTGAGACTGTTTGTGAATAACCGAAACAATGAATAGTAATTCACAAATGTCAAGGGTCTGTTCTAATTTACCTGTCTGTCTCCCAAAATAACCAATAAATACTTTGAAGTCATGAACCATATCTTATTTATCACTATATTCTCAACAATGCCTATCATAGTTCCTGACACATAGTAGGAACTCAAGAGTATTTTTTGAATACATGAATTAATTAATGAAAAATGTAATAATTAGTGTTCATTGGTATCATTTAAATAGGGGATATTTATGCATAATAGATGAGAGATACATAACGGAAATCTCAAAGTAGTCTTAACTGTAGTAAAAAGATGAAGAACAAGTAGACTCAACATGTAGTTTCTACTATATGAAATAATACATCCTTGAAAATTAAAACAGGGAGCAGAAGTAGTAAATACATAGCCTGAGCTAATCTCCCTTCACATCTTGGTGTCACTCTTGAGATAAACTGAAAATGATTTATCTTTTAGCTTGTTCTAAGGAATAAAATCTTAGGTTCTCTCCTGCCTTGTCCTTCTCCAGAAGGGAAAGAAAAGGAGGGAGAATGAAGGGAAGGGAGAATTATCCCTCCTCTCCTTTCCTTTTTGTCTCCATTTTCAGTTACTGCATTAATGCACTATGGTGATTGCTCTTTCTGTCTTTCAAAAGTTTACTTTCTAGACAAGATGGGAAAAATGTTCACTATAATAATATTTACAACACAGTGATAATAACATTGGATTTTCTACATTAACCTCAAACCAGCAATTTTGCTCTCAGCCTCTTGCCCAACATGGGGCCCCGTCTTGGAAAGCTTGTCTGACTTTGTCTTCTGGGCACAGGAACAAACAGAATTCTTTTCCTTTATCAGTAAGTATGCATTGCATTTGGATGAACTATGATGACATTATGGGCTTTCTTCTGGGACTGAAGTGTACAGAAAGCCTCAGAGTGATATTCAAAACAAATAGAACTACTAAGAAGAAGGATTATAAGAACTAACTGAAAGGGGCCTTACAAATCTTCCAACAAGTCCCCTCATTTTCCAAATCTGAAATTGGGGTCTAGAAAGTAAAAGACTCTGCCTGAGATTATATAGCAAATCAGTGATGGATGGTACCAGTGTTAGGACGCAGGTTTACCAGCTCCTACAAAGTTTCCTTTCTATTTTCCAGTATCTCTTAAATTACCCAAGATTTATTCAGGACTGATCTGTGCAACCTTAGGTTGGCCCCTGCATACCACCATGATGCACATGGTGCTCCCTGGAGCTCTGCGTGTGGCAGTGGGGTTTCTCTCATATGCTTCTGAGATTATTTCAAGTAGCCCAGTTCAACCTTTTAAAGTGTAGATAATTATGCATTTATTATAATGTAAATTTTGTTGTTGTTGTTAGGTGCCGTTGAGTTGATTTTGACTCATAGTAACACTCTGTACAATAGAATGCAATCTCTCCAGCTCCTATACTTCATCTTTTCTTCATTATGCTTTAGTGACATTATGCTCAAGAGGAAATTTCAGCGTCTCTTCTGACATCCATTTGGGTTTTTTTCTTTCTTTCTTGTCTTTTTAATGATCTTTTTCTTTCTTTATGGATGATATTCTTGGTGTCATCTGACAACTTGTCTGGTCAAGTCTATCTCAGGCAGGGTATAGCAAGGTTGTATTTTGGCTCTTGTGGACTTATTTTAACTTTTCTTCAGCTTCAACTAGAATTTCTGGATAAGAAATTGGTGACTGGTCCCATAGTTGGTTCCTGAACTTGTTCTGACTGCTGATACTGATCTCCTTCATCTCTCACCAGACGTAGTCAAGTTGATCCATACGTATTTCATCAGGTGAGGTCCGTGTGTATGGGCACCATTTATATTGTTGAAGAAAGGTATTTCCAATGAGTGAGTCATTATCTTGCAAAATTCTATCATATAGCATCCCATATTCTATGACTCCATACTTTCCAACTACTGATGCTTCTTCCTTGTTTCCAGCTTTCCCACTCCAATCACCAGACAATTACGAATGGATCTTGACTATATTTGATGGGTTTCAGACTGCAGAAGTCAGTAAAAACAAACAAATAAACAAAAATTTAAATTTCTTCATCTTTGACTATAATGCTTGGTACAGAAATTTGAATAATTGACCATTGTCTTAATAACTGGTTTTCTTTGTAGGTGTATGGTTGTTATCCTATCCCCAACAGTGTTGTATTTCAGGATAGACCTTGAAAACTTCCTTTTTTGACAATGAATATGATGCTGCTCCTCTTCAATTCGTCATGCCCAGTTTAGGAAACAAATTCAAAATGGCCAATAACAGCCCATTTCAGCTCTCTAGTGCCTAGAATATTGATCTTCAGGCAAACTATTTCATTTTTGACAACTTTCAATTTTCCTAGAGTCATACTTTGTATATTTCGTGTTCTGATTAGTAATGAATATTTGCATCTCTCTGTGTCTTCTAATACTGAGTTGGGCCACGTCAGCAAATGAGAGTTCTGAAAGCTTTACTCCGTCCATGTTATTAAGGCTGATTGTGCTTTGAGGAGACAACTCTTAAATATTGGGTGCTTTCTTACCTGAAGGGCTCATCTTCCGACACTATTTCAGACAGTATAATGCTGCCATCTATAAAGTGTTCACTGCTAATATTTTTCAGAAGTAAATCTGGAAAGTAAGTCCTTCTTCCTAGTCTACCTTAGTCTGGAAGTTCAACTGAACTATGCTCACCACAGACGATACTGCTGGCACTTGAAATACTGGTGGCAAACCTTTTGTCATCACATGCAAGCCACGGCAGTGTGATCAACTGACAGATGAGTGGTGATAATGTACATCAGGAAACATAAAAGGCGCATCAAACTTCGATTTAAGTGTAATACATAGATAGTATTTCTCAGTATAGAGATACTTTGGTGCTCTGGTATCACAGTGGTTAAGAGATAGGGCTGCTAACCAAGAGGCTGGTAAGTTTGAACTTCTTTGGAAACCCTATGGGGATAGTTCTCCTCTGCCTCATAGGGTTTCTGTGAATTGGTATTGACTCAACAGCAATAGATTTTAGCGTTTTATCTTACTTATCTAGTGCTGCTACAGGTAAGTGAACGGCTTTAACAAAGAAATATTTATTTTCTCAGTCTAGTAAGCTAAAAGTCCAAATGCAGGGCATCAGTTCCAGGGGAAGTCTTTCTCTTTCTGTCAACCTTCTCATAGACTCCCCACCCTCCACTTGCAGCTTCTCCGCTCAGGGACCGTAGGTCCAAAGGACATGCTCTACTCCTGGCTCTTCTTTCTTGGTATGAAATCCCCTGTCTCCCTGCTCACTTTTCTCTTTTATAACTCAGTAGATTGCTTCAAGACACAATTCAATATTGTAGATGGAGGCCTGCCTCACTAACACAACTGCAGCCTATCTTCCCTCATTAATGTCATAGAGGCAGGATTTACAACACACAGGAAAACCACATAATGCCAGGAATTAGGGCCCAGCCAAGTGGATACACACATTTTGGAGGATATAATTCAATCCAGGACAGTTTTACATAGGTATTATAATTAGTGATTATGGCTAGTGATTTAAAATTACCTTTAAAATATTTTAAGTTAAAAGTGACTTTGTAATCCACAATAGCAAAAAGGTGGAATCAACTTAAATGCCCATTGACAGATGGATGGATAAACAAACTATGGAACACCATGAAATGATAAGAACAGTGATGATTTTAGGAAGCATGTTATAACCTGACTCAACCAGAAGACATCATTCTGAGTGAAATCAGTCAGCTGCAAAAGGACAAGTATTGTATGAGACCTCTGCTATCAGGACGTAAAAAAGGACTTATGCACAGAAGAAAAGACTCTTTGATGGCTACAAGTGTAGGGAGGGAGGGAGAGGGTTGTTCATACATTAGATGGCTGATAGGAATTTGGTCAGGTGAAGGGTGCAACAGCACTCAGTAGAAGGCAGGTCAGCATAAATGGACTATACCATAAACTAAAAGGTTTCCTAAATTCAACTCAACATTTCAAAGGATACAGTAGCAGGAGCAGGGTTTGGGGACAATGTTTTCAGGGGACATCGAGGTCCACTGGCATAACTAGCCTTTTGCTAAGAGGGTCTTCTGCACCCCTTATTGGTGAGTGGTGTCTGGAGTCTTAAAAGCCAGCAAGCTGCCATCTGAGGAACATCAATTTGTTCCAATCCACCTAGAACAGATGATGACCAAGAACATCAAAGACATGAAAGGAAAGTTGAGCTGAGCCCAGGAGACAGAAAGACCCATACGATTGCAAGACTACATTAGTATGAGACCAGAGGAACCAGATAGTGCCCACCTACCACCAAAGACATGATAATGGACACAATGTAGAGTTCCTGATGTAACACAAGAAAAAGTAGTGGGCAGATCAAGAACTCTACTAAAAGACCAGAATCGATGGTCCAACAACCTGGAGCATCCTCTGAGAACATGGACCCTAGACTTGGTGCTGTCCCAGACCGGAAACCTATACTGAGGTCAACACTTCAGACTAAGAATGGACTGGACTCTGAGACACAGAGTGAGCATGTGGTGGGCATACTTTGTGGTTTTATACCTTTATAGAAAGCTGTCCTGTAGGTTCCTTTCCAGAGGGGAGAGGAGTAGATAGGTGCTGATTAGAGAATACTACTAGTAAAGAGTGAAAAAGAGGAGTGTGCTGTCTCATAGAGCGGGGAGAGCAGATAGAGCAGTAGAGAGGTGAGCATGCAACCCTAACTTGGATTGTATACTTTCACTTAATCATAGTGAATTATAAACAATAAAAAATGTGACTCAGTTAAAATAAAAATACTTTTGAAAGATTCATGTGCTAGTACAAAGATGTGGTAAAAAAAAATCTTCAAAGAGATGCAAATTACTGACTGAAGTTTAGGAGCCACCGTATTTATCATGTCATCATGCTGCTTCCTTCCAAGATAACATAAATAATTCAGATAATTTTACCTGGTGAGAATATTGTGAGAGAACAACTTTTTAATATGAAAGTGATAATTGAATTATCAGATATTTGCACGCTTAGCAGAAATTGGCTAAAGTCCATGAAGAGGTGTTATTTTATCTGGGAGGGATAAATGGCAATTGAGTGGGAGATTTATTGGCATAACATGGAAATTATTACAGTTTTTAAAATGCACTCGTGAATTACCAAAGGATCAGGTACAAACTTTGTAACCTCTTTTCCTGTAATTGAATATGAATATTTATCACAAAAGCTGGACTCAAATCCTGCTTATGTCACTTTCTAGCTTGTCTCTTCTGCCAAATCACTTAACCTCTCTGAATTTATAAAATAGCTGTATTCCTATGAAAATAGCAAAATGCCTTGAAAGAGAGAAAGTGAAAGAGAAAGGAAGAAAAGGGGGAGAATGATGAAAGAGAGGAAACCAGACAGGAGGGACTGTAAGAAGAATGGGAGCTGGAAGAATTATTTCAGACTTTCTGTGCTGACATAGTCATCCTTGTCACAAGCTGCTAGATTTTCTTCTTATGAAAACATTTCTAAGGTAGCAGATGAATATATTTTTAAAAAACTTTCCTGAAACATAACACCCTAGCAGGATGTGTTAGAGAAATGCCAAGAAAAGAAGACAGAAGGAGGGAAAGTCTTTGAATGAAGAGGAAGATAAAGCCATTTATACCTGGACACAGAAAAGCAGGAGTTTCATTTCCTCTCTGAGGCTTTTCCTGACTCCCTGGATGGAACTGACCGGCCCTAGCTTGGGCTCCCCCTCCCCCAACTATACTTACGTAGACTTCTGCTGTGGCTGGCAGAACACTGTAGGAGCTTATCTGTTCGTCTGAGTGATACAGTGACTTACTTAATGCAGTCCTTTTAGCCACACATTGTCTTGTAAATCTGATGCAATAGTTGAGTGGGACTTTGCAGATAAGGTGCTTGTGGCTCACCAAGGAGACTGAACAATTTGCTAAGAATGCAAATAAGGTGTAAGGCACCCTTGTGGAGGTGGAGCCATGCTAATGATGTATATGGAATCCCAACAAAGCTATTGGTCAGTTTGCCATCCTGCTAGGCTTAAAATGAGCCAACCCAGAGCCAGGAAAAGGGAATTTAAGAATTTAACTACCATGAAGAGAGAACAGCTTAGAGTGGAGCACTTCCTTTGGACTCAAGGCCTCTGTGCTGAGAACCTCCTATGCCCAAGACATAGAGAGACAGAGTCAAAGCACAGAAGACAATGAGAGATAGCAGCACAGCAGTAGCAAAAGCAGTAACGGTGTGAGACAGCAGGGACCAGCAGATCAGTTCCAGGCAGCTGCAGTGGGGCTAGCCAACTCATGGAGTTAAGAGATAGAATGCTTGGCTGAGAAGGCCCCGGACAGGGCTCGGTGGCAGAGGATAAGGGAAAGCTGCCCTGATCAAAAATGTATCCTGAGTTGTTCTGTTACTACTGAGTCATTTCTGATCTCAAGTTGTACCCTGTCACTTCCTTAATAAGTCACTTATCTGTAAGTACAATTCATGAGTTCTGTGAAACACTGCAGTGAATTCCCAAACCGGAAGACCAGGAGACCACTGATAGGGAGGAGAGTGGCTGATGTTAGAGTTGTGCAGCAAGTTTAATGACATTGTGGCCCTCCAAAATATGTGTATCAATTTGACTAAACCATGATTCCCAGAATTGTGTAATTGTCTGCTATTTTGTCATCTGATGTAATTTTCTTATGGGTTGTAAATTCTGTCATTGTGATGTTAGTGAGATGGATTAGAAGCAGTTATATTGAAGACATTAACAAGATTACATTGTGTCTTAAGCCAACCTCTTTTGAGATTAAACAAAAAGAGAGAAGTTAGCAGAGAGACATGGGGACATCATACCACCAAGAAGGCAGTGCCAAGAGAAGAGCACATCCTTTGAAATTGAGGTTCCTGTTCAGAGGAGTTCCTAGACCAAGGGAAAATTGATGTTAAGGATCTTCCTCCAGAACCAACAGAAAGAAAGCCTTCCTTTAGAGCTCATGCTCTAAATTTGGACTTCCAACCTCCCAGAGAGTTAACACCATTTACTTTGGTATTTTTGTTATAGCATCCCTGGATAGCTAAGCTCCCACACATCTGTCACTTTGTCATATTATGAGGGCTTCTGTGCTGCTGTAATGCTAGAAGTTATGCCACCAGCATTCAAATGCCAGAAGGGTCACCCATGGCAGAAAAGTTTCAGCTGAGCTTCCAGACTAACAAGGACTAGGACGAAGAATCTGGTGGTCTACTTCTGAAAAGAGTTAGCCAGTGAAAACCTTGTGAATACCAATGGAACATTGTCCGATACAGCACCACAAGGTAAGTACCACAGGTTGGAAAGCACGGAAAATATGGCTGGGGACCAGCTGGGAATCAGTTTTCCCCTCAAAATATAGTTAATTTTAATGACATGGATGGAGTCAAGCTTTTGGGACCTCTGTGTGCTAATGTGGTATGACTCAAAATGAGAAAAACAGATGTAAACATCCATAAATAATAGGAACCTATAATGTACAAAGTATGAATCTAGGAAAACTAGAAACTGTCAAAAATGAAATGGAACACATAAAGATCAATATCCTAGGCATTACTGATCTGAAATGGACTGGTATTGGTCATTTTGAACTGTACAATTATAGGGCATATTATGCTGGAAATAACAAGATGAGAAACGGCAGTACCCTCATCATCAACAAGGACATTTCAAGATCTATCCTGAAGTACAGTGCTGTCAGTAATAGAATAATAACCATACATCATACAGCTACAAGCAAGACCAGTTAATAAGACTGCTATTCAAGTTTACTCACCAACCACTAAGGCCAAAGATGAATAAACTGAAGACTTTTACCAACTTCTGCAGCCTAAAATTGATCAAGCATGCAATAAGGATGCACTGATAATTACTGGGAATTGGAATTAGTAAGTTGGAAACAAAAAAGAGGAATTGGTCGTTGGAAAATATGGCCTTGCTGGTACAAATGATGCCAGAGATCACATGATAAAATTTTGCAAGATCAATGACTTCTTCACTGCAAATACCTTTTTTCAGCAACAAAAATGGTAACTATACACATTGATGTCACCAGATGAAATACGCAGAAATCAAATTGACTACGTCTGTGGAAAGAGTTGACGGGAAAGCTCAATATCATCAGTCAGAACAAGGCCAAAAGCCAACTGTGAAACAGACCATCAACTACTCATATGCAAGTTCAAAGTGAAACTGAAAAAATTAGAACAAAATGAGAACCAAAGTATGACCTTGAGTATATCCCAACTAAGTTTAGAGGCCATCTTAAAAAGAGATTTTACACAATGAACACTACTGACTGAAGACCAGATAAGCTGTGGACATCATCCATGGAGAAAGCAACAGGTTATTGAAAAGATGGCAAAGAAAGAAAAGATCAAAATGAATGTCAGAAGAGCCTCTGAAACTTGTTGCTGAGCATTGGATGGCTAAAGCAAAAGTAGGAAATGGTGAAGTAAAAGAGCTGAGCAGGAGATTTCAAAGGGCATCTTGAGAAGACAGTGTAAGGTATTGCAACGACGTGTGCAAAGACCTGGAGATAGAAAACCCAAAGAGAAGTACATGCTCTGTATTTCTAATGCTGAAAGAACTAAAGAAAATATTCAGACTTTGAGCTGTAATAGTGAAGGATTTTATGGTGGAAAATACTAAATGACACAGGAAGCATCAGAGAAGATGAAAGGAATATGCAGAATCATTATAACAAAATAATTGGTGGATTTTCAGCCATTTCAAGAAGTAGCATATGGTCAGGAACTGATAGTACTAAAGGAAGAAACCCAAACTGCACTGAAGTCATTGGTGTAAAACAAGGGTCCAGGAACTGATGGAATATCAACTGAGATGTTTTAACAAATGGGTGCAACAAAGGAATTGCTCCCTTGTCTATGCCAAGAAATCTACATTTACACATATTCCTAAGAAAGGCAACCCAATGAAATGCACAGATTATTAAACAATATAGTTAATATCACATTCAAATAAAATTTTGCTGAAGATCATTCAAAAGCTGCTGCAGCAATATGTCAAAAGGGAACTACCAGGCACTTAGGCTGGTTCAAAAGAGGATGTGGAACTAAGGATATCACTGCTGATGTCTGATGGATTCTGGCTGAAAGCAGAGAATTTCAGAAAGATGTTTAGCTGTGTTGCAGATGCAACAGTATACTGACAAAGAACTGCCAGAAAATCAAGCCAGATTCAGAAGAGGACATGGAAACAGGGATATTATTGCTGAAGTCAGAGTGATCTTGGATGAAAGCAGAGAATACCAGAAAAATGTTTACCTGTGTTTCCCTGACTATTCAAAACATTTGACTGTGTGGATCATAACAAATTACGACTAACATTGTGTGAAATAGAAATTGCAAAACACCTCTGCTCTTAAGGAATCTGTATATGGATCAAGAGGCAGTTGTGCAAACAGGACAAGGAGACACTGCATGGTTTAAAGTCAGGAAATGTGCACTTCGGGGTTGTATCTTTTCACCATACCTTCTCAATCTGTATGCCAAGCGAATAACCCAGGAAGTTGGACTATATGAAGAAGAATGAAGCATCAGAATTGTAGGACAACTCATTTGTTGAACTACCTGTGTTACTCACATGACACCATCTTATTTGTTGGAAGTGAAAGATTTGAAACACTTGCTGATAAAGATCAAGGACCACAGCCTTCAGTATGGATTGCACTTCAACATCAAGAAAACAGAAATCCTCGCAACTGGACCAGTAAGCAACATCATCTTAAATGGAGATATGACTGAGGAAGTCAAGGATTTCATTTTTACTTGGGTCCAAAATCAACAGCCATGGAAGCAGCAGTCAGGAAATCAAAAGACACATTGCACTGGGAAAATCCACTGCAAAGGATCTTTTTAAAGTATTCAAGAGTAAAGATGTCACCTTGAACACTAAAGTGCACCTGACCTAAGCCATGGTATTTTCAATCACATCATATGCCTGCAAAAGCTGGACAGTGAACAAAGATGACAGAACAAGAATTGATGCCTTTGAATTGTGGTGTTGGGGAAGAATGTTGAATGCACCATGGACCACCAAAAGAGCAAACAGATCTGTTCCGGAAGTACGACCAGGGTGCTCCTTGGAAGCAAAAATGGCAAGACTGTGTCTTACATACTTTGGACATGTCGTCAGGAGGAATTAGTCCCTGGAGAAGGACACTATACTTGGTAGAGTGGAAGGTCAGTGAAAAAGAGGACGATCCTTGACAGGAGGATTGACATAGTGGCTACAACAGTGATCTTAAGCATAAAAGTGATTGTGGACATGACACGCAACTAGGCAGTGTTTCATTCTGTTGTTCATAGGGTTGCTATGAGTTGGAACTGACTCAATGGCACCTAACAACAAATCATAAAAAAGGAAACCCTAGTGGCATAGTAGTTAAGTGCTACAGCTGCTAACCAGATGATTGGCATTTCAAATCTACTAGGCACTCCTTGGGAACTGCATGAGGCAGTTCTACTCTATCCTATACGGTTGCTCTGAGTTGGAATCGACACCATGGCAGTGAGAGGGAGATCATGCAAAGTTATGGATGATGAGAGAATGAGCATTCCAGGTCACTTAATTGTGCTCATAAGAAATCTATACATGGATCAAAGGCAGCTGTTCCAACAGAACAAGGCAGTACTGCATGGTTTAAAGTCAGGAAGGGTGTACATCAGAGTTGTGTCCTTTCACCATACCTAGTCAACTTGTATGCTGAGCAAATAATCTGAGAAGCTGGACAATATGAAAAAGAAGGAGCCGCCAGGATTGGAGGAAAGCTCATTAACAACCTGTGTTATACAGATGATAAAACCTTGCTTGCTGAAAGTGAGGAGATCTAGAAGCACTTACAGATGAAGATTAGTGACCACAGCCTTCACTGCGGATTACATCTCAACATCAAGAAAGCAAAAATCCTCATAAGTAGAGCAATAAGAAACATTATGAGAAATGGAGAAAAGATTGAAGTTTTTAAATGTTTCATTTTACTCAGATACAGAATCAATACCCATGGAAGCAGCAGTCAAGAAATCAAAAGAGATACTGCACTGGGCAAATCTGCTGCAAAAGACCTTTTAAAGCATTGAAAAGCTAAGATATCACCTTGAAGATTAGTGTACTCCTGACCCAAGTCATTGTATTTTCAATTTCATCATATGCCTATGAAAGCTGGACAGTGAATAAGGAAGACAGAAGAAACTAATGCCTTTGAATTGTGGCGTTGCTGAAGAATATTGAATGTCATGAACTGCCAAAAGAAAGAATGAATCTGTCTCTCAAGAAGTGTAATGCTCCTTAGAGGCAAGGATGGCCTGACTGTCTTACATACTTTGGACTGTTGTCAGGAGGGATCAGTTTCTGGAGACGGACGTCATGTACAGGGTGTCATAGATCAAACTGTGTCCCCCCAAAATAGGTGTAGCCCTGTAGCTGGGCCATGATTCCCTCTAATCTATGATTGTCCTCCATTTTGTGACTTTGCTGTGCTATGTGTTAAAGGATTAGGGTGGGACTGTAAATCCCTTCAGATCACCTCCCTATTCCACTGGAAAAGGAGTTTCCCTGGAGTGTGGCTTGCACCACCCTTAGTGCTTTCACCCTGCAAGAGATAAAAGGAGAGGGAAGCGAGCAGAGAATTGGGAACTTTGCACGATCAAGAAAGCAGAACTAGAAAGCGTCCTTCAGACCTGAGATTCCTGCGCCAAGGTATTCCCTGGACAAAGAGTGATACAATACTGGACTTTCCTCCAGAGCCAACAAGCAGGAAAGCCTTCCCCTGGAGTGGACACTCTGAATTTGGACTTGCAGCCTACTGGACTGTGTGAGAATAAACTTTCCTTTGTTCCAGCCATTCACTCTGTGGTATTTCTGTTAGAGCAGCCCTAGCTGACCAAAACACAGGGTAAAGTACAGGGTCAGTCCAAGAGAGGAAGAACCTCATGAGATGGATTCAGTGGTTGCAATGACAGATTCAAGCATAACACCGATTTTGAGCATGGTGCAGGACCAGTGAGCATTTTGTTCTGTGATCCACAGGGTTGCTTGGAGTCGGAACCAGCTCAGTATCACCTAGCAACAACAACGTGGGGAGCAGCAAACCTGGCCTTCTCAGACGTTCCTGAATTTCAAACAAAAAGTAGCTACTATTTGGCTCTGGTAAGTTTTGAGCTTTTACATTTTTTTTAAAGTTCTATATTTGCATTTGTTTATATTCATAACTACACCACACTGGCGGTTGTCGGTGTTTCAGTGGTAGAATTTTTGCCTTTCATGTAGGAGACTCAGATCTGATTTCCAGCCAATGCACCTCATGGGCAGCCCCACCCATCTGCCATTGCCAGGACTTTCTTTTGAGGCACTTTTGGATGGGTTCAAACTGCCAACCTTTAGGCTAATAGCCAGTGCAAACTGCTAATGTTACCCAGCGATCCAGAGACAGATTAAAGTAATGGAGTCCTCTCTGTCCAGATGTAGTGACAATCTAAAAACTCACCATTTTCTTTGGAAGTGAAACAAATACCTATGCTACCATTACTCCCTTGCCATTAAGTCCATTCTAACTCACAGTGACCTCTAGGACAGAGTAGAACTGCCCCATAGGGATTCCAAGAAGCAAATTGACACGTGGTTTCTCCTGTGAAGCAGCTAGTGAGTTTCAATTGCTGAGCTTTTGGTTGGTAGCCAAGTGCTTTAACCACTGCACCACCAAGACTCTTTATAGGGTCTATACTAGTCCCACAGAAATCAAGATATGACAGCTTGGATGGGATATTATCATACAAATATGAGGTTTTACAGCCAGAAGCAATCTTGGAGATTCTTGGGTCCAGATTTCGTACCTTCGCAATTAGAACAAACAAAAAACTTGGCCTCAGAATGAGGTAAGGTTCCTCTTCCCCAAAGACCAGAGATGTGGGCAATCACAGAGAAAGCCTACTGCACAAAGGGGAACTGGAGCTGGCCCTTGGAGGCTATCTATGATTTGGATGAGGACAACCATTCTGTGCCTGATGCAGAAGGAAGATACTGAATTTGGAAGTGTGGATGTCACGTGAAGAAGCAAGTTCCCCACCCTGGAACTCAGATCCCTGCCTCCATTGAAGTCCAGATGTGTGCATGTGCTCTGCCTCCTGGTGAGTCCCCATGGTAGTACAGTACGAGAGTGCCAGGGGTTGGTCAAAGCCCAGGGGACCATCTCTGAGGGACATGGAGTTGGCCCCTAGGGAGAATGATCAACTTCCAGAGGAGAAGGAAGACACACTAGCTTTAGCGCTGTTTGAGGGAGTAGCATGGAATTAGGACCTCCCCTGGACAGAACCATTCTTCATGGAATCATGGGGAAGGGTGATGCACAGAAGGGAGCACCTGCCTCGCTGGAGGTGGGGGTGTGGGTTCAACCATGACAGCGTCCTGGAGGAGGGGCTCTTTGCTTCCAGCTCTGACAGCAGGCAGGGCCAACATAGGAGTAAAGGGAGGGGATCCCATGGAACACTGACCCAGTTCCTGGCCTTTGTCCCACCCAGCACCTCACCTAGCCTCTCGTCACCTCGTCCTCCCTATGGCCTAGGATTGGAGATGAACCTGAGACTCAGCTGCTACAGTGAGCCTACAACAATAATAGCACCAAACAGGAGCACTTTGAGGCCTAACTTTGGTCCAGGGAGAGGCTTATGGGGACTTAGAAGGGAGGGCTAGGCAGGAGGTGGGGAATGACAGGGGCAGGGGGCTCCTGGTGCCACTCCAGAGGGAATGCTCTGGTAGTGGGGACAATTGGCACACTCTGAGTCCGTATCCTGAAGCCTTGAAGCCCTGAAGCCCTTCTGTGAAGAATCCAGGACTGCAGGCCCTTTTAAGATGGGTGGTACAGAGCTAGTGGAGGTGAGGGTGGGACCACCCCGGAGGCAGGTCAAGTACACATGCTGCCCAGGTCATGCATGCCCCTTTAGCACTGGGCCACGCGCGTCTGCCTGGCAGTGTCCACCCATGTCCCTCACCCTAAGGAGGCCTCATGCTGTGCTCCCCCTCAGCGGTGACCTACACCCACCGCAGCATGCATTCCTGGTCCTGCATCCGTGAGTGAGCACTGAAACTGTTCCACATCCAAACTCTCAGTGCACAGTCGGGACAAGGTGTAAGAGAAAGGCAGGGCTGGCCCAGGAAACAGAAATGGACAGAGTCCGGACAATGAGGAAGGTTCTTAGCTACCTAGGCCTGGTTCAGCCCCTCTCATTGGGTTTGCTTTGAGAATAAGAGACACTAAAAAGTGAGGAACTTCTCTTGTGAGGCTCATCACCTTTTACTGCCCCACATGTTCAGAGGCATGCACATGCATGTGTGAGCACGCACACACCCATACACACACACACACACACTGACTTCACAGGTGGGGCTATGTGGGTGGTACCAAAGGAGGAGAGGACACCAGATAGGTGACCCCATGGGAAGAAGAGATAGGGCAGAGGCAGCTCTGTCTCAGGACAGTCTTCTAGCCGCATGCTCGCAGCCCACACCATTGGCAGGAAGAGATACCAGATGAAGGGAGAGGGATTGCAAGGTTCCCAGGAGTCTGCCAGAGACAGCTATCCCTAGAGAAACCAAGAGAGGACAGGACCTGATTCCGCAGTCCCTGCTCTAAACCCTTGGAGCTAAGATGAACCATTCTCAGAACAGAGGAGGCTGCAGAAAAGAAGTCCTCAGTTTCCTCCTCTGTAAATTGGGGTGTTTGGAGTGGGCGATCGCCAAGGTTCCAAGGCTCAGAGATGTACCTGCTGGTCGTGGTTCTCTGTTGATGACCCAGTGTGTTCTGAGGTCCTAGGGAAATGCTGTCTACTTCCTGGAGTAGAATATTCACTCTGGAAGAGCACTGGGGTGTGGGGACTGGGAACCTGGAATCAGACAGAGCAGAGCCATGAAGTTTGAGGCCAGATCCAATGTCAGGACCAGTCATTGACAGCCTCGGGGTCCTCCTGAAGAAGTTATGCCTTTGCCCTGAAAATGAGGAGTATGGCTCTTGAGTGAGCCGGACACCACAGGGCTGGTAGAGGCAAAGAGGGGCAAGGAAGTCTCCTGAGATTCCCCATACTGCTCTTGAACTTGGAGACCCTGCTATTTTGCCCCCAGGGGCCCAGGAGAGCTCTTAACTTGAGGACACCTTAACACAGGCAAGGAGTAGGAGGTTTCTTGCCTAGTGCTGCAGTGCTAGAGAAGGCCACCAGGAGCAGAGGACTCCCCTGTCAAAGGTACCCCTTGGGCTTTGCTGGTGCAGCTGGACCAGGGGACAGTCACTCTAAGATCATTTTGGCCTTCACCTGTCTTGGAACTGCATCTCCTGATGCTACCATCCATGCCCACAATCTGAGCTGGTCCTCCAATGGTGCTGCTAGCTTTCGCCCTAAGTCATGGTTAAGAAGCTGGAAACAAACCACATGGTCCCTGCCCCAGAAGCTCACAGTGGAGGGGAGAAAGTATGAAGATGAATACATGGGGAAGAAAAGAGCATACCCTGTAGAGAAAATAGAGTAGGGTGAAGTCAGAGATGTCTGGGGCCACTGAGTGGGAGTCTAGAGACTCACTGAGGTGACATTTATGTGTGACCAGAATGACAGAACGGACCAGTGCTGCACGAGTCTGGGGAAAGTGTGCCAGGGAGAAGGCACAGCTAGGGCAGAGACTCAGAGGCAGATGTGCATTTCTTCACAGAGGGAGATGGAAACAGGCCAGCATGGCTGGAGCTACCTGGGGAGGAGAAGTCAGAGAGAAACAGAGAGCAGGCTCAGGTTCCAGGCCCTGATGAACTGGAGGAACTATTTGCTGCTCTGTGACAACCCCACTCCAAAACTTAGCAGCTCACAAAAAAACAACAGATGACTCACAGTCTCTGTCGACCAGAACGTGAGAACGGCTTAGTTGGTAACTCCACCCCAAGTTCTCTCTGGAGGCTAGGGCTGTGGTCTCAGCTGAGGCTTGAGTGGGGAAGGATCCACTCTCTGATCAGTCTACATAATAGGCAGGACTATCTTGTGAGCTGTTGGACTGGGTGGCCTCTGTTCCTTTCAGTCTGTTGTTTGGGGCCTTTGGGTTATTGTCTCATGGGCCTTATAGGGTGGGTCATACATCACAGCTGGTTTCCAGGAGGAAAGAGTGAGAAATGAAAGAGAGTGAAAAAGAGAGAGACAGTGACAGAGGAAGAGAGAGAGATGACACAGAGAGAGCAAGCATGAGAGAGAGCCAGGACACATTGCCCTCAGTGGGGTTACTATGAGTTGAAATTGACTTGATGGCACCAAACGGCAACATTCTTGAGTACCACATCCCTGAGCCCAGGCATCACAATGGAGGGGGATCACATAGGATGTGGAAACCAGGAGGAGGGATCTTGGGGAGTCATTGTGAGGCTGCCCGCTCCCTAGTCTGAGATGATGCACTGGTCATATTCTAAATAATGGAAGTTATTGGAGGATTTAATGCAGAGGGTAGCAATATCTGATGTTTGTTTAATTCCAACTCTTGCTGTGGCAGACAGGAAAAGAAGGCCAAGAAGGGAAGTGACTATCCCGAGCTCACACCACCAGAACCCAGCCCCTTTAGAGGAGGTCTACGCTGCTTCACATCCCTGTTTGAAATTCTTCCATCTCTCAGTTTGTGCATTAGCTACTTGTGACATCAGACTATAGGTTTAGATGTGTTATCTCACATACTGCTGACAAATGATCCTTATTATGTGGGTGGGGAGACTAGGAGGCTCTGAGAAACACCAAGACTTGTCCAGGGTGCTAACTGATTAAGATGGATGAGCTATGTCTGAACCTAGCTCTGTGTGCTTAAGGCTGGGACACTGGCTGTGCCCCAGACTTCCCCAGGTTTTGTGGTGGGCTGTTTTGGTGTCACTGTGTATAGCTGTGGAGATGGCATGGGGAGATATGAGCACTCAACAGCCCAGAGGGGACTTTGGAGAGGCTTTAATTCAGGTCAGGCTCAGCTCATGGAACCCAGGATACAACTTCATTTTCTTGGTGGCAGAGTACATAGAACTCAGAACCTTGGTAACCATGCACCCACACTCTAGAGATAGCCCCCTACTCAGCTCATTTGAGTGGAGACGCTTGAGTTAGCTGTTACTCCCATTTCCTTGTGTTGAACCTTGAGAAATCAGGGAGTTCAATGCTTTCATCAAGGCTGAGACTTGGTCTCATCCTCTATCCACAAAGACTCTAACCATTTACCAAAAAGAACCTGAAGGGTGGCTGTGGGTGCCAATGCAGTCCAGGCCACCACTGTGATCCCACCTGGGCAGCCCTATAACCCTCCTTCAGGTCATATCAACACCTAGGCCATGCCAACCCTTGTCCCCATGGGGTCTTGGTGTTGGGGGTAGGGAGGAAATGAGGACAGAATTGATGAGGCAGAAAGTTCTTGGAAGAGGGAGGGTCTATTGGGGAGAGAGCTGGGGGGTCAAAGAAGGAGGGGTCACATGGTGTGGGGAGATTTGGGAGAAAAGGTAATGAGGAAGATGATTAAAATGATGCTGCTGCTTCATGACTAGCCTTCACTGAGGGTTCCCCAGCTCCATCCCCATGGCCCCTCACCATCACTGGGTTCACGGGCCTGAGACTGACCCAGAATGGAATGATGGGAGGACCTGTTCATCAGGTTGGGTACCTTGGAGGCTGGGGGCTGAGCTGGCGCAGATGGGAACCTGGTTGATGTCCCTGCCTCAACATCTTGATCACACAGTAGGCTGGAACATAAATCTCCACTCAGGGGTCCCAGTTCAAGTCAGAGCTTCAGGAACTGTCAGGGGGTTACAGGCTGAGTCTGTACTCTCACCTGGGTCTTCCCTGAACTCCTGCTTGCCCAGAGCTGGCAGTCACCCCATGGTCCCAGCTGCTGGCATTGATGGCTCACTGCTGACCTTGTGCCCACCAGCTCCTCCCAGATCCTGAGGCAAAACCTAGAGGTCTATATCTTTACTCCACTCCTGAGTCCCCTTTGCCCCCTGTAATCTCTCCTCCCTGGAAGATGGGAGGTGAGGAGGGGCTGTAGAGCACAAGGGCAGACTGATTCCTTCTGTTGCCCTTTCAGAGGGCTGCAGGAGCCTTACATGTGTCCTCATACACTGACCCACCCAGAACAGACTCCCAGGAGTGCAATGCTGGAGAGAAAGACACTAGAAGTTAGGATAGCCAGAACCAAGCTCCAGTGACATGGCATAGCAACCTGTGACATCGACTGTGTCCCTGCATCGAGCCTGTTCAGGGTGTTACAGTTCTTCCCCATTGCTGTCAATCTGCTGTCAGGGTGGCCACTGCAGCCACAGGGTGGCTTTGAGGTGCTTGTTGGCCCTGAGAAGCTGGGCCACCTCTCAGTCCTTTATGGGCCATGTGGATTTGTCCCCCCTTAGGAGTCTAATCAGGTCTTTGGTCCTGTGTGCTCTTTCTCTTGTTACAGGATCGCCAGGTACTCCCCCCTGACTGGACGTGGGACCGCCATAACTTCAGCTTCTCAAATCCCTCTTTAACATACAGAAAGGGAAATCCTGTGTCCTGCTTTGCAATCAGAGGGGAGGGATCTCATGAGTGTGTCTGCTCTGTGCACTGTCTCCAGCTGGGGAAGCAGTGTGCTTACACCAGACCCTCCCTGTCAAGTCAGGAACGGAACAGGTCTCACGTAGCACACAGGGAATGTTGCAGAGCCCGGTGGTGGTTCTGGTCTGTCATGAGGTGACCTTGAGTAGACACTGGACATTGCCAAGTTATATTTTCTCATATGTAGAGCTGGATGGTATGTGACAACTTACAGCGACACTGCTCTTAACACCAAACCAAACCAAACCAAACCTGTTGTTGTTTATTGTGTTCTGACTCATAGCAATGCTATAGCACAGAGTAGAAATGCCAGTGAGTAGCTGGAGGATTCCAACTAATGACCTTTTGGTTAACAGCCGGGTTCTTAACTCCTGGACCATCTGAGCTCCTCTTAATACAGGGAGTTAGTGTTATGAACAAAACGACCTGAGGTTCGTAGAAGGTTTAATCACCCCACCTCAAATTCTACTTTAAATGCTGAGCCCCATTTTCTGTTTGGAGCATTTGTCTCCCACCTCCAGCCACAGATCACACAGGTCTAGGACTCTGGTCCTCCTGGTAGTTCATGGGTCGCCTCCGATGGAATGTTCTTCCTCTATCTCACCGCAATGTGTCTATGGGTCAGAAAAGGACCTGGAGAAGCTCTGTGAGGTGAGAACCATCAAGACTGGCACACGGGAGAAGCTGGTGGAGCACTTGGCACCCACCTTCATGGGCAATGACTTCTTCTACATCAGTGTCTTCCTGAGGAGCTGCAGAATCTTCACCACCATCCAGCAGGTCCTGAAACCCGTTTCAAGGATGAGTGTCCCACCCTTCACAGTCCAGTGGGAACTCAGCCCCCTAACCAGCTATGAGTTGGGGAACGTCACTCACCTCTGTGCTTCAGTTTGCTCCTCTTTGGTTGTTGTTAGGACCTCCTGGAACAAGCCATGGAAAGTGTATACTAAGAACCACATGGAACAAGCCATGGACAGTGTACACTTGGAGCCTTAACAAAAAGGTTTACAGCCTCTTGCCACTGAGTTGATTCTGACTCCTAGTGACCCTAGAGGACAGAATAGAACTTTCCCAAGGGGTTTCCAAGTGACAGTTGGTGGATTTGAACAGTGGACTGTTTGGTAGCAGTAAAGGTCTTTAATCACTCTGCCACTAGGGCCCCAACACCTGGATCCCAGCTCTTGGACAAGGTTGCTAGAGGGGCTGGGGTGTTCACATTTGTTGTTTTCCCCTCCCCAGTGAAGGAGCTGTCAGCCTCAGCCCTCAGTGACTGTGTGCCCTTGAGCAAACCTACATCCCATTTGTAAAAAGGATTGATAAATCTATCTAGAACAGGGATCCTTGTATCATGGATTAAACTGTATTCCAAAAAAATGTGTGTAGAAATTTGGCTGGACCATGATTCATTGTAGTATTGTATATTCTCTGTGGTATTAATAAGGGGGGTGGGCAAGCAGCTGAGTTGGTGGGGAAGAACTTAACATACAGGATTGTAATGTGGCTAGGGGCGGCATCTTGGGATCTAAAAGAAAGGGAAGCAAGCTGAGATTTGGGGGACCTCATATCACCAAGAAAGAAAGCGGTGCTGGGAGCTGAACACATCCTTCAGAAAGGAGCAGGATCCCTGTGCCTCGGAAGCTTTCAGTCCAGAAAAAGATTGACAACAAGGACCTTCCTCCGCAGCCAGCAGAGAAAGGGTTTCCCTGGAGCTGACACCCTGAACTTGGACTTTCAGCCTACTGGACTGGGACAAAAGAAAATTTCTTTATAAAGCCATTCATTTGTGCTATTTGTGTTATTTCTGTTAAGGCAGCACTAGCTGGCTAAAACACCCTGGGAGCTGGTGGAGGGGCTCTGGGACATTCAAGTATCTGGGAAGTTGCTGGTGAGTTCAGCATTGAACAACCGTCTATGAAACCCCGACTGTTACAGACACAGTTGCAGTTACTTAGCATTATACAATGAACAGAGAAGACAGGAAGCCCTAACCTCCTCAGCCCCCATCCTGGTTGGGGCATCAGACAGGAACCCTAGACATCTTAAGCAGGTTGTGTCCACAGTGCTTTAGAAGTGACACTCCCCACCTCCTCTAGGTATAGACACAACTGCCCCCAATCTGCTGAGGATGGCAGATCCCAGGACTAGCTGAAAGAGTGCGTGGACATTGGTTGAATAACGAGGGTAATCCTGTCTCTAAGAAAAGCTGGGGTTTTAGGTGACCTGTGTCTGATGTGGGTTGGACAGACCCTGGGTCACACACATCTAGATCCACGTGGAAGAATGAGTTTGGGGTACTATCTACGGGAGAAAAGTGTTCATACAGAGATGCGGGTGGAGACCTGATATCCTGAGGAACAGAGGGAGGCTGGGGGCTTTTAATGTGTCCTGAGGAAATCTTCGCTCCACCACAATCCCTTCCCAGCTCTCGTTGTCCCGTTCCCAGCCCAGGGTCAGAACAGAAGGTGGGGAGAGGGAGAATCTGCTCCCTAATCCAGCACCCCTCTCTTTGGGGCTCAGTTGCATGTGGGAGTCCTGTTCCATAGGAAAACAGCGGGGAGAGGAGATCCTTATGTATGTGCAGAGAAGCAGGCAGCATACTGGTGCCCACATTCCAGGTAGAGAGGCCTGAGACCCTGGGCAGTCTGGGGCAGAGAACAGACTCTGTGTGTCCTCAACCTTATATATTCCTGGAGTACAACTGTGTGAGGTGAACACACAGATGCTCTGTTCCCTGGATTTGGAGGTTTATTCTCCATTAGGGATGGGGCTAGAGAACAGAAAGGGACATAAGTCAGGCTTCCTGATGAGGGACAGTGAGTCAGGCCATTGACAAGGAGCTCCCTAGGAAGGAGGCTGTGTGCTAGCCCCCTGCCACTTTCCAGAGGGTATGGTGCAGAGCAGAGCTGGCATTTGGCAGGACAGGGGCAGACAGAGAGAGCTGGCCCCTTGCAGGGGTGACCTAGGAGGGTAGTGCTGCGGGAGAGGCCAGGCCTCTGACCCTCCTGTTCACCACTCATGCCTGGCACTACCCCTTTTCTCCTGAACACCTGGATGAAAGAACACGTGCCAGACTTCTACCAGCCCCTTGCACTTCCCATGTGTGAAGCTCCAGGTGGAGTATGTGCATTTGAACATGCTGGACTCACTTGTGGCCCACTGGGCCCACTTTCACTTTGTCCTGAAAAATTACACGGAGCCCACTGCGATGGAGCCAGAGGATGAGGAAGACTGCGCATGCTTGCATGTGAGGTTATGAGGGAGACATGTGCAGGTCCCACAGGGAGGACCCGTGGAGACAGTGGTTGGCCCAGAGCTCAGAGTAACCTCAGATCCTCCTCTTGTGGACCACCATCTGGGAAGGCTTCCCAAGAAGGAAATCTGGTCATTGGGCTTCTCTTCATGACAGTAGCATGTTTTCTGCCATTGGAAAGGCATGAGGAAAGGCAGTTATGTTACTAAAGTTTTCACCTCTTTCATGTCCAATGGCAGGCTAGTACCATGTCTAAAAGCAACTCACCATCTCCAGCCAGATGAAGAGCCTTGGAAATGTCTGAGAACAAGTTCTCAGACCACTCACTGTCTGATGTCAATCCTGATCCTTGCACCAACACTGGGGCTTGAGGTAGACACAGGTCTTGTACCTCCAAAGCTGGCCTAGGCACCAGACAAAGAACCCACTAGAATGTGGGATTCTAATTCTAAGCCACCTTCAGGACCACTGGCAGGTGCTGATCTCACTCCTGCAGTAACTGTGTACCCCAGTGGATCCCCAGGTCCTCTGTCTGAAGCCCATGTCTAGGCACCAGAAGAAGAGTCTATTGGAGAGTCAGATACTAATGCTGGGGGATCTACAGACTTGGATCCAGAACACCCAAGACCTTGGTCTTGTGCTTTGGGACCTGTAGCCCCAGGTCTTCCATTTACAGATCTTGCCCAGGAATCAGATGAAGAGCCTACTGGAATGCTGCATTCCTATGCTGGGCCGCTTTCAGAACCAGCTTTCAGACAACCAGCTGATGTTGATTGTTTCCATGTAGTAATAGCAGAGCTCAATATGCACCCCCCCCCCAATCTCTCCCTTGTCTCCAGCTCTGACCCAGGCACCAGAGGCTGAGCAACTTTCCACATCTACTCTGCAACAGGTCCTCTGCCACAGCCAGGGAACAGCAGTTCCATAACCTGATCCTTTCCTACCCTTACCTGAATGGGTATTGTTGTGGATTGAATTGTGTTCCCCTAAAAATGTGTGTGGGAATTTGGCTAGGCTGTGATTCCTGGTATTGTGTGATGTTCCTTTCAGTTGTAAACCCTGCCTCTGTCATGTTAATGAAGGAGGATAGGCAGCCTTGAGTTTGTGGGGCAGGACTCAATATCTGGGATTATATTGTACCTTTAGGTGATCTTTGGGGATATAAAGCAAAAGGGGGCAAGCTGAGATTTGTGAACCTTGTACCACCAAGAAAGTAGTGCCAGGAGCTAAGTCCTTTGGAAAGGACCTGGACTCCCTGCGCAACAGAAGCTTCCAGTCCAGGGGAAGATTAGTGACAAGGACCTTCCTCCAGAGCCAGCAGAGAAAGTCTTCCCCTCGAATTGACACCCTGAATTTGGATTTTAGCCTACTGAACTGTGGCAAAATAAAATTTCTCTTTTTAAAGCTATCCACTTACAGTACCTCTGTTAAAGCAGCACTAAGTAACTAGGATATTTTTGTGGTTCTTTTGTAATATTTTTACAGCTCATTTTATACTTCGTAGTTTATATTATTTTAACTGGTAGATTTCTCATTAAATAAGCCGTAGTTACTTAATAGTTATAACCAGGGGTGATAAACTGGCTTTATGTACTTTCGTGATCCTATTTCACCATCACCAGTGTCTATTTCAGAACACTGTCATCACCACGAACAGAAACCCTGGACCCATTAGGTAGCCCTCTCTGTGCCCCCACCATCATGCCCGTGGCAGTCAGTGATTGGCTTTCTCTGCCTATGGGTTTACCTGTTCTGGATAGCAAACTATAGGCAATGAATGACTCCTCTTGTCTTGATAAAACCAATGATAAAAGGATCAAGCAGGAGGCCCGGGAGGACAGGACAGTAACCTGTCTGAGCATTCTTCTTTCAGATTACTGGCCTGATGATGTCTAGCTCCACTTTGTTCTCCTTGATGGCCAGGGAGACTGCAAAGCAGAGGAAGCAGATGACCTCCACCCAGCTGACCCCCACCCAGTTAACCTGCACTCAGTTGACCTCCCTACCACCCCCCCAAGCCTCCAACTGCCCGCATTGTTCACTGCAACTGCATGTGGTCTTTTCCTTTAAATATTCCACCTTACTTGACAAATGTGGAGCGGACAGGCCTTGAGAATGAAAATGCTGTCAGTCGCCTGTGCTGCCAGTGGCACAGAAATAAAACCTTTGATCTCATCCCAAAGCTCCTGTCTCAGTGAACTGACTTTTTGCGGCAGGTAGCAAACTCTGGGGCTTTTCCGGTAACAACAGCAGAGGTCTGCAGAGAAAAGAGGTGGAAAATATCAGAAGGCCCAGATACGGTCAGGGAGGAGATGGGAAGGGTCAGGGGGCAGCCTAGGTGTAGGCAGTGAGGAAGTATTAGGGGCCAGGAGGCAACCCAGGTATGGGGAAGGAGGATGGGGAGTGGCCAGGAAGCAGCCCAGGTGTGGGGACTAGGACAGACCGTTGCAACCCCAGGCATGAGTGACAAGGCGGTGGGAGTGTAGCAAGGAAAAAGCTAAGTTTGGCCCACAGAGCAGAAGGAAAACCAACACTACTTTGTAGAGGAAGAGGCATTTACTAGCCAGTGATGTGGCAGATGGACTCAAGTCTGAAAAATAGCCATGGACTTCATTCTGTTATCAGACATATCTAGATACATGTTTCTCCAAAAAAGCAAACACAGAAATTTCCATACATCTTCCTAATTGGCAACGACAGGTGTATAGATTTCCATATTGCATTCTCATTGGTACAGTGTACAGTGTACTTAAAGAGGCACTAGATAAGCAGTTAGTATTAACTTACATGGGAAGAAGTTACCCTATTTTTAGAAACCAGGCTTATCTCAAGGGTATCTATACGGGGTGGAGGGAGCATCCTTGGGCTGGCTCCTCAGAGAGGCATCTGGACTTATATCTTTTCCTTAGAAACTGGGCTTATTTCTAAGAATTCTATAAGAGGAAGAGAGGAGCTGCTATCTCTGACACCGCAACTCTAATTTAGGCACCAGGCAGCTCATTTTTATTTAGTGAACAGAACAAGTATACGTGTAGTAAAGCAGGCACTGATTCGAACAGGGTTTGGGAAGTTCCTCACAAAGCAAACCGGTGCTTTCGTATTTAAACAACATTAACAAAGGCTAGTTCCTCAGGTGAACTCACCTTTCAAGGAGGAAAGCACGTAGGCCTGGGCACGGGGACAAGGGCCACATTCGGAGAGCCAGACCCATCATTTGCAAGGGTCTGATGTCATGCATTTTAGCCGTTTGCAGCTGTTTACATTCACTCATTCACAGGCTCACAAGCCCCGCAGGCAGGCCTTCCAGAATTTAAGTGATATCTTCCTGAAAGCCTTTTCTCCTTCTCTCAGGAGGTGTGAGGAGGAGGCCTGGGTGTGGGTAATGAAGAGATTGGAGGAGTCAGAAAGATGGACGAGGTTGGGGATTGAGGAGGTAGAGGGCTCAGGAGATAGCTGGTGGATGGGAGGGCAGGAGGCCGCACAGGTGTGGCAGTGGGGAAGTGTGAGGGGCAGGTGAGGAAGTGAGAGGGGAAATCCTGGGTGTGATGAAGGAGAAGATGGAGAGCCAGGAAGTAATTTAACTTGGGAAGTGAGGCAGAGGGAGGTTCAGCCATGGACAGTGTCAAAGTGAGTGGGGCCAGGAGAAGGTCTAGAGTTGAGTAGGAGTCTTGGAGGGCCAGGGATACACCCACATTAGGTAACAAGGAGTTTGACAGTGTCGGGAGACAGCGCGCTGAGGGTACTGTGGAGCTGGGCTGGGTGAGGAGAAGGCACAACTGTAAAGTGTAAGCAGGTGTGTAAGGTGGGGGATGACAGGAGAAAACCCAGGTGTGGGTAACGGGTAGGTGGGGTCAGTCCAGGTATGGGAAGGTGGAACAGGAGAACTCACAGGTTTCAGCACTGAAGAAGTGTGAAAAGGCCTTTGGGTATCCCCATTTAAGAATTGGTGAGGTGGAAAGTGAGGAGGTGTGAGAGGCAGGGAGGCACCCCAGTTGTGGGAGTGGGGAGATGTGAGGGTCAAGAGGTAGTCCAGGTGCGTCGGTAAGGAGGTGTGAGGTGACAGGAGGCAGCGCAGGTGCGGGAGCGTGGAAACGTGAGGGGCAGCCAGGTGCGGGAGTGGGCAGGCGTCGGGGCGGGAGGCAGCCCCCGCGTGGAAGAGGGGAGGCCTGAGGAACTGGGGGGCAGCCAGGGCTTATCAAGTGTGTAGGCAGAAGGGCAGGAGAATCCCTCAGTGTGGGTAACGAGCAGGGTCAGGAGGCGGCTGAGGTTGGGTAGTAACGGGGTGGTAGAGGTTGAGGAGCGCACCGCAAGCATGGATAGTGGGGCAGAGTGAAAGCCTGTGCATGGGTAATGACTGGGCTGGAAGGGCCAGAAGGCAGTCCCGATGTGGGCGTTTTAATCAAAATACCTTGAGTGGGGTAAGGTAAGGTCAGATACAGATGGACTGAAAGTTTGAAAGATCTGGTCGTATTCACTGGTCCTTACGGAGAACACAGCATGCAAGTATACAGTGGGTTGCACCCAGGGCGGGGCCACGAAAAGCTGCGTTTGTAGAAGAGGGCTCGTATATGCAAGCAGGGCAGTCTTCCCAATGTGTTCCAGGCTTCCCACAGTTTGGGGATTTAATAATTCCTCAGGCTCCAGGGCACAGGAGTGGCCCCTGGGCACTGGGTACCTGTCTGTCCCTAGGTGTTAGGTATGTGCCAAGGAGCGTGAGAGTCCAACCGGAGAGTGACTGGGGAGTGGACCAGCCTCCAGCCAGGGTCTCACAACTGTGTTAACGCAGCATTGAAGAAAACAAACAATAGTCCCACTTATAAATTACAAGTGGCTCTTTGAAGAGCTGACATCAGTTCTGGACTTGACCATCTGTGCTGAGTGGCCTGCTTGGTAGAGGATGCTCCCAGGGGATAGGAGTGTATAGTAAAGAATGCAAAGAAAGCAAAAAATAAAAAGCAGAAAGCAAAGTATAAGACGTCTCTGTAAGCTGGCCCCCGGTGGGAAGAGCCTGCTGAGGCTGAGGCTGAGTCAGAGTTCAAAATAACCTCAGACCCTCCTCTGGTGGACCACAGTCTGGGAAGTCTTCCTGGGATGGATTCTTGGGCTTTTGGGGGAGGTTTCCTGTCTTTGGAAAGACAAGAGGAGAGGCAGTCACGTTGGCGAATACTTTTCCTCTTATAGCTCTGGAGTTCCTGGCATTTGGCTATACAATGGCTTTTTCTTTTGCCATAAAAGTAGCAGGCCCCAGGTAGGAGCTGACTCCGAACCGCAAACATGGATGACACTTAGAACACAGTTGCAGCTGGCTCAGAGATGTGAAGGAGAGATTAAACTTCGCTGATGAATGATTTGAGATTGTTTGTTACTGCAGCAAAACACGGTGGAAGCCGGCTAATAGGACATTTGTGAAAACCTCCAGGAAACGCTGAGCAGAATCTGCTACTGAGGTTTTTTTAGGGTGCAGGAATCTTTCCATTTTCATCTGCCCTGAGATTCACCTTATTTAGGATCCCCGAGTGTCTAAAAATGAGGAGCATTTGCTATTTCTTTTTAATTACTGAAAGAAAGAAATGTAAAGACCAGAAACCATCAGGGATGTAATAAATGGACCCTGGTGGAGAAAAATGTGGAACAGAACCTCAAACTCTAAAACAAACAAGCAAACCCCGAAAAACAAACAACAGATTTACTGGACAGTTAAAGACTACTCTGAGACTATGGTCCTGAGATGTTCCTTAAACCTTGAATTGAAACAAATCTCTGAGGTCACTTTGTAGTTGACTGGCAGATTGGCTCAGAAAATAAAGAATATTACCCCTGGGTACTGTTCTCCTTTAAAAAATCACCTATATAAGACCAGTCAACAGTTATTTTAAAACAAAATTGAAAATGTAAGCAGGCAGGAAAGCTAAATTACTAGAAAGAGAACAATCTGAATAGAAATGATGAAGATATTCATACATTGTGAAGGAGGTAACCAATATCACTGAATGTTTTGTGTAGAAATTGTTGAAGGAGAACCCACGATGCTTTATAAATCTTTACTGAAAATACACAAAAATATTATTTAAATTTTAAAAAGAACAAAGAAACCACTGGAATTAATGTACTACCACAATTGAGAACAAAATATTTTATCTGTCATAAAACTGGACTTTACAGTAGTATTTACTAAGTAAATTATATAATTTCTCTTTTGCAGGCAATACACTAAATTACAGATATTTCAAAGACAATATATGTACATGACACAAAGTCTTTTGTAAATAACTTTGTTCCTTTCACTAGTAAACAGTGAAAAAAACATTTAGAGAAGTTGGCAGACCAGTGACTCTGATCTTTATAAGATACCAATTTAAGCTTTCAATGACATGGGCTATGATTATAATTTGTCAAAAAAGAGCAGAATCTACACTTTATTCATCATTTTGCATGGACAGATTTTTTTTAAAAATAAGCAGATTGCTTATGATGCTTGCATATACTCACTGGCTACTCGTCAAATGAAATAACACAAGAGTTGATGAGGAAATAGTATTTTCAAATCCAAAAAAGGGTAATTGGCAACAGGATAGAAAGTGGCTTAGATCACGCAGTTCTTCACAGTTCAGCAAGAAATAGCAAGTTATGTGGTCTTTATACATCGTATTGTTTATTGATCAGTCTCTGGGCCACAGGTCCCTTGCCATCTCACAAACTTGTCCTTCCAGCAGTGTAAGACCCTGTGGGTTCCTGTAGGGGATTCTGGAGGGCAGACACTTCTCCTCCACACTGTGTGCACGTCTCACTGTCTGCTTAGGTGATCACCGTGTTCCCTTACTGGGGAAGAAGACAAAGAAAGAAAGCAGCAGTGAGGCTAGATTTTGGCCTCGACTCATAACTATCTCATAACTGGGACACAAGTTCATGAGTTCTCTCAGTAACTGGTGTCTTGGGAAGGTACAGGCACAGATAGGGTTGATCTAGGCTTAGGATTCTTCTGCAGGGATTTTCAAGTGGGTCTAATTACCAGTTGCCATCAAGTCAGTTTCAGCTCATGGGGACCCAATGTGTTCAGAGTGAAACTTCAGTCTGTAGGGTTTTCAAGGCTGTCACCTTTTGAAAGCGCATTTCCAGCCTGTCTTCCAAGGCACCTCTGGGCAGGTTGAACTACCGACATTTTGGTTAGCAGTCTCAGCTTACTTAACTGTCTGCACCACTGGGGCTTTCCTCTAATGTGGACCCATGGTGTGTTAATTACCCCAACTCCTATCAAGTCCCTCCTACATCTTTGCACTAGGCTAGGACTCAGGAGGAAGCAACCCTGGCTAAGACATAGTCGTGCTCTCTAAAAGCACAGGGATTGAGGGGTGTGCTCTGGGATAACAAGCCAGATGCCAGCTAATAAATTTGAGCATTGTCATTTCCAAATAACATATTCCCACAGCTGGGTAGTAAAAACACATCTGGCAAATACTTATCTTAAAATGGTGAACATTTAAAGTTGGAGTCCCTGACCTCAACCTGTGACAATTCCATCAATAGATGTGAGTAACTGGTACAGAACACACATGTGGTCAAAATCTTAAAATGACTTAAAACACATAGAGGAAAATAGCCAGCCAAAAGCAATCTGTTAATTAACCAAGATGTCCTTCCTGAGGCCCTTGGGCACTGTGGGGAAGGCCAGACAACTCCCCAGGGGAAGTCTAAATGGGAGCTCAACCAAGGTGGGCTTCCCAACCCAGAGAGTCAAGGCCACCATTTAAGTGCCATGGGCTGAACTTCCAAATCCCAGAGGTTGCTTTTCTAACTTCTCCACCTTTAGGCTCAGGTTGCCTACACTTTTTAAATTTTTTTTTTGTTAAGCAGAATATTAAGTTCATATGCTTTGTTTCTTATCTTTATTTAGCATTTCGAGTACATTTCAGAGACATTAATGACATACACCATGTATGTGACCATCACCACTGTCCGTCTCCAGATGTTTCTCATTACTGCCAATGGAACCCAGTGCCCCTTCAAGAAACACCTCCTCATTTCTACATCCTGTCATCTCCTGGTCACCAATGATGCATTTTGATCTCTGTGCTTTTGCCTAAGGAACCCTTGTTGCGCAGTGGCTAAGTGCTTGGCTGCTAACTGAAAGGTTGTCAGTTTGAAACCACCAACTGCTGTACTGGAGAAAAGACCTGGTGATCTGCTCCCGTAAGGATTATAGCCTGGGGAATCCCATGAGGCAGTTCTAGTCTGTCACATGGGGTCAGTGTGAGGTGGAATTGACTTGACGGCAACAACAAGTTATTTGCCTCGTCTAGACATTTCACTGAAGTCGCATGATGCGTTATTTGTCCTTTTGAGCCTGACATTTCATTCAGCATGTTTTCAAAGATTATAAGGTGGTGGCATCTATCAGGACTTCATTTCTCTTTATGGATGAGGAATATTCCATTATAAGGATGTACCATATTTTTTTATCCACTCATTTGTTGGTAGACACTTGGATTGTTTCCACTGTTTGACTACTGTGAATAACACTACCATGAATGTTAGTGTACAAATATCTGTTTGAATACCTGATTTCAGACACAATGCTGAAAGGTGAGCCTTCCAGGTTGGAAAGCACTCAAAATACAACTGGGGCAGAGCTGCCTCCTCAAAGTAGAGTCAACCTTAATGATGTGGATGGAGTTAAGCTTTTGGGACATTGATTTGCTGGTGTGCATTACTCAAAATGAGAAGAAACAGCTGTAAACATCCATTAATAATCACATTGTGGAAGGTATGAAGTATGACTCTAGGAAAACGGTAAATAGTCAGAAATGAAATGGAACACAAATGTCGATATCCTAGGCATTAGTGAGCTGGAATGGACTGGTGATAGTTGCCGTTCTGAATCAGACAATTACATGGTCTACTATACTGGGAATGACAAACGAAGAGAAATGGTGTTGCATTCATCATCATCAAAAGGAGCATTTCAAGATCTGTCCTGAAGTACAATGCTGTCAGTGGTAGGATGGTATGAATATACCTATGAGGAATACCAGTTAATAACACAATTATTCAAATTTATTCACGAATCATTAAGACCAAAGATGAAAAAATCAAGGATTTTTATCAGTGTCTAGCATCCGAAATTGACCAAACTTGTAATGAAGATGCACTGATAATTACTGGGGGTTGGAAAGCAAAAGTTGGAAACAAAGAACAAGGACTGGTAGTTGGAAAATTTGGCCTTGGTGATGGAAGTGATGCTGGAGATTGCATGACAAGAATTTTTCAAGGCCAATGGCTTCTTCATTGCAGATAACTTTTTTCAACAACATAAATGGTAACTGTACACATGAACCTTGTCAGACGGAATACGTAAGAGCATAACTGACTACATCTGTGGAAAGGGATGATGGAAAACCTCACTATCATCAGTCAGAAGAAGGCCTAGGGCCAACTGTGGAGCAGACCATCAGTTGCTTATATTCATGTTCAAGTTGAAACTGAAGAAAATTAGAACAAGTTCACGAGAGTCAAAGTGCGACCTTGAGTATATGCCAAGGGAGTTTAGAGACCATCTGAAGAATAGATTTGACACAATGAATACTAATGAGGGAATTTTGGGGATGTCTTATTTGTCATCAGGCCCAGGTCAATGGAGCCAGGATGTAACCTCACTCCCTTGGAGATGGAGCACAGAAAACTTAGCACTCTGGGGATACGAACTGAATTTTGTTCCACAAAAAGGTGTCAGGAAACACCAGAAAAGAGAATAGGTAGCTGGGAACTCCTAAAAACCAAAGATTTGTGTTCATCTAAATATTTCACTAAAAGAGTAAAAAGACAACCTACTGACTGGGAAAAAAATTTGGATATGACAAATCCAAACTTCATCTCTAAAATCTAAGAGATACTGTAACACTTCAACAACAAAAAGACATCCAAGCAGCTAACACATACTGGATGAAATGCTCATGATCATTAGCCATTAGATAAATGCAAATCCAAACTACAGTAAGATATCATCTCACCCCAACAAAGCTGGTATTAATCTAACAACACAAAATGATAAATGTTGGGGAGGCTGTAGTGAGACTGAAACACTCCTAGGTTGCCAGTGGGAATGTGAAATGGTACAACCACTCTGGAAATCGATTCAGTACTTCCTTAAAAAGCTAGAAATAGAAATACCTTATGATCCAGCAATCTCACTTCTTGCAATATATCTTAGAGAAATAAGCTGTCACACCAACGTTCATTGCAACACTGTGCACAATAACAAAAAGATGGAAACAACCTAGGTGCCTATCGACAGACAAATAGACAAGCAAATTATGGTATATTCACACAATGGAATACTACACAAGGGTAAACAACAGCAACGAATTTATGAGATATCTCACAATATGGAGGAATCTGGAAGGCGCTATGTGGGCAAAATTAGTCACAAAAGGCCAAATATTATGTCATGGTTTGAATTGTGTCCCCCCAAAAATGTGTGCAGCCATGTGGCTGGGATATGGTTCCCAGTATCTTGGAAATGTCCTCCATTGTGTGGTTTTGCTAACCTGTATGTTAAAGGATTAGGGCGGGGCTGTGAATTCCTGCTATGGGGGAAGTTTCCCTGGAGTATGGCTTGCCCCACCCTTAATGCTTTTAGCTTGCAAGGAATAAAAGGAAAAAGAACCAAGGACAATTTGAGAACCTCGCTACCATCAAGCAAGCAGCACCGGGAGCAGAGGAGGTTCTTGCGTTAGGACACTCCCTGGACAATGACTGATGCAATACCGGACTTTCCTCCAGAGCCATCAAGGGGAAAGTCTTTCCCTGGAGCGGACACCCTGAATATGGACTTGCAACCTACCGGACTGTGTAAGAATAAATCTTTCTTTGTTAAAGCCATCCACTCTGTGGTATTTCTGTTAGAGCAGCCCTAGTTGACTAAAACATATTATATATGATCACTATTGTAAGAACTCAAGAAAAGGTCTTAACAGTGAAGAAAACATTCTTTGATGGTTACTGGGGGAGAGGGAAAGGAGGAAGAGAGATATCATTAACTAGAAAGCAGACAAGAACTATATAAAGTGAAGAGAAGGACAACACAAAATATAGGAGAAGTCAGTACAACTGGGCTGAACAAAAAGCTAAGAAGTTTTCTGGATAAAACCAAACTCTTCAAAGGTCAGAAAAGCAGGGGCAGAGGTCCGGAGGTCATGGTTTTGGGGGACAACTGGGTCCATTGGTGTAGAAAAGTTTGTTAAGAAAATATTGTGTAGCCCACTTAGGTGAGCGGTATCTGGGGTCTTAAAACCATCTAAGAGGCATTGACTGATTCCAGTTGGTACCAGTGTCTTTCATGGAGAACATCAAAGACATGAGGAAAATCTGAGCCCAAGATACAGAAAGGGCCACATAATCCAGAGACTATGTAAGGATGATACTGGAAGAACTAGATGATGCCCAGCTACCACCAATTACTGCCCCAACAGGGAACCCAACAAAGAACCCCTAGTGGAGTGGGAGAAATGTGGCCTGCAGATCTTGAACTCTGGAAAAAGACCAGACTTGATGGTCTGATAGACTGAAGAGTCCCAGGAAGACATGACCCTCAGAATCTCTGTGAGCCCAAAACTGAAACCTTTCCTGACAAAGATTGGACTAGACAATAAGACATAAAGTGATACTGGTAAAGAGTGTGCTTCTTGGCTTAAGTTCATACACGAGACTAACTGGGCAGCTCTTGTGTGGAGATGGGATGAGAAGGTAGAAGGGGACAGGAGGTGGTTGAATGGACACAGGATATACAGGGTGGAGAAGAATGCTGTCACAGTGAGGGGAGAGCAACTAGAGGTATACAATGATTTTTTTATGAGAAACTGACTTGAATTGTAAACCTTTACTTACATCACATGCACACAAAAAGTATGGACAAAAAAATAAAAGTATGTCAACTTGGCTAGGCTACGATTCCCAATACTGTGTGATTGTCTACCGTTTTGGAACTTAATATGATTTTTCTATCTGTTGTAAATCTATTTCTACAGTGTTAATGGAAACCATGGTAGTGTAGTGGATAAGTGCTACTATGCCCGCTAACCAAAAGGTCAGCAGTTCAGATATGCCAGTTCCTCGTTGGAAACTCTATGGGACAGTTCTACTCTGTCTTATAGGGTTGCTATGAGCTGGAATCGACTTGATGGCAGTGGGTTTGGTTTTGGGTTTTTATGGCATTAATGAAGGCCTTGGCAGTACAATGGTTAAGAGGGCTGCCGCTAACCAAAAAGCCAGCTGTTGGAATCCACCAGTTGCTCATTGAAAACCCTATGGGGCAGTTCTATACTGTCCTATATGATTGCTATGAGTCAGAACTGACTTAACAACAGTTGGTTTTTTGATAGGATGTTAATGATGCAGGATTAGAGGCAGTTATGTTAATGAAGTCAGACTCAATCTACAAGGTTAGATGGTATCTTGAATCAATCTCTTTTGAGACATAGAAGAGAGAAACAAGCAGAGAGACAGGGAGACCTCATACCGCCAAGAAAGGAGTGCCATGAGCAGAGTATGTCCCGACCTGGGGTCCCTGCCCTGAGGAGCTCCTACTCCAAGGAAAAGTTGATGACAAGGACCTTCCTCCAGAGCTGATAAAAAAAGAATTCCTCTGAAGCTGACACCCTGAATCTGGACTTCTAGCCTTATCTAGACTGTGAGAAAGTAAACTGCTTGTTGAAGCCATCCACTCGTGGTACTTCTGTTACAGCAGCACTAGATAACTAAGAAAGACTTTTGATAACAAGCCACCCACATTCTAGAGACAGCCCTCAACTCAGTGCCCTTGAGTAGAGACACTCATGCTAGGAACATGTTTTCTTGTTGTCTCTTGTCTTCTCATGTGTCAAACTTTGAGAAATCCAGGAGTCTTACCCTTTTATGAACTTTGAGGCATGGGCTCAGCTCCTAGCCTTGAAGGCTCTGGCCATTTATCAAAAAGAACCTGAAGGTAGTGCAGGGTGGCTGAGGGCAGGCCAATCCAGGCCAGACCAGCACTGTGATATCCCCTGGGCAGCTCCACAGCCCCTTCCCCATCTCATAGCACACCCTAGGCCATGCCAGCCCTTGTCCACATGGGGTCTTTGGTAACAGCGGCAAGGAGGAAATGAGGACAGAACTGATGAGTTGGACAGTTGTTGAATGAGGCAGGATCTATCTGGGAGTAGACGGGTGGGAGTCTAAGAAGGAGACATCACATGATTTGGGGAGATTTGGTGGCGGGGGAATGAGGAGGAACAAGATGAAAATAGTGCTACTGCTTTATGACAAGCACTTGCTGAAGCCTCCCCCAGGCTCCATTCCCATGACCCCTTCACTACCACTTCAGGGGTCTAACTCAGAATGGGATGGTGGGTGAGCTAGTTCGTCTGACGAGTGCTTTGAAAATTGGGGCTGAGATGTCACAGGTGAGAACCTGGTTAACATCCCTGCCCCAACACCAATCACATAGGATTCTGGGACCTAAGCCTCCATCCAGAGGTCACAGTTTAGATCAGAGCTTTAGGGAGTATCATGGATTGAGTTATGTCCTTCCAAAAACATGTGTAGCAGTTTGGCTGGACCATGATTCCCAGTATTGTGTGATTATTCTGTATTTTGTGATTGTAATTTCTGTATATGTTGCAGTCTCTGCCTGTGGTTAATGGTCTTACATTGAAGAGGATTAAGGTGGGACTGTAACACTGTAACACCCTTGCTAAGGTTACATTCTTGATTCAGTGTAAAGTAAGTTTCCCTGGGATGTGTAGCCTGGGCCACCTTATATGTTTCAAGGGATAAAACAAGGAATGTGAGCAGAGAGCTGGGGACCTCATATGACAAAGAAAGCAGGGCTAGGAACAGAGTGCATCCTTTGGATCTGACATGCCTGTGCTGAGTTGCTCCCAGCGATGAGGAGGACCTTCCTCCAGAGCCGGCAGAGACACGAAGCACCTGGAACTTGTGTCCTGAATTCAGACTTCCAGCCTTCGTCCAAGTCATCCACTTGTGGCATTTCTGTTATAGCAGCACTAGGTGACTAAGACAGGGAGGGACTGTCAGGGGGTCACAGGCCAAGCAGGCATTCTCACCTGGGCCTTCTCTGAGCACTAGATGGTCCTGAGTGGTACAGTTACTCTCTGGGGTCCTGGATACTGGCTTTGCCCAGGCCACTGCTGACCTAGTGCCAGCCCATCCCATCCCAGACCCTGCTGCAACACTCGGGGGTTGTTGTTTCTATCCGTAGTCAGTAGACTTGGCTGGGGCTGGGTGGTGCAGCCCCTTGCCAGTCCATCAGCACACAGTCTAGAAGGGCAACTGGGAGTTCCCCTGAGGCTCAGGGAACGCAAGAGCCTGAAGAAGCAGAACAGAAGGAGGTGGCTCAGGAGGGCCCCTTACACCTCCCAGGACACTTTCAGGTGCTATTTCCTGGAGAAGATCCATAAGAAGAAGGAGGACTACGTTATCTACTCTGTATACCCCCAGAAAGTGGCTGGAAAGGGCTGGCAAAGGCTTTGGGTGGATGTGGGAGACAGGTTCCCTACCAAGGGATGCTAGATGGCCAGAGGAGGCCCAGGGCCCAGACACTGCCCAGGAGACCCCCAGCTCTCTCCCAGGGCTTTTGTCTCAAGGGCCACCAGCCCCATCTCAGAGGAATCAGCCACCATCCTTTCCCCCTCCCCATCTCATTTCCCACCTTGCCCCAAGCAGGTATAAAGTGATTTTTCCCATATATGTGGGAATATCAGAAACAAACCTTTTACACTGCTATCACTTCATGTCAACCTATGAGTCTTCTGCATGTTGCTCCTGTTTTGGTGTTGTTATTTTTTTTTAATTGTGATTAATGTAAAGTTTACAATCCAAGTCAATTTGCCATGTAAAACCCTGCACACGTCTCTACACAACTCTGTCTGCTCTCCTCACCCTGTGACAGCACACGCCTCATTTCTATACTGCACTTCTGATATTCATTCCACCAACACTTGTCCCTTCCTCTCCACCCTCCCTTTTCACCTCTGGAGAGGAGCTAGTCAGACAGCCTCGTATATATATGTATATATATATACATACATACATATATATGTATGTACGTATATATATTAAAGCCAAGAAGTACACACATCACCTACATCACCCTAAGTCTTATGGTCCAGTCCAATTTTTGTTTGAAGAGTTGTCTTTTGTACTGGTTTCAGTTCTGGACTAGCAGCCAGTCCAAAGGCCCATGTTCTCTGGGGACCTCCAGATGTTGGACCATCAAGTCTGGTTTAAGAGAGTTCTGGATCTGTACTGCTCTTTTTCTCCTGCTCCATCAGGGACTCTACCTTGTGTTCTCTGTCAGGGCAGTCATTGGTGGTAGTCGGGCACTATCTAGTTCTTCTGGTCTCATGCTGATGTATTCTTGCAATCATATGGGCCCTTCTGACTCCTGGGCTCATGTTTTCCTCATGTCTTTGAGGTCCTTCACTTTACTCCAGGTGGGTTCTCTTTCAGTGTTAACTCTCAGCTTCTGGGCCCAGGACATCCTCACACATCTTTATGCTTCTTGTTGTTAGGTGGCGTTGAGTCAGTTTTCGTTCACAGCAATTCTGACTACAATGCTATGCGGTGCTTCACACAACTTCACACATACTAGGTTTTTTGACCAAAAAGCACAGGGCTCAGGCTATAATGTACCTTTTTCTGCAAACTGCAGTCTGGGGAACTCATCACCATGACCTTTCCAGGTGAGAAAGTAAGTCCTGATTCAGCTACAGAGCGTCCCAGAAGGGAGGCCAGCTTCCACAGTGACTGAGCCTGTCATTGCAGCTGGCCTCGGACGTGCTTCCTTTCCGCAGCCTTTTCCGTGGGGCTGCAGTGAACGTTTAATGTGTGTTCTCATACACTGACCCACACAGGACAGACTCTCAGGAGTGGCATTCAAGGGCAAAGGATATGCACACTTCAAGTTAGGATCATTAGAGCCAGACTCCTTCTCAAAACAGCTGTATCAGTCACATCAGCCCAGCAGTCCGTGATGATGGTGGAGTGCCTTAATCAAGCTTGTTCTGGGTATTATGGCTCTTTTTCATTTCTGCCAATCTGTGTTCAGGGCAGCCAGTGGAACTTTAGGGTGGCTTTGAGGTGCTGCTGCCCCTGAGAAGCTGAGCAGTCCATCACCCGCCATTTGTATTTACCCTCCCTGAGGCGTCTGTTTAGATCATTGGTCTTATGGGTGTCTTTCTCCCACCCTGGAATCTCCAGGCATTCATTCTTAGCTGGATCTGAGAACACCATACCTTCAGGTCCTCAAAACCCCCTTTAATGTACAGAAAGAAAAATCAATGCCTTGCTTCAGCGTCAAAGGGGATTTCTTGGGGTGTGTGTCTGCTCCCTCTACCTGGAGAGGGGTGAACTTGCTCCAGACATTCATTTCGGAGTCAGGAGTAGAACAAGCCTCACATAGCACCCAGGGAACATTATAGAGCCGTAGGGCCAGGCAATTTGGGGCTCTCACCTTGTGACTTTGAGCAGCTGCTGGACATCACCAAGCCTCTGCTTTCTTACCTCTAGAGTGGATTGTTTTGCGAGGGATCTCTAGAATTACTTCCAATACAGGGAAGTAATAATAATAACAAAGTGACCTGAGGTTCTTAATAATCTGAATCCTCCCCACTTGAAATTCTACTTTGAATGCTGAGCCCCATTTTCAGCGGGAGGCACTTATGTCCCTACTTCTTGCCACAGGTCGTTGAGGACTGAGACCTTGACACTTCTGGTGGTTCATAGGGCTGCCCCTGATGACATATACTCCTCTGTCCTACCCTAGTGTGTGGTTTGGACCACGACCTGGATGACATCTGCAGGACATGCACTGTTAAGGCACGCCCACTGGAGAAGCTGGAGGAACACCTAGTGCCTGCCTTTCTGGAGGGTGACCTGTCCTGTACTGACATCTTCCTGGGCACCTATATACCCCTCATGCCAAAGATGCTTCTGTTTCAAAAGTGAGTGCCCACACCTACCATAGCATGGTAGAGACTGCCACCTGAAAGTTGTGAGTCATGGGAATGATACTTCACCACCTTGAGCCTCAGTTTACTCCTGTTCTCATAAGTGAGGCTGTAAGAAGGCCAGTCTCCTAGAGTTACTGTCAGGATCACACAGGATAGGCCATGGAAAATGTGTAACCAGAGTCCTGCGCCATGGAAACAGCTGCTAGAGGGGCTAGGATGTTCACGTTTATTATTTTCCTCTCCCCCATAAGAAGTCTGCATGCCTTGAGCAAATATATTTCCCATTTGTAAAGACGGTTGAGATTCTATCTACCCAATCCTTATAGACTACACGCCTTGAGTGAATCCATTTCCCAATTGTAAAGGGGGTTGAGATTCCATCTAGGGGATCCTTGTCCTTGGTGTAGCCAGAAGAGGGAACTCTTGGGGCTGACGGGGGACTTAGGTCCACTCAGGTATTGAGAAAGGTGCTGGTTGAGTTGATTAATTCAACAAGTATCTACGAAGCCCCTACTGTTGCAGACACTGTTCTAGGTAGTTAACAGTGAACAAAGCAGACAGAAAGCCCTGCCCTCCTGGACATCTACTTTAGTCAAGAAGTCAGATAGGAACACCAGCCATACAAAGCAGGTAGCATCTACATGCATTAGATGTGATGCTCTCATGCCTCCTCTAGGTATGGATACAACTGCCACCACTCTGCCGGGGATAATGGACCCTAGGACCAGCTGAAAGAATAAATTGACTTTGGGTAGCAAAGGAGGGGCTCCTATCTCCACAGACAGGTGGGGATTGTTGAGAACCTGTGTATGAATTGCGGCTGTGCAGACCCTGTGTCCCACACAGTCCCCTATAGAAAAGAGTTTTAGGGCCTCCCTCTGCAAGAGGAGAACAGTCACAGGGAGCTGAGATTGGAGACGGGCATCCTGGGGAAGAGAGACATCCATGAGGGAGTCCTTCCCTCTTACAGTTCCCTCCCTGATCTAGGGCCAGACCAAGAGGTGGGAGGAGAAACCTGTTACTGAATCCTGAACTCCAGTAGTGGGGCTTAGCAACACGTAGGGCCCTTGTCCTTTGGGAGAACAGTGTCCTTGGGAGAAGACACCCTCATGTGTGTGCACAGGACTAGGCAGCACACTGGCACACATGCTGCAGGGGGAAGGGCTGGAGGACCTGGGCAAGCTGGGGCAAGGGACAGTCTCTCAGTGGCCCATACTCATGGAGTACCCGTGTGCCAGGTTGAGGAGAACGTGCAGACACATCACTCCCTGCACTGTGTGCGCATGGGTTACCCTCTACTTGTGAGGGCCGAGGGCTGCAGAATAGACTGAGACTTAAGTCAGGCTTCTGGAGGAGGAAGTCGGTCAGACCATTTATGGAACTCCCTGGGGTGGAGGCTCTGTGTTAGCCCTCTGCTCGGTGACCAAGTCTGCCACTGTCACGACAGCTAGAGAGAGTGGGCATGGGACAGGCCTCTGGAAGGGCTGGGACAGATAGAGGGATCTGATCCCTTGCAGGAATGTTCTGGGAGGGCAGTATGTTGGGAAAGGCCAGGTCTCTGAATCTGCTCATTACCACACTTCACCAGCACCATCTCCTTTATCTTGGGTGCCTAGTTGGCTGAATTCTCAGAAGATTTTAATCAGCCCTCAGAATTCACCTGTCTTGAACTCCCGGGTGGGCAGAGTATGTGCAAATGACTTGCCCACCTAATACCTGCAGCACCAGGCCCACCTTTTCCTCATCCAGGTGGATCACCTGGAGCCCAATGAGGCAGAGCCTGAGCAGGACTGGACATGACCAGTGAATTTGTGAGGGGCACAGGGGACAGGGCCCACAGAAGGGACCCTCAGAGGCTGGGATTGAACCAGAGTGCAGAGTAGCCTCACCTCCTGCTCCAGTACACTATAGTCTGGGAAGATTTCCTGGGATGGAAACCTTGGACTTAGGCTTTGTTTTACAGCAGTGGGATGTTTTCCATTGTTGGAAAGGCTGTTATGTTGGTGAATGGCTCTCCTTTTCTGCTTCCAATATCAGGGCCAATGTCAGGTCTAGAAATAGCTCACAATCTAGTGCCACCTTTAGAGCTAACTCCAGGATAACTTCCTGAGGCAGAGGCTGCTCCAGCACCAACACTGACGGTCGATGGATCTCCAGCTCCAGCATCACCACTGGATGGAGAGACTGCTGGAGGGCTGGATTCTGTTCCCGCACTACCTCCAAAAGCAAGTCAAGAATTACCTGTTGAGGTAGACCCTGCTCATGAACTAACAGTAGACATGGATAGAGCAACAGCTCTATCCATCACCGGGTCCATCACTGGCACCAGGTGAACAGCCTGCTGGTGGGCTGAATTCTGCTCATGGGCCACCTCAAAAGGCAAATTGAGAACAATGTACTCACGTTGATCCTGCTCCTACACCAATACTGAAGGTCCAAAGAGCACCAGGTCCTCCATCACCAGCTCAAGCACTGGCACCAGTCGGGCAACCTACTGGAGGGTTGGATTCTCTTCCTGGGCCACCCTCAGAACTGTCTTCTGTAGCACCTGGGTCCCAGGGGTTGTTGAGGTCCTGTACTGATTAGACCTAGAATGAACCTGGTTCGGGTTCCAGAGACCAGGCTAGAAAGTCTGGTCTCCTGACAGGTGGCAAACTAGGATCCTCATCCACTAAAGCACACAAAAGATGTAACCTTTTGGCAGCACATGACAGAAAAATTTATTGAGGGAAAGTATGTAACCAAAGAGGGGACAGGTCAGTCTCCATGAGTGGAAAAAGACCAGGGAAAGACTCTGCACAGGTTTAGGGGCCCTTTTATATACTGCTAAGGGAGGAGGGTAGTGGTGTTGTTCCTGGTTCCATTGGTGACATAGTTCCAGGACCCCAGTTTTGAGTCATACTTCAGCAACTGCACCATGGACCTGCTCCCAAAGAGTATGATGATGATATGGAGACATGATGGAAATAAGGGTGAGGTCACTTCTAGGTTGTCCTTTGCAGATGTGGTCACATGTCAACTGCCAGGAGAATTGTTAGATCTGCATCACAACTGTCAGGGAAGAACTGTTATATTTGCATCACAAACTGCCAAGAACAAGCTATTCTATCTGTAACTATCCTTCTCAAGTGGCAGTCATCAGGCTTGCTAGCTAACCTCATGAAGGTCAGTCCTGGTCTTGTACCAACAGTGGAGCTCCGTAGAGTACCAACTAGCCATTACCACCTCTAGCACTGGTACTAGCTGGAGAGCCTGCTGGAGGGCCAGATTCTTTTCCCAGGTTACCTCTGCAACTGATTCCTGGACACACCTGCTGATGATCAGTCCTGTACCTGCACCAACAGCAGAGTTTGGTAGAGCATCAGGCCCCCCATGTCCAGCTCTGGCCCAGGTGAGAGGGAGAAAAGGATTTTAAAAAGATACCACTTAAATTCCAGAAGTCTAGATGCCTCTCTCCGAGGGCCAGCCTGAGGACACTTCCTCCTCCCCCTATAGAAGTCTTGAGATAAGCCCAGTTTCTAAAGAGAAGGTAAAAGTCCAGATGCCTCTCTACCAGCCCAAGGATGGTCCCTCCTTCCCCCATAGAAATTCTTGAGATAAGTCCATTCTCTAAGGAGAAAGCAGCTTCTTCTCATGCAACTTAATGCTAACTGCTTATCTAGTGCCTCTTTAAGTATACTGTGCCAATAGGAATGCAATATGAAAATCTGTATACCTGTAGTTGCCAATTAAGAGGATGTATGGAAATTCCTTTGTCTACTTTCTCAGGGAAACATATATATAGATATGTCTGATAACAGAACAGGGTGCATGGCTATTTTTCAAACTTGAGTCCATCCACCACCCTGCTGGCTAACAAAAGCCTCTTCCTCACAAACAAAGTGGTGTTCGAGGTGCTTTCCGCTCTGCGGGGGAACTTACCTTTTTTCCTGCTACACAGGCACCAGAAGCCAAGCCAGTTGCAGCAGCTCTGTCTGCAGTAGTTCCTCATCCGGGGCCAGGGAGAGCTGGCAGCAGAACCAGTCCTCTCTGCTCCTCAAATGAGATGGTATTTCTTTGATTTTGTTGTAGTCTTTTTCCAGCTCACTTTACATTTTGTAGCTTATACTATTTTAACTGGATAGATTTATCTTAAATAAAGTTTTGGTTTAATTATTTTGAAGTGTGTAATACAGTGGATTTACATTTTCTGATGTGAACTGACTTTTCCTAACTCGATACATTCCACCAGCAAACCACTTAAAAAAGCAAAGCAGTTATTTACGTATTTTTTCTTGCAGGTTCTTTCTTTCAATGCAAATTTCCTGCTTTCTCCAAAGTTCTGGGTGGGACTGCATGTCTTTTCAAATTCAAATTTGGAAAGATACTGGGTGGGGCTCAGGTTTTCTAAGCCCCTACTCTGGTGGTACAGTGGTTCAGTGCTGCCTCTGCCAACCAAAAGATCAGCAGTTTGAATCTGCCAGGCACTTCTTGGAAAATCTATGAAACAGTTCTACTCTGTCTTAGAGGGTTGTCACAGGGACCGCAGCAGTCAAGTCGTAACGTTAGCGTGTCAACACACTCACTTCCCTAAAAGCGAGGTTCACTCTAAGGAATTTAAGGATTGGCTGTGCTCTCACCGTTCTGACATCAGGAGGATTCAAAGTAGAGTTTTATGATGACAGGATGTCTCCAAGGTGAAGCTGGCAGCAACACCACACCAGGGTCAGCACTAACAGAAGGTTTGTCACAGTCACTGGAAGCAGGCCGTTTAGACCTCAGAAGAATGATAAGGCATCTTGGAGGTAGATCCACCAAAAAGAACAGCACAGGAGACTCAGGATGCAATGGGAAAACTGTCACAGCCACTTGAACTAACCTTTGATGGCAATTGGATAAGGTCCCAGGGTCAGGTCACGGCACAGCAAACCAGCAGACACAAACTCTCAGGAGGAGGCTGGGCCCCGCAAGCCCTTGAAGATGAGGCACAGTAACAGACCGCAAGTGCAGATTCCCAGAGGAGACTGTGCCCCCAGGCCTTTGAGGATGAGGCAAATGAGGTCAGGGCAGCAGACTGTGGGCACAGACCTCCAGAAGGGACTGCTGTGCCCCAAGTCCAGAGTGCTGGGTTTTTAATACAAGTTGTTTGCTTGGTTCTGGTTGTTATCGGTCAGTTCATAAGTCTTATCTTCTGGTACCTGAAGCTGTTGACTTCTTTCTGATTGGTTATGGTCTTTGTCATCTCCTTGACCATCTGTGGCCATGTCCATCTGGCAGTTGTTTTTCTCACTTTTACTTCTTCACCGTGACTTTGTATTTTCTCACTTTCACTTCTTCACTAAGACTTTGTATTTTCTCACCATCTGACTGCCACAAGAACAGGCATTTTGTGTTTAATAGTTTAGCCAATGCAGTTTAGCCAACTTTAGCTTATGTTTATAACAAGATTCCCCTTCACTATATATTCTATTTTCACATATATATATATACATTCATGTATATGTATATATACATACAGTTACATATCTTCATTTCAGCATCCTGCCCAAAGGCACTCAGCTTTCTTGTTTCGTGGCTCAGGAAGCCCACCACACTGTCTCTTACAAATCTCCTTGTTCTGCTGCCTCTGCTGCCGCTGTTTGCCAGCCGCTGCTTCTTATTATCTTCTGCAATCTCTGGTGTTATGGCTTTCACTCTTTTTGTCTCTTGGGTCTAGGAGGGAACCCAGGGATCCCAAAGACGGGCTTCACTCCTAGCTCTTCTTTCTTAGTGATAGTGTTACTGGAGAGAACTCCAGGTTCTTGTTACCTGTCCAAAATAGCCAATCTCTGAGATAAGTATTTTGGGTTAGTGATTAAAAAGAAGTTTATTTTCTGTATGCTAGCAATACACAGGGAACAGGCAGATAGTTCTCCATGTAGTATCTATTAAAAAATCAGGTGAGGACTGGGTATATAAGAGAGCAGGGTTGCATGCAAATGGAAATACAGGTACTTGTGCTGGCCTCAGGGAAACAAGGGGATTGACTAGAGGTTAAGTGCAGGATCTGTTCGGAGGCCTCTGGAGTCCTCATCAGAAGCAGGAATCCAGACTGCTTTCCACTGTCCTTTAAAGCAGGGGATTCTAACTGGTGCCTGGGTCTTTATTCATTTTGATGTTTCCAACAAAAGCTGTCAAAAACTGCAAAAGACTTTATTACTGTCAGTTAAATGTGTGATTTCCTGCCAGGGCCAGGAAAAGACAAAAAAAAAAAAAAAAAACAAGTAAAAGATCAGTCCTGAAAAACAGGTGAAAAATCAATTCTGGCTTCCCACCCCAATTCTCTCTTTTTTTTGTAGAGGAAAATTGGCATTTCATGGTTACAATGGTGATGTTTCCTCTCTGCTGTGCTCTTGGATTTGCTCTTGTCTAGTGATTGGCAAAACTGACCAGTCCCCCTATTTAGGGTTCCACACACCTTATTTGCATGGTCCCACCTGCATTAGAGTGTCATGTACCTTATCAAGCTGTCGAATTCCTTTGGTGGGCTAGAAGCATCTTATTTGTATAGCCCCACCCAATCATTTGGCTGGAGTTAAAAGACCATGTCTAGAAAGGGCATATAAAATCAATCTACTGCACTATGGAAGTATTAGAATTTTATTTCTTTTTATAACCAATTAATATTCCGTTTCATGGACATACGACATTGTGGTTAACCGTTCGTTGAAAGACACTTGGGGCATAGATTCTTCAGTTTGCTAGTCTTTATGACTTCTTTACATCACAATGACTGATAGTTAGCTACTGCTTGTTCTAGCAGAAATACCACTAGTGGATGGTTTTAAACAAATAAGCTTTTGGTCACAGTCCCGTAACCTAAAACTCCGAATTTAGGGTGTCAGCTCCACTGGAAAGCTTTCCCTCCTGGCACTGGCGGCAGGTCCTTGTCATTGATCTTCCCTTGGACTAGGAGCTCCTGAGGCACTGGGACCCTAGGTCTCTTCCAAAGGACATGCTGGGCTCCCAGCACTGCTTCCTTTCTTTATGGTATGAGGTCCCCAAATCTCAGCTTCTTTCCCTGTGATTTTACATCACAAGAGACTGCTTCAAGACACAAAATAATTTCATGTATTAAGCTATGCCTGGCCAACACAACAGCACTCACCTACCACCATTAACATCACAGAGGCAGGGATTCCAACACAGAAGAACATCGCACAATACCAGGAATTATGGCCCAGCCAAATTGCTAGAGATTTTGCGGGGAACACAATTCAGTCTGTGACACTGACCCCATCCCATTGCTGTGAGTTGATTCTGAGTATAGAGGTGGGCCCATAAATAGATCCATATTGATGAAGTCCATACGATGTCCATCTGTCTAGCCCTATCCCTACATCCTTTCCTACACACGACCCCCAAATATTCATAGTTAGCTCAGCAACTTCCAGGGCTGTGAGGTGGGAGTGAAACCCAAGACTGGGAAGAGCTAGGGGGAGGGGGGATCTAAGATTGAGGGCTTGAGAAGCATTGTTTCAGGTCACCCTCAACATGCAGGGAAAGACCTGACCTTCACATTCCACAAGCCTCAGGTGGTTACTAAAGCTGGAGCTCTCAGAGGCACCACTATAAGTTCAGTAAACTATAGCCAATGGAGTTCTCCTCTTGTCTTGATAAAGCCAATGACAAAAGAATCAAGTAGGAGGCGGGGGAGGACAGGGGAATAACTTGTGTTTGAGTGTTTTTTCAGATTGCTGGCCAAATGATGCTAGTGCTGCTCTAACAGATTCCACCAGTAGATGTCTTTAACAAAGGAGTTTATTCTTATACAATCTGGTAGGCTACAAGACCAGATGCAGGTGAAAGGTTCCCGAGACGGGGGGGGGGGGCCCTCCTCGAGTCACAGGCGACGATGTAAACCCCAATCAGTCACGAAGTCCGCAGCTTGATGCAAACAGCAAGAGGCTTTATTGAAAGAACCAGCACGCTGGGGCCCAGCTTCCGACTCATGTAGGAGTTGGGAGGCTGGCACACCGAGCAGCGGGCGGGGTTGGGTATTTAAGGGCTAGATTTGTAGGTGGGACCTTTGTTCAGTAGCCTGTAACATCGGTGGGACTTTCGCTCAGTAGCCTGTAACATCTTTGAGAACTCAGGACTTTGGGGGGAAGGGTTGTTCTCTGTGGCAGGAAAAGGTTGCTCTCTGGAACAAAGAACAACTCAGGAAGTTGGGGGGGGGAGGGTTGTTCTCTGTGGCGGGAAAAGGTTGTTCTCTGAAACAAAGACCAGTTCGGGCCAGTTAGAATTTTCCTTTTTGGGAATGTTTTGGGGTCCAATCTTGGAACCCTTAAGGTATGGCCGTTTCTCTAGTTTCTATTTGCTGGTATTGTTGTCTGAGTACCGTAATCTGTACAGTACTTATTCTTTCCCTTATAAAGGCTACTAAATTGTAAGTGTCAGAATAGTGGGTGTGAGTACAAGGCTGCACAAATTTCATAGTGATTAAACCTGGGGATGGTTTAGTAGTCTATTTTTACTCCCCATCATTTGTTGTTATGCAAGTCCAACTTCTACAATATAAAACTTCTATTCCCCCTGCATTCATTTTCTCTCATTTTTGGGCCTAAACCCGGGATATGTATAGAATCTATTTATAGAGACTTTCTGTTGTTTTTGTCTCTATATTTTCTGGATCCCCTCGAGATCTGCCACTTCCTCCAGGTTGAAATAGAGGTCCCCAGAGTGATGTCGCCTCACGTAGACGGTGTCTCCAACCTGGAACTGGTGTGGAGTCTTGATATCACCTGGCTGATAGACAGTTGTGAGGGGTTTCCACACCTCCTGTTGGATTAACTTAAGGGCCTGGAGTCTAGAGAGTAGAGAGGAATTAGTTACATTTTCGGGGGAAGCCTGTGATCTTAGAGTGGCTAAGGGCAGAGTTGTTCCATATAGGATTTCAAAAGGGGTCAGTCCCATCCAATTAGGGGTATTTCGAGCCCTGAATAGGGCCATAGGAAGGAGGGCTATCCAGTCTGTTAAGCCAGTCTCTATGGATAATTTAGTCATGGTCTCTTTTAGAGTTCTATTCATTCTTTCTACCTGACCTGAACTTTGGGGCCTGTAAGTACAATGTAATTTCCACGATACCCCAAGGGTCTTGGCCAGACCTTGACTTACCTAGGCAATAAAGGCCGGACCATTGTCTGACCCCAACATCTTGGGGACTCTATACCTGGGTAAAATTTCTTCTAGGATCTTTTTGGTAACCACCAACGCCGTTTCAGTCTTTGTAGGGTATGTCTCAACCCATCCTGAAAAGGTATCTACAAATACTAGTAAATATTTGTTTCTATATTTTGTAGGTTTTATTTCTGTGAAGTCAACTTCCTAATAGACTTCAAGGCGGTCTCCTCAGAATCTATTGCCTTGGGTTTTAGAGGAGGCATGAGCATTTACTAGTTGACAAGGCACACAGTTCTTTACTACCTGTTTTACATTTTTTCTCAGTTTCTTTAATTTATAAGGACATTGGTGGTGGGGAGATTTTTGAGTTAACGCTTGGAGGCACCGTACTCCTAGATGAGTCATTTTGTGTAGGTGTTCAATATATGTGAGATCTTCATCGGGCTTCAAGTTCTCATCTATAGGGGTCTGAGAAAGCAGCCCCAGAGACATAGTACTTGTAGTGGGAGTGTATCTGGCAACCAGCATAGTGTCGTCATTAGCAGTCAATTTGGTTTTAGATGTATTTAAGGTGTTCGCTCTAGGGAAAGACTTTCCCCTTGTTGGCTGTGGAGGAAAGTCCGGTATTATATCAGTCTTTGTCCAGGGAGCGTCCTAACGCAAGAACCTCTGGTCTGAACAACACGCTGTGCTCCCAGTGCTGCTTGTTTGATGGTAGCGAGGTTCTCAAACTGTCCTTGTTTCTTTTTTTCTTTTATTCCTTGCAAGTTTTTTTTTAAAAGTATTAAGGGTGGGGCAAGTTATACTCCAGGGAAACTCCCCCACAGCAGAGCAAGGAAGTAATCCTATGCAGGAATTTACAGCTCCTTTAGCATACAGTTTAGTGAACCACAGAATGGAGGACAGTCCCAAGATACTGGGAATCGTGTCCCAGCCACACAGCTGCACATATTTTTTGGGGGACATAATTCAACCCATGACATCCCACCCTTTGACAACCCAAAAATCACATCACAGAAACATTTAACACATTCATCTCACCATAGCAAAATTATGTCCATCCATATAACAGAAGTCTTAAATCAGTTCCAAGTCCAAAATACAAAAACTCTTCTACATCTGTGAAACTTAGAAGGTATTAACAGGCAACAGGCAAGTTAACAGAACACATTACATTAGCCCTCAAAGCTTTGGAAATACTCTTACACTTTCTGAGACATTCTACACAACAGCAATGCTCTCCAGACTCTAGGTATCAGTCACACTCTCTGGTTTCTGAGTGGAGACCTCCAGCCCCATGCTATAACTCTGTCTTCAAGGCCCACTTGGACAGAAACTCTGTCCCATTGGCTTTAGGAGCACCCTAAGCTCAACTGAGTGGCAATTCCATCCTTACGAACACAGCATGCCATGGTTCTACCCTCTCAAACCCTTGAGGTCATGGCCATACCTCTTGAGACTGAGGCAGCTCAGCTTCTCAAGCTATTTGTCTCTTCAGCTTCAGCTTCCTATGGCCGTATGGCCTGGGCCTCAGGCCCATATCTGCCCTGCCGGGCAAGTGTTCCAAAGCTCTGTAGCTCCACTGGTTTAAGTGCCCGGAGGTACCCCACTCTTGTTGGAAAGTGTCCTGCCCAAAGGCACTCAACTCTCTCACCCCGTGGGTCAGCAAGGCCAGCTCCACCGATTCAAGTGCCCAGACGCATCCTGTTCCGCGAGGAAAACTCTGTGCAGGCACTGACCTCTCTCGCTCCTGTTGGTGTACCAGGTAATCTCGGTGTCGGGAAGGGGCTGGTCGCTGAGGTCTTGTCGAACTCCTGTTTCCTCTGCTAGAATCTCCTGGCAGGTATGGAGCACCTCAGTTTCTTCTTCGATTTCAGGCCTCAGGGTGGTAGGGTTCAGGGTGGCTGGGGAAGCGAACTGGATCCGTTCTTTATTTAGGAGGAGACTTTGATAATGAGTCATTCTGGTGTTAGACAGCCACCTCTCGGGCAGCTGGCAAATAATGCTTTCTGGGGCATGTGGTGCCACTATACCCAGAGTTAATTTGTCAGCATCTTTGACCACGGTTGTTACCGAAGCAACTGATTTTAGGCAGGCTGGCCATCCACTGGTAACCGGGTCCAGTTTTTTAGATAGGTATGTTACTGGTCTTTTCCAGGGCCCCAGGGTTTGGGTTAGGACTCCTCTGGCTATTCCCTTTCTCTCATCCACGAAGAGGGTGAAAGGCTTGGTCACATCAGGGAGGGCCAAAGCTGGGGCTGACAGCAAGGCTTGTTTGATGTCATCGAAGGCCTGCTGTTGGTCCTTACCCCAGACAAAGGGAACTGAGTTCTTGGTTAACGGGTAGAGAGGAGTGGCTTTAGTAGTAAACCCAGGTATCTATAATCTACAAAATCCCGCTGTACCTAGAAATTCTCTTACTTGTCTTGGAGAGGAAGGTATTGGGATTTGGGTAACCGTCTGCTTTCTGGCTTCTGTTAGTCACCTCTGTCCAATCCTGTACTGGGCGGAAATCTTGAGTACCCGGTTTATGTACTGGGAGAAGAGGAGTATTCCATGGAGACTTACAAGGGATCAATACCCCTTGTTTCAGTAGTCTTTCGATATGTGGTTTTATTCCTTCCCTGGCTTCCTGGCTCATGGGACATTGGCAGACTGTAATAGGGTCAGTCGAGGCTCTCAGTTCTATGACCATGGGAGGTCGCTGTTTAGCTAGTCCCATTCCAGCCATTTCAGCCCAGGCCTCAGGAAATTTTTTATCCAGTCTTTTATCTCTACAGCCTCAGGGGCCGACTCAAAAAGTCGGTGTTCGTCTTCCAACCTCATGGTAAGGGCTGTAATTATTTGGTCTTCTTTAGTGACTTTGAGCCCTTCGGGGGTAAAGGTAATTTGAGCCCCCAGCTTGGTTAATAGGTCTCGCCCCTGAGCCCCCATATCTGCCAGGAACTCAACTGGCTCCTCCTCTACTCTAAGAGTTACCCTAGGCTCAGGGAGGGGGTCTGAGCCCTGACTTCCCTAATCATCCTCCGTTAGGCTCAGGATTTTTTTTTTTTTCTGGGCCTTTTTCTCATGGCAATCCCGGGCCCAATGCCCTTTTCCTTACAGAAGGCACATTGATCCTTTTCAAGCCTCCATCTTCTGGTCCCCTGATTGCCCAGGTTGCCCTTTCTCCCTGACCGGCTCGCTCTCTCCCTATCAATAACTGCGGCCAAGATCTGTGTGAGATCTTTATTTCGTCTGCGATCTCTTTGTCTTTCTATTTCCTCCTGTTCCTTTTTTATGCACGTTTTTTTTTTCTCTTCTCCCGTTTCCCTACGATGGTATATCTTTTCTGCCTGTCTAACAAAATCCTGCAGTGATTGATCCTGCAGCCCCTCTAACCTCTGTAGCTTTCTTCTAATGTCTGGGGCTGCTTGTCCTATAAAAGCCATGGCTACCGATCCCCTTCGTCCCTCAGAGGTTGGAGCGAAGGGAGTATACCTTCTAAAAGTTTCCATTATTCTTTCTAAAAAGACAGACGGAGCCTCTTTTGGCCCCTGCTGAATCTCCCTTACCTTAGCCAAATTGGTCGGGCACCGTGCAGCCCCTCGGAGACCTGCCGCAAGAGCCTGGCGATAGACCGTTAGCCGCTCCCTACCTTCAGGAGTGTTGAAGTTCCAAAGGGGTCTTGTCAGGGGAAATCCTCGGTCCATCTCGTTAGGGAGCTGCGTGGGTCGTCCATCGGTCCTTGGCACGTTCTTCCTTTCGTGGGGCACCTTGCCCTGCTTGGCCAGCCTCTCCTTTTGGGGGTGGGCAGGCCACCATGACATACATCTGTTCCCTGGAAAATAACTGATAAAGAAAGATTGAAAGAGCCTTTGGGGGGCCATCCCACATTGAAAGTGGGCCATTCTGAGGCGCAAAAAGTTCTCCAAGACTTCTTCCGGACCTCAACGGACAGATTACGAGCTCTTCCCTTCACCTAAGTCCAATGGTTAAGTGTCAAAGCAAGGGGGGGTAGTCACCGTCCGACCCATCATCAGTCACACACTCAAAACAAAGACAAAACAAGACAAAGACAGAAGAAGACTATGGCCACATTGAGTTTCTGCCACAGACGTTTCTTTACCTGTGAGCCAGAGTCCGCAGCCAGGCTTAGTCTTTCACAAAAGGAAGAGGGAGTCAGACGGGCGGTAATCGGGAATTCTACATCCAAAAACCAAACCGTATCCTCGTCCTTCTCATAGGAGGCAACCAGGCGTCCCTGGTCCCTCTCTCTCTCTCCCTGGGGCGTCCCCCAGGGTGCAGTTTGAGACCCTCCAGGCATGTCTACCGGCCTCCGTTTGCTCACCCTCACGGTGAATTCAAACAACTGCAAAACCAAAACCCGAGTCTTGTTCACCTTCACGGTGAACTTAAACAACTGCAAAACCAAGACTGAAACCGAAAGTCTAAGCCGCGCTGGTTTGTTCACCCTCACGGTGAATTCAAACAACTGCAAACCCAAAACCGAAACCAGAAGTCTAAGCTGCCGTACTGAAACAAAAACACAGACACGATGAACTAGACAAACAGACAAGGCTAGCCCGTTATTTTACCTCCAAGAGCGGCTTCGAAACTGAGGGGGTGGTCGCCCTGTTTCCCGGCCAACACACCAAATGAAAGGTTCCCGAGGGGGGGGCCCTCCTCGAGTCACAGGCGACGATGTAAACCCCAATCAGTCATGAAGTCCACAGCTTGATGCAAACAGCAAGAGGCTTTATTGAAAGAACCAGCGCGCTGGGGCCCAGCTTCCGACTCATGTAGGAGTTGGGAGGCTGGCACACCGAGCAGCGGGCGGGGTTGGGTATTTAAGGGCTAAATTTGTAGGTGGGACCTTTGTTCAGTAGCTGTAACATCGGTGGGACTTTTGCTCAGTAGCCTGTAACATCTTTGAGAACTCAGGACGTTGGGGGGAAGGGTTGTTCTCTGTGGCGGGAAAAGGTTGCTCTCTGGAACAAAGAACAACTCAGGAAGTTGGGGGGGGGGAGGGTTGTTCTCTGTGGCGGAAAAGGTTGTTCTCTGAAACAAAGACCAGTTCGGGCCAGTTAGAATTTTCCATTACACAGGATGTCTACTCCAGAGGAAGGCTTTCCCCCTTGTTGGCTCTGGAGGAAAGTCCTTGTGTTGCATCAGTCTTTGTTTAGGAAGTATCTTGGCACAGGAACCTCAGAGCTGAAGGACATGCTCTTCTGGTGCTGCTTCCTTGATGGTGTGAGGTTCCCAATCCTCTCTACCAGATTTTTTCCCTTTTCAGCTCAAGACACTGCCTCAAGGCACAAAACCAATTTACACATTGAATCTTGCTCTACCAACACAACTGCTGGTCATCCACCCTCGTTAACATCATAGGGGCAGGAATTCAACATGGAGGAACATCACACAATACCAGGAATTCTAGCACAGCCAAACTGTTACATATTTTTTAGGGAACACTTTCAGTCCATGACAACTTTGTTTTCCTTGATGGCCAGTGATGGCTTGAGAGATTGTGAAGCAGGCTTCCACCCTGTCAACCCCCATCCACACACCCAGTTGACCTCCACCTGGTCAGCCTCCACCTAGTTGTCTTCCACCCCATAGAATTCCACCTGTTCAGCCCCCACAATCCCCTCAACTGCCCACATTCTTCCCTTAATCTGCATGTGGTCGTTTCAGACTTTGCCTAACACATTTGTACAGGCCCTGAGAACAAAAATACTGACTGCTGTTGGCACAGAAATAAAATTTCGGATCTCACCCCAAATCCCCTGTCTCAGTGATTGGCTTTTTGAGACAGGTAGCTGAACTCCATGGCTTTCCTGGTAACAGGAATTTCATACTGGTAGGGGTCATCCCTAGCTGGCTTCTGAGAGGTGGCCAAAATTCCAAACCCACTGCTGTTGATGTTGGTAAATGTAAGAGTCTAACAAAGGTCACTTAGGTTATTCAACTACATTCCATCCTCTGTCTCAGTTATCACCCCAGACTGGATTAGCAGGTCTGCATTCCTCTCCCTATCTCCTAGGAAGTAAAATTGATTAAGATCTCAGAGAGAGAATGAAGTTTTGGGTACTTCACAATGTTTGATAAGATATAATGGAATCTCAAGAAATAATTAAATCTTGTAACTCCTGGTTATTGTTCTGTGAAAATCTTCAGATGGCAATCCCTTTGAAATCTGGCTGCAAAAAAGAATGCTAAAAATGAATCCACATGGGACAGCTTTTGGAGATATTATCACTTTTCCCTAGATTTGCTGGCTGATCTGCTAATAAAGCATTCCTTGAAGCTCTTGCTGTCTCTGAATTTTCGGCTACAGTGACAGGCGGAAAGAACTTGCTTTAGTTCAGCAGCATTGAGTCAATTCCAACCCATAGTTACCATATAGACACAGTAGAACTGCACCGTAGAGTTTCCAAGGAGCACCTGGCTGATTTAAACTACCGACCACATGGTTAGCAGCTGTAGCACTTACCCAGTATGCCACCAGGGTTTCCTATCTGAGAGGTAAGGAGGGGCCTAAATTGTCAAGATTAGCTAGGGAACCTAGTAGCTACCTCCACATAATAACATATTTCACTCCAGAATATAACATCTTCTAGGGATGACAAAGGTCATGGTTTGCATTATAGAACACACAATATTGATAAGGTTACCAAGGGAACATGATCTGCCACACATCAACAGCTCTCCCTGGCAGTTTGGGATGCAGATATGGTTTCTTCCTGGCAGTTGTGATGCAAATAGAACAGTTCCTCCCGGTAGTTGTAAGGTGGCTATGAGGCCTCAGGCCCAGTCAGAAGCCACTTACTACCTCCTCCCATCTATGACATCACCCCCTGCTTTTGCCTATAAAAAGCACATCCAAAATCTATGTGGGGCCTTTGCCACTCATGGAGACTGACCCCTTCCCTCTTTGGAATGTACTTCCCTTAATGAACTTTTCTGTTATTTGCTACTAAAAAGGATGCATCCTCGTGTGCTTTGGGGGAAGGGATCCCAGTTTGCCACCCCTCAGGAGACTGAACCAGGTCATTCGGGGTCTAATCAAGTGCACAATCTCGACAAAATGACCTGCAGTAGATACTGCAGTACAGAAGCTTCTTCAATCCTTTCCCAGAATCCTGTCCCTCTCCAGGCAGAATTCTCCTTCACACAGTTTGCTGGGATGTCTTTGCAAACGGACTGAAAACTTCTCAGCAGAAAAGTGACTTTTCCCACTTCCTTGAACCAAGCCTTGGAGGAAATACAAAACAGTCTTTTGAACAGGAAATTGGAGAGTCTTGAAGCATCTCTGGCTGGGAACCCCAGGACTACTTCCTTCCTGTGTGACCTTCAGCTAATTACTTTCCCTTTGATTCTCAAATTCTTCCTCAGCAAAATGGGGCTGAAATCCTATCTCTAAATGCCTCACAAGACTGTTAGAAAACAAGCTATAAAGTGAAGCATTTCATGGGGCAGTTGTCTCTAATATTTGCCCTAATCTTTGCCACTCACAGTTGCCCAAGGTGACATCTCTTCTTGCAGTGATACTTGAAGACTTCTTTGTGCCCCATTCCCTGTTTTAAGAAATAATATTGGAGTCATTACTCCCTGTCCTTGAGCGTAGAAAATGTGACCCAGCTGTAGCTGGACTCACAAAGATACCTCAGCTGGACCCTGAGGTATAAAGACAATAGCTAGAACAACCTTGAAAAAATGTCTTTTAGGGAATCTTTCACATAAGGCAGTCAAACGGAACATCAAAGACTGTTTTAGTCAGTGCTGCTCTAACAGAAATACCGTGAGTGGATGGCTTTAAAAAGAGAAATGTTTATTCTTACATAGTCCAGTAGGCTTTAAGTCCAAATTCAGGATGTCCACTCCAGGGAAAGCCTTTTCTACCTTGTTCACTTGGAGGAAAGTCCTTGTGTTGCATCAGTCTTTGTTCAGGGAGTATCTCGGCCCAGGAACCTCAGGTCTGAAGAACGCACTCTTCTCCTAGTGCAGCTTTCTTGATGGTGTGAGATTTCCAATCCCTCTGCCCAATTTTTCCCTTTATAGCTCAACAGACTGCCTCAAAGCATGAAACAAACTCAACAGGGAAATCTTGCTCTACCAACACAGCTGCTGCCCATCCCCCCTCATTAACATCATAGAGGCAGGAATTCCAACACCGAGGAACGTCACACAACACTAGGAATTACGGCACAGCCAAATTGTTACAGATTTTTTAGGGAACTCATTCAATCCATGATAAAGACTTTCTACTTTTATCTTTTTCTACAAGCATTTAGTGAATAGAAAATTTGTTAGACCAATGAAGTCCCTCCTGACTGTCTTTACTGAAACCTGTACCAATGTTTGTTAAGACAATTTAAAATGTAGAATCACAGTTTCTAGCCAATCTGTGAAAACATGAAACTGTCAGTGTTTTTGCCTATTTCATAAAGTTAATGTATTCTGATGACTGTGCAACATTCCTCGGACTCAGGCAGATGATGTGGCAGTGGCAGCATGCTTGTGGGTTTTCCCATTGTCGCCTCTTCTGTAATGTTCCCTGGAGCCAGGCAGATGTGGCTGTGGCAGCACGCTTGTCCATTTTCCCATTCTCGTCTGTTCTGTAATGTTCCATGGACTCAGGCAGACAGGGCTGTAGCAGTATGCTCATCTGTTTTCCACTTCTGTCTATTCTGTAAATTTCTTGAATTCGGGCAGCTTTGGCTCTGGCAGTATGCTTGTTGGACTTCCCATGTTTGCCATTCTGAACATATGCTAAATAAAACTTTCGTTTTGCTTTAATAAACTTGCGATGTTTTCACTCTGCAGCATCCCTGAGTTGTTTTGTTGTTTTGGCAGTGTTTCCTAGTAGATATAAAAGTCTCTTCTCCTTGGATGTTGCTATTATGAGATCAAGATCTGGCCTTTCAGAAAGATCCTTAGATGAAATAGTATTTTTTGACTTAAGAGACATTGAGAATACACCTCTCTTCATTCATTCCTTTGTTTGGTTAGCTGAGAGCCATTCATTTCTTCATTCAACATTTTTTTTTAATGAATTTCATTGTGATTTAAGTACAAGTTTACAATCTGTAAGAGTTTGCCATATAACATCAGGAACTTTCACTGTTATTCCTCTCTTAGCTGTACCTACCCCACCCCAAGAGAGCGCACTCTTGCCTTTCGTCTGGAACTTCCCATGTCCATTCAGCCAAGATCTGTACTCCTTCACCCTGTCATCTTGTCCCCAGTGATGAGCTTTGGGGACTGCCCCATATAAATATTTAAGTTCAAAAGTTTGTTGCCAGCTTCACTCCACGTTTTGTATAGTCCAGTTCAGTCTTTGTTTGGAGAGCTGGCTTTGGTGTTGGGTGTGGTTTGGGGTTAGAGAGTCTGGGGGCCACACTGCCAGGAGATCCTCCAGACTGACAGATCATCATGTCAACACACTTTCTTTGAGCCTATAGTCTGCCTGCTGGGTTGGGGACAGAGTTGAATGGATAAGCCCAAGGCTTAGGGCTCTAGGAACTCAGAGTTGAGTCAGGGAGGCAGTTGGGTAACCAGAAAGCTTACAAAGAATGAGATAAGGCCAGTGGCAGAAGTAATAGTTGTGTCTGTGGGGCCTCATCTTAGTTACCTAGTGCTGCTGTAGCAGAAAAAAAAATACCTGCTGCCATCGAGTCGGGTCCGACTCACAGTGACCCTAGAGGTGAGAGTAGACCTGCCCCACAGTCTCCAAGGAGCCCCTGGCAGATTTAAACTGCTGACCTTTTGGTTAGTGGAAGTAACCCTTAACCCACTAAGCCAACTATAGAGTCAGTATTCGATGGGCAGTGGGTAGCAGAAATACTGCAGGAGAAAGGCTTTAACAGCTCCAGTAGAAGGGTTTCTCTCTCTGCTGGTTCTGGGAAAGGTCCTTACCCCTGGTTTAGGAGCTTCTCAGCACAAGAACATCATGCTACCAAAAAAGAAACATATTTTCCCAATGTGATGTGTCTTTTGTTTTCTTGACTGTGGCTTCCATGGGCATTGTGAAATCCTTCACAAGATCTAAGACTAAAAAAAACTACTGTACTCTCTCTGAGCATCTCCTGGCTGGGGCCAAGATGATTGGGTGAGCAGGGACATGGGAAGTTCAAAGCAGACGGGGGAAGTTCAAGGTGGACAGGGGAGTGTGCTATTAGGGGAGAGAGTAGTTAGAGTAGCATAGTGCTGTGAGTTCCTGCTGTTACAGGACAAATTGATTCAGATTGTAAACTTTTATTTAAAACACAATAAAATCTGTTTAAAAAAAGAAAAAGAAAGAAAGAAAACTACTGTCCTAAATGAACAGCAGTAAGGGTAAAATGGATTCTCTTGGTCTTTCACAGAAGCTTCCTAACACTGGTGTGCCCTCAACAAAACTAGTCTTGGATCTCTGGCCTATTACCACTTTTACACATATGAAAATTTTCAATCATATTTATCATCATAGAATAAACAGAGGTGGATGTTGTCACACAAAATGCAACATCTAGCTGGCTCTGTCTCTGATATTCTGCCACCTTCTGACAACACCCCAGCCGACATACTCCCAGCCAGTTCTCTGATGGAGAGAAGTTTCAGTAGCTCCTTTTCCTGTCCTCTAGGAATTCTGCTGAATGATGTGTTCCTCCTCTTGCTATACAGCTGTTTATAAGGTAGGAGCACAAAGGAATTACTGAGTACAAGATGACAAAAGGGAAGCATCACAAGAGATTGTTTGGGAGGGAAGAGTATACTTTCCCAGGGTACTTATATTCACATTGAGGGGCCTCCTTAAGGGAGTACTAGCAATTTATATGACCAGGGAATTTGAAAGAAGAAAGAGCATATACAGAGTTTCACATTTATCTCTCTTTTTCTTTGGGTCAAGCTGACACAGCTTTGAAATATACATATTCTTATCTGTTTCTTCATAAGTGAAGAGTTAGGAGCTCAGTGGTTGTCTGGGGCTGAGGTAGGAAGGAAGACTGTATTATAAGGGTATGGGATGCTTTCAGGAGCAATAGGTATAGTCGTTAGGTTGATCTTGTTGGTGGTTTCAGGGGTGCATCACAATGTCAAAACTCATCAAATTGTGTGCTGTAAATATGCATGGTTTATTGTGTGTCAATTACACTTCAACAAAGTTGGAGGGAAGTGCACAAGTAACTGCAGACAGAATTGTGAAAAGGCATTTTAGAAATTTTCTGTCATTACATAATTTCACTGTAAGAAAAAAGAACATAAGTCATCTGTAAAATTTATATATATGCACACAAAATAGAAAACAAAAATCGTCACCAGTTTAAAAATCTTCCAGATGAAGAGTATCAATGATTCCTTCAGTTCATTTTTAAAAATTATTGAAATGTCGCATCTTTCAGGTAGTTTGCAAGAAGAATTGATTAGTACAAAGTAAGACAGAAAATTGATAGTTGAATTTCAACAAAAAGCTGTGCACAATGGCAGTATATAACTGAAAGGTTTGGATTTATTCTTTGATCTATATATCACTGGTGAATTATTGTTTTTTAGCTATGATGGCCTCAAAGACAACCATCCACAAACAAAAAGAAGAAATAAGAAGAGACCTTTACATTTCTGTATCACAAATTATTAAGCAAGAATTATTAAAATTATTTAAAAATAATGAGAATAATTTTTACCATTAATAGATATGTTGTGGTTGTTAGGTGCTGCAGAGTCCGTTCTGACTTGTAGAGATCCTGTGAACAACAGAACGAAACACTGCCTGGTCTTGTGCCATGTCCACAATCATTTTTATGCTTAAGCCCATTGTTGTGGCCACGGTGTCAATCCATCTTGCAGAGGGAATTACTAGATATATAAGAATAAAATAATTTAAAATTATTTTAATAAAGGATTGAATGAAATTACATTTGAAAACAGAAGCCTGCCTAATTCTAGGAACAAGAAGTCTTGGTGGTACAACAGTTACGGTCTCAGCTGCTAACCAAAAGGTTGCAAGTTTGAATCCATGGTGGAAATCCATGCTCTATAGTGGAAAAGATCTGGTGACCTGCTGTCGTGAAACTGCAGCCTAGGAAGCCCTATAAGGCAGGTTTACTCTGTCTTATAGGGTCACTATGAGTTGGAATCAACTCAACAGCAAACAACAACAGTAATTCCAGGATCAGATATTAACAAGATCACTTGGCCACAGACATAAGCCATATTCTCCAACCAGAGCCTTAATAATAATAAAAATAATGTTTTATCTCAATCAGCCAGCTCTTTTGTCTACATCACAAATAATTCTGAACTCAGAAGGGAAAAGAGGGGAGGGTCATTTATTGATCCTTTTTTTTTATTGTGATTGAGTGAAAGTGAACAACACAATTTAAATTTGTGTGCCCGCCTATCTGCAGCTCCTTCTGCTCTTCTTGCCCAGTGACAGCACACTTCTTCTTTCCATTCTATACGTATCATATCCTCCTAACAATCTCCTGTCCCCTCCCCTCCACCCTCTACACTACCTTTTAGTAAGAGGCCAATAGGACAACATCTTATAGATGAACACATGATATAGTCACTCTGGGTCCCTGAATCCAACCCATTCCTGTCCAAAGAGTTGACCTTAGTAACGGTTTATGATCAGAGGCAGCATCAGGTCTAGGCGCCATGCTTCCAGCGGAACTCCCAGGTCTTCAGACCATCAGCTGTGGTATGAACCTCTTAATAGTGGTGATATTTTGGCAAACTTTTGAAAAATAAATAGACAGCCACCACGTAAAGATGAGGGAGAAGATGTTATATGAAGAAAGGGCAGTATATGCCAAGTTACAAAACATTAAAGAATCTGATACAGCAGGAAACTGCATGGCTGAAGTATTTAGGGTATGTGTTGGAAAGTATCAGTACCAATGTTGTTGAGATAGGCCTAAGTCTCAGGCCTAGAGTACAAGTCTTGAAAGCAGGGACCATAACAGACATGGCCTGTTTTCTTTTCCAGAGTTTTAAATTGAGGCTTCATTAGATAGGCATGATTGATTGGCTCACTGGCCACGTGGTTGAATTCAGTCTCTAGACACCCTCCCCAATTTGAGGTCAGCTGGGCTGACATCATGTGTTTAAAGTGTCAACCTTTCACTCATATGGTTGGTCTTTTTGGTAAGGTCAGCCCCAACCCAGAGAAAACTATCAGGTTTAAACTAAGGGGTCTACCCTGAAAAGCAAAGACACCCTATAACTGAAAATTTTAAAGATACAGAGTTTACCTTCCAGAAACCAAGGACAAAGGCCAGCCGAATGATTTGCTACACATAGGATCAGGCAAAGAAATGAAGCACATTTGATGCTATGTCTAAGTTATCTGGTGTTGTTATAACAGAAATGCCACACATGGATAGCTTTAACCAAGAGAAATTTATTTTATCCTAGTTTAGGAGGCTAGACATCTGAATTCAAGTTGTTGGCTCTAGGGGAAGACTTTGTGTCAGCTCTGGAAGCGTGTTTTTGTCTCTTCTAAGCTTCTGCTTTATGTGGCTTGACAGCCCTCTTGCCTTCATCTCTGTTTACTAGCTTGCTTTTTAATCTCTTTTATATCTCAAAAGAGATTGACTCCAGATACACCTACACTAATCTTTCGCATTAGCATAACAAGGACAATCAATTCCCAACTGATATACAACCACAAGTATAGAAGGTAGCATTTACAACATATATTTTTATGAACCCAATTCAATCCATAAAACTGTGTTTAATGAATTAAGTTCCCTCACGAGTGATAAGAAGTTCAGATTTGTCTTTTCTCCTGTGAGCTCACGTATGTAATTTTTTTTTAAGTTAACCACAGCTGGCTTCTGTTGCTTACAACCAAAGAACTGTTCTGATTCAGTCACCTGTAGTTCAATCCCTCAATTCCTCTTCCATAGGTATATTATAGATGTCAAAAGTACTTTCACTAAGGGGTCACAAATTCAGAAATTCCTGGGTTTACAGCTACTGGTATTTAACAACATGGTGAGTCAAGACAGTCTGTATGTGAACTAGATGGAAATCAAGTGTGTTTATTTAAGACAAATGTGTGCAACATATGAATGAGCAGAAACATTAAATATAACCTTTAGAGAAAGACAACAGGCAATTATAGACAAAAAGAAAGCCGAATATGCATTATTCATATTACAAAACAAATTCAAAGAAAGCAAAATCTATTTAGATATTTAACAAATGGAGAGTCCCACGTAAAAGGCTTATGGGAATGTACCAAATTTCTGCTTACAAGAAGATTGCTATTGTTAGCTGCTATCAAGTTGGTTCTAACTCCTAGTGACCCTGTAACAGAATGAAACACTGCCTGTTGTATGCCATCCTCACAATCATTGCTGTGCTTGAAACACATTGTTGTAGCCACAAGAAGGTTAGCAAACAAGTTTCCTTAATATATGAATAAGAATAAAAATACTTGAAATGAGTGCTAAATTTAAGAAGACAAAAAAGCAAGGGATGGAATCAGGGGGATGTTTGGCTGGGGCCGGGTCTGTGGGTGTGGGACTGTCACACACACAAACTCTATGGTCAAAGAGGTGTAAGGACACCAAGAAAGCTCTTTGTTACAGCAGCAAGAGAACCAGAGTTTTAATGAAGCAGCAGTGAATTGCAAAAAGGAGAAAATAATCAGCAACATCAAACACAAAAGAGAAATTCAGTGCGATAATGACCTATTTCTACAGAACTTGGCAATTATCAGTAACAGGTCATTAAGATTTCTTCCACTGCTATCCATAAAAATTTCACTGGCTGATTATTTTTTGGAAGTGGACTGCCACATTCTTCTTCCTAGTGTGTCTTAGTCTAAAACCTCCACTGAAACCTGGCCAGCACGGGTATTTGAAATACCTGTCACAGTACCACAGCACAATGCAACTGTTAAAATACCTAAAAGATGTTTACTTGACTACACAAAGGTATTTGACTGTGTAGATCGTATCAAATTATTGGTAACATTGCAAAGAATGGAAATTCAACTTATGCAACCTGTATCCTAACCAAATAATCCAAGAAGCTGAACTATATGAGGCTTCAAGATTGTAAGAAGACTCATAAATTAACAATCTTCACTATGCCGATGACACAAGCTAGCTTGCTGAAAATGAAAGGGACTTGAAGCACTTACTGATGAAGATCAAAGACTACAGCCTTCACTGTGGGTTACGTTGCAACAATAAGAAAACAAAAATCCTTACAACTGGACCAATAAGCAACACAGTGACAAATGAAAAAAGTATTGAAGTGTCACTGATTTCATATGCCTTGGATCCAATATCAATGCCTGGGTGGCAGAGGTCATGATATCAAACACCATATTGCACTCGGCAAATCTGCTCCCAAAGACCACTTTAAAGTGTTAAGAAGCAAAGCTGTCACTTGGAGGATTAAGGTGGGCCTCAGCCAAGCCATGGTATTTTTAATTACCTCACAGGCATGGGAAGCCTGGACAACAAGTAAGGAAGACCAAAGAAAAGTTGACACCTTTTAACTATGGTGCTGGCAAAAAATATTGACCATACCATGGACTGCCAGAAGAAGAGAAAAATCTGTCTTGGAAAAAGTAGAGCCAGAACTCTATTTAGTTGTGAGGTTGATGAGACTTTGTCTCACTTACTTTGGATGTTATTAGGATAGGCCAGTCCCTGGAAAAGGACATCATGCTTGATAAAGCAGGGTTCATCGAAAAAGAGAATATTCTTCAGCGAGGTGGGTAGATGCAGTGACTGCAACAACAGTCTCAAACACAGCAGTAATCATGAGGATGAAGCAAGACAGGACAGCCTTTCATTCTTGTAATAAAGGTGGCACAGGGTCATCTGACCTTCTAACCTCATGAGAAAGAGAAAGAATCACCATCAACATCAACCCAAGGTTGATTACTGTGAGGTAGAAGTCAGACATACCTCCACCTTGCAATCGTGTACCAATTCTGACACCCGCCACCCCTCCTGTGACGCTCTCTACTTCTCTGCTGGCTTTAATAATTCATTGCAACAGCTACATAGAACTCACAAAGCATCCTCAAAATTATGGGTTTATTAGGGAAGTTAACAGGTTATAATTAAGGATCAGGAAAGACTCAGGATACAAGGGCTGACAATAAGTTCACACACTCCTCCTGAAAAAAGGGCTACATACCTCATTGCTGAATATCACCATGGTCACCTTTGAAGTCCTCCCCTTGGGAGGCTGTGCACTGACACCTGTGCCTAGTCCACCCTTCAAAGCAATTTTGGAACCTTTTCTGGAGTGGCCATCAGTGCTGTTGTTAGATTACCCTCGATGTCCTGAATGTTGTCAAAATGTCTTCCTTTCAATATTTCCTTTATCTTTGGGTGAAGGAAAAAGTCATTGGGGAACATATCAGGTGAGTAGGGAGGGTGTGCCAATACAGTTCTTTGCTTACTGGCTAAAAACTCCCTCAAAGACAATTACACAGTTAAGTTTGTGAACTTGCCACTATGTCACCACGCACAATGGCTATTCCAGAAAGAGTTCCAAAATTGCTTTGAAGAGTAGATTAGGGGCTGGCACTGGTGCATAGCTTCCTTAGGGGAGTATTTCCAAGGTGACAGTAGTGATATTCAGCAATGAGGCCTGAAGCACTTAGAAAAATTAAGTTCACTGACTTAATTGTCAGATCTTGTACAATTGCTTCCTCAAGACAGTTTCTCAGCTGTGTTTACAGGTAGGCCTCTCCCTGGCCCTTGGCACCTTGGCCCTTCAGCTTCTCATTCCCTCAAACTCTTGTCCCCTCAGGCCTCTTGGGCTGACCTGGCTTCTGCCCTGCTTGGGCAAGTATTACAAAGCTCCACTGATACCCAACTCTGCTAGTAAGCCTTACTGGATGGCACTCAGCTCTCTAGCTTCAGGCCTAGCTCCATTGGGTGCTAGAGGCAGTCCACTCCACTGGGAAGTCTGCTGTTGGAAGGTAGTCAGTTCTTTTGCTCTGTGGGTTGACTCCCTCACTCTAGCACCAGTCTCCTGGTTCTACCCCTGCCATTTCTCATCCACTGCTTTTTGCTATCGTGCTCTGGTTCCTCTCAGGTGTAACAGTTTTCTCTCTCCGTCTCCTGGTTCTAGCAGGTTCTCAGCGCAGGGATACCGAATCTAAAGGACTTGTTTCACTCCTGGCTCTTCTGTCATGGTGGCAGTGAAGTCCCTCCATCTGCCTCTAAGGTGGCTCCCGTTTAAGCCTAGCAGAGTGGCAAACTGAGCAATCCCCTTGCTAGGGTCCTACCACCCACTAAAGTGCCATACACCTTACTTGCATTATTAGCAAGCTATCCAGTTCCCTTGGTCACAAGCACCTTATTTGCATAGTCTTACCCAATCATTTTGTGGGAGTCACAAGACCGTGGTGAGAAAGGCCATATAAAAGCAATTCATTGTACCACAATTCTGCTGTACATAATGTATAAGTTAAAAACAGCTCCACAGAATCCAGCAACAACAACAATAGAGTTTCTTCTGAGTACCCTGCAGAAAGAAAGGACTTCTACAAAACCGAAAGAGTTTAAGGTAGTGGTCATTTCTGATATTTTCCATCAGCCACCTCTTTGTATACTTATGGGAAGTGTACTTTCTCCAATTTGCTATGAAAGATATATCACTTTTTATTTAAGGCATGGGATTTGGGTGAAGTTGATGTCCTTGCATGTACAGGAGGTGATGCTGAAACTGTGTGTCCAATAATCTGCTACCCATTCCCAACTCTCTTCTCTCTCACATGCACTCACACTTCCAACCACCTTGCAGCAAACAGTGGTAAAAAGAGAGGAGTTAGGGCAAGTCAGTTACAAAGTTCCTGTGAAACCTCTTGCTTTCCTGACAAAAAAGACATACATCTCGTGCCGCATCTTCCGTACTTGTTCCCGTTTTAAATGCGGATGTGCTGAGTAGAGCTGGGGCATCTTGGGAGAAAAAGTAGAAGATACGAGATTGAGAGCTATACCAGTCCTAAGTCATTGAATAACTGGATCAACACTAGTAGCTGTCTGTCCCTGGACTTTGTGATGCGATTGAGGGGGAAAAGTGTGTCGCACACCTTGTGTTGCAGAGTAGAACTGGCTCCATAGGGTTTTCATGGCTGTGACCATTTCAGAAGCAGACACCCAGACCTTTCTTGTAAGGTGTCTCTGGATGGGTTTTAACTGTTATCTTGTTCATTAGCAGTTCAGTGCTTAAGCACAAAACCCTGATGTAAATCAGCTTTTCCATTCTCTGAGTTCATCTGTTACAGAGGAGATTCAGCGTGATATTGACTTTATCTTTAGTTCCACAAGTAGACATGTGACTCCAGCCAAAGTCAATTAATATAGAACCTTTCCTTGATGACAACAGATTGGTTCAGGGATGAGCGTAAGAACTAGGTCAGAACAGCTAGAGGCAAAGAAACCCAGTTTCCAGGAAGTTTCTGTGAACTGACACAGGAGACATTTTTTTCCTTCACTGCAAAGGACTGAGCAAGAGAAGACAGGGAGAGAGAACTGGGGAGGCCATCTTGCCAGTGTGAGGAGAGAATCTGTCTGAGACTCGAGCCAGCGTTGACGAAGCTGATACCAGAGATGAAGAAAGAGAAATTCGGCTCTGGTGACATAGCTTGGGATCATCCAAACCTTATTTGCAGTCATTTCTACTCCTGGAGTTTTTATTTACATAAATTCTTTTTGTTCAAGCCAGTTAGGGTTGGGTTTTTTGTAACATAAAACTGGAAGTGTCTGTAGCAGATTATATTTTTCAAAGATGGGTGCATCGATACATGCACCCCATTCTACACATGCTGTTCTTGCAAAGTGACTGATAATTCCTGCCACCATGAGATGTGGTCTGTCTTCCCTGCCTTTGAATCTGGGTAGAACTCCTGAGGCTAAGGCAAAAAAGGGTACAGGTTCCATCTTTCTCTCTCTGTCTCTCTGCATGCCTTTATAACCCAACCGGTGTATTGTGAGGAAGCCCAAATGACCTGGAGATGATTCCAGCTCCAGTTTACTCTAAGGTTCCTATTTCATCTTTTGAGTTGACGTTGTCATGGTAATCCTATATGGACAAATCTTAAAAGAGCATGATGCTCAAGGCAGGCACACACAGGGTCACCGTGAGTAGGGGTCGACTCAGCAACATCTAGAAAAATTGTAGTCTGACTAAAAAATCGTATTTGAAGAGACAGGTACATTCCCTACCCTTGGTGTTCAACAGCACAGGTTTTTGGAAGCAGGTTGTCAGGCCTTTCTTCCAAGACACCTCTGGGTGGATTTTAACCACCAGACTTTCCATCAGCAGCCAAGCATCTTAACCACTCATGCACATACATACCATAACATGCATAAATCTTAAGTGCATAGTTATATGTATTGTGATAGTCTGGTGGTGTGGTGTTAAGAGCTATGTCTGCTAACCAAAATTTGGCAGCTCAAATCCACCGGGAGCTCCTTGGAAACTCTGTAAGGCCATTCTTTTCTGTCCTACAGACTTACTATGAGTCAGAATCAACTCAACAGCAACAGATTTTCTTCATTTTGTTTTGTATAATAATATAATATAATATAATACAATACAATACAATACAATACAGTACAATACAATACAATACAACACAATACAATACAATACAATACAATACAATACAATACAATACAACACAATACAATATAATATAATATAATATAATATAATAATACTGTCACTCCACGAAGTTCCCTTGGGCACCTACTCCTTCCTGGTTGTTTTCTATGTGCCTTTCCTCTCCATCCCCCAGAAAACAACTGCTCTGATTTCAATTGTGATACATTAGTTTTATCCCTCTTTAAACCTCATGGGAATAAAATCATACAGTATGTACTGTATCCTGCTTCTTCCATTCGGTGTGTTTTTAAGCTTCCACTGTGTTGTTCTCAACACAGCTCTCAGTTCTGAACAACTCAATTGTTCATTCCTTTTTACTGCTGAGTGGTGTTCCATCGTCTGAACATAATACAACTTGTTTATCTAGTATCTTTCCTGTTGATGGACACTGGAGTGGTCTCCAGTTTTGAACTCTTAGGAATAAAGCTACTGTGGGCATTCTGGAACATTCCTGGTGGACAAATGTTTTTATTTCCTAGAAGAGGAATTGCTAGGTCATTAGATAAGAGAATATTCAATTTTATAAGAAACTACGAAACAGTTTATCAAAGTGGTTCTGCCGTGTTACGCTCTCATCAGCTGCGTATGAGAGCTGCACTTGATCTATCCTTGCCAACATGTGGTGTTGTTAGTCTTTTGGTATCTTCAGTGGGTGTGAAATTGTATCTAATTATGGTTTTAGTTTTCCAGATGACTAATGATGCTGAGAACCTTTTGTGTGCTTATTCATCGATCCTCTTTTGTGAAATGTCCAAGTCTGTGGCTGATTTTTTTAATTGTTAAGTGCTTGCAGCCTTCTTTGTTGCTAAGGTTACAGACAAGCAATTCAGAAGCCCACCTGCAATCCATCTAGCCTTGGCACACAGGTTCAAGGTGGGAAGAAAGATGAGGTGTCTGTTAGTCAAAGGATCTGAACCTACTTAGCTGTTTTGCTGCACAAGATTATGCAAATATTGTGAATTGTGTCTTTTGGCATTGAACATGATAGTACACCAAGACAAAGAGCAGAAGTCCTGAATAGTATAATAAAGTAGTCATTCTCAACATTAAAGCACATTAGAATCACCCAAGGAGTTTCCATTCCCAGAGACTTCTGATTTAACTGGTGGAAGTGTAGCTTGGGCACTTAGAATTTTAAAAGCTTTCCAAAGGATTCTAATACACAGTCAACGTTGAGAATGTTTTCCTGAAAAGAAAAAACATCCTCTCCATACTGAGCATCTGCTATGCTACTTTGCTAAATGATCAAGCTGATTTAAACAGAATATTACGTATCTTTTCTACAAAGATAAGTTTGTAGAAGCTGAAGATTTTTGGTTCTTTATTGGTATTAAGTATCAAACTGTAAAATGTGAACCATGATCAACTACTTTTTCTTCTAGTTTTCCGAATTCTCTCAAGACTTCTTGTTCTGTAAGAATCATGCGATGATCTTTGAAGTAAGTGGGGAGGTAACCCCATGGTTGTAGATAAATTTATTGAACAGCTAAAATTAAATGTAACAGTCATCTTTATTTTTTGTCCTAAGCTAATGTGGAGACATCATATGTATTTGTAACTCACTGCAAGTTCCATCTCCTGAAAAGCCAGATTTCAAATTTGTAATTGACTTTGCAGAAGTTATGACCTAGGTCGGGGTCAGTAAACTACAGTTAGTAGGTCAAATCATTATTTTGAAGCAAATCCCAGACATATCATTATACTTGTGCGTGCTTCAGTATCTGCTTTTAAAGAAATATTAAAGTATGCACTTTTAAAATCAAAACCAGAATATTATCACCACTCCAAATTTCGTAGTAATTTCTTAATCTAATCTTTAGTCAGCATTCACATTTCCCCATGATTTTGCCTTTTTGTTCTCTTTTAAACTGTAGATTCCCCAAACACTTTCTTCTTTTTCTTACTTTAAAAAAAAAAATTAGGTGTTTGTCCTATAGTTTCCCTATCTGAATTTTGCGATCGCATTCCCATGACGTCACTTAACATCTCCCTTTTCTTCCTGCAGTTCCTATAAATGGGTCCAGAACTTCAATCAGATTCAAATTTGGTTTTTTTAGCAAGGCTGCTTCATAAGTGATGTTGTATACTTCTACCAGGAAGTACATCATGTGTGGTTGTCTTTCTGTCCGTGGTCTTTGAAAAGGACACCTGTCTCCAAGCAATGGCATCCGTGATTGGAGTATGCTGCCACCAGGTGGTAACAGCATGCCACAGCCACAGGTTAAAATCGTAAAAGAGAAGGCTTTTGCTTCAAGATCTCATGAATGGTACTGAATTTGAGATGGAGTTGGAAGACAATGAAACATGAATTTGTCCTTGGCAGATGGACACAATCTTTCATCCCTATGTCATTAAAAATGTACTGAGTCATATGTGTGGAGGGATAACAATTTTTGAGATGTTTAACAACAATCCTTTCTCCATGTAGTTTACCGCCCTCACACACAACACTTTACCCATGTTACACCCCTGCATTCAAGGTGTGGGCTTTGGTGTTGTTTGTGTCTCCAGGGACAGGACGTGATAGAGATGAAAGAAAAAGGAATCTTTTTTGCTTAGGTGTCTAAAAATGCGTACTTTCTCTTAAATAGAGAAGATCCCTCTTACTTTGGGTATACACATGTATTTTCTTTTCTTGAACCATTCAAAAGTAAGTTGCAGATGTCATGCCTTTTACCTTTAACATGTATACCTAAGAACAAAGACTGTCTCTGGCCTAACTACAGTTCAACTACCAAGACTAGGAAATTTGACAAATTTCCTGAAGTATTTTTAATAGGCTTTTTAGCAGTATCTCATTTCCTAGTGGGACTAGGACCAAGCAATTTTGCACGGCTTGGCTTTGGCTGCCATTTTCTCTTACACTGAGCATAAGAATCAGTGCATGTTTTGTAGCCAGAGGTCAGCTAACTTGTGTAACCATGGAAGGGAAAAGAGTCTTGCTCCAAATGGGGCATTCCGAGGTGGTACTACACTGTGACTCAGCTACACGGTGCTGAGATCCATGGCTTTCATTTTGCATCACAGATGACAGCTATCACAGCCTGACAGACCCCAGTACTCCTATGCTGGCAGGCAGGAGGCACTGACCCAAGGGAGTGGCTGCGTGGGTTTTCTCTGAAATGTAAATCTACTCATCTACCTTTCCTGATCAACACCCTTCCCAACTAGACCCCTGTGCAGAAGAGTCTTCAACCCCGTCTTTCTCCGAGGAGACTTGCATTTCCCTGTATCTTTGTTACTGGTTGGAACTCCAAGGTTTAAACCTACAGGGTGATTTGCAGGAGAGAGATAAGGTATCTACTTCTGGAAAGATTACAGTCTTGGAAACCATATGGGGGGTTCCGCCCTACCCTATAGGGTTGCCATGAGTTGGAATCCACTTGATGGCAGAAGGTTTGGGTGTCTGGATAGGTGTTTCTACTGTATACGTGGTCCAACAATTAAGCCCACAAACTTAATTGTTCTAAGTGCTGCATACCTCATTGCTGAATATCACTGTGGTCACCTTCAAAGTACCCCCCTTGGGAAGCTATGCACCAGTGCCAGAGCCTTGTTCACTCTTCAAAGCAATTTTGGAACTCTTTGTGGAATTCTCATTGCACAAGGTGGCACAGCGGCAAGTTCATGAACTGAATGATATAGTACTCTGTGAGGGAGTTTTTAGCTAGTCAACAGATAACTATATTGGAACACCCTCCCTAATTGCCTGACCTGCCCCCCAATGACTTTTTTCTTTACTCGAATATCAAGGAAATATTGAAAGAAGACATTTTGGTGACATTCAGGACATCAAGGGTAATCCAACAAAGGCTCTGACGGCCAATCCAGAAAACGAGTTCCAAATTGCTTTGAAGGGTGGACTAGGCACTGGCACAGGTGCATAGCTTCCCAAAGGAAGTATTTGAAAGGTGACCATAGTGATATTCAGCAATGGTATGTAGCACTTTTTCTAGGATGAGTTCCCAAACTTTACCGTTAGACCTCGTTGTCTTCCCAGTCTATGGATGCTCTTCTTTCCTTGTCAAATTTTCTGTTTTCATTAAAGGACCAGCTCCAGTAGAAAGTACTCCAATCCCCTGGTCAGAATTCCTTGCTGCCACTTTGAGTTCTAACGAGTACAGTTACATGCACCTGTATTTTGCATTTCTCCTTGGTCTTTTTCTTTAGTTTTTTCAGCTTGATAAATGCTGAGTGTTCTTTCCTTTTCTTTTTCTAACTCCAGGTCTTTGCACATTTCTTTATAAAACTTAGTTCCTTCTTTTGGAGCTGGGATCTTCTGTCCAGCTCTTTCACTTCATTATTTCTTCCTTTCATTTTAGCTACTTTACATTGAAGAGCAAGTTTCAGAGTTTCTGTTGACATCCATTTTGGTCTTTTCTCTCCTGTCTTTTTTTTTTTTTACTTTTATTTTTTATTTAACATGACTGAGTGAAAATGTACATTCCCATATAAATTTACATGCCCACCTATATGCAGTTTCCACTGCTCCCCCTGCCCGGTGACAGCACACTATTCCTCTCTGCTGCATACATGTCTCATCCTCCCAACAGCCTCCTTTCCCCTCATCTCCACCCACTCTCCTTCCTCCAGCCAGAGGTCAGCAGGATGATATCCTATAGATGTATAGAACCATAAAGTGCAACCAATACATGGTCACTCTGCATCGCCAAGTTCAATCCATTCCTGTCCAAAGAGTGAACCTTCGTTATAATTATGGGTAAGGGCAGCATCAGGGCTGGGGGCCATGTTCTCAGGGGAACCCCGAAACTGCTGGACCATCAGTTGAGGTCTTTTAGTGGAGATCTCAGGATGCCCCTCTTTTTATTCTTGTGTTGCCAGTGAGACTCAACCTAGTGAGCTCCATTGTGGCTATCACTGGTGGTGGCCGGGCACCATCCGGTTCTTCCAGCCCCAAGTCGATGAAGACACCCACTCTTGTGGGTCTCTCGGTCTTCTAGGTTGTCTTTACCGCATGCCATTTTGGTCTTCGGTGAGCATCCGTTCCTGCTGAGTTGGTACCATTTGCTGTGTCCTCGGATGGCAGCTTGGCAGCTTTTAAGACCCCAGACGCCACTCACCAATGTGGGGTGCAGAGAGCTCTCTTAGCAAAACGCTAGTTGTGCCGATTGGCCTCAATTTCGCTTAAGAGCATGGTCCCCTGCCCTCTGCCCCAGCTACTCTATCCTTGCAATATTGGGTTAAGATGGAAGGAGTACTCAAGTTATGCTGAAGTCCACTTAATGTTGTTCTTCTTTCCAATGTGTGCTATCACCGCTTTCTCCCAACCAGATCTCTAGCAACTATCTAAACTTAACCCTTCCCCCCTCACCCTCCTTCCCTCCCCTCCCTTGCAGCTGTCAAACAGTCTTTTCTTCTATACACAAGTCTGTTTTAGAGATCTTATCGTAGAGGTCTCATACAGTATTTGTCCTTTTGTTGCTGACTACTCTCACTCAACATAATGTCTTCCAGTTGAAACCAGGTTAGGAGATGTTTCCTGGAATCATCGTTATTCTTTATCATTGCGTAGTGCTCCATTGAGTATATGTACCACAGTTTACCTATCCATTCTTCTATTGTTAGGCATCTGGGTTGATTCCACCTTTTTGCTATTGTGGACTGTGCCGCGATAAACATTCTGGTGCATGTGTCCGTTGGTGTGAAAGGGCTTGAATCTGTAGGATATATTCCAAGTAGTGGAATTACTGGGTCAAGTGGTATATCAATATCCATTTTTTTAAGGAAGCGCCAGATTGCCTTCCAAAGAGGCTGGACCATTTTGCAACCCCACCAACAGTGTAGGAGGGTTCCACTTTCTCCACAGCCTCTCCAGCATTTGTTGTTTTGTGTTTTCTGGATCATGGCCAATCTTGTTGGGGTGAGATGGTATCTCATTGTTGTCTTGATTTGAATTTCTTTAATAGCTAAAGATCGTGAACATGTCCGCATGTGTTTTTTGGCTGCCTGGATCTCCTCTTTAGTGAAGTATCTGTCCATCTCCTTTGCCCATCGCTTAATTGGATGGTTTATCTTCTTCTTATTGATATTTTGTAGTATCTTATAGATTATGGAGATCAGGCGTCGGTCTGACATAGAGTTGCCGAATATTTTTTCCCATTCTGTGGGTGGCCTTTTAATTCTATTAATAAAGTCTTTCGATGAGCAAAAGTGTTTGATTCTTGATAGTTCCCATTTATCTATTTTCTCTTCTGTTGATTGTGGTTTCTTTGACAGATTTTGGAGTCTGTCCTCGTTGTGTATTAAAACTTCTATTGTTGTTCCTACCTTTTCTTGGATGAGCTTTATCATTTTAGGTTTGATATTTAGGTCTTTTATCCAGTGGGAGTTGGTTTTCGTGTAAGGTGTAAGATGGACCTTGATTCAGTGTACTGCATATGGATAACCAATTTTGCCAGCATCATTTGTTGAAGAGACTGTTTTTACCTCAGTTTAATGTCTTAGGGCCTTTGTCGAATATCAGCTGTTCATAGGCAGATGGTGTCATCTCTGGGGTCTCAATTTTGTGCCATTGATCCATCTGTCTGTTCTTGTACCAGTACCAGGCTGTTTTGACCACTGTGGCAGTGTAGTATGTTCTAAGGTCGGGTAATGAGAGGCCTCCCATTATCCGGGGCTTCTTCCCTTTCCAAACAAAATTGGTGATTTGTTTCTCCATCTCATTAAAAAATGACGCTGGAACTTGTATTGGGATTGCATTATATAAGTAGATTGCTTTGGGTAAAACAGACATTTTCACAATTTTAAGTCTTCCTATCCATGAGCAGGGTAGGTTTTTCCATTTATCTAAGTCTCTCTTAGTTTCTTGTAGTAAGGGCTTGTAGTTCTCTTTGTAAAGGTCTGTTGTTTCTCTGGTTAGATTAATTCCTAGGTACCTCATCTTCTTAGGGGCTATCGTAAATGGTATTGATTTGATAATTTCTTCCTTAACAGTCTTGTTGTTGGTATAAAGGAATCCTACTGATTTACTTATGTTTATCTTGTATCCTGAGACTTTGCTGAACTCTTCTATCAGTTTGAGTAGTTTACTTATAGATTCCTTGGGGTTCTCTGCATATACAATCGTATCATCTGCAAACAGGGAGATTTTAACTTCCTCTTTGCTGATGCAGATGCCCTTTATTTCTTGGTCTTGTCTAATTGCTCTGGCTAGAACTTCTAGCACAATGTTGAATAGGAGAGGTGAGAGTGGGCATCCTTGTCTAGTTCCTGATCTCAAGGGAAAGTCTTTCAGTCTCTCTCCATTCAGGATGATGTGGGCAATTGGCTTTGTAAAAATGGCCCTTATTGTGTTGAGGAATTTGCCATCTATGCCCATTTTGCTAAGAGTTTTTATCATGAATGGGTGTTCTTTCCCGTCTTTTTAATGACCTTTTGCCTTCTTTATAAATGATGTCCTTGGTGTCATCCCACAATCCATCTGGTCTTTGGCCATTAGTGTTCAATGTATTAAGTCTATTCTTAGAACCAAACCTAAACCAAACTCATTGTCTTTGAGTCAATTCTGACTCATAGCAACCCTACAGAACAGAGTAAAACTACACTATAGAGTTTCCAAGAAGCACCTGGTGGATTTGAACTGCTGGCCTTTTGGTTAGCAGCTATAGTACCTAAACATTATAACACCAGGGTTTCCTCACCAGGGTTTTCTCCACCAAAGTTTCTGTATTCTTGAGGTGGTCTGTAAATTCAGGTGGGATATATTCAAGGTTGTACTTTCACTTTCATGGACTTGTTTTAATTTTCTTTAGCTTCAACTTGAATTTGCATATGCTCAATTGATGATCTGTTCCATAATCTGTCCCTGGCCTTGTACTACCTAATGATATCAGAGGCATAGTCGGGAGTGTTAGAGGGGTATTCTTCACAAGTCATATGGGGGTAGGGCACAAATCTAGAGGTTTTCCCTTGGTAACCTTTACACTTACTACACTGCTGGATAGTATTGGCCTTCCCTGCTGTCTCTTCCTACAGATGTAGCTGGTTTGATTCCTGTGTATTCCATCCCAAGAGGTCCACATCTATAGTCACTGTTTATGTTGTTGGAAAAATAATTTACAATAAATAAGTCGTTAGTCTTGTAAAATTCTATCATGCAATCTCCAGGGTTGTTTGTGTTACCAAGGCTGTATTTTCCAGCTACTTATCCTTCTCTTTTCTTTCCATGTTTTACATTCCAATCACCAGTAATTACCAAAGCATCTTGATTGCATGTTTGATCTGTTTCAGACTGCAGAAGCTGGCATTTCTCACACTGAAGGAACTAAAGCAAATATTCAAACTTGAGTTGCAATATTGAAAGGATTCTATGTGCAAAATATTGAATGACACATCAAGTATCAAAAGAAGATAGAAGGAATATACAAGAGTCATTATACCAGAAAGAACTGGTCAACGGTCAACCAAATCAAGACATATATATTATCAGGAAGGAAGAAGTTCAAGCTGCACTGAAGGCAGTGGTGAAAAACAAGTCTCCAGGAATTGGTGGAATATCAGTTGATACATTTCAACAAATAGATGCAGCATTGGAGGTGCTTACCCATCTATGCCAAGAAATTTGGAAGACAGGTACTTGGCCAACTGACTGGTAGAGATGCCCACTGCGTCTATTCTAAAGAAAGATGATCTAACAGAATATTATTAATATTGCATGCAGGAAAATTTTACTGCAGATAATTAAAAAATGGCTGTGGCAGTATATTGATAGGGAACTTTCAGAAATAAAAGCCAGATTCAGAACAGGGCATGAAATGAAGGATATCACTGGTGATGTCAGATGAATCTTGGCTGAAAGCACAGCATATCAGAAAGATGTTTAGTACTTTTTGTTGACTATTCAAAGACCTTTAACTGTGTGGATCGTAACAAATTATGGATAACATTGTAAAAAGCGGGGATTCCAGAATACCTAACTGTGCTAATAAGTGAGGAAGCTTTACATAGATCAAGAAGTAAGTCATTTGAATAGAACGATGGGCTACTGTGTGGTTTAATATCAGGAAAGCTGTGCACGAGGATTGTATCCTTTCATCATATCTACTCAGTCTGCATGCTGAGCAAATAATCTAAGAAGCTAGACTACATGAAGAAGAATGGGTCATCAGGATTGGAGGAAGACTCATTAACAACTTGCAATATGCAGATGACACAATCTTGCTTGCTGAAAGGGAAGAAGACTTGAAGCACTTACTGATGGAGAGCAAGGACTACAGCCTTTGATATGGATGATGTCTTAACATAAAGAAAATGAAAATTCTCAGAACTGGACCAATAAGCAACATCATGAAAAAAATGAAGAAAAGATTAAAGTTGTCAAGGATTTCATTATACTTGGATCCACAACTGTTGTAGTCATCTAGTGCTGCTATAACAGAAATATCACAAGTGGATGGCTTTAAAAAGAAAAATTAATTTTGTCACAGTCCAGTAGACTACAAGTCCAAATTCAGGGCATGAACTCCAAGGGGAAGTCTTTCTCTGTTAGCTCTGGAGGAAGGTCCTTGTCTTCAATCTTCTTTTGAACCGTGAGCTTCTGAGACACAAGTCTCAAGCCACAAGTCCTTCCCAAAGGACATGCTCTTCTCCTGACACTGATTCTTGATGGCTCAAGGTCCCCAAATCTCTCTCCTAGCTTCTTTCTTTCATATTTCACTGCCACAAGGCACAACACAATCTTACACAATGAGTCCTGCCCCACCAACACAACTGCCTGTCATCCTCCCTTGTTAATATCACAGAGGTAGAGTTTACAGCATATAGTAATATCACACAATAAGGGGAATCACGTTGTTGTTGTTGTTGTTATGTGCCATCAAATTAGTTCTGACTCATAATGATCCCACCCATAGGACAGAGTAGAATTGCCCCATAGAGTTTCCAAGGAGTGCCAGGCAGATTTGAACTGCTGACCTCTTGGTTAACAGCTGTAGCACTTAGCCACTACACTGCCAGGGTTTCCAAAGGGAATCACAGCCTAGATAAATTGCTACATACATTTTTTTTGGAGGATACAATTCAGTCCTTGACAACAAACAAAACCCATGGAAGCACCAATCAAGAAATCAAATGACGTATTGCACTGAATGTGCTGCTAAGTACCTTTTCACAGTGTTAAAAAGCAAAATGTCACCTTTAGGACTCAGGTGTACCTGACCCAAGCCATAGTGTTGTCAATCACCTAATATGCATTTGAAAGCTGGACAATGAATACAGAACACTGAAGAATTAATGCATTTGAATTACAGTGTTGGTGAATATCAAGGACTGCCACAAGAACAAAGAAATCTGTCTTGGAAGAAGTACAGCCTGGATGCTCCTCAGAAGTGAGGATGGTGAGATTTGGTCTTATGATGTTGCATTGTGGACATGCTGTCGGGAGGGACCAGTCCCTGGAAAAAGACATCATGCTTGGTAGAGAGTCAGTGAAAAAGAGGAAGACACTTGTATCAGTCATCTAGTGCTGCTATAACAGAAATATCACAGTGGATGGCTTTAACGAAGAGAAGTTTATTTTCTCACAGTCTAGTAGGTTAGAAGACAGAATTCAGTGCGCTGGCTCCAGGGGAAGGCTTTCTCTTTCTGTGGCCTCTGGAGGAAGGTCCTTGTCATCAGTCTTCCCTTGGTCTTGAACATCTCAAGTCCAAAGGACATGCTCTGCTCCAGACACTTCTTTCTTGGTGGTATGAGGTCCCCAACTCTCTGCTGGTTTCTCTTTATTTTTATCTCTTGAAAGAGAAAAGGTGGTGCAGGCCATGTGCCAAGGAAACTCCCTTGAATCAAGGATGTATCCTTAGCAAAGGGGTTACAGTCCCACTCTAATCCTCCTTAACATAATCCAGTCTTGTGCCATTAACCAAGGTGGAGACTAGGATTTATAACATATGTGAGAATTATAATAATTAATTAGAGGATAACCACTCAATACTGAGAATCCTGGCCCAGACAAATGGCTACACACATTTTTTGGTAGACATAATTCAATCCATGACAATCTTTAACAGTGGCTTCAACAATGACTTCAAACACAGCAATAATCATGGAATGATAAAGCATGGGGAAGTGCTTCATTCTGTTGTACATAGTGTCTCTGGATAGCACATAAAAACAAGAATGATGACATCTGGCCTTTTAATGGAGCTCGTTGTTCATTAGGTGTCATTCTTTTGTCTGTGATCTCCTTGGGACAGATGCCACGTTTCTTGTTTTCCTTTCTGTGGCATTGTCCTGCACAAGCATAGATAGACACACATGATTAATGAACGAATAGCATAGATCATCCTGTGTGAGAGGGGCAGACATTCGGTTAGAAGCACAGTGCAAGTACCCGTACATTAATGTTTCAGAAAGCTGTAGTAGGTTTTGTTATTAACTAGGTTATTATTGGTAGAGACGCTACACTTCAAGTCACCTAGTCCAACCAGTCAGCAACTCAGGAAACAGGGAGCAACAGACTCACAGAGTACCTCCTACTGTTCACGTGAGTAAACTGGCCCACAGAAGGTCAAAGTCAGCACTTCAGGTCCCACAGCCCAGAGCCTCTTCTTGCCCTAGACATCTTTCCTTTGTGGCATAATTACTTCTTTGAATATATACTTGAAAGATTTTTGAAAAACTGTAGACATCTAAATTTTTTCCATAATTTTCAGTAGTTACAAATAATGTAATTTATTACTGTAAATATTTGAAAATAAACTGGATTATTGTAAGTATTTTAAATAAAGTTGTAACACCACCCCTTTAAATGCATCCAATGGACTTGAAATACCAGCATGATTTAATATTCACCATTGTTCATTTGAAAAATACACAAACAAGCTCTTCTTTAGTAGTTGCTTATTTTCTGTCCTGTTTTTCTCCTTCTTGACAAATATTTCCATTCCACAGAATGTCTTCATGTGACTTATTCTTATCCTTGAAAATGTTATATCCTGCACCCTATCATACTTCACTGAATATCTTCCAGGGCAACTATTATCATACTTCATTGAAATAAAAATACATATGTAGATTTAAAGTAGTTTTTTTTCTTTCCTCTGGCTCCAATTAATTTTCTTTTTTTTCTTGTGCAGCGGTTAAGCAATGAACTACTAAATAAAAGATTAGCAGTGTGAATCCACCAGCTGCCCCTTGGAAACTCTACCAGGCAGTTCTGCCCTGTCCTATAGAGTCACTGTGAGTTGGAATCAACTCCATAGCAATGAATCTGTTTTTTTTTGTTGTTGTTGTTGTTTGTTTGTTTGTTTAGTTTTGGGCTAGAGGATATTATAATTATACTTGTTACTTGTTTTGATCATCTGGTACTGCTCTAACATAGATACCACAAGGTAGATGGCTTTAACAAAGGAAAGTTTATTCTTACACAGTCCAGTTGGCTGCAAATCCAAATTCAGGGTGTCTGTTGCAGGGTAAGGCTTTCTCCCTTGTTGGCTCTGGAGGACAGTCCTTATGTTGCGTCAGTCTTTGTTCAGGTAGCATATGGTACAGCAACCTCAGGTTTGCAGGATGTGCTCTTCTCCTGGTGCTACTTGCTTGAGGTTCCCAACTCTCTGTATGCTTCACTTTCTTTTATCTTTCATATGATGAAAGGATAAAAGGTGGTACAAGCCATACTCTAGGGAAACTCCTTTTATAGTGGAGCAGGGAGGTGATCTTATGAAGGGATTTACCAGCCGTGCCAAGTGCCATCAAGTTCCACCTTAATCCTCTCTAACGTAATCCACTCTGTTAACCACAGGCAGAGATTAGGATTTACAGTGTTAGAAACTCACAAAATGGAAGACAATCACAGAATACAGGGAATCTTGGCCCAGCCAAATTACTACACATATTTTTTGGGTGCACACAATTCAATCCATGACCCATTGCCATGGAGTTGATTGGGACTCCTAACAACCCTATGGGACATAGAAGAACTGGACCATAGGGTTTCCAAGGCTGTAATCGTTACAGCAAGGCTGTAATCTTTACAGAAGCCAACTGCCACAGCTTTCTCCATCTGAGTAGCTGGTGGGTTTGAACCAGGGATCTTTCAACTAGCAGCCAAGCACTTAACCACTGCCCTACCAGCCCTCCTTATACTTGATAATCAATCAAAATTACATAATATGATCAAGCAGTAAATATGCACTAGAAAGACTTTTAAAAATCTTTTTTGTGATTAAGTTAAAGTTTACAATCCAAGTCAATTTGCCATATAAAACCCCAAGCACCTGCCTCCATGCAACTCTGTCTGCTCTCCTCACCCTGTGACAGCACACGCATTCCCTCCACACTTCACTTCCATTATCCACTCAACCCACACCTGTCTCCTCCTCTCCAACCTGCTTTCTCCCCTCTAGAAAGACATCAGTTGGACAGCCTCATACTAAACTATAAAGTACACACACCACTGGGATCACTGTGTGTCCCTTAGTCAAGTCCAGTCTTTATCTGAAGTGCTGGCTTCAGTACTGGTACACTAGGAGCAAGCCCAGAGGCCATGTTCTCAGCAGATCCTCCAAGCTCTCTGTGGATCAAGTCTGGTCTTTTGTAACAGAGTGCACTAGAAAGACTTCTATTGTGATGGGTTGGTGTTTATGGTGCCTTGAGTTACCTAATGGATAGTTAGTTTGGCCACTTGGAGGTATTTATTGGTGGCAATACACCCCAGGAAGATTCAGAATCTAAGCAAGACTCAGAAAACACTAGAGGCCTGCCTATCTTTTTTTTTGGGTAAGAGAAGGAACACTGTGCAAAGGGCTAGTGAAAATCAAATCTGTGATTACAGGCGGCTTCTCTCGAAAGACAGTGTAACAAAGTTGAGCAGGTGGAAACTCTGCATGCTCACGTCACGTGGAAAACCTTCACGTCTCTCTCCAGTGATGCACACCACAGTGCACACTGTGGTCCAAAGTTGACTGTCCTGATCTCGGGCACGCCCTTTCCGCCCTATGCCCCGCCCCTTCCGGCCCGGGAAGTTTGATTCCTTGGCGGGCGGAAGCGACCGGAACCGGCCGGACCGAAAGGTAGCTGGGTTCTCTGGCTCCTGCCGATTCGCTCTGGACCGCAGGCTGGCGCCTCCGCTCCTCTGCTGGTCTCGGTCCTGCCCGCCTTCAAGCCCCTCGGGTCAGTGTCTCTCGCCTGCTGCAGCTCCCGCAGGTGAGGGCAGGAGGTCTGGGCTGTGCTGGGCGTGGGGAAGCCGCTTACTCCTGTCTCTCCGGAGGTCGGTGAATTTCACCCTGGCCGAGTTATTTAGCCTTTCTGACCCCCGATTTTCCCCTCTGTAAGTGGGAATGATGATAGTAGTTACTTCAGGGGGTTATTCATGAGGTATACAGGCAAAGGGATTTGCGCTGAGGAGGCTGCCCTAGTTGCGATGTCCATTCCTCGTTTTCGCGGCCCTGCCTCCGTGAAAGACGTTCAGCAAGGATTTCCAGTTGCTTCTGTTTGTACGAATCAATTTACTGGGGTAGTTCAGTAAAAAAGGAAATGTGTTATCATCCCCTTTTCAAAGTCACCTCAAAGTAGTGGCTTAAGAGGTACCTACTAAAAGAGGAACATGTCTTCAGTGAGACAGCCGTAAAAGGAACCTGTGGGGGAAGGAGGCCTCAAGAGCGCAGTCAGGCCCCTAGCACCTAGGATGAGCAATTGTTCTTGAGTTTCATCTGTGGTATTTCTCCTTGGTAGTGGAATAAGGAGAAAGGGGAGGTATCGAGGTACCCAGAATTTTGCTTAGAAGCCAGTTTCTAGCTTTTTGTTAATGTTTTGGTGGTGGTTTTTCAGGGAATGTGGAAGAAATCCCTTTAAAAAAATCAGAATAGTCCTTACTACACTTTGGTGGGCTTCTGTCATCAGTGCATCTTTTCTTCCTGGGCTTCTAACTAGATCAACCACAGTAGATGGACACATCAGTCCCTGAATGCCTTTAGGAATGAATCCCTGTTTGTTGTTGCCTCTGTAGCGAGCAGGCAGAATGTTAATTAAATTTTCTGCAGGGCCACATTATGAGCCATTCTATTTTCTAATTGTTATTTTAAATTGCTGTCAGCAGCAGTGTCTTACCAAGCTCACCAGACAAGGTAAATGTGTTATGCAGCAGGTAATAAAAAAACCCAAACCAAACCCACTGCCGTCGAGTTGGTCTGACTTATAGTGGCTCTACAGGTCAGAGTACAACTGCTCTGTAGAGTTTCCAAGGAGTGCCCGGCAGATTTGAACTGCCGATCCTTTGGTTAGCAGACTAGCACTTGACCCACTATACCTCTAGGGTGTAGTCCAAATAATACTATGTTAGGGATAAAATTCGCCTAATTTGTCTCTGTCCTATAAAATTTAACTGTAAACTTCCTCCCCTTATCTAGCCAGTTCCTTGTTAGAGAAGTTTGGGACCACAGTTATATGTGTTCCCAATTCTACTATTTAGTCGTAACTAGAAGAGCCTTCTTGGGTGTCTGATTGGGGTCTCATTTCCTTCTGCATTACTCATAGATCAGAGTCTGCCTTCCACATCAGCTGATCATATACCTCCTTTGGCAGCTGGAAAGTTCAGTTTCTCTAATCCTGTCTTTCCTCTGTCCTGTATTTCCAAACTCTAAAGGATAAACAGGACAAAGATTGTTAACCAGCACTACATCCATACAATTGAAAAAGCAAGTTAAATCTGCTATCCACATAGTAGTTTATAACCTAAATGCCAGTTTTCTCACACTATAGCAAAAATTATGTTCCCTGGACTCAATAGATGTAATCTAGGCACATCTTGGGTTACTCATCCAAAGACTTGGTATATTTTGAGGGAAGGGGTAGATGGAGAAAATGGAAGAAAAAAAATGAGAACCTGCATGATTGCAGTCTTAAATGGTTCAACTAAATCTCTGCTAGTTGACCAGAGGCTGTGACCTGGAAGTTGAAAGCTCATTTAGGAGAAGTCTATCAAAAGGTTCATTATGACAGTGTCCCTCGTTTAGGTGAAGTCCAACCTCTTACTGTTTCCTCTTTCTGAATGGGATTTGAAATAGCCCAGTCCTTTGTATGAATTAGTGTTAGGGGCAATTAGGACTCTTGTGTTTCTTGAAGCCTACTACTTTCCCTTTGTCCATCTCATGTTTTTCAAACTTTGAAACTACTTTGTATTTCCTCTTTAACCTCAGTTGTTCTGACTACCTCAATACTATCTTAATTGTGATCTTTGTTCTCTAATGAACCTAGTAACCTACTTTCCAGCAACTTTGCAAGCAGATTTATAGCCCAACATCCCCCCATTTCCAGTCTCTCGCTCTTTCTCTTTCTTCGTCCTCATCAGGATCCTGAAGATTTCTTATGGTTCTGTGTGTTTTTACTGTGGGTTATTGCCTGTTTTCAAATTTGTTGAGTCTGTGATTCCTGTCTTTTGGAAGCAGGGTTATACTTCACTCCTACATTTACATCAATGAGAAATGCCCTTAGTATTAGTCCTGCTGGTAAGAGCATTTCCAATCTTAAGCCTTCAGGTATCCATTGAGAATAAATACCTCTTGGTAAATTTTGCCACTTCAGTGGAAGCAGTAATGTTTCACTGTGTCTACAATTTCCCCTCAGCATGGGGGCCCTAACTTTGCTTCTTCTAGTGTTTGTCTACCCATTTGAGCAGTTTCAGCTGGATACAAGTTTCAACTTGCCGGTTAAGTAGCCATTTCTTCCTCAGAAATGGCCAGTACTGTTTAGTGGATCAAAATTCTTTCACCCTTTTTGTGCTAGTTCTGCTTTGACATTGAGACCAAACTTTTAAGTTGATTCCATTTTTTTCCTTGAGTTATGATATATTCCTCCTAAAACTTCTGCTCCAAACTTTTGCTTACCAGCCAAATTTTCAGAGTTTTTTACTTGTTAATATTAATTTACTTTATTTTTCCAAGTAAAATGATTCATGGAATCAGTGTTTTAGGCATAGATATTTAAATATGTATATATATATAAGTGTACATATATTTAGCTTTTGATCATGTTATTTAGTTTTTTGGAGGGAAATTCAAGAAGATGTACATCTTTAGTAAGGATCTACCCTAATACCCTAGTTTTGCCTTTATAAACTTCTGAGGTAGAGCTCACACTCTAGATGTTTCAAGTCCATGGCCATTACTAAGGCTTGGTAACATGTTGGTCCCTCAGCTTTGAATGAGACCAGCATGAAGAACAGAGAACTGGGATGCAGTAGACATAATGCCTCCCACCCATCAATCCCAGATCCTTAAATGGGCTTGTTAGGGTTCTGCCTGTTGAAGTAAGATTATCTAGTTCTAGAAATAAGCACCAACTCTAGGACTCCACAGGAAACCCTAGTGGCTTAGTACGTTAAGTACTGTGTCTGCAAACCAGAAAGTCTGCAGTTCATATCTGCCAGGTGCTCCTTGGAAAATCTATGGGGCAGTTCTACTCTGACTTCTAGGGTCATTATGAGTCAGATCTGACTCAACAGCAGTGGGTTAGTAGTTCTCCGTAACTGGGCAGCAGCAGTTAAAATCAAGATGCCGTTTCCAGGTGTAACTTTGCTTGTGAAGTCAGTTACCTATGCATGTACTCAGTTAACCTGAAGAAGTGGCAGAATAGGGTCCCAGAATTGCAAACCCAGTGCCGTCATAGCTAGTCCACTGCTAGATCAGTATAGGAGATTTGGGCACAGCAGACAGACCAGGCGAAGGAGGACTTCATTACTAGCTACGTCTTGTCTTCAAACCCATGTGTGAAATCTGGAGCCCTGGTGTGCTGAGCTGCGTCTGATTCAGTGACCTCTTCTCTCCTGGAGTCTTCTAATTCCTGCTTGGATTACTAACTGATACGGGGGCACCTCCACTGAAAGTTGACATCCCAAGTCTTATGTTTCATACCAGTGTCTAAGAGGAAGTATACCTTTGAGAAACTTTATATGTAGATTCCGAGAGCTTTAACCTTGTCTAGCTGCATGGAAAGCTCTGCTTTGCAGTACCTGAACTCAGGTCTTAGAACTCTATCCATGTATGAGTACTTTCAGAAAATTATTTAGAAATCTACTTCCCAGAAACTTTCTTTTTTTTATTTATTTTTTATTTAACATAACTGAATGAAAATGTACATTCCTGTATAAATTTACATGCCCACCTATATGCAGCTTCCACTGCTCTCCCTGTCCGGTGATAGCACACTATTCCTCTCTGCTCCATACATGTCTCATCCTCCCAACAGTCTCCTTTCCTCTCCTCTCCACCCACTGTCCTTCCTCCAGCTAGAGGTCAGCAGGA